>CM028359.1:44469284-45069284 GCA_016618105.1 Dendrobium huoshanense
AACCTTGAGGAGGGTGATTGGTTATTACTTTAATGGAATGAGCATGGAAGTAAGGTCACAATCATCTAACTGAATTGATAAGCGCCTATGCAAGTTTTTCCATGATGGGTGCCTTTGCTCCATATCTTATAGTGTGCGACTTATATAGTAGGTGGGTTATTATATCTTTCTTTATCTCTTAATATGTGCAAAATTAATAACATTTTGACCTACTCCAAAAAAACAACTATAAGATTTTGCTTGAAATAGGGCATTAAGGAGAGGCAGGGATGTGAGGAGAGACTTAAATTTCAAGAAATTGATTTTACAATCTTTTCTCCAAGACAATCTCTTCACATTTCTATGAATGCTGAATTAAAGGGAGCATCACTCTCTGATCCAAGAGATGAAATGGTTGAGTCTTTGAATTTCCTTAGTAGGTTTGGGTGTTTTCATTTCCAGTATAGCATGCACTTTATTAGGATTAACTATGATTCTATTGGGCATAGGAGAAACCCCAAAAATTTTCTCACGCCTATTTTGTAAGTGCACTTCAGAGGATTTAGTTTCATGTTATATTTTTTTAGAATGAAGAACATATTTTTGAGGTCATTAATGTGTTGGCAGAGAAATCAACCTTTGACCAAAGATCATCAACATATACTTTGATATTCCTTACTTTCTAATCCTTAATAACTTTATCCATCATTTTTTAATAAGTGGCTCTAGTGCGCATCAACCTAAAAGGCCTGACTTAGTTGCAGTATAGTCCTTCCACTAAGATGAATGTGATTTTCTCATAATCTTCTATGTATCTTGATTTGATGGTAGCCTAACAAGGAATCGAGGAAGCTCATTATAGGATGACCTATAGTGGAGCTGACTAAAGCGCTTATCCATGATAGGGGATAACCATACTTGGGACATACCAAGTTCATATTGGTGAAGTCTACGCATATTCTCCACTTGTTTGTTACTTTTATACCATCACTATATTAGAGATACAATTTGAATATTAGACTTCCCTGATGATGTTGGTGGCAAGCAATTTATACCTCTTCTCGGATACATCCAGTGAGTAATAATACAATTTTTTTTGGATCTTCTGCTTAATGGGAATTTTTGTGTTTAGTCAATGGTATATTCCTTTGTTGATGCCTATCATTTCTCCTATGTCCACATTAATACATCAAAATTTTCATAGAGAGTTTATATCAACACATCTCAATGTCCTCTCCTAACTGAGGTACTGATTTTAAGGTTTCTACCTAGCTCAGCATCTATGGTGAGTATTTCTTTGGCAGATTCAGTTCTTTTATTGCTTAATCCTCGCTCCACATCCAGGTAGAGGATTTCATCAAATGAGCTTATGGGACCTATTTCTAGTTGAAAGCAAGTGGGTAGCTATTCTAGGTCACCTCTCACTATGAGTTCTTTTTCTTCAATAGGAAATTTGACAGTGATATGGTATGTGGATACTACATCTATGAAAGTATTTAATAGAGGCCTACCAAATATGACATTCTATGGGAGCATAGATGATGATAAAGTATACCATAGCAATGTATTGATGATCTTCTCAACTTAAGTGATAGGTAAGTCATTATCCCAATGTTTCTTTATGCTCCCCCGAGAATCCATAGAGGGGTCCCATGGTGAAAATGTGTTTAGAAATAAGGAGATTAATCTTGTCAAAGATGGTTTTAATGATAATGTTCACGAAGCTCCATGTGTCTAATGGAATGCTACTAATTTAATAGTTGGTAATAAGGGTGATAAAAACTACTACTTCATTATGTGGCTACCTTTGGTTAATTCATTCCTGCCATTAAAGGTGACAAGTGTGTCATCGAGAGACCATATGACTGATTTTGAATGGTCATCCTCAGCTTTTAGTGGCATCTTTGCTAGTGTGGGGGCTTCTACATGTTTTTCACCTAGGATGGTGGGGACTACTCCGGCGATGTGGATGCTCGAGCTAGCTTACTATCATTGGTGCTTTCTTATGTGGGAGATTTCTTAGTCATTTTTCTATATTGGTAAGAATGAACACCTTGATTTTCTCAGATTGGATAAGTTCTTTGATTAAGTTCCATAAGTGGAAACACTCTTTAGTATCATGTTCATAGTCCTTATGGAAGGTAGAGTATCTGCTGGTGTCGTGGGAACTACTTGTTTTTATTTGCAGTGACTATCTGAAAAATTTTTTGTTTTCTATAACCTCCATAAGCTTGGCCATATATACTCTCAACAACATATAGGCTGAATATGTTTGAGGTCAATGGAAAACCTTTATGTATTCCTCTTTAGGTGTTAACTATGCTTCTATTGTTGGAGGTCTTGGTTGAACTAACATCCTATATGGACAGGAGTGACGATGGTTGCTCTAGAAGTTTGAGCTTTGGCTTCTTCATTCTCAAGGATTGGTTCTTTCTTTATCCTTTCCTAGATGGAAGTTTCTTTTCATAGAGACCTCAAGATGAGTAGTGATCATTAAGGTTTTAGCAACTTGGTTGTATTCTTCTACATTATCATGACTATTTATAAGAGCTAATAGCTCTACCAAAGTCTTTGGCAATTGCAAGTTAGTCACAAACCTAAAAGGACCTTCCAAAGGTCTATGAGTTAGAACTGCTTAGGTGATATGTAGTTTTAGGTCCTTGGCATCAAGCATTTACCTTTGGAACCATAGTATGAAGTTTTCCAATGATTATATGGGTTCCATAAATCTTTCCTAGCTTTCATAAATTGACTCTTTATAAATTGAGAAAATGAGGTAATATCATTCCTAAGCTTTGTAGTTTTTTAGGGTTGAAAGTACTTTGCTAGGAATTTACATGTCAACTCATTATAAGTGGTTATAGAGCCTATGGATATGAAAGTCAACCACATAAGAGCCTTGTCCCTTAATAAAAAAGGGAACAAGTAAATTCTAATGGCATCATCAATGACTTGATTATATTTGAATGTTACACAGATCTCCAAGAAACTAGTTAAATATAAGTTAGGATCCTCAACAGGAGTTCCCCCAAAGTAAGAGTTATATACTATTTGGATTATGAAATGTTTTAATTCAAAATATTTAGCATAAATGATTTTTTTACTAAAGCTCTTTGAATTTTATCTTTTAAATTATTGATATACTCCCTAAGAGGTCAGAGTTAGTCTTGATCTCGAATTTGTTTATCCATTTCCATTCCCTAAAGTCTTTTTGTATTTTTCAAAATTTTTTAAGGTTCTTTTTCATCTTGAAATCAAACAACATAGCTCCCTTATTGGATATATTATACATACACAAACAATGCATTAATGATGGAATGCAACAAAAAGAACAAATTTAACAAAAACTTGAAATAAGTAAACGAGTTCAATTAATCAATCAAATTGAAACAACAAAAATAGGAATAAAAAATGTAAATTTTATAAGCAATATAGAAAATAAGTAAAATATACACTTATAGTTCCCCAATAACAATGTCCAAAACTTAATGGTTGATGGGATTTGTATCTTTCTAGATACAAAAGTGCACATATTGATCAAATATTAAAGGAAATGAGAGGGGTGTCAATCCCATGTGGAAACAATGTACCCTATGAATGTCTCTAGTATTGCCTACTCAAGAAAGTGTTGAGAAATATGAAGGTGATGTTCTACAACTATTCAAAATGTTAAAAAGATAAAGATTCTCATAATAAAAGATATCTTGGACTTATGATAATGAATTAAGAAATGTTTTTCTATGTAGACTCATCTATGTTAGTTTTAAATCATAGCATATGAAACCTTAGATCTATGTTGATCTTTCAAGGGTGTGATGAAAGACATTTCACCTCTCTATAGTGATGCATCTCAACTCTCCTAATTGTTCTAACATTCCTACATCAAGGTAATATATTAGACAAGATTTTAATTTCGTACATAACCACTCCATAAATTAAATGAAGTTCGAGTCCTGAAATAAGAGTCTAAATTAAGAACAACACAATTCATTCACATCATAAGCCCAAAACTAGAAGCTAAGCTAGCCATGGACTTGATTTCACTCAAAATAAATTTAATTTCAAATATCATAAAAAATTACAAGAGTATTAGTGGAGAAAATAAAATCTATAATAGCTTTTAAAATAACTTCCAAATAATATATACTTCCTAGAGTGAATTCCCTTACACACACAATCACTCTCTACCTTATCTCCCTCTCCTTCTACTATTTTCAACAATAAAATGATAACCAGCCCTCAACAAAACAAAAAGAGGACTATTTATAGTTAATACATATTGTTGACCTCATTTTTGTATGAGGTCACTAAGGCCCTTCCAAACTCCAGATTAATTCTAGATCCAGGGATCCACTCTAGACCTTAAGATCCTTTCCTAGAGCCAGACCTTAGGGCCTACTCTAGAGCCTAGGGTTCCCTTAGATCCTAGATCCTAAAACCCCTCTAGATTTTGGAACCAATCTAGACTCAAATCAATTCCCACCCTTGATCAACTTCAACCTCAAGTCAATTCCTACCTTTAATCAACTCCAACTTCAATTTAATTCCTACCTTTGATCAATCTAAATCTCAAACTTCATTCAACTCAAACCCCAATTAATTCAAACATATTCAAACTTTGATCCAATCCACTTGAGAATCCAAATTTTAACCTAGACTTTGATACTACCTTTGATCTAGCTTTGACCATATCCATTCATTAACAATCATCACATGATTGTGAATGATTTGGATACTCCAATATTGATCATCCAAACTCAAAATCTAATCCAAATCCAGAAATCCAGACTCAAATTCAAAGTCTTAAGGCCCTGTCCTAAAGACCTTTTTCAAAGACTTTTCAAACATTTCAAAACCCAGTCAAATGGCCTTTGATTCAGGGTCTATCACTTACAAAGTGATAAGACATGTCTCTAGAGGTTGCCTTCCAATTTTGAGCCCATTCTGAGGTCTCTAACTCCAGAATCTGAATTAAAATCCAAAGGCTATAAAACCTTCAAATATTTACAGCCCATGCCACTGAACCTAACCCCTTGAAGATTTTGATCATGGAGCCCTTATCAAAGCCTCCAATCACTTCCAAACTCTTGATCTTAACCCACTGAGTAGTAAACTGCATTTTTCAGATCCATTTTTGACCCTAGTTGACTAATGGGTCAAAATTGACCAAAATACCCTTATGGGATTTCAAATGGTCATTTCAACCCAAATCAATTTCAAACTCTTTGAAACCACTCTCAATGAATTTCAAATGTTAAACTCAACTTGTTGAACTCAAACCCAAACTTTAGGTCAACCAAGTCTGACCCATGGACCCATACACCCCTCCTCTTTCAAATTTTTGAATCAAGTCCATTCCAAGTTCTTTGAATGCATGGGATGACCCCTTAGGTACCCAAGAGACCCCTCT
Source organism: Dendrobium huoshanense (assembly GCA_016618105.1). Lineage (NCBI taxonomy): Eukaryota > Viridiplantae > Streptophyta > Magnoliopsida > Asparagales > Orchidaceae > Dendrobium > Dendrobium huoshanense. Next base: position 44,474,674 of record CM028359.1, read on the forward strand.
GGGTGACCCAAGCCTTGGGGTCAATTGGGTTAGCCATATGGCTTGACCCAAGTGACCAAAGAGAGGCCTCCCTTGAGCCATCTTTTGATCTTAATCAAATTGAATCCAAATCAAGGTGTTATTGAGTTCTCTTTCACCCAATACACCTTCCTTGATTAGCCCAACCCTTGGGCTCACTTGGGTCAAGAGTTAGGCTAACCCAAAGTGCCCAAAAGCACTTGGGATTGAGCCAACTCTCAACCTAAGCCTAATTGAACCTGACCAACACCTCCCATATGTGGCCCTAGGTCCAATACACCCCCTCCATCCAGCCCATGCCTTGGGCTAGCTTGGGTCAAGAGTTAGGCTAACCCAAAGTAGCCAAAAACACTTGGAACCGAGCCATCTTCCAGCTCAGATCAAATTGGACCCAATTTCCACTTGCATTGGGTCCATCAGACCCAGACCCACTTCCCACCTCAAGCCCAGGGTCTGGCCTGACGTGGGTTGAGCCCAAATCGACCCGAACTGAGAAGGTTTGGATCAACCCGAGCCACCTTTTAACCCAGATCAAATTGGACCCAATTGCCACCTGCATTGGGTGCACCGGACCCAGACCTATCTCCCATACCAAACCCAGGGTCTGGCCTGACTTGGATCGAGCTCGATTCGACTCGAACCGAGTAGGTTTGGGTCCAACCCAACCACCAGTTCGATCCAGGCCTCCCCAGGCCAAATTGACTTCACCCTTGGCTCCAGCATGTCCCCATCGGTCTCCCCCGGTCAACCCAACCCAGACCATGGTCGGCGGCGGTCGGAGCCAATGGAATTTGAGTTCCGGTGGTTCCCCCCAGACAATTCCTGGCTCAAGGTTGCTTCCCACCGGTTTGATCTCCACGATCCCCCCTGGACGTCTCCATCATCCACCTGGCAGCGATCCGAGCCTTCCCAGTTCAATCCCGGCCGTCCAAGCTCCGGAAGGGTGGCCGAATATCCCTAAGCTCGCCAGACCTCACAAGGAATTAGCATTCGCTCTGATTCAATCCCCAGAGCTCCTTCGAACTCCCAGAAGCTTCCTTCGAGCGGAGAGATCGATCCCTCCTTCCATTCGAGCAAATTCCCGTGAAAGCTCTCGGCGTCCCGCTCGAAGTTGCACCTCCGGCCATTCTCCGATCCCGATGCCTGAAGGAGAACTGTTCGCCACCGTCCTCTGAAGCTTCCTGATAGAGAAGCTCATTCGTTGAGGCCTTCTCTGCGGTAATCTCTCTATCCCGAGCTCCCTAGCTAGGTAGTTTGGTCAAGTGTGAAGAGAACCTTCACCCCAACGGATCTCCACCGTTGGATTGAAGGTTCCCACCATGCTGATCCTCCTTGCAAAATTTCATCGGACTTCACCTGCGGGATCGCCCAGATCAAGTCGGAGAAGCCCTGCGGTCTCGGATACGAGCGGGAGGTTGAAGACGAAATCCCAGCCGTTGATCTTGATCAACGGCTCGGATTAAATCCCACGGTATCGGAGCGCCGTTAATCTCAGCCGTTCGATCCGCCATCCAACGGCTGTCGTTAACCCGACCGTTAACCGTTAGTGCCAATCATTGCCTAGCGAATCGATGCGCGACGCGTGGTAATGGCTGCTAACTATGTAATTGCCGGATTAATAAATCCAAAAATTTAAGGGATCTTCAAAAATTCATAACTTCCTGCACACTTGTCCAAATTAGGTGTTTTTAGGCTCATTGGAAAGGTCTTAGGGAGCACTACAAAAGCTCTATGGTTCTAGACCCTGGTTAGATCAATCTTAGGTTTAATTTCAATTTGAGCATTTTATGAATTTCTTTAATAACTTTTTAAATACATGTCCACTAGGTCTGGAATTTTGGGAGATTGAAATTGGACATGTTTCTAACATGTCCAAATTTTACCTCTCCATTTTAAGTTGTTCAAGGGCATTTTCCCTAATTTTTAAGTTTAAGGGTCATGGTTTGACCCTTAAATGCAAGATAGGATATAGACCTATCCAATGAGATTTAGGGTGTGATTTTTGGTGTGATGATGATGTGTAGGATCAGGAGTGTAGAGCCACTAATTTTGCCCCAATCCAAGCTTAGGATAGACCGCTATAGTGATTTGAAGGTGACTTAGAGCTCACCTTGGGTGGTTTAGTTAACCACCTTAGAGTATTCCAATTGAGCTCAAATTTGGTGGGTTTAGTCCTTAGGGTCAGGTGATCCTATGGTCCAAATTTCATCAAATTTGAAGTTCATTTGGTTTCCCAAGTAGGAGCCTCCTTCTTAGAAATGGACTTAACCCTAATCAATTGATAATAAACTATTCTTAATTTATAAAATCCATTAAGATGTCCATAATTGTCTCTAATTAATCCCCTAATCAATAAGAATTGAAACCCTATTACGTTGATCTCTAGATTAAGAATCTTAAAAATCAAGGGTTAACCAATTTTAATTAATCCTAAAAATCTTAAAAATCCCATAAGGGTCTTAAACACTTGTTGATCAATCCTTAGGTCATTTATGACCTTTGGAATTGATCCCAAGGAGTTTAGGGCTCATTTGGGTTCAAATCCTTAAGCAGACCCCTTAGTCGTAGTAACTTGATAATCCCTACGAGTGTGTAAAATTCCTAAAATTCACTCTTAACTATAAAAAAATTTTGATTAATCAACTTAGTGGATAGTGACTTCAATTAGAATTCATCACTTCCAAGAAACATCAAAGCTTCATAACTTAGCTAAAACCAAGGAATCAGCATCTTAGGTGACCTTAGGTCAGAACGGGCCAGAACTTCTAAAAATCATAACTTTTTATAGAAAACTCCAACTTGAGTGTGCCACCTGTCTAATAACTCATAATTAGGTCTAGTATTTATTAAAAATCAGAAACTCTTAAGATTAACTCTAGTTTTGAAAACTGAATTTTGACCCCTTAGTTAGTCTATCCGGATAACTCTTTAAAACCTGTTAACTCCTCTAACCCTTAAAATTCTTTTAATAGGATATTAAAATTCTCAACCAACCCATTAAAATCAGTAATCAATTCACCTAATATTGATTCACTCCTTTAATTCCAACCAATTTAAAATAACTTAATTAACCCCGATTGCTACTAGGTAACCCAGGCCTACGAGGCTATTAGTTTAGCCCCAAGGAAGGTGAAAAAAACTTCACGGCCTCGATGTGAAACAAAGGTAGTAATCAATTAACTCTTAAAATACATTTAATTAAAATTCCTAATTTATTAATATTTAAAGTTTAACTCAAAACTTCTTTTTAAGCCTTAACGAATCTAAAACTTTAGTCAACTTTAACAAACTACCTACTTCAAGACCTACCCCAACCACACAACCTTTTTTACACACACTTTAGATGATGTGCTAGGATAACCAACTCTAGATCTAGGTTAGGCCGGTGTTTACTTTACTGCTGTGTGCCAGATTTTACATGGTTTTCACTGCATGTTGTGGATGAAATTGCTTTGTTGTGTTTGTTTACTTTTCTGCACTCTGTAGATGGACTGATATGTTTGGCGACTAGATTACCCTTAGGTTAGGTACAATTTAGATGTTCACACAGTTTTCTGCAGGTGGCCACACTTATGCAGGGCAATAAAAGGGTGCTAAATATATAAAAAAAATTTATAAATTGTTATAACTGCTTGCACAGGTGCTTCAACTGCTAAAGCCCCCAAATAAAAAGAGCGTGGCCAGTGTGTTTTACTTTCTTTTCTGCACATATATAACTGCTTGGGAATAACTGCATCTTATTTATTAACTGCTTAGGATAACCCTGCAGGTGAGTCTAGATTTTATTTTCAAATAAATGTAATTTGTGTAATTATTAAGTGTTGTGAAAGTCAGCTTTTAGTTGGGATATATAAGTCCAAATCTTGGACTCCGAAGAGAAAAGGATGCCCCCAAGGGGAGTAGACCTTTGCTATTTGGAGATCCAAATTTGGGTCACACTCCTCCCTACCCAAAAAGGAAAGAGTGGCCTTCCCCTTAAAGGAAGTGCCCTCTTATCAGGTTTAGAATCCGGGTTGTTGTCAGTGGTGCCCGGCCACTTTACTTTCTGCAAAATTCTTGTTTGTAATAAGCAAGGCAACTTTGCCTATGGACATTTATTGATTAATTAATTTATATTTGATGTGTTGAATTGATTGCCTTTAGGATTGCTTGCTTTTCTTAATTTTTTGGTGATTGTGTGCCGCTTTTGTTTTCGCCTGGATACGTGAGGCTCGTAAGGGTGTCAAAGTTTTATACTCATAACTTTAAAAAGGCTAAAATTTTAGTGAGTCTAAATAACATAGAAAGATAACGAATCTAGGGAATTAGTTGGGGATCGACCCCGGGGTCGCATGCATATTTCTGCACTTCTTCTTTCCTTATTTTAGACCCTTCCTCGCCTGCGGGTAGAGCCTGGATAGTCTGACCTATGATGACGAGGTGCCGGATTTGGGGAAGCCTAGTCTTCTAAAAAAAATTATTTTCTAAACCTATTTTTAAAATTTCAAGCATACTTGATTTGGAAATTATCGACTGGCATGCATTGCATTAGATACAAACTAAAAGAGTAAAAAATTTTAACTGCATCAGTTTAGCATTTTAGCACCCAACATAAGTTAAAGGGGCCAACTAAGAAAATTTTTAGATGTCGGCCCCAACTCTCCAAAATCATAATTACAATGTCCCTACCACTCTTTCATAAAAAAAGATCGGATTCATGTATTTTAAATTGATTAGGTGGTTAGCTGGCTCCCCAATCCAGGCCGGGGTAAGTCCAGACCTTGCACTGCATTAGTTAGGAGCGGACGACTATGGTCCAGTGTCCAAAATAGATTTTGGATCCGGGGCAAATCTTTGATTATAAGACCTCAAACTTCGGGAATCTAATCCTAAATTTTTAATAAAATGCTCAACTCTAATTAAATATCATTTCAATCCAAAACATAAAGCCCAACACTTAGATTAAGTTGGGACACTTCTGAATGGTTCTGGAATCTCAAAGTGTCCCCTACCTCTCCTCCTTTAACTCCATTAATAACTGTTCAATTTTGATCCATTCCCTTTTGAGTTTCCAAAATTCACTTCTCTTTTTGATATCACGCCTAGAAAATCTAACAAAATTTTATTCTTATTTTAATCGAGAGTTTTCGTAGGGGACTCTATCTCCCTACGATGTAATTAACTACGAGGTCTTGCGCTCGTAGGAGATTTGGAACCCCACACACCTGATTTCAAAATTAATCTTTTTGAAAAACCCTCTTAGATTTCTTTGGGAAAAGTCAAAAAATGATTGTCGTTATCATATTAGAAGAATTATCATTGAAAAGTGATACCTCCCTTTGGGGAGATACATCCTTCTTTGATAAGGCTTTGAATATGAATTCGGCAATCACACTCATTGAGTATCATAACTAGATTATTTAGTTGAACCCTACCTCATCCCCTTGGGGCCGTGTCAAGTTCTCTTTAGAATCTAGCCGTGATATTCAAGACGAATTACATAATTCTAAGCCTAAACACCGTTGTGGAATTTTATTCTCGCCTTTCGGGGTGATATACTTTTCCGAGCGAGTTGATTCGACTTCTAGAATTAGAATTAAATCTCAATTTCAAAATTCCCAAAGAAAACTAATATTTTCAAAACCTATTTTCAAAATTCCACCAACAAAAAATGGCACGCCCGGTGGGTCAAATCTCTCTCTCCATCTTTAATAAGAATGAAATTTGGTTTCATCGGTGGTCTTAACTACCTTCCTTCCGCTGGTCCCTCGACCCATTTCTTCCCTGGGGGAGTGTGACCAACATCTAAACAACGAATTTTAAAACATTAAAAGAGAGGTTCTACCTCTCGAATTTTGTCCTGTTGATCGTCCTGATTTTGACCTTCTGCCCTGGGATTTCCTGTGAGGCGACAGTGTCAAATTAGGTCCCCAAATATCCTTTTAAAATTTTGATTAATAAATGCCACATTCAATATCTCTTTTCTTTTCGAATGGAAAGGAGCTTGAAAGATCTCTACCTTTAAGAAAGTTTTGAAGTATTTTAGTCTTGACCCCTTTACTCTCTTTGAACTTTTAAGAGTCAAGAGGGTTAGACCATTTACTTTACTTGGGTTTTTCTTACAATTCCATAAGCCTTCGGGAATGGGATTCAGCACCCTTGAATTCTCAGCACCCTTGAATTTTCTATGGATGGACACCATATTGTTAGCTTGGATGCCAGTAAGGAAGTTCCTCCAGTGGTTGAGTTGATTGTGGGATCTGCACCCACCTTGCCAGTGATTAGTAATGATCAGAAACAATCTGAGCCAGTTGTTGAGCCTCCCACTGAAGTCAAGTCTGTTTTTGAGGAAGGATCTAGCTCTATACTTAACTTCTCCACTAAGAACCAAAAGAAAAATTACTTGAGGAGACTTAGGAAGAAGATTTCCAAGGCAAAGAGGATCATTCCTTTTAAGACTTTAGCTCAAGTAGAGCTTGAGGCTGATGAGGAGCTACCTATTCCTGCTTCCTCTCCCCTTCTGAAATGGAGCCGCTTCTACCCCTTAGCTTCTGCTCAAGGGGAGGAGAGGATAGCTAGGATAGCTCGTTCCCCACCATGCCCGGTCGACTACTCGACTAAAAAGACCTCAAGAGAAAAGCATCTGCAGAAAACAAGTGCTTTGAGAAATATAATCCATATCTGTGCTGCACAATCTGGGCAAACAAAAGAGCAGTACCTGAAACAGTTAAAGGGATTGATCTCTCATTGCTTCCAAAAAGAAGTATTGAAAGAAGAGGCGTCTGAGACAAAGAATTTAACTCCACAACCTGTCAGGAGAAACAAGAAGTATGTCAGACAGCCTGCTACTTCAGTACTGGTTGATGGATACCATTGGGCGCCACGCCCTCCTTCTTGCAAGACAGAGGGTATTGTGTTGACTGGGTCCGAGAGAGGCCACCATTCTGTTGGTAGACCCCCGGTACCCCCTTCCAAAGCTGTAAGGTTGGCCTCAGTAGTTGTTAAACTAAAGGGGAATGAGACTTTAAAACATCCGGACATCAAGGGCAAGAGGCCCAAATCCCCTGAGAAGAATTTTGTTCCAAAAAGGACTAAGTTGGAGGATTTACCACCACCTCCAAGAACCTCTAAGTTCATTCTCCAACTTTAACGAGTCTCAGCTAGACCTCCCCTAGTTTTGATTGAGTCGATGGATGATCAATCTAGTACCCCAGTTATTACAGTAGATAGTTCTCTTACAATCAGCCCAGTTCCTGATTCAGTAATGATTCCAGTTGATGATCCAGTGGTTGATAGTTTAGATCCATGTGTCATTCCTAGGCTTCCTACACAGGAGTCTGAGGACCTTACCCTACCTGATGTAGGAGCTATTTCCCTACAGTCTCCTCCTTCACCTCATAAGGTATATGTCCCTCTCCCTATAGAGAATGCCACTTCTCCGACTACCTATCTTGGGACAGTCGGGAAGGAAGGAATTGACCTAGATCTTGAGATAGAAGAAGAGCTGGCTATATAGTCACAATCAGATCCTAACCCAAAACTTATAGAAATCATTGCCCTCCTGGATTCTGAAGAGTTGTTTGACATGGTTGAATACAAGGGATACTTACCCCTCGATCCTAAGTCAATTGGGGATAGACCAGTCGAGGAGGTAGTACAAGAGATAAGAAACGTTCTGCTAAATAAAGAGGGAATGGCTTCTTTTGACCCAGACCTGGATGACCTCCTTGGAGAGGAAGACGACTATGTTGGTAGTGTCTCCATGGTCGAAACTAGAGGTTCCAACAAGGAGGCCGAACCTGGTAGGCGCCGGCTAGCTAGAGATGATGACCCACAGGTTGCTGAGTCCGATTCAGATGAGTCCGTAAGGGCTAGGGGTGAAGAATATATTAAAGATTTGGAAAACCAGTTGATAACTATAATGTCACAAGTCAGAGAAGTGCAAGAAAGATTTGATAAGTCAGAGCAGGATTCACTTAAGATTCAACAAACGGCTCGAGAGATTGCAGAGAGGGTTAGAAAGACAGAATCTGGTCCCAAACCTCCTGAGTCGACACCAGTGATTCCTCCTTGCCTATTAGAGGGATCTCCAGCAGCACCTACAGTTCCCCCTGTTCCTTTAACTCTGCCCCAGAAAGATATTAAACAACTGATTGAGGACCAGGTAATGGAGGCCTTAGCCTTTTCCTAAGGAACCACATCTATTCCAAAGGGTAGACCCTACCCCAAAGAATATGATTCAGTTCCTTATCCAAAAGTCTTCGTGCCACCAACTTTTAAAATTTTCACTAGAATAGAAAACCCGAGACAGCATCTAGCCCACTTCAGAGCAAGTTGTTGCAATGCGGGAGGGACAGATGCTTTACTATTTTGCCAATTTGTAAGTAGTCTATCCGGCATCGCTTTTGAATGGTACGCCGATCTGCCCAATGGTTCAGTTAAAACTTTTAGCGAGCTAGAAAACCTTTTCCTTAAAAGATTTTCTGTATCGCAACAACGAACTACTGTGGGCGATCTTGTTGTTGAGAAACAAAAGTCGGGAGAGTCTCTGGTTGAGTACATCTTGAGGTGGCAAAACCTCTCGATGAAGTGTGAACCCCAGTTGCAAGAGCAACATGCGGTGGAGATCCTTCTTAATAATATCCACGGCCCTATTGCTTTTCTCCTGAAGGGTTTCACTATTAAAACTTTTGAAAAACTTCTTAATAAGGCTAGCAATTTGCAGGAAAAGGCTTATAAGATGCCATTCCTATGAGAGCAGTCTGAAGACAAGAAGGGTCCTAGATTGGTTAAGACTTTTGAGAAGAAGGCAGTAGTGTCGGCAGTTGACAAGGGAAAAAGGCCAATGACTAGTCAGCCCAGTGTTCCTCCACCACCGCCACCACAGCCAGTCCAGAGACATCCCTTTCAAGTTACTCCCCAGTACACCAGAGATCCTAACTATGTCCCTTTTAGAGAGAGATTGGCAAAACCATATCCATTTAAGAGGGAAGCAGTTAAGAAGCTTTTCAGAAGTCTGTTAAAGAAACTAGATTTTCAATTGCCAGAGGACAGGAGGCCTGAGGATGAGAGCAAGAAAGATGATCCCAAGTATTGCCCGTACCACAGGATGCTTAGTCACCCTCTTGAGGACTGTGTTGTGTTCAAAGTTTGGCTTGAGAGGAACTACACCCAAGGTAACATCATAATACCTAAGGAATACTTGGTCGATCCATAAAATGCTTCAATTAAAACCATTTCAGGTAATCCTCTTAACTCTTTTTGTCTTATTGAAGATGGTTGGGACATTGCTTTGTCCCGGGCACTTAAAAAGTTGATTAACAAGTCTTTTCATCTTTCTCAACAGTTGACTACAATAGCCCAGGCCCCGACGTGGAGGGTTGACATGGACGCTTCGCAGGAGAATGTTGAGCCGCTTTCCTCTCCAGTAGTCACAAGAACTACTGTCGAATGCTTAAAAGAAAAAGAAGTTGATTTTGTAGAGAGGAAGTGTGTAGATGAGAGATGTATTAGGATGGCGGATGGGGATGTTAAAACCCTCTCCCCTCTTTTGTCATCTGACTTTTACTTTGCCCAAGGCGAAGGATCAGAAGATGAATAAAAAATATTCTTCTACTTCTGTCTTGATGATTAACCATGGAAATGAAATGCAAGTTGACAACTCTCCTGTTTTAAATCAAAATTCTGGTGAAGAAAGTCTTAATATCAAAGAGATTGACCTTCCCGAATCAGCTATTCAAGAAGAGGTTGAATGTGAAGCTTTATCAGAAAGTGATTTCCCTCAAATCAATTTCCAAGGAAATCCTATCCTGATAGAACTTTCAGATTCTGATTCGCTTTCGGGAAGTGATGATCCAACACCTATGGTGTGCGTAGACACTGCCCTAGTTTGCCCTCCCGAAGATATCGAGCAGGTGCAACTCCATGGCGGTAAAGTCTTACCCCCTAGGCTTCTCCCTCAGGAGAAAGGCAAGCAAATTCCCTTCGAAGATTTAAATCCAAACTCCCCTCAATAACCAGACTTTCCTTTAATTCCTCTGGGTTTTGAATCTATCGTTCCTAAGGTTGATTACAACATTTTAGCCCACCTTAGGAAGTTGCCAGCAAAATTAAGCATTTATGACGCCCTCCTTCTCTCCAAGGAAATGAGGCAGTCTTTAATTAAAGCACTTCTCGACCCCGAGATTTGTTTAACCCAGTTAGCTGCAACTTCAAAAGGTGAGGCATTTTACTTCAAAGAGGTTCCTGGAGTTACCTTTTCAGATGAAGACTTGCTCTTGAGAACTGCTGACCATAATCGTCCCCTTTACATTACTGTAGATGTGGGAAACTTTAAGTTATCAAGAGTTCTTATTGATCCGGGTGCATCGGTCAATATAATGAACTTAAAGACCCTCGCATACCTTAGAGTTGATACTAACAAGCTCTCAACCGACAGGTTGGTGCTTCGTGGGTTCAATGAAAAGGGCGAGAGGGCTATAGGTTCAATCACCTTGCTCTTACAAATAGGAGATTTGAAAACTGAAGATAAATTTCATATAATTGATTCGGCAATGTCCTTTAATGCCCTTTTAGGTAGGCCTTGGATTCATGAATATAGAATGGTTCCGTCTACCCTTCACCAGTGCATCAAGTACCAACGAGATGACATTAAACATGTGGTTAAGGGTGATCTGCAACCATTTTCTATTCAAGAAATTGGGATCTACGAAGATGCTATATATTTTGTTCCAAAAGGGTCCTTGCCCCGCTCTAAGCTAGAGATCAAAATTGAGGAGAAGTTGGTTGGACAAAAGTCCAATCAAGAGAAAGAAAAAGAAAAATATGTTGATCAAGAAATGTTACAATTAAGTAGAGAAGACGACTCCGACATCGTTGTCCTTAGGCCTCCAAACACATTACCTCAAAGAGGTGGGAGGATGGCCTTAAGGGTGCGAGGTCGAGGTCGTGCTTGATCAGAGAGGAGAACAACACCTGTTTATATCGATTTGGAATCAGATTCTGATATTGAGTCCAAGGACCACGGTGCTGCCTTCTCCCTCAATTATAAAAATACAAATATTTCTTCAAAATTTGATCTCACTTTAGAAGAGGACAGTGACATTGAGAAAGAAATTGTAAAAGTAAAAAGTGACGAGCCTGAATTAACAATGTACGAAAAGCTCAGCAGAAGGATTGAGGCCCTTTCTCTGACCTCACTGTCAGCTGGCAGAATTATAGGGTTGAAAGTTAAAGTGGCCCCCAACTTGAATGGTGAAGTAAAGAAAGTCCAAAAATTCTTCCATGGCTCCTCCTCCGCAAGGGATGAAAGTGATGTAACCCTTGAGGAGGCAGATTTTAATGAATTAATGGAATTACCTTTCGACTACTTCTCTGTTTGTGTGAAAAATACTTTCTCTAAAGGTTCTGTACCATACTGATGGACTAAGGGTCAGGCTAGATACCACGAAAATATTTGGAAAACAAAAATTAAGGATAATCCTACAAGTGGTATCGGCTTTGGAATTGTTAGTTCATTCGATGATGATGAGTATTGCCTAATGATAACTTACCATCTTGAATCGCCAAATATCCCTGCAGATCCTTTCTGTCCTCTTGATGGGTTTTATTTGGAGACTTTAGATGATCCTGATGATCTTCAAGTTCGGGATGCACCCCCTGAATTAGAAGAAGGAACCAAATCGACAGTCGATGAATTAAAAGAAATTAACCTGGGAACCGATGACGATTCCCGTCCAATCTTCATAAGTGCTCTATTGAGCGAGGGTGAAACCCAAGATTTGATCCAACTTTTGTCTGAGTTTAGGGATTGCTTTGCCTGGACATACGATGAATTACCAGGTTTACCTACTGAGGTAGTAGTTCATAAACTTGGAGTTCGATATGATGTCATTCCTGTCAAACAAGCTCCTCGACGCATTTCTTAGAAATCGAACAACAAGTCGTTTCTGAAGTTAAGAAATTGGCCAAAGCCGGGTTTATTCGGGAGGAACAATACCCCTCTTGGGTAGCCAGCGTCGTGCTGGTCCGAAAAAAGAATGGTCAAATTCGGATTTGTGTCAATTATAGGGATTTGAATAAGGCATGTCCCAAAGATGAGTTCCCTTTACCAATACCAGAACTCATGGTGGACATTGCCTCCTCACATGTCTGTTGAGTCTAGTAATTAGGTTGTTAAGCCTAAGTAAATGTCCCATGGCTACCAAGAGGGGGGTGAATTGGTAGTTTTAAAATTTTAAACCCTCTTAATGATAAAGTTGAACCGAAATAAAATTTTCTTTTAAAGTTTGTAGAAAAATGTTTTTCAACCACAGAGTTGTTAAAACTGAAAATTAAAAATGCAGAAACGTAAAAGCAATAAAGTAAATGACACCAGATTTATAGTTGTTCGGTCTATAACCAGACCTACATCCACTCCTCAGAGGCACCCTCTGAGTATTGCACTAATACCACAAAGTGACTCTCCTTTAGCACCCACAGCAAGGCGGAGAAGCCTGTACAAAACACTCTTTTCACCACTCCCCGGTGCGGCAGAGAACCGTCGTCCTTTTACACAATCCACAGTGCTGGCAGAGAACCGTCGTCCTTTCACACTCTCCTAGTGTGGGCAGAGAACCGTTGTCCTTTCACACTCTCCTAGTGTGGGCAGAGAACCCTACGGCTGTTCACACTCTCCAAGTGTAGGCAGAGAACCTTCTTCCTTTTACACTCTCCTAGTGTAGGCAGAGAACCCACGTCTGTTCACACTCTCCAAGTGTCGGCAGAGAACCGGACCTTCTTGAATGATCTTCTCACAAGAATCTAGAAGGAAGAAAGAAAAGAGTGAAGAAATCCAATTTCACAAGTAGAGATTCTTACCTTAGCAATCCAAGTGAAGCCTTCTTGCTCCTATGGTAGGAATCCTCCTTTGAATGCTCTCTTCCACTCTCCCCTTGGCTATTCTCTCAATAGGCACGAAGATCAAATGACAAAAAGATTGGGTGGCAGTCTAATTTGGACTATTTATACAAAAGACATGAAAAACCGCCCAAAAACTGCAAATTTCTTATTCTGTACGCAGTGGATCGACCCGTATGATCCTGGATTGTCCTGGACGATTTTACTTAAACGATCTGAAACGACCCAATTTGTATATGTGTACGAAATGACTTCGTACAGCTGATCGTCCTGTACGAACTAGGTTCGTCCAGTACGAACGGTTATTACAAGGTCGGTTTTAGAAACTGCTAAAAACTGTCCTAAGTCGGTTTATCGTTTGGACGAAAATATGTTCGTCTGGACGAAAATTTTCCAGAGAGCCGATCGTCCTGGACGATTATTTATTTCATCTGGACGAAAATTTTCCAGAGGACCAATCGCCGGGGACGATAATTTGGTTTCGTCTGGACGAAAATTTTCCAGAGAGCTGATCGTCCGGTACGATAATTATTTTCGTCTGGACGAAATTTTTCCAGAGAGCTGGTCGCCTCGTACGATGGTAAAATTCGTATGGACGAAATTTTACAGAGAACCCATCGTCCGGTACGATATTAAAATTCGTCCTGGACGAATAGGACTTAGAAAAATTTTTCAAAGCAAGTTCCTATTCGTTCCAAGTGCTCTATAGGAGATAACTGACAGATCGTCCAGTACGATAAATATCGTCCTGTACGATCAGTATTGAATTTCATGATCTCCTAATTTGTGTGTGTGAGATTTTATTCACTCAATTACAATCACTCCCTTTCAAAATTAATTGAAAGAAAAGACAAACTTCAAATAAACAAAATATCATATGTTGAATTTGATTTGAAGTTTTCGTAGTCTGGAGTCTGATTTTCCTGAAATATTAGTACACACAAGAGCAAGTGCAAATCTTCTAAAATTGTTAGGAGATAACTATACATCTGAACAATAATGTTTGGAATCATCAAAACTACATAAGTTGCACAAATATAAATCATTCAAATAGCAACTATTCAAACAATCTCCCCCTTTTTGATGATGGCAAAACAATTATTATTAGTATGGTTTCAAGTTAAAACAAATCTCTTATCTCCTAAACTCCCCCTGAATTTATGAGTACATTAAAATAAGGAGGCATTAAAGAACAATATTTTTGTTTTTCAAAAATTTTAACAGAAAACACAAACCACACACAAATTACAAAAATTACAAAAACCCACAAACACAAACACAAACATAATAATTTCTCCCCCTTTTTGACAGCAACAAAAAGTGAAGAAGAAAAAGACAAGAAATGTAAATAATAATATGAAATTCATTGTTAAAATTTAATCTAAATTGTGATTTGACATAATGTAAGCAATTTTAAACTAAATATATTAGTTCAATCATAGAAATTCATAAAATTTATGAAATGATATAACATTGTAAGTAAGAAGAATTTATCAAAGACATGATTCGATTTAGACATTTTGATTATTGAAAATCATTACAAGTGAGATGTAAAAAAAATTCTATATTTCAAAGTTCAATAGAATATAAATGAACAGTAGATCAACTTGAATTAAGAGATTAAACGAATTTGGAAAGAAGAGAATTACCTCATGTGGTGCTTTGCACATCTTTTCAAAGTTTTGGAGCACATTTTTGTGCATTTTTCCTTGGTTGGGCTTATTTTGTGCCTCTTTTTCACTTTGCAAATTTTTGCGAATCCCTTTTGATTTTTGTACATTTGTACAATGTTCAAGAGTAATTTGACCAATTCTTTTCAAAATCTATAATCTAAGATTTCAAATATTTCAAGGTGCATAAATATCATTTGAGCATAGAAATACAAAATAAGAAAACATCAAAATTGTAATAACAATATTAACTTTTATGTAGTCTAAATGAATAGACATGAATTTAAAAATTCTAAATACAACAAGTTATAAACAAATTATAAATATAGAAAGTCTAGATTTTCTAATATAGATAATCTCATATTACAATCGAATTTAAGCACAATGTAGATTAAAAACAATATTAATGAAATTCATAAAGATTAGCCACATTTCAAAACAAATCTAAAACAAACAAACTTTCATTGATTAAAGAAAAATTACATAAAAACATTGAACTTAAACAAAAATATAACAACACAAAAAAAATACAACAGACACACATAAAAAAAAACTTCTACTGTTCTGGAGGAGGAGGAGGAGGAATGCCGCCAAAGAGGTTGAAGTAGGAGGCCATCAACATTACATTGGTATTTATTTCATGAACTTCATCTCTAATATTACCAATGTCATGTTGCTGCTGCGTAAGGTGAGCATCAAATTGATCAAACCTTTGATCAATGTGAGTCTCTAGTCTATCAAATCTCTCAATCAGATTCTGGTAATCTGATTGAGAAGCAGAAGCTTGCACTCCTTCTTCTTCTTCTTCTGAAGCACTGCCATGTGCTTTTTCTTTTTCTTTTTCCTCCTTGAAGAACAGTCTGAATGATGCATCATTGTAGTAAACTGGCTCTTCATATTCCTCATCAGGATGCACTATATTGTACTTCTTCTCCAAAATATAAGTAATCAAGTGCCCTAAAGAAATGTTCTTCTTCCTCTTCTGATCAGGATGTCCTATTTCTGAAAGCCCATAGATATGATCTAGGATGAGTTGGGCTTCATCAATAGGTTGTCTTTTCATGATTAAAAAAGTTAGACAAGAAAGGAGAGGAGTAATGTTAATCCTATCACCAGCTTTAGGAATAATTGAGGATCTAAGGATATGCTGGATGATTCGGGCATCTTGGGTCATACCGGCCACTCTAGCAACATGATTGTCAATTGCATTTTCTCTAATTACCCTATTGATTTCAAACCATTGGAAGGTGTTTTCTGATGCTAGGGTGTGGGCTCTATATCCTTCAGTTCTTAGGTTTAAAAATGCACCAAGGTCGTGCTTGGTGATCTCAACTTTTTTCTTAAAAACAAAAGAACTAATGATAGAGTGGTCAGAATTGAAACTCATGTTGGCTAGGAAGTAATGGTAGGTTTGCTTATTATAGAAGTGGGCGAGAGAAAGAATGAACTGAAATTGGGTTGAGGCGAAGAGGTGCGATACCCGAAATTTCAACTCTGTTTGGATAAGAATGCGAGACGGAGTGATTTTTGCGGATGCAAAACGAGGAAAAGATTCCTCATTTGCCTTGGAAAGGAAGTTGTCTGGGGCATTCCTGTTAGGTTTCTTCACCAAAACTTTTTGTCTTTTGCTAGAGGAGGCCATAGTTGAGTTGATGTAGAAAGGGATTGAAAAAGATGTTTGAAAGTGTGATTTTCAAGTTTGAAAGCCTTCATATTTAAAGAAAAACGATATGTTCGTCCTGGACGAAAACATTCGTCCTGGACGAAAAATTATCGTTCGTCTGGACGAAGTAATTTCGTACAGACGATCCAATTCGTCCTAAATGTAACGGCTTTTCGTATTCAACACAACTTACGATGCGTCCCTTCGTACAGGCTTTTTGACTTGACCGATCGTACATACGAAAAAATTTCGTACAGACGATCGAAAAGCGTTTCGTTTTAATGACTCTTGAAAACCGTCCCCTACAATGAATCGACACATGTTCGTACAGACGAAAAAAAATCGTACAGACGAAGTTCGTATTAAAAACTGTCTTATCCACTCAACCGCTGCATTCAATCGTCCCGACGTTTGAGAAAAAGAAAAAATTCGTACTGGACGATCAAAGATCGTACAGACGATCCAATAAAAAACTGCTCTCAAAACGGTTTAAATTCGCGCAAACTGTTTCTTTACACATCGTCCCGTACGAAAATATTTCGTCCTGGACGATTTCCTCCAAAAAAAAATTTTTAATTTTAAATTTTTTAATTTTTTAACAAAATCAACAAAAACAATCAAAAATACAGAAAACATAAGACAAAATCATAAATCCAAAAACAATTCATTCAAAAACACACAAAATTCACAAAATCACAAAAACAAAACACAACAAGTATCAATGTTGCAAAGACATTTTGGTTAAGCATTCAAATCAATAACACCAAGCCTTGTTCTTAAAGTACTGAAGGTATCAAAGGCTAAAGGTTTTGTAAAAATGTCTGCAAGTTGATTTTCAGTTGAAACATGAATGAGTTCAATTTCTCATTTGGATACATGATCCCTTATGAAATGATGCCTTATATCGATGTGTTTGGTTCTAGAATGTTGAATAGGATTTTTGGAAATGCAAATAGCACTAGTATTGTCATAATAAATTGGAATAGTGCCTATAGTTAATCCTAAGTCAATCAACTGTTGTTTTAACCAAAGTACTTGTGCCACACAACTTCCTAATGCAATGTATTCTGCTTCTGCAGTAGATAGTGCCACTGAATTTTGTTTTCTACTAGACCATGAAACTAATGAATTTCCAATGAATTGACATGTTCCAGAAGTGCTTTTCCTATCCACTCTACAGCCTGCAAAGTCAGAATCTGAGTAACCAATAATTTCAAATGAAGAGCTAAACTTAGGATACCAAATTCCTAAGTTTTGAGTTCCTAGTAGATATCTTAAAATCCTTTTCACTGTTGTCAAATGTGATTCTTTTGGATCTGATTGAAATCTAGCACATAGGCAAACACTAAACATAATATCTGGTCGGCTAGCAGTCAAGTAAAGTAAAGATCCAATTATCCCTCTAAATTTCTTTTGATCAACAGATTTTCCCTTAAGGTCTTTATCCAACTGAACTGAAGAACTCATTGGTGTACTAACAGGTTTAGCATTGTCCATTTCATATTTTTTTGAGGATGTCCTTAATATATTTGGTTTGACTAAGAAAAGTGCCTTCCTCAAGTTGCTTAATGCTAAATCCTAGAAAGTAATTTAAATCTCCCATTAGACTCATTTCAAATTCACTACTCATTGTTTTAGAAAAATCATCACAAAGATGTTTATTTGAAGATCCAAAGATGATGTCATCCACATAAATTTGAACAATAAGTATATCCTTTCCAATTTTCCTTAAAAAGAGAGTTGTATCCACACTTCCTTTTTCAAAAGATCTTTCAAGTAGGAAGGTGCTTAACCTCTCATACCAAGCCCTAGGTGCCTGTTTCAATCCATATAATGCCTTTTTTAATTTGAAAACATGATTTGGAAATTTAGAATTTTCAAAACCTGGAGGTTGTTCTACAAAAACATCTTCTTCAATTACTCCATTTAAAAAGGCACTTTTGACATCCATTTGAAATAATTTAAAACCTTTAAAACAGGCAAAGGCTAGTAAAACCCTAATTGCTTCAAGTCTAGCTACAGGGGCAAAAGTTTCCTCAAAATCAATTCCTTCAATTTGATTATACCCCTTAGCTACTAATCTAGCCTTATTTCTAATGACTACTCCTGAGTCATTCATTTTATTCTTGAACACCCACTTGGTTCCAACAACACTTTGATCTTTTGGCCTTGTAGTTAGTTCCCAAACTTTATTTCTTACAAATTGATTCAACTCTTCTTGCATGGCCAATATCCAAAATTCATCTGAAAGTGCTTGATCAATGTTAGTGGGTTCAACAGTTGAAATAAAGGCTGAATGATTGACTTCCTTGTTTAATCCACGCCTAGTTCTAACACCCTCACTTGGTTCACCTATGATTAATTCCTTTGGGTGGTTTTTAGAAAATCTCAAATCTCTAGGCAAAGGTCTTCTCTTTCTAAATTTTCTTCCACATTTTCTTCCAAATTTAATCTATCAATCTTTTGGGAGTTTTCTTCAATTTCTTCTTCAACAACTTTTGGCTCTTCCATATTTCCATTTTCATCAAAAACAACATGTGTGGTTTCTTCAATGACTAAAGTTCTTTTGTTGAATACTCTATAAGATTTTCCAACACTTGAATATCCAACAAAAATTCCTTCATCTGATTTTGGATCAAATTTTCCTAAGGCAGATTTTCCATTATTATGTATGAACACCTTGCAACCAAATACATGCAAATGAGACAAATTTGGTGTTCTTCCTTTTAGCAACTCATAGGGTGTTTTATTCAAATTTGATCTCACATTCACCCTATTCAGAACATAGCATGCAGTGCTAACCGCCTCAGCCCAAAAATATCTAGGAAGTGAGTATTCTGCTAACATTGCTCGGGCGGCTTCTATTAATGTTCTGTTCTTTCTTTCAACTACTCCATTTTGTTGAGGAGTTCTAGGTGCAGAAAAATTGTGATCAATCCCCTTTTCTTTACAGAAATCTTCAAATCTTTCATTTTCAAATTCTCCTCCATGATCACTTTGTATAGAAATTATTTCACATCCTAGTTTTCTTTGTATCCAAGTTGAAAAATTTCTGAATTCCTCAAATGATTCACTCTTATGAAAAAGAAATTTAACCCAGGTGAATCTTGAAAAATCATCTACTATAACAAATCCATATACCTTTCCTCCTAGACTAACAGTGCTTACTGGTCCAAAAAGATCCATGTGTAGAATTTCTAAAGGTTTACTGGTCCTAAGATCTTTAATGGACTTAAAAGAGGACTTCACTTGTTTTCCTAATTGACATGCATCACACAGATGGTCCTTAGTAAAGTCTAGTTTAGGTATTCCTCTCACCAAATTCTTTTGGGTAATTTTTCTAAGATTTTTCATACTAGAATGACAAAGTCTCCTATGCCAAAGCCATGATTCATCAGAAACAGTTTTCAAACAAAAGGCAGTAGGAGATTGAATACAATTTAAATCTAGCATGTAAACATTGTTCACCCTTTTTCCATTTAAAACAATTTTCCCATTTAGGCTAATTATGCAGCTAGTAGGTAAAAATTTTACATTATAGCCCTTATCACATAGCTGACTTAAGCTAAGCAAATTATGTTTTAAGCCTTCAACTAATAAAACATTATCTATGAAAAAGTTTTTCAAATTTCCAATCATACCTGATCCAACCACTTTCTTTGTGGTATTATCTCCAAGTGTAACCTTGCCTCCACTTCTGGCTTCCAGCGTTATGAATTGAGCAGTATCTCCAGTCATGTGCTTAGAACATCCGCTGTCCAGGTACCATATGCTCTCACGAGGTCTTGTGTGAGAGTATTCCTGCAAAATTCTCAAATGTTAGACCTGGGAACCCAAACTAGTTTGGGTTCACCTTTATGAAATTTATAATCAGATGCATGTGTGATATGTCTAGGTTTATGCATCTTAGTTCTCCACACCAAATTAGGTTTCATCTTTAAAGTGCAGGTGTGAGATATATGTCCCAAAAATCCACAATTGTTACATTTAACATTAGGAAAAATATTCCTATGTTTTCTTTCATATGATTGTCTTCTAAGGGATTTCATGAATTTAGGATAATACTTAGGATTTGTAAAATCTTCAAGTTTGGGGGGGTTCCTATTATCCTCGAGAGCTCTTATAGTAAGTTTGTAAAATGAATTCATTTCCTCCAAGATTCGATTTGTATAATTGACTCTATATGTCTTGTGCTCAGATTCATCCTTAAATTTCTCAAATTCTTTTTCAAGTTCAGCATAGGATGATCTTAAATTCTCAAAATTTTTATTCAAGTCATCATATTCATCAAGTAGTTTCATGTGGTTGCTATCAATTAAAGCATGATCTTTCCTAAGGATTTCGTGTTCCTTATTAAGCTCTTCCAATTCTAAAACTAAACTAGCATGCATCTTTTTAGTTTTCCTATATGCATCATGCATGTGTTCAGAAACTTCAAACAATTCATTATAAGTTAAATCACATACCTCTTCTTGATCTGATTGTTCAGCTTTATCTGCCATCAAGCAAAGGTTGGTGACTTCTTCTTCTTTTTCAGTCTCAGATGAGTCTGAAGCTGAGTCCGCCCAAAAAGCCTTTTGAAACTTCTTCTTGCCCTTCTTTACCATTGGTTTCTCCTCTACCTTCTCCTTGCTAGGAGTGGCTTTGAGTTTTGGACAATCAGTCTTTATATGACCTGGTTTCCTGCATTCATAACAAATCACTTCATTAGAAACCTTGCCATTTCTGTTATACTTACCTCTATTCCATTGCTGGCGTCTCTTCTGCTTCCTCTTTAAAAAGCTTTTGAATTGTCTAGTCATCAGTGCTATATCATCTTCATCCTCAGGTTGTGAATGTTCACTTTCTGACTCTTCCACATTTAGTGCAATATTCTTGTCCTTTGTTGGTTCACCTGCATCAATCTTTCTTTGACTTACTCCTTGCTCGTAAGCAATGAGTGAACCAAGAAGATTGTCAATAGAATAAATGTTCAGATCTTTTGACTCTGTAATTGTAGTAATTTTAGCATCGTATGCAGTAGGTAAACAACAAAGAATCTTATTAACCATTTCAGCATTAGTTAATTCCCTACCAAGTGCATGCAAAGAGGTGACAATTTGAGTGAAACTTGTGTACATGTCAGATATTGATTCATTAGGTTTCATGCGAAATAATTCGTAGTCATGTAACAAGATATTGAGTCTTGATTGCTTAACTTCATTTGTCCCTTCATAAGTAATACAAAGTCTATCCCATATGTCTTTTCCGCTTTTACAAGTGGAAACTCGCATGTAGTCTTCAGATTTTAAAGCACAAAAGAAACTATTTAAACATTTCGCATTTAATTGTGCTAAGTCACGTTCTTCTATAGTCCAATCTGCATAGGGTGTATCTACCCTAATTCCATCAACTAATCTAGTTGGTTTTGTGTAACCTTCCTGGACTAACATCCACATGCGATAATCAAGTGACTGTAAGAAAGTAGACATGCGTGTTTTCCAAAAATCAAAAGGAATATTGTCAAACAGTGGAGGTCTAGTGATAGAGTAACCCTCAGGTGTGTTTCGATTTCCAAATGTAGCCATCTACGTTAATTAAAAAGTAGTTTAAACTTATGATTTTGAAACAATGCTCTGATACCACTTGTTGAGTCTAGTAATTAGGTTGTTAAGCCTAAGTAAATGTCCCACGGCTTGGTAGTTTTAAAATTTTAAACCCTCTTAATGATAAAGTTGAACCGAAATAAAAATTTCTTTTAAAGTTTGTAGAAAAATGTTTTTCAACCACAGAGTTGTTAAAACTGAAAATTAAAAATGCGGAAACGTAAAAGCAATAAAGTAAATGACACCAGATTTATAGTGGTTCGGTTTATAACCAGACCTACATCCACTCCTCAGAGGCACCCTCTGAGTATTGCACTAATACCACAAAGTGACTCTCCTTTAGCACCCACAGCAAGGCGGAGAAGCCTGTACAAAACACTCTTTTCACCACTCCCCGGTGCGGCAGAGAACCGTCGTCCTTTTACACAATCCACAGTGCTGGCAGAGAACCGTCGTCCTTTCACACTCTCCTAGTGTGGGCAGAGAACCGTTGTCCTTTCACACTCTCCTAGTGTGGGCAGAGAACTCTACGGCTGTTCACACTCTCCAAGTGTAGGCAGAGAACCTTCTTCCTTTTACACTCTCCTAGTGTAGGCAGAGAACCCACGTCTGTTCACACTCTCCAAGTGTCGGCAGAGAACCGGACCTTCTTGAATGATCTTCTCACAAGAATCTAGAAGGAAGAAAGAAAAGAGTGAAGAAATCCAATTTCACAAGTAGAGATTCTTACCTTAGCAATCCAAGTGAAGCCTTCTTGCTCCTATGGTAGGAATCCTCCTTTGAATGCTCTCTTCCACTCTCCCCTTGGCTATTCTCTCAATAGGCACGAAGATCAAATGACAAAAAGATTGGGTGGCAGTCTAATTTGGACTATTTATACAAAAGACATGAAAAACCGCCCAAAAACTGCAAATTTCCAATTCTGTACGCAGTGGATCGTCCCGTACGATCCTGGATCGTCCTGGACGATTTTACTTAAACGATCTGAAACGACCCAATTTGTATATGTGTACGAAATGACTTCGTACAGCTGATCGTCCTGTACGAACTAGGTTCGTCCAGTACGAACGGTTATTACAAGGTCGGTTCTAGAAACTGCTGAAAACTGTCCTAAGTCGGTTTATCGTTTGGACGAAAATATGTTCGTCTGGACGAAAATTTTCCAGAGAGCCGATCGTCCTGGACGATTATTTATTTCGTCTGGACGAAAATTTTCCAGAGGACCAATCGCCAGGGACGATAATTTGGTTTCGTCTGGACGAAAATTTTCCAGAGAGCTGATCATCCGGTACGATAATTATTTTCGTCTGGACGAAATTTTTCCAGAGAGCTGGTCGCCTCGTACGATGGTAAAATTCGTATGGACGAAATTTTACAGAGAACCCATCGTCCGGTACGATATTAAAATTCGTCCTGGACGAATAGGACTTAGAAAAATTTTTCAAAGCAAGTTCCTATTCGTTCCAAGTGCTCTATAGGAGATAACTGACAGATCGTCCAGTACGATAAATATCGTCCTGTACGATCAGTATTGAATTTCATGATCTCCTAATTTGTGTGTGTGAGATTTTATTCACTCAATTACAATCACTCCCTTTCAAAATTAATTCAAAGAAAAGACAAACTTCAAATAAACAAAATATCATATGTTGAATTTGATTTGAAGTTTTCGTAGTCTGGAGTCTGATTTTCCTGAAATATTAGTACACACAAGAGCAAGTGCAAATCTTCTAAAATTGTTAGGAGATAACTATACATCTGAACAATAATGTTTGGAATCATCAAAACTACATAAGTTGCACAAATATAAATCATTCAAATAGCAACTATTCAAACAATGTCATTTTCTCATTCATGGATGGCTCATCGGGTTATAACCAAATCAAGATGGCCCCAGAAGATGAGAGAAATACGGTGTTCAGAACCCCTATTGGAATCTTTTATTATAAGGTGATGCCATTTGGCTTAAAAAATGCCGGAGCAACCTACCAATGCGCCATGACCCATATCTTTGACGACTTAATTCACAATCAAGTTGAGTGCTATATTGATGATTTAGTTATCAAGAGCAAGGATAAAGAAGTTCACCTGTGTGACTTAAGAGTTATTTTTGAACGGTTGCGCCGCTACGATTTGAAAATGAATCCCTTGAAGTGTGCCTTTGGTGTCACCTCAGGGAAGCTCTTAGGATTCATAGTGAGGCACCGCGGAATCGAGATCGACCCTGCTAAAATTGAAGCCATCTTAAATATGCCATCTCCTAAGAGCCTTACCCAGTTAAGGTCTCTACAAGGTAGATTGGCGTATATAAGGAGGTTTATTTCTAATCTTTCCGGGAGATGTCAACCCTTTTCTGTCCTTACGAAGAAAGATGCTAAGTTCGTATGAGACGAGAAGTGCCAAAATGCTTTCGATGACATTAAACGATATCTTTCTAATCCGCCAGTTTTGGCAGCTCCAATTCCGGGAAAACCGTTAATTCTCTACACTGCAGCCTTAGATGAGTCTTTAGGTGCCCTGTTGGCTCAAGTCAACGACGAAGGGAAAGAGAATGCTCTCTATTACCTTAGTCGAAGACTTCTTCCTACTGAAATTTGATACCCGTCAATTGAGAAGCATTATCTTCCTCTAGTTTTTGCAGCTCAGAAACTGAGGCACTACATGCTCTCCCAATCAATCAGTTTAATTTCAAGAGTCAATCCTTTGCAATATCTTATGACCTGACCTACGTTGTCAGGACGCTTAGCTCGTTGGTCTATGATATTGCTGCTGTTGCAAATCTATTTTTCATGTCTTATATTTTGATGATTGACAAACACTGCTTTTCTTGGACAGCTTGTTGCTTCTAACTTTTCAGGAATCGACGATCGGACAATCAAAAAGGAGCCAAGTTCAGGAATGCATAGGTTTAGGGTTGAGTCAGTCTGTACTTTTGTTTTTTACCTTTTGAGTCCTCTTGTAATAGTCAAAAAGACTGATGCTTTGTAACCCTTCACACACACACTTGAGAGACTTAGAAATTTTGTTTTTACTCATATCGGCCAGGACGATGTCTTTGATCGGCCTGGACGATCAGCTTAAAACAGAAAGTCTAATTAAGGATTCTTAATTAAGGCAGCCGACATTAACAGATCGTCCTGGACCATACGTGTATCGGCCAGGATGATAAGCTCAAAACAGAAAGAAGTAGCCGCCATAGACAAGTATGGTATACCATATCTTTAAATTATCGGCCAGGACGATCCTCGGATCGGCCTGGACGATATTAACAAATTATGCCATAATTGTTCAGGAAATCAAGGAAGTAATTAAGGATGATTGATACGATCATATCGTCCTGGACGATCGCAAGATCGGCCAGGCCGATCTAGTCAAAAACCTTAAGTTACTTCAGGACGATCAATATCGGCCAGCCCGTATTCAGGGCTATTGTCGGGACGATTTTTCTCTAATTTGAACTGATCGGCCAGGGCGATCGTAAGATCGGCCTGGACGATCAAGCTATTTTTCAATCGTCCAGCTTTACATCCAGGGCTATGCTCTGGCCGATCTTCATTGATTTGTACTGATCGGCCAGGCCGATGTCCATATCGGCCTGGACGATATTGTCGGCAACTTGCAATTAATGAGCTCTTTTGGAGCTCTTCTATTTAAAGAGCTCTTGTTCAACGTTTTTAAAAACCTTTGGATGCTGCCTTGACCTAAGAAGGCCTTGAGGAGAGAAAGAGAGAGAGAAGAGAGAGAGAGGATCTTGTGAGGGGGAGCTTGTGAGGGGTTTCACAAGGGTTGCTTCAAGGATCTCTCTGCGTCGTCTTCGTCTAGAGTTTCTCGTCCGTGGAAGGGTCGGTAGAGGTAAGGAGTTTTGCTTTTGGTTCTGGTTCTCTGCCAGCTTCAGGAGGAAGCAAAAGGAGATAGGTTCTCTGCCTTGCCGTGGTGGCAAAAAGGAGGTTCTTGTGAGGGTTTCTCCACCTAGCCGTGGGGGCTAAAGGAGAGTCACTTTTTGTGTAGTGCAATACTTGGAGGGTGCCTCCAAGGAGTGGACGTAGGTCGAGTCGACCGAACCACTATAAATTTCTGTGTTCTTTTTCTTGCTTCCGCACTTTTAAATTCCGCATTATTTTGTGGTGTGATTTGGTTTATGTGATTTTATTTCTTTGTTTAAACAGAAGTTTTTAAAATACCAATTCACCCCCCCCCCCCTCTTGGTTAGTTTGGGACTAAGTTCATAGGGCTTAACATCCCCATCGAACTTTCAAGTGGTATCAGAGCTTGATTCGAAAATTAAAGTTTGAAAACTTTTTTGAATTTGATCCATGTCTAACTTTGGGAATCGCAACACTACGGAAGGGTATTCTATTACCCGACCTCCTCTGTTCGATAACCTACCTTTTGATTTTTGGAAAACTCGCATGTTAACTTTTCTACAATCTACTGATTATCGCATGTGGATGCTTATTCAAGAAGGTTATTCTCCACCTTCTCGTGAAATTAACGGTTTTAAAACTGAAGTTGCTTTTACCGAATGGACTTTTGATGAACGAGATTTAGCTCAACTAAATGCAAAATGTTTGAATTGTTTTTTCTGTGCTTTAAAATCTGAGGATTACATGCGTGTTTCAACTTGCAAGACTGGTAAAGAAATTTGGGATAAATTGTGCATTACTTATGAAGGCACTAATGAAGTTAAACAATCCCGTTTAAACATTCTCTTGCATGACTACGAACTTTTTTGTATGAAACCTCATGAATCGATTTCTGACATGTACACTAGGTTTACTCAGATTGCTACTTCATTGCATGCACTAGGAAAAGAACTTTCGAACTATGAAAAAGTTAACAAGATTTTGAGATGCTTGCCTTCTTCTTATGATGCAAAAATTACTGCAATCACTGAATCTAAAGATTTAAACACCTATTCTATTGATAACTTGCTTGGCTCACTCATTGCTTACGAGCAAGGGGTGAATCAAAGAAATCTTGATGCAGGTGAGAAGAAAAAGGAGAAAACAATTGCATTGAAGGCACACAAATCGGATTCTGAATCTTTCGGGTCTGAAAGCGATGGAGTTGCCTTCATCACAAGGCAATTCAAAAGCTTTCTAAGGAAGAAACAAAAGCATCATGAAAATTGGAGAAAAGGTAAGGATCATAAACATATGAAAGGATCTTCTGATGTTGTTTGTTTTGAATGCAGGAAACCGGGACATGTAAGAGCCGATTATCCTACACTTCAAGATCAATCAAGCAAAGAAAAAGAAAAAGGTGAGGAGAAAGCTAAGTCTAGGAAGGAGAATAAGAAAATCCAAAGAGGCTTCTGGGCAGAATCTGGTACTGATTCCTCTGAGACTGAACCAGAGGAAGAGACTACAAACTTGTGTTTCATGGGAGAAAATCAAAGTGATGAGGAAGAGGTATGTAGACCAACCTATGAGGAATTATTTGAAATTTGTGAAAAAATCCATACATCATACAAAAAACTTAAGAAAACTCATGCTAGCCTAAAATTAGAACATTCAAATCTACAAAAAGAGCATGAAGTTTTTCTCAAAGATCATGCAACGATTGATTCAAATCACATGGCTCTCCTTGATGAATTTGATGAATTAAACAAGAAGCATTTGGAATTAGTTGAGAAAAGTAATGCATTAAAAGCTTCACACACCTCACTTAATGATGATCTTAAGAAATCTAAAGAGATTGAGAAAGATTTGAGGATTGAGAATGATGCATTAAAAAGAACTAACTTGAGAATTCAAAATGATTTGGAAACATGTAAGAAAGATAGGATGACACCAACTTTTAATCAAATGCCAGAACCTAGGAAGAGGCATTTTTATCCAAACCATTTAAGAAAACCTTTTCCTGGAGTTCAATGTTTTTCTTGTGGCATGCTAGGACACATCTCACACACTTGCACAGTTCACCGTAGTACACATTGGGTGTGGAGACCTAAGATGCATGATTCAAAGCATACCACATCTACATTGCACTCTACATTTCCTAAGAAGGAGCCCAAATCTGTTTGGGTTCCTAAAACTGACTGTTGTTGAGTTTTGCAGGAGTGCTCTCACCAAAGACCTCGTGGGAGCATAAGGTAACTGAATATAAGGAGGCTTGCAGCTCAATTGCTTAAATCCATTGCTTTATCACTTGCTTGAAATCTTTAGTTTCTTTATGTATGTTTTTTATTTTTTTATTTTTGTGTTCACTTTGTGCTGTTTTTTTTATGAGTTTTTATTTTTTCACTTTGGTCTTTATTTTGGGCTTACATATGATAAAACTTCTCAAGCTTTTAAATATTGGAGTTTTTGGAGATAGGGTTTAGCTTTTTAAAATTGGTTAAAGGGAGTAAACTGTTGATGTTTCCTTTTTCCTTCTTCTGACTTTGTTTAGTGGCATGATTTTCTTCTATAAAACAAAAGTCTAAACTCAGTTTAACCAATGGCTTTTTAAGATCTCTTTCTAAATCTTGCTACATTAAAACATCTTATGCATAATAGTCAAAATTCTTTGATATCATTCAAGCTTTTGAAATCTTACCATTGCAGTTATCACGTGATTTTGATTTTGTGTTGTGGATTGTTCTTCCCTATGTTAGAGAGAGAGCTCCTATTCTCTAATATTTGGAGGATATACTCACAACTAAGTATTTTTTTTAAAGGGTATATTAAAGAATTTTTAGCTTGCAAAAGTCAAAAAGGAAAGAGGCCAATGAAGCCAAATTAAAAAGAAAACTATATACACAAAAGTGTATCAAAAATCAAAAGATGCTCAAAGAGCCAATAAAAGTGACAAGAGGCATAAAATTAGCCCACTAAATGCAAGCTATCATCTCTTTGGTAAAACTCTTAAAACTTAGAAAACTCATTGATTATGTGATACGTTCAAAGATTTGATTTCAAATTCCATGATTGAGAAAAACTATTTTGGTTTATTATTTATGAGATATTTTAGTTGTTAACAAGTCTTGATTGGATCTTCTTATCCTTTTTGTTATTCCGAGTCAGGACTCTGTTGTTTTTAAGAGAATTTTGTACCCTGAAGAATGTCCGATCTAGGGTAAATGGAATCAGTTTTTCTACCTTCTTCTAATTGGATTTTGTTAAACCTCTTGATCTCCTAAAAACTTTAAAAAGTTAAATTCATGAAAAGAATTCTCATATGATGCCTCCATAAAACAAAAAAAAAAATAGAAAAATTAAAATCCAAAAATATTTGATGATTGTTTTATTTATTTATTTTTTACTTTTTGTGTCTTTGACTGTCTTTTCTTTTGTTTTATTTTTGAGGGTCTTGATCATCACCATTCTTTTCTTGATTTCAAATTCAAGTCACATCGGCCTGGTCGATATTTATATCGTCCTGGCCGATATGACAAATTCTTTCCAAAATCCATCTGCTGACCTTTTTTTCTGTGCTTACTGAAATTCATCGTCCTGGACGATACATTATCGTCCTGGACGATTTGATCAAACTCATGGTGATAGTCCTGGCCGATAGTAAATTTGTCTGGCCGATGCATTCTATGTGCATCGTCCTGGCCGATACACTGGACCGTCCCGGACGATCCACGTGTCAGTACGTTTTGATCTTTAAATTCGGCCCCAGACGATCCATTATTGGACCATCGGCCGGGCCGATCCACTGTTCGTCCTGGACGATACACGTGGCAAGCATTTAAAACGTTTTAACTTCGGCCGGTACGATCAATTATTGTGCATCGTCCTGGAAGATCCACCGAATCGGCCCGGACGATCTGCTTTTTCAACGGTCGTCCGGACTGACTCCTCAGGCCGATAGCCTGTGTCTAATCGGCCTGGACGATATCTGATCGGCCCGGACGATTGGACCGCCTTTTTGACCAATCGGCCTGTACGTAATTATTGACGCATATCGGCCTGGACGATTCCGTGATCGGCCAGGACGATATGGACATTTCTTTAAATTCAGACCGATCCAGCCATGTTTTTCACTCCTCATCCTTTCTCCTTTGTGTTTTTGCTTAAGTTCTCTCAAATGGCTGGTGGGAAGCGCGTCCGTCAGACCTCTAGAAGTTCCTCGAGGGCAAGGGTTGACCCTCGTTTCCGTGAAGCAGAAGATGAAGCCGCATATCATCGCTATAAAGAATGTGGAATTACTGTTTCCAGAATTATCAATCCAGTCCACATCTCTTACCCGGTAATGGATCTCTTCGCTCACACTTCCCTTTGCTTCATTCTGTCTCTTGTTTTCCCTTTCAATTCTGAGTTCCTTCTAGAATTTTTTTCAAACCTACGCATCAACTCCACCTTCACAGCCCTGTCCTCCTATGTGAATCGACGCCCTGTCGAAATCACATATCAGGACTGTGTTGATCTTTTACAGCTATCCACCACCGGAGATAAGCTGCACTTAATTTCCCTTGACCCTGATCTTGACTGGTCCACGGCAAATCACTTTCTTCGCCAGACCAATGTCCGTTACCATGTTGGAGAGACTAGCTCTTTAGTCAGAGATGCTAGGACAATCCAACATGTCCTTCGCACCTCCGTCATTCCAAAAGCCGGCGACCGTGTCCACATTACCCCTCTACTTTCCCTCACTACCTTCTATATCATGGCTCATAGGGAATTCAACACTGCTGACCTATTTTTTCGTTACATTGATCACCTAACAACAATTCGCGATCCAGGCCACATAAGAAAGCCAAATCTAGCCTTAGGACACATCATAGCCTATGTTCTTGAAACTAAATATCAACTTCAATATCCTATACCACCAAACCTTCCAACTCCCTTCTACTCAAACAACTCCTTCAGCACCCTTCACAGTACTCGTCTCCACCCTGAGGAACCTCAGGGGGCTCGAGAGGAGGAGGCTCCCGCTCCAGCTCCCTTTCCTGACCCTGTCCCTCTCCACCAACACTCACTGGTTGATCAGTTGATTGAGAGATTTGATCGTTGGGAGACCCGATTTGATGCATATGTTGCTGCCCAAGAGCAGCAACACTCTGAGGACATTGCCCGCTACGAGCATCACCGCGCTGAGGATTTAGCTCGATTTTACAGTTTTCTTACTCACCAGCAGCAGCAGCATGACCAGGACATCGCCTGGTTCAATGCTCAGTTTACTACCCTTGCCAGTTACTTTCAGCAGCCACCTCCACCTCCTCCATCTGATGATCAGGATCCCTCGTTCTTTTAGTTTGTGCTTTGAGTTATTATTTCTTGTCTTTTTTTAGTAGTCTTTCGTGATGTTTTTTTCTTTCTTCTTTTCTCTGTTGTTTCTGGACTCTCTTTTTGTGATGACAAAAAGGGGGAGTAGGATAGGGTGTGGTAGGAAAAAGTTGATATTGTAACTTTGTTTTTCTAAATGAATCTATTTTTGTCCTACTTGTGTTTTGCCATCATCAAAAAGGGGGAGATTGTTACAAATCTATTTTTCATGTCTTATGTTTTGATGATTGACAAACACTGCTTTTCTTGGACAGCTTGTTGCTTCTAACTTTTCAGGAATCGACGATCGGACAATCAAAAAGGAGCCAAGTTCAGGAATGCGTAGGTTTAGGGTTGAGTCAGTCTGTACTTTTGTTTTTTACCTTTTGAGTCCTCTTGTAATAGTCAAAAAGACTGATGCTTTGTAACCCTTCACACACACACTTGAGAGACTTAGAAATTCTGTTTTTACTCATATCGACCAGGACGATGTCTTTGATCGGCCTGGACGATCAGCTTAAAACAGAAAGTCTAATTAAGGATTCTTAATTAAGGCAGCCGACGTTAACAGTTCGTCCTGGATGATACGTGTATCGGCCAGGACAATAAGCTCAAAACAGAAAGAAGTAGCCGCCATAGACAAGTATGGTATACCATATCTTTAAATTATCGGCCAGGACGATCCTCGGATAGGCCTGGACGATATTAACAAATTATGCCATAATTGTTCAGGAAATCAAGGAAGTAATTAAGGATGATTGATACGATCATATCGTCCTAGACGATCGCAAGATCGGCCAGGCCGATCTAGTCAAAAACCTTAAGTTACTTCAGGACGATCAATATCGGCCAGCCCGTATTCAGGGCTATTGTCAGGACAATTTTTCTCTGATTTGAACTGATCGGCCAGGACGATCGTAAGATCGGCCTGGACGATCAAGCTATTTTTCAATCGTCCAGCTTTACATCCAGGGCTATGCTCTGGCCGATCTTCATTGATTTGTACTGATCGGCCAGGCCGATGTCCATATCGTCCTGGACGATATTGTCGGCAACTTGCAATTAATGAGCTCTTTTGGAGCTCTTCTATTTAAAGAGCTCTTGTTCAACGTTTTTAAAAACCTTTGGCTGCTGCCTTGACCTAAGAAGGCCTTGAGGAGAGAAAGAGAGAGAGAAGAGAGAGAGAGGATCTTGTGAGGGGGAGCTTGTGAGGGGTTTCACAAGGGTTGCTTCAAGGATCTCTCTGCGTCGTCTTCGTCTAGAGTTTCTCGTCCGTGGAAGGGTCGGTAGAGGTAAGGAGTTTTGCTTTTGGTTCTGGTTCTCTGCCAGCTTCAGGAGGAAGCAAAAGGAGATAGGTTCTCTGCCTTGCCGGGGTGATAAAAAGGAGGTTCTTGTGAGGGTTTCTCCACCTAACCGTTGGGGCTAAAGGAGAGTCACTTTTTGTGTAGTGCAATACTTGGAGGGTGCCTCCAAGGAGTGGACGTAGGTCGAGTCGACCAAACCACTATAAATTTCTGTGTTCTTTTTCTTGCTTCCGCACTTTTAAATTCCGCATTATTTTGTGGTGTGATTTGGTTTATGTGATTTTATTTCTTTGTTTAAAAAGAAGTTTTTAAAATACCAATTCACCCCCCCTCTTGGTTAGTTTGGGACTAAGTTCATAGGGCTTAACATCCCCATCGAACTTTCAGCTGCAATTTGAGATTACTTCCACTCCCCTTCGTGCTGTGAAAGGACAAGCTGTCGCCGATTTTCTAGTAGCACACCCACTGCCGGCAGATTCTCCTCTGAACGATGATCTACCCGATGAACAAGTCATGAGTTTGAGGGAATCTAGCAAGGCCATCTGGGACATGTATTTTGATGGGGCAGCATCCTCTCGTAGGAATGCAACCCAACAATCTGTAATTCCTGGAAAGGCTAGAGTCTGTCTAATTTTTATAATGCCGGAGAAAGGAATGATGCATTTTTCCTACCATTTATCAGAGCCCTGCACAAATAACAAAGCTGAATACGAAGCTCTAATAACCAGTTTGGAACTTGCAATTTTAATGGAAATTAAATAGATTAAGATATTTGGAGATTCCCAGTTGGTGATTAACCAAGTGGCCAATACTTATAAAGTCTTGAATCCTAATCTCCTAAGATATCACCAATACACACTTCACTTGTTGGAACAAATTCCTACTGCTACTTTGTATAGGGTTCCCCGTGAAAGCAATTTCGCGGCGGATGCCTTAGCAAAACTCGTAAAGGAATTTACTTGTCCTGAGGAGGATTCCATCCCTATAGAGATTCAGGGTCGTAAAGCCCTCTCTCTTATAGATTTGGAACACATAAGCAAGACTCCCCTTTAGATCCTTTCTGCCTCTTCGACAACCGACAAAGAAGGCGATTGGAGATAACCCTTAATCGACTACCTTAAAGAAGGGAAGCTTCCCCAGGATAAGTCACTCTCCAACCAGATTAAGAAACGTGCCCTATCATACGCACTAGTCAACAATTTGTTATATCGTTGATCCTTCGATCACATGTGGCTGCGCTGTTTGGACAAGCGAGAAGCCCTGAAGATTGTTAATGAGGTTCATTCAGGACTATGCGGTGCACATCAATCGGGTCTAAAAATGAAATTGAAGATTAAAAGACTTGGATACTACTGGCCTACAATAATTGACGATTGCATGAATACTGCAAAGCACTGTCATCAATGTCAGGTCCATGGCGTGGTTTTACATCAGCCGCCTAATGTGTTACACCCTACGATAGCCTCATGGCCCTTTGAGAGTTGGGGCACAGATATCATTGGGCCGATTGACCCTCCCTCCGCGAGAGGTCATCGTTTCATATTAGCAGCGACTGATTACTTTTCGAAGTGGGCGGAAGTAATTCCCCTACGCAACGTAACATCACACCATGTTTTAAAATTCTTTCGTGACCATATCGTATATCGATTCGGCGTACCCCGCAGAATCATATCCGATAATGGGTCCGCATTCAAGTCTACAAAAATCAACAGTTTTGTAAGGCGCCATAATATTGATTGGAGATACTTGACGATCTATTACCCTCAGGGCAAATGGATTGGCCGAGGCCTTCAATAAAACCTTGGTGCAAATTGTTAAAAAGACCCTTGATGATAACAAACGACAATGGGATGAGCGGTTGGTGGAAGCTTTATGGGATTACCGTACCACTTATTGAACTCCGACCCAATACACCCCGTTTGCACTAATGTATGGATTTGAGGTCGTTCTATCCTTGGAAATACAAATCCCTTCGCTCAGGATTACAGTTCAGAATCAAATCACAAATGAACAGAATACAAAACTGCGATTGGAAGAACTCGAAGGCCTTGAAGAGCGACGTCTCCAAGCTTAACAAAGTTTAGAGTTATATAAGTCCCGTATGGTTCAAGCCCATGATAAGCTAGTGCGACCTAGGACCTTCCAAGTAGGAGACTTGGTGTTGGTCCTTCGGAGGCCTATCTTAGCCCATCGAAAGTTGGGAGGCAAATTTAAACCTACTTGGGAAGGACCCTTTGTTATAGAGAATGTCTACGAAGGAGGCTCGTATCAGTTAGTAGATTGTAAAGGAAACCACCCAATGCTACCTGTCAATGGGCGTTTCCTTAAGAAATACTATGCTTGAAGTAGCTCATCTAACCAATTAATAAAATTTCCCTTTCTTGATGCGCAACTCGATTCTTTCCTTTTTAAGTTCTTTCACCTGTTAATGCTCTTTCGCCTTCTCCTTAGGGTCAGATCGTTCCCTCCCTTAAGATTGCACCTCGTTAGTGGTGGAGTACGCCCTCCGTGGCACCACCCTGGCATTTGACCAGGGGATTAGTGGTGGAGTACACCCTTCGTGGCACCATCTTAATTCCCATTCGCTAGTGGTGGAGTACGCCCTTCATGGCACCATCCTAGTTTGCCAGTTTCAGTCCTCTGTGTGGAGCAAGTTTCCTCCCCACATGACCATTCGCTAGTGGTGAAGTACGTCCTTCGTGGCACCATCCTAGTTGCCAGTTTCGGTCCTCTGTGTTGAGCAAGTTTCCTCCCCACATGATCATTCGCTAGTGGTGGAGTACGCCCTTCGTGGCACCATCCTAGTTTGCTAGTTTCGATCCTCTGTGTGGAGCAAGTTTTCTCCCCACATGACCATTTGCTAGTGGTGGAGTACGCCCTTCGTGGCACCATCCTAGTTTGCCAGTTTCAGTCCTCTGTGTGGAGCAAGTTTCCTCCCCACATGACCATTCGCTAGTAGTGGAGTACGCCCTTCGTGGCACCATCCTAGTTTGCCAATTTCGGTTCTCTGTGTGGAGCAAGTTTCCTCCCCATATGACCATTCGCTAGTGGTGGAGTACGCCCATCATGGCACCATCCTAATTTGCCAGTTAATTTTCCTATTAGGAGTAAGTCTTCTATCAGCATCCTATAGGCCTAAGGTTGGGTGATGCCCTTCCTTAGACCCAAGGTCAGGTATTCCCTACCTTGGTTTCCAGTTGATCCGTCTACTAGGAGTAAGTCTTCTATCAGCATCCTGTAGACCTAAGGTTGGGTGACGCCCTTCCTTATACCCAGGTTTAGGTATTCCCTACCTTGGTGGTGGGAAAAAAAATTGTGTCTCACCCCGCAGATTTTGATTTTCTCCTATTTTGTAATCGAATACTACATTGAGAATAAAGTACAGTCTCGAGAGGCCGACACAATATTCTACAATGGATTCAATATCAGAATAGGGTTTTAAAAAGATATATTTCTATTATCAAACATAGTTCAAAGAATAACATATCATCTCAAAAGATGAATATAAAATTCTATAGAATATGTTTAAAAATAGAAATAATTTTTTTTGAAAAATTTTATCCATTCTTTTATTTAGATATAACAAGGAGAAAATTATATCATCTTGAAAGACGAATATAACATTCTTCAAGACATCCAAAACAAGAATAGATTTTATAAAATTCATCATTTCCAAACTTGAATATAATAAGCAAGATATTATATTATCTAAAAAGATAATAACAACATCCTACAAATATATTTAAAATTAGAAATGAAGTTTTAAAAACATCTGCATTACCAAAGATTCTTCCCTTATTTTATATAAATAAATAAGGTTTATTTTAGTCTGGGGTTCTCAAATCCCTATAGAAGCAAGCTCCTATAGTTAATTACATCCTAGGAGGAGTGCTTCTAAGAAAACTCTCGATTAAAGCAGTGATTTCATACCCTTTGACTACAAAGTAAAAGATAAAGAACAGAAGTAGGAATTTTCCAAGGTGAAAGCTTAATGTTGAACATTTATTAGCGAGTCAATGGAGAAAAAGTAGGAGGTGTCGGATTCTGAGAAGCTCAGAGACAACCTCAGTCTATCCTATGTTGGGATTTATATTTTAAGAAAAAATTTTATGTTTAAGTTGACATTTTATTAGAAATTTGGGATTATATTCTCGGAGGGCGAGGACTTAAGATCTAAAAAAAATCTGCCTCAGAACCTAAATCTAATTTGGGTACTATAAAATAGTGACCCGAACCTAACTAATGAAGTGCAAATCTGGACTTATCCTGGCCTGGATTGGGGAGCCATTGAAATCGAATTCAATTTGAGTTAATTTGATTTCATTTCATTTCGATTGGTGTAGCAAATTTTGGTTTAAAAGAGTTGATTTGAGGTTGAATTAGAATTGGATTGAATTGATTTTGATTCGAGATGAGTGGTAAGTTCGAGTCGATGCTACGTCATTAGGTGTCCACCTAAAGAAATCCTAAAGGCGACGTCTACACTAGGCTACGAAAACCTAGGTGCTAGAATTGAATCCGGGGAAATTGACCTCGACTAATGAGGTCAACAAATGGACCCCCAATAGGCATGATAAACTTGCCAAAGTTTATCGTGCGTATTGGCGTTGACCGAAACGATCAACTAGATCCATAGTAGAAGTTAAAGATTTGAGTATACAAATTGAAGGAATTTTGGGTTTGACAGAAAATTTAGAATGAAAAGTTTATAGAGATTCGAGTTTGAGGAATTGATTTGAAGTTGATATTAGCATTGATGGCTTTAGCAAATAATAACTAATGAAATTAGTATTATTTAACAAAGTCAAGATATTGAAAAGTTGAATGAGGTTTGACACGAACAGAAATTTTGAATTTGATTTTGATATGTTTGAAACCTTTTTATAAATCAAGATTAACTTCAAGAATATCAATATAATGAAGAGAAGATGCCGCTGGGGATGCTTATACTTCTCCTCGGGACAAAGATTAGGATGCCACTAGGGATGCTTATTCCTAACTCCAAAGATGCCAATAGGATGCCGTATGAGGACTTATACCTAAAGACGGATTTAAGATTTAACATTTAATGAAGAGAAGATGCCGCTAGGGATGCTTATACTTCTCCTCGGAATGAAGATTAGGATGCCACTAGGGATGCTTACTCCTAACTCCAAAGATGTCAATAGGATGCCGTAGGAGGACTTATACCTAAAGACGAATTTAAGATTTAACATTTAATGAAGAGAAGATGCCGCTAGGGATGCTTATACTTCTCCTCGGAATGAAGATTAGGATGCCACTAGGGATGCTTACTCCTAACTCCAAAGATGTCAATAGGATGCCGTAGGAGGACTTATACCTAAAGACGGATTTAAGATTTAACATTTAATGAAGAGAAGATGTCGCTAGGGATGCTTATACTTCTCCTCGGAATGAAGATTAGGATGCCACTAGGGATGCTTACTCCTAACTTCAAAGATGTCAATAGGATGTCGTAGGAGGACTTATACCTAGAGACGAATTTAAGATTTAATGAAGAGAAGATGCCGCTGGGGATGCTTATACTTCTCCTCGGGACGAAGATTAGGATGCCACTACGGATGCTTACTCCTAACTTCAAAGATGTCAATAGGATGCCGTAGGAGGACTTATAGCTAGAGACGGATTTAAATTGGATGGCTGCCGTAAAAGCGGACTTAAGCAAGAAGTCAATAGGATGCCGTAAAAGCGGACATAGACCTAAAGACAGATTTAAACTGGATTGGCTGCCGTAATGTTGGTGGAATTTTGAAAACATATTTTGAAAATATTAGTTTTCTTTGGGGATTTTAAGATTAAGGTTAAGTTCTAATTCTAAGGTCGAATCGACTCGTTAGAAAGAGTATATCACCCCGGAGGACGAAAATAAACTTTCATAACGGTGTTCAGACTTAGAATTATGAAATCCATCTTGAATATTGTGAGCGGATGCTAAAGAGAAATTCATATGACCCCGAAGGGTCAAAATGAGGTTCAATTGAATATCCAGCTACAATATTCAAGAAGTGTGATCATTAGGTTCACATCCAAAGCCTTATCAAAGAAAGATATATCTCTCCGAAGGGAGAAAATATCGTTCAATGATAATTCTTTAAATATGATAATAATGATCACTAGTATTTTAAGTTCTCCCAAAGAAATCCAATTGAATTTTGAAAGATCAATTTTTAAAATCAGGTGTGTGTGGTTCTAAATCTCCTACGAGCGCAAGCCCTCGTAGTTAATTACATCGTAGGGAAATAAAATCCCCTACGAAAACTCTCGATTAAAATAGTGGCAAAATTTTGTTTAGAATTTCTAGGAGTGATATCAAAGTATGAATAGAATTATTGGGAAATCAAAAGGGAATGGATCAAAATTGAACAGTTATTAACAGAGTTAAAGGAGGAGAGGTAGGGGACACCTTGAGATTCCAGAACCATCCGGAAGTGTCCCAACTTAATCTAAGTGTTGGGCTTTATGTTTTAGGATTGAAATGAAGCTTTAATTAGAGTTAAGTATTTTATTAGAAATTTGAGACTATATTCTCGAAATTTGGGGTCTTATAATCAAAGATCTGCCCCGGAACCTAAATCTATTTTGGACACTAGACCACAGTCGTCCGATCCTAACTGATGCAGTGCAAGGTCTGGACTTACCCCGGTCTGGATTGGTGAGCCAGCTAACCACCTAATCGATTTAAAAGAGATGAATCTGGTCTTTTATGAAAGAGTGGTAGGGACGTTATAATTAAAGTTTTGAAGAATTGGGGCCGACATCTAGAGATTCTCCTATTTGGCCCCTTTGACTTATGTTGGGTGCAAAAATGCTAAGGACTATGAAATTAAAATTTTGACTCTTTAATTTGTATCTAATGCAATGCATGCTGGTTAACAACCTCAAATCAAATATGCTTGAAATTTTAAAAACAGGCTTATAAAATAACTTTTTAGAAGACTGGTCTTCCCCAGGCCCGGCACCTCGTCCTCATAGGTCAGACTATCCGGACTCTACCCGCAGGCGGGGAAGGGTCTAAAACAAGAAAAGAGTAATGCAGAAATATGCATGCGACCCCGGGGTCGATCCCCGGCTAATTCCCTAGATTCGTTATCTTTCTATGTTATTTAGACTCACTAAAATTTTAGACTTTTAAGATTATGAGTATAAAAATTTCACACCCTCACGAGTCTCACGTATCCAGGCGAAAACAAAGAGCGGCATGCAATCGCCAAAAAACTAGTGAAAATAAGTAATCCTAAAGGCAATCAAATCATTACATCAAATACAAATTAATTAATAAATGTCCATAGGAAGAATTGCCTTGCTTTTTACAAACCAGAATATTACAGAAAGTAAAGTGGCCGGGCACCACTGACAACAACCCGGATTCTAAACCTAGTAATGATGCAAGTTATTTTGAGTGGGATACTCTCAATCTTCAAATCTTCAAATCTTCAATTTCATTCTTCTTTGGACTCCTTCTCTTCAATCTTCTTGGAATCTTCGTAGCAGATTACCCAAATGGATAAGAGGGCACTTCCTTTTAAGGGGAAGGCCACTCTTTCCTCTTTGGGTAAGGAAGAGGTATGATCCAAATTTGGATTTCCAAATGGAAAAGGAATGTTCCCCAAAGGGGTATCCTTTCCTCTTTGGAATCCAAGCTTTGGATCTATGTATCCCAACTCAAAATAAACTTTCACAACACTTGACACTTGCACAAATTACATTGATATCAAAATTAAAAAAAAAACTAGACTCACCTGCAGGGTTATCCTAAGCAATTAATATATAAAAAAAGCAGTTATTCCCAAGCAGTTGTATATGAGCAGAAAAGAAAGTAAACACACTGGTCACGCTCTTTTTATTTGGGGGGCTTTAGCAGCTGAAGCACCTGTGCAAAGAGTTTATAATATTTATGCATTTTTAATTTGCCCCCTTTTTTATATTGCCCTGCATGAGCGTGGCCACCTGCAGAAAACTATGTCAACATCCAGATCGTACCTAACCTAAGGGTAATCTAGTCGCCAAACACATCAATCCATCCACAGAGTACAGAAAAAGTAAGCAGACACAGCAAAGCAATTTCATCCACAACATGCAGTGAAAACTACAAAAAACCCGGCACACAGCAGTAAAGT
Source organism: Dendrobium huoshanense (assembly GCA_016618105.1). Lineage (NCBI taxonomy): Eukaryota > Viridiplantae > Streptophyta > Magnoliopsida > Asparagales > Orchidaceae > Dendrobium > Dendrobium huoshanense. The sequence continues at coordinate 44,515,122 of CM028359.1, forward strand.
AAACACCGGCCTAACCTAGATCTAGAGTTGGTTGTCCTAGCACAACATCTAAAGTGTGTGAGAAAGGTCGTGCGTCTGGGATAGATCCTAAAGTAGGTGATTAGTTAAAGTTGTCTAAAAGTTTGGATTTGTTAAGACTTAGAAGGGGATTTAAATTAAAATTTAAATATTAATGAATTAAGAATTTTAATTAGACATATTTTAAAAGTTAATTGATTACTACCTTTGTTTCACACCGAGGCCGTGAAGTTTATTTCACCTTCCTTGGGGCTAAGCTAATAGCCTCGTAGGCCTGGGTTACCTAGTAGCAATCGGGGTTGATTAAGTTATTCAAATTGGTTAGAATTAACAGAGTGGATTAATATTAAAATGAGTTAGTTACTGATTTTTAAAGTTGATTAATTTAAGTTTGTCATTAATTGATTCGTGGCGTTGTGCCACCAGGCTCGAGGAACCAGCCTCCTTAGGACACTTAGCCCCGCAGCCCGGAGTAGTCCAGCCGATAAACCAAATTAATGTAATTGAATTAGGGATTTTTAAAATGTTAAATAATTAAAAATTAATTTATTTTAAGATTTAACACCCCTTAGAATCCATTCGTGGCGTTGTGCCACCAGGCTCGAGGAACCAGCCTCCTTAGGACACTTAGCCCCGCAGCCCGGAGTAGTCCATCCAATAAACTTCAACTTTAGAGTGGTTGTTGTGTTTTAAAGGATTTGTTAAGTGTTTTAAGCATTAAACCAATATTTTCTGAGTTTTAGAATAAATTTGAGTTTTATGAATTTTTAGAATACTTTAATGATTTAATTAAGAGGTTGAAAATTGACTTTTTGATTAAGCTCAAATTCTGGAATGTTTATATTTTATTAAAATACTAGACCTTACTACGATCAGTTAGAAGGTAAGTACGTTGAAATCGGATTTTTCTACATTTTATTACGAAGGTTTGAAGTTTTGAACTAGTTTTAACTACGGTTTGACCAATTTGTTGACATTTTGACTTTGACCAGATTTTGGGGGTTTGACATTTTTAGAAAATACTATATTTTAATTAGAGTCATTATCCACTGAGTTTGATTGATTTGGAATTTTCTATAATTAATGGTGAATTTTAAAAGTTTGGATATTTATGAAAATTTTTAATTATTTCAATTAAAGGCTATTCTAGTGATTTGGGCCTAAATGGATCTCAAACTCCTTGAAATCTCTCCCAAAGATCAGAGATGATCTAAGGGGAGATTACCAAGCATTAAATTAATTCTTGGGATTTTTAATGATTATTAATTAATTAATACTAATTAAACATTGGATTTTACTTAAAATTAAATTGAGGCTTAATATGATGTCCAATCAAGGGGCTTTTAATTCTCAGAGGTTAAGGGTCCAACACTGATTAATTTGAGGTATTAAACTTAAATTTTGGATTTAAAATGGATTTATTGAGATTTAATTAAGGCTAAGGGGCAATTCTAGCAAGGGCAAGCTATGGCTCCTAATTGGTGAACCAAATGAACTCCAAATCTGATGAAATTCGGACCATGGGGTCACCTGATCCCAAGGCCTAAACACACTAAATTTGGGCTCAATTGGAATACTCTAAGGTGGCTAACTAAGCCACCTAAGGTGAACTCTAAGTCACCTTAAAAAAATCCTAGGAAGCTATCCTAAGGTTGGATTGGGGCAAAGTCAGTGGCCCTAAACTCCATATCCTAAGCATAATCAACACACAAAAAAAACCAGATCCTAATTCTCATTGGATAGGCTTAAATCCCAATTTGAATTTAAGGGTCAACCCATGACCCTTAAACTCAAAATTGGGGGAAAGTGCCCTTAGACTTTTAAAACAGGGGAGACAAAATTTGGACATGTCAAAGACATGTCCAAATTCAATTTCCCAAAGTTTCATGCCCTGGAGACTTAACTACAAACAGTAATTGCACAAATTGAAATAATACCATTAATGAAATTAAGCTTAACACACATGCAATCAGGGCCTGGAACGATAGAGCTTTTGAAGATCTCCCTGAGACCTTTCCAATGAGCCTAAGAACACCTAATTTGGTCAAGTGTGCAGGAAGATATGGATTTTTGAAGTTCCCTCGAATTTCTGGATTTAATAATCCAGCCATTACACAGTCAGCCGCTCTTTACACGCGGCGCGTCCCGATTGGCCGGGCAATCATTGGCGCTGACTGGGTAACGGTCGGATTAACCACAGCCGTTGGATGGCGGATCGGACGGCTGGGATTAAACGCGCTCCGGGACCGCGGGATCTAATCCGAGCCGTTGATCGAAATCAACGGTTGGGATTTCGTCTTCAACCTCCGCCTTTGCCAGAAGCCGTGAACTTTCTCCGGCGTGATCCGGTTGATCCCTCCGGCGAACTTCGACGAAATTTCACAGGGAGGATCAGGGGGGTGGAAACCTTCAATCCAACGGTGGAGATCCGTTGGGGTGAAGGTTTCCTTCACACTTGACTGGACTACCTAGCTAGGGAGCTCGGGATGAAGGAATTACCGCAGAGAAAGCCTCAACGAATGAGCTTCTCTATCTGGAAGCTTCAGGAGATGAAGGCGAGCAGATTTCCTTCAGAGGCCGCGACTGGAGGACGGCTGGAGGTATGACTTCGAGTGGGACGCCGAAGCCTTTCGCCGGAGTTCGCTCGAAGCAATGGAAGGGACGGTCTGGGAGCTCAAAGGAAGGTGCTGGGAGATCGAGGGAGCTCTGAGGAACCGTTCGAAAACTCTGGGATCGTCTGGCGAGCCTTGGGGAGCACCACCCTATTCAACCTCCTCCCGCGAGCTCGGACGGCCAGGATTGGATCGGAGGAGGTCTCGGATTGATGCCAAGTGGAAAGGGGCACCATTCCAGAGAGCTCGTGAGCCTCAAGCCGGCGAGCCACAGCCTTTGGAAGGCTTTCGGTCTGGGGGGACCACCGGAACTTGCTCTCCATTGGCTCTGACCGCCGCCGGCCATGGTCTGGGTCGGATTGACCAGGGAAGACCGATGGGGACATGCTGGAGCTAAATGTGGAGCCAATTTGGCCTGGGGAAGCTGGAGTCGATCTGGTGGCTCGGTTGGGCTCAAACCTGCTTGGTTCGAGTCGGATTGAGCTCGATTCAGGTCAGGCCAAACCCTGGGTTTGGTATGGGAAGCAGGACTGGGTCTGGTGCACCCAATGCAAGTGGCAATTGGGTTGAATTTGATCTGGATTAAAAGATGGCTCGGGTTGATCCAAACCTGCTCGGTTCGGGTCGATTTGGGCTCAACCCAGGTCAGGCCAGACCCTGGGCTTGAGGTGGGAGGTGGGTCTGGGTCTGGTGCACCCAATGCAAGTGGCAATTGGGTCTAATTTGGTCTGGACAGGGAGATGGCTCAATCCCAAGTGTTTTTGGGCACTTTGGGCTAGCCTAACTCTTGACCCAAGCTAGCCCAAGGCATGGGCTGGCTGGAGAAGATGCATTGAACCTAGGGCCACCTATGGGAGGTGTTGGTCAAGCTCAATTGGGCTTAGGTTGAGATTTAGCTCAATCCCAAGTGTTTTTGGGCACTTTGGGCTAGCCTAACTCTTGACCCAAGCTAGCCCAAGGCATGGGCTGATCAAGGAAGGTGTGTTGGGTCCATAGGAACCCAATGGCACCTTGATTTTGATTCAATTTGGTTAAGGTCGAAGGATGGCTCAAAGGAGGCCTCTACTTGGTCACTTGGGTCAAGCCATATAGCCAACCCAAGTGAGCCCAAGGCTTGGGTCACCAAGAGGGGTCTCTTGGGTACCCAAGGGGTCATCCCATACATTCAAAGAACTTGGAATGGACTTGATTCAAAATTTTGAAAGAGGAAGGGTGTATGGATCCATGGGTCAATCTTGGTTGACTTGGTCAACCAAGTTGACCCAAGGTTTGGGTTTGAGATCAACAAGTTGAATTTAACATTTAAAATTCATTGGAAGTGGTTTCAAAGAGTTTGGAATTGATTTGAATTGAAATGGGCATTTGAAATCCTATAAGGGTATTTTGGTCAATTTTGACCTATTGGTCAACTATGGTCAAAAATGGGTCTGAAAAATGCAGTTTACTGCTCAATGGGTTAAAATCAAGGGTCTGGAAGTGATTGGAGGCTTGGATAAGGGTTCCAAGGTCACGATCTCAAAGGGGTTAGGTTCAGTGGCATAGGCTGTAAATATTTGAAGGTTTTATAGCCTTTGAATTTTAATTCAGATTCTGGAGTTAGAGACCTCAGAATGAACTCAAAGTTAGGGGGTAACCTCTAGAGACATGTCTTATCACTTTGCAAGTGATAGATCCTGAATCAGAGATCATTTGACTGGGTTTTGAAATGTTTGAAAAATCTCTAAAAAGGGTGTTTAGGACAGGGCCCCTAGAGTTTGGGTTTGAGTTTGAATTCTGGGTTTGGATTTGATTTGAAGTTTGAATTAATTTGGATTTGAATTGGATGGAGTTTGAGATTCAAATTGATCATAGGTAAGAATCAAATTGAAATTGGAGTGGATCAACTATAGGAATTGATTTAAAATTGAGGTTGATCAAGGGTGGAGATTGATTTAAAGTTGGAGTGATCCTAAGATCTAGAAGAATTCTAAGATCTAGAATTTAAGGGAATCATAGGCTCTAGAACAGGTTCTAAGGTCTTGGATCTAGAAGGATCCTAAGGTCTAGAGTGGATCCTAGGGTCTAGGATTAACCTGGAGCTTGGAAGGGCCTTAGTGACCTCATACAAAAATGAGGTCAACAAATGGACCCCCAATGTGTGTGGTAGAAGGAACTTCTGGTGCACACATTGGCGTTGACCGAATAGGAGTAGGATCTTAAAGAGTTGATGGAAGGGGAGATCATCTCCCAACCTCAAGCCTATAGGATGCTAATGGAAGGCTTACACCTATTGGATAAGGAAAACTGGCGAAACTAAGGTAGGGAATACCTAACCTTGGGTCTAAGGAATGGCATCACCCAACCTTAGGTCTACAGGATGCTGATAGAAGACTTACTCCTAGTAGACAAGGAAACTGGAGAAACCAAGGTAGGGAATACCTAGCCTTGGGTCTAAGGAAGGGCATCACCCAACCTTAGGCCTATAGGATGCTGATAGAAGACTTACTCCAGATAGGCAGATTAACTGGAAACCAAAGTAGGGAATACCTAGCTTTGGGTCTAAGGAAGGGCATCACCCAACCTTAGGTCTACAGGATGCTGATAGAAGACTTACTCCTAGTAGACGGATCAACTGGAAACCAAGATAGGGAATACCTAGCCTTGGGTCTAAGGAAGGGCATCACCCAACCTTAGGCCTATAGGATGCTGATAGAAGACTTACTCCTAGTAGGCAGATTAACTGGAAACCAAAGTAGGGAATACCTAGCTTTGGGTCTAAGGAAGGGCATCACCCAACCTTAGGTCTACAGGATGCTGATAGAAGACTTACTCCTAGTAGACGGATCAACTGGAAACCAAGGTAGGGAATACCTAGCCTTGGGTCTAAGGGAGGGCATCACCCAACCTTAGGCCTATAGGATGCTGATAGAAGACTTACTCCTAATAGGCAGATTAACTGGCAAACTAGGAAGGTACCACGAAGGGCGTACTCCATCACTAGCGGATGGGAATCAGGATGGTGCCACGAAGGGCGTACTCCACCACTAATCCCCGGGTGAAATGCCAGGGTGGTGCCACAGAGGGCGTACTCCACCACTAGCGAATGGTCATGTGGGGAGGAAACTTGCTCCACACAGAGGACCTCAACTAGCAAACTAGGATGGTGCCACGAAGGGCGTACTCCACCACTAGCGGGTCTAATCCTAAGGGAAGGAATGACCTAACCTTAAGGAAAAGGCGAAGAGCATTAAAAAAAAAAAGAAGACCTTAAAAAAAAGTAGAATCAAGTTATAAATCAAAAAAAGGAAGTTTTATTAATTGATAAAATGAGCTACATCAAGCATAGTATTTCTTAAGGAAACGCCCATTGATAGGTAGCATCGGGTGGTTCCCTTTACAATCTACTAACTGATACGAGCCTCCTTCGTAGACAGTCTCTATAACGAAGGGTCCTTCCCATGTAGGTTCAAATTTGCCTCCCAGCTTTCGATGGGCCAAGATAGGCCTCCGAAGGACCAATACCAAGTCTCCCGCTTGAAAGGTCCTAGGTCGCACTAACTTGTCATGGGCTTGAACCATACGGGATTTATACAACTCTAAACTTTGTTGAGCTTGGAGACGTCGCTCTTCAAGGCCTTCGAGTTCTTCCAATCGTAGTTTTGCATTTTGTTCATTGGTAATTTGATTCTGAACTGCAATTCTGAGCGAAGGGATTTGTATTTCCAAGGGCAGAACAGCCTCAGATCCATACACTAGTGCAAACGGGGTGGATTGGGTCGGGGTTCTATAAGTGGTACGATAAGCCCACAAAGCTTCCACCAACCGCTCATCCCACTGCCGTTTGTTATCATCAAGGGTCTTTTTGATAATTTGCACCAAGGTTTTGTTGAAGGCCTCGGCCAATCCATTCGCCCGAGGGTAATAGATCGTCGAATATCTCCAATCAATATTATGGCGCCTTACAAAACTATTGATTTTTGTAGACTTGAATGCGGACCCATTATCGGATATGATTCTGCGGGGTACGCCGAATCGATATACAATATGGTCACGAAAGAATTTTAAGACATGGTGTGATGTTACGTTTCGTAGGGGAATTGCTTCCGCCCATTTTGAAAAGTAATCAGTTGCTGCTAATATGAATCGATGACCTCTCGCAGAGGGAGGGTCAATCGGCCCAATGATATCCGTGCCCCAACTCTCGAAGGGCCACGAGGCTATCGTAGGGTGTAACACATTAGGCGGCTGATGTAAAACCACACCATGGACCTGACATTGATGACAGTGCTTTGCAGTATTCATGCAATCGTCAATCATTGTAGGCCAATAATATCCAAGTCTTTTAATCTTTAATTTCATTTTTGGACCCGATTGATGAGCACCGCACAGTCCTGAATGAACTTCATTAACAATCTTCTGGGCTTCTCGCTTGTTCAAACAGCGCAGCCACATGGGATCGAAAGACCGACGGTACAACAGATCATTAACTAGTGCATATGATAGGGCACGTTTCTTAATCTGGTTGGAGAGTGATTTATCCTGGGGAAGCTTCCCTTCTTTAAGGTAATCGACTAAGGGTCGTCTCCAATCGCCTTCTTCGTCAGTTGTCGAAGAGGCAGAAAGGATCTGAAGGGGAGTCTTACTAATGTGTTCCAAATCTATAAGAGAGAGAGTCTTACGACCCTGTATCTCTAAAGGGATGGAATCCTCCTCAGGACATGCAAATTCCTTTGCAAGTTTTGCTAGGGCATCCGCCGCAGAATTGCTTCCACGGGGAACCCTATACAAAGTAGCAATGGGGATTTGTTCCAACAAGTGAAGTGTGTACTGGTGATATTTTAGGAGATTAGGATTCAAGACTTTATAAGTTCCGGCGACTTAGTTAATAACCAGTTGGGAATCTCCAAAGATCTTAATCTCTTTAATCTCCATTAAAATTGCAAGTTCCAAACCAGTTATCAGAGCTTCGTATTCAGCTTCGTTGTTTGTGCAAGGCTCCGACAAGTGGTAGGAAAAATGCATCATTCCTTTTTCTGGTGTAATAAAAATTAGACCGACTCCAGCCTTTCCAGGAATTACAGATTGTTGAGTCGCAATCCTACGGGAGGATGCTGCCCCATCAAAATATAATTCCCAGATAGCCTCGCCAGATTCCCCCAAACTCATGATTTGTTCGTCGGGTAAGTCATCATTCAGAGGAGAATCTGCTGGCAGCGGGTGTGCTGCTAGAAAGTCGGCAACAGCCTGTCCTTTCACAGCACGAAGAGGAGTGAAAGTAATCTCAAATTGCAGCAATATCATAGACCAACGAGCTAAACGTCCTGACAATGTAGGTCGGGTCATAAGATATTGCAAAGGATTAACTCTTGAAATCAAACTGATTGAGTGGGAGAGCATGTAATGCCTCAGTTTCTGAGCTGCAAAAACTAAAGCAAGACAATGCTTCTCAATTGACGGGTATCGAATTTCAGTAGGAAGGAGTCTTCGACTAAGGTAGTAGAGAGCATTCTCTTTTCCTTCGTCGTTAACTTGAGCTAACAGGGCACCTAAAGACTCATCTAGAGCTGCAGTGTAGAGGATTAATGGCTTTCCCGGAATCGGAGCTGCCAAGACTGGTGGGTTAGAAAGGTATTGTTTGATATCGTCAAAAGCATTTTGACACTTCTCTCCCCATACGAATTTAGTATCCTTTTTCGCAAGGACAGAAAAGGGTTGACATCTCCCGGAAAGATTAGAAATAAACCTTCTTATATATGCCAATCTACCTTGTAGAGACCTTAACTGAGTAAGGCTCTTAGGGGATGGCATATCTAAGATGGCTTCAATTTTAGCAGGATCTATCTCGATTCCGCGGTGCCTCACTACGAATCCTAAGAATTTTCCCGAAGCGACGCCGAAGGCGCACTTCAAGGGGTTCATTTTCAAATCGTAGCGGCGCAACCGTTCGAAAACAACTCTTAAGTCATACAGGTGAGCCTCTTTAACCTTGCTCTTGACAACTAAATCATCAATATAACATTCAACTTGATTATGAATTAAGTCGTCAAAGATACGGGTCATGGCCCGTTGGTAGGTTGCTCCGGCATTCTTTAAGCCGAATGGCATTACCTTATAACAAAAGATTCCAATAGGGGTTCTGAACGCCGTATTTCTCTCATCTTCAGGGGCCATCTTGATTTGATTATAACCCGACGAGCCATCCATGAAGGAGAAAATAGCATGTGAGGAGGCAATGTCCACCATGAGTTCTGGTATTGGTAGAGGGAACTCATCCTTAGGGCATGCCTTATTCAGATCCCTATAGTCGACACAAATACGAATCTGACCATTTTTCTTTCGAACTGGCACGATGTTGGCCACCCAAGAGGGGTATTGTTCCTCTCGAATGAATCCGGCTTCTGCCAATTTCTTAACTTCAGAAATGACTTGTTGCTCAATCTCTAAGCGAATGCGTCGAGGAGCTTGTTTAACAGGGATGGCATCATGCCGAACTCCAAGTTTGTGAACTGCTACCTCAGCCGACAAATCTGGCATTTCGTCATATGTCCAGGCAAAGCAATCCCTGAACTCGAATAACAACTGGATTAAGTCTTGGGTTTCACCCTCGCTTAACAAAGTACTTATGAAAATCGGACGGGGGTCATCATCGTTTCCCAGGTTAATTTCTCTCAACTCATCGACTGTCGACTTAATTTCCTCTTCAAATTCAGGGGGTGCATCCCGAACTTGAAGATCATCGGGATCGTCTAAAGTCTCCAAACAGAGTCCATCTAAAGGACAAGGAGGATCTGTAGGGACATTTGGAGAATCGAGATGGTAAGTTATCATTAGGCAATACTCATCATCATCGAATGAACTAACTGTTCCAAAGCCAATACCACTTGTTGGATTTTTATTTATTTTTGTTCGCCAAATATTCTCGTGGTATCTAGCTTGACCCTTAGTCCATCGGTATGGTATAGAACCTTTAGAAAAATATTTTTTACACAAACAGGGAAGTAGCCGAAAGGTAATTCCATTAATTCATTAAAATCTGCCTCCTCAAGGGTTACATCACCTTCGTCCCTTGCGGAGGAGGAGCCAGGAAAGAATTTCTGGACTTTCTTAACTTCACCATCCAAGTTGGGGGCCACTTTGACTTCCAACCCTACAACCCTGCCTGCCGACAGTGGGGTCAGAGAAAGGGCCTCAATCCTTCTAGTGAGCTTTTCATACATTGTTAATTCGGGCTCGTCACTTTTAACTTTTGAAATATCTACCTCAGGGTCACTGTCCTGGTCTAAGGTGAGATCAAATTTTGGAGGAGTATTTATGTTTTGATAATCGAGAGAGAGGGCAGCACCTTGACTTTCTAGTTCACCATCGGAATCTGATTCCAAATCAATATATACGGGTGCTGCTCTCCTGTCTAATGAAGCGTGGCCTCAACCTCGTGCCCTTAAAGCCATCCTCCCACCTCTTTGAGGTAATGTGCTTGGAGGTCTAAGGACAACGATATCAGAGTTGTCTTCACTACTCGATTGAATCATTTCTTGATTGATATTCTTATCTTTTTCTTTCTTTTGGTTGAATTTTTGTCCGACCATTTTCTCCTCAAATTTGATCTCTAATTTAGAATGGGACGAGGACCCTTTTGGTATGAAATATGCAGCATCTTCGTAGATCCCAATTTCTTGAATTGAGAATGGTTGCAAATCACCCTTAATCACATGTTCAATGCCGTCTCGTTGATACTTAATGCATTGGTGCAGGGTAGATGGAACCATTCTATATTCGTGAATCCAAGGTCTACCTAGAAGTGCGTTAAAGGACGTAGTCGAATCAATTATATGAAATTTAGCTTCAGTTTTTAAACCTCCTATTTCCAGGAGTAGAGTGATTGAACCTAAAGCTCTCTCGCCCTTCTCGTTGAACCCACGAAGCACCAACCTGTTGGTTGAAAGCTTGCTAGTATATACTCTCAGATAAGCAAGGGTCTTTATGTTCATCACGTTGACCGATGCACCCGGATCAACAAGAACTCTTGATAACTTGAAATTTCCGACATCTACAGTGATGTAGAGGGGACGATTGTGGTCAGCAGTTCCCAAGAGTAAATCTTCTTCTGAAAAGGTAACCCCAGGGACCTCTTTGAAGTAGAGAGCCTCACCTTCTGAAGTTGCAGCCAACTGTGTTAAGCAAATCTCGGGATCGAGAAGTGCTTTAATTAGAGACTCCCTCATTTCTTTGGAGAGAAGGAGGGCATCATAAATACTTAATTTTGCTGGCAACTTCCTAAGGTGGGCTAGAACATTGTAATCAACCTTAGGAACGACAGACTCGAAACTCGGAGGAATTAAAGGGAATTCTGGTTGTTGAGGGGAATCCAGACTTAGATTTTCGAATGAGGATTGCTTGCCTTTGTCCTGAGGGGGCAACCTAGGGGGTAAGACTTTACCGCCACGGAGTTGCACCTGCTCGACGTCTTCGGGCGAACAAACTAGGGCAGTGTCTACACACACCATAGGTGTTGGATCATCATTTTCTGAAAGCGAGTCAGAATCTGAAAGTTCTATCAAGATAGGATTTCCTTGGAAATTGATTTGAGGGAAATCACTTTCTGATAAAGCTTCACATTCGACCTCTTCTTGAATAGTCGATTCGGGGAGGTCGGTTTGATTAACCTCGATATTTGCTTCATTAGGAGATTGATTTAAAACAGGAGAGTCATCAATTTGCATTTGAGATTCATGGCTAATCATCAAGACAGAAGTAGAAGGATGTTTTTTATTCATCTTTTGACCCTTCGCCTTTGATGGGGCAAAGTAAAAGTCAGATAACAAAAGAGGGGAAAGGGTTTTAACACCACCATCCGCCATTCTAATACATCTCTCATCTACACACTTCCTCTCTACAAAATCAAATTTTTCTTCTTTTACATTTTTCTCAGTAGTTCCTAAGACTACTGGAGAGGGAAGTGGCTCAACATCCTTCTGCGAAGCGTCCAGGTCAACTTTCCACACCGGGGCCTGGGCTATCGTAGTCAGCTGTTGAGAAAGACGAAAAGACTTGTTAATCGACTTTTTAAGTGCCCGGGACAAAGCAATGTCCCAACCATCTTCAACAAAACAAGAAGAGTTAAGAGGATTACCTGAAATGGTCTTAATTGAAGCTTTTTCTGGATCAACCAAGTATTCCTTAGGTATTATGATGTTACCTTGGGTGTAGTTCCTCTCAAGCCAATCTTTGAACACAACGCAGTCCTCAAGAGGGTGACTAAGCATCCTGTGGTACGGGCAATACTTGGGATCATCTTTCTTGCTCTCATCCTCAGGCCTCCTAGCCTCTGGCAACTGAAAATCTGGCTTCTTTAACAGACTTCTGAAGATCTTCTTAACTGACTCCCTTTTAAATGGATAAGGCTTTGCCAATCTCTCTCTAAAAGGGATGAAGGAGGGATCTCTAGTATGTTGAGGAACTATCTGAAAGGGCTGCTTCTGAGGCGGCTGTGGTGGAAGTGGACTGCTAGGCTGACTAATCACTGGCCTCTTTCCTTTATCTACTGCTGAGACCACAGCTTTCTTTTCAAATGTCTTCACCAATTTTGGACCCTTCCTTTCTTCAGACTGCTCTCGTAAGAATGGCATCCTAGGAGCCTCTTCCTGCAAATTGCTAGCCTTATTAAGAAGTTTCTCAAAAGTTTTAATAGTGAAACCCTTCAGGAGAAAAGCAACAGGACCGTGGATATTCTTCAAAAGAATCTCCACAGCATGTTGTTCTTGCAACTGGGGTTCACACTTCATCGAGAGGATTCGCCACCTCAAGATGTACTCAACTAGAGACTCTCCCGGCTTTTGCTTTTCAACCACGAGATCGCCCACGGTGGTGCGTTGTTGCGCTCCAGAAAATCTCTTAAGAAAGAGGTTTTCTAGGTCGCAAAAGGTTCTTACTGAACCGTTGGACAGATCGGCGTACCATTCAAAAGCAATGCCGGATAGACTACTCACAAATTGGCGAAATAGTAGAGCATCTGACCCTCCTGCGTTGCAACAGCTTGCTCGGAAGTGGGCCAGATGCTGTCTCGGATTTTCAATTCCAGTGAAAACTTTAAAAGTTGGTGGCACAAAGCCCTTTGGGTAAGGAACTAAGTCATATTCCTCGGGGTAGGGTCTACCCTTTGAAATAGACACAGTTCCTTGAGCATGGGCTAAGGCCTCCCTTACCTGGTCCTCAATTAATTGCTTGATATCCTTCTGAGGTGGGATCGGAGGAATGGTGGAAACTGCAGGGTGAACTGGAGGTGTCTCTACTTGACAAGGGAGAGTCACAGGTGGTGACTCGAGAGGTCTGGAATTAAATTCTGCCCTTTTGGCCTTTTCTGTGAGCTCTCGAGCTGACTGGTGGATCATAAAGGACTCTTGCTGTGATTTGTCCAACTTCTCTTGCATTTCTCTAACTTGTGACATCATGCTAGCAAGCTGAGTCTCCAAGTTTTTTATGTGTTCTTCATCTCTGTCTTTCACAGACTCATCTGAATCTGACTCAGCAGCATGCGGATCATCATCCTTAACAAATCGGCGCTTGCTGGGCTCAGCTTCTTTATTAGATCCTCTGGTTTCTACCACATGAATGCCCCCAACATAATCATCTTCATCCCCAAGGAGATCATCCGTATCAGGGTCAAAAGAAGCCATTCCTTCTTTGTTCAACAAAATGTTTCTTATTTCTTGGACTACCTCCTCGACCGGTCTATCCCCAATTGATTTAGGGTCAAGGGGTAAGTATCCTTTATACTCAGCCATATCAAACAACTCTTCCGAATCCATAAGGGCGATGATTTCTGTAAGTTTTGGATTAGGATCTGGTTGAGACTTTGTATCCGGTTCATCTTCCATTTCTAAATCCTGGTCAATTCTCTCCTCTTCGACTATCCCAGAGCTGGTAGTCAGAAGAGTGGCATCATCTACAGGGAGAGGGACATATTCCTCAGGAGAAGTAGGAGCTTGTAAGGTGATAGTTCCCACGTCTGGTAAGGTAAGGTCCTCAGACACCTGACTAAGGGGCCTAGGAATGACACTCGAACTTTGGGGATCATCAACTGGGGTAGCAGGAACGGTGACTATTGGATCCGGAGTCAGACTGGCTGTGGCAGGACTATCAACTGTAACAACTGGAGTACTAGCCTGAACATCCATCAATTCAACTGAACTCGGAGTAGGGTTGGCTGAAACTCGTTGGAGCTGCAGAATGAACTTAGAAGTTCTAGGAGGTGGTGGCAGATTCTCCAACTTAGTTCTCTTTGGCACATATCTCCTTTCAGGAGATTTAGGTCTTTTTCCTTTAAGGTCCACAGACTTTTGAACTTCAACCCCCTTTGGTTTAACAATCACAGAGGCCAATCTTACAGGTTTATGTGGGGGTACCGGGGGTCTACCAATAGGATGGCGGCCTCTCTCGGACCCAGTCAACACAATACCCTCTGTTTGAGAGGACAGAGGGCGTGGCACCCAGTGATATCCATCAACCAGTACTGAAGTAGCGGGCTGTCTAGCATACTTCTTATTCTTTCTAACGAATTGAGGGGTTAAATTCTTTGCTTCAGATACTTCTTCCTTCAACACTTCTTTTTGGAAGCGATGTGAGATCACTCCCTTCAATTGTTTCACATATTCTTCTTTAGTTTGACCAGTCTGTGCAGCGCAGGTATGAATTATATTTCTCAGAGTCCTTGTCTTTTGAAGATGTCTTTCTTTCTGAGTTTTCTTGGTCGAGTAGTCGACCGGGCATGGTGGAGAACGGGCTATCCTAGCTATCCTCTCCTCCCCTTGAGCTGAAGCCAGGGGGTAAAAGCGACTTCCCTTTAGGAGGGGAGAGGAAGCAGGAATAGGTAGCTCCTCAACAGCCTCAGGTTCTACTTGAGCCAAGGTCTTAAAGGGTAGAACTCTTTTAGCCTTAGAGATTTTCTTTCTAAGTCTCCTCAAATAGTTCTTCTTTTGATTCTTAGTGGTGAATCTAAGTCCAGAACTAGACCCTTCTTCGAAAACAGACTTAATTTCAGTGGGAGGCTCAACAACTGGTTCAGACTGTTTCTGATCATCACTGACTACTGGCAAGGTGGGTGCAGATCCCACAATTAACTCAACTACTGGGGGAATTTCCTTACTGGCATCCAAACTAACAATCTGGTGTCCGTCCATAGAGAGCTCTAGGGTACTGAATCCCATTCCAAAAATGATAGTGCTCCCTTGGTCATTAACAGTTGAGGACAACTCTCGGTCAAAAGAGAAAATCAGTTGGCCAGCCATTTGAAATTTTCTGAAAGTTAAAGAAAATGATTGAAATTAGATCTTTTTGAAAAGAGTGGTAAAAAGTATTTTATTGTTATTTTTTTGAAAGTATGACATATGTTGGCCCACGAAGGAATCGTATGGGGTAACACATGACAACTTGGAGTTTGAGGAATAATTTTTTTTTTGAAAATTTTGAGAATTTGAAAGGGGTTTTCTTACAGGTTCCAAAACACAACGGACAGAGTTTCCCCTTGCCTGAAGGCTTATGGAATTGTGAGAAAGCCCAAGTAGAAAGGAATAGTTTAACCCTCCCCACCCTTAGAAGTCAAAGGGGAAGTGAGGGGGTTAAAACTAAAAAGTTTTGGAATGAAATCAAAAATTTGAATTCTTTTCAATTTTAAGGATTTATATGTTGAACGAGAAATTTATCGACCATAAATCCATAAAATTAAAAAGGATATCCAGAGATCTGATTTGACACTGTCGCCTCACAGGCTGCGCTGGGGCAGAAGGTCAAAATCAGAACGAAAAGCCAAATTTAGAGGTGGAACCTCTCTTTTAACATTTTATTATTATTTTAGATGTTGGCCACACTCACCCAAGGAAGAAATGAGCAAAGGGACCAACGGAAGAAATGATAGTTAAAACTACCGATGAAACAAAATTTTGCCATTATTAAAGATGGAGAGAGAGATTTAGTCCCACCGGGCGTGCCATTTTTTTGTTGGTGGAATTTTGAAAACATATTTTGAAAATATTAGTTTTCTTTGGGGATTTTAAGATTAAGGTTAAGTTCTAATTCTAAGGTCGAATCGACTCGTTAGAAAGAGTATATCACCCCGGAGGACGAAAATAAACTTTCGTAACGGTGTTCAGACTTAGAATTATGAAATCCATCTTGAATATTGTGAGCGGATGCTAAAGAGAAATTCATATGACCCCGAAGGGTCAAAATGAGGTTCAATTGAATATCCAGCTACAATATTCAAGAAGTGTGATCATTAGGTTCACATCCAAAGCCTTATCAAAGAAAGATATATCTCTCCGAAGGGAGAAAATATCATTCAATGATAATTCTTTAAATATGATAATAATGATCACTAGTATTTTAAGTTCTCCCAAAGAAATCCAATTGAATTTTGAAAGATCAATTTTTAAAATCAGGTGTGTGTGGTTCTAAATCTCCTACGAGCGCAAGCCCTCGTAGTTAATTACATCGTAGGGAAATAAAATCCCCTACGAAAACTCTCGATTAAAATAGTGGCAAAATTTTGTTTAGAATTTCTAGGAGTGATATCAAAGTATGAATAAATTATTGGAAATCAAAAGGGAATGGATCAAAATTGAACAGTTATTAACGGAGTTAAAGGAGGAGAGGTAGGGGACACCTTGAGATTCCAGAACCATCCGGAAGTGTCCCAACTTAATCTAAGTGTTGGGCTTTATGTTTTAGGATTGAAATGAAGCTTTAATTAGAGTTAAGTATTTTATTAGAAATTTGAGACTATATTCTCGAAATTTGGGGTCTTATAATCAAAGATCTGCCCCGGAACCTAAATCTATTTTGGACACTGGACCACAGTCGTCTGATCCTAACTGATGCAGTGCAAGGTCTGGACTTACCCCAGCCTGGATTGGGGAGCCAGCTAACCACCTAATCGATTTAAAAGAGATGAATCCGGTCTTTTATGAAAGAGTGGTAGGGACGTTATAATTAAAGTTTTGAAGAATTGGGGCCGACATCTAGAGATTCTCCTATTTGGCCCCTTTGACTTATGTTGGGTGCAAAAATGCTAAGGACTATGAAATTAAAAATTTGACTCTTTAATTTGTATCTAATGCAATGCATGCTGGTTAACAACCTCAAATCAAATATGCTTGAAATTTTAAAAACAGGCTTATAAAATAATTTTTTAGAAGACTGGACTTCCCCAGGCCCGGCACCTCGTCCTCATAGGTCAGACTATCCGGACTCTACCCGCAGGCGGGGAAGGGTCTAAAATAAGAAAAGAGTAATGCAGAAATATGCATGCGACCCCGGGGTCGATCCCCGGCTAATTCCCTAGATTCGTTATCTTTCTATGTTATTTAGACTCACTAAAATTTTAGACTTTTAAGATTATGAGTATAAAAATTTCACACCCTCACGAGTCTCACGTATCCAGGCGAAAACAAAGAGCGGCATGCAATCGCCAAAAAACTAGTGAAAACAAGTAATCCTAAAGGCAATCAAATCATTACATCAAATACAAATTAATTAATAAATGTCCATAGGAAGAATTGCCTTGCTTATTACAAACCAGAATATTACAGAAAGTAAAGTGACCGGGCACCACTGACAACAACCCGGATTCTAAACCTAGTAATGACGCAAGTTATTTTGAGTGGGATACTCTCAATCTTCAAATCTTCAAATCTTCAAATCTTCAATTTCATTCTTCTTTGGACTCCTTCTCTTCAATCTTCTTGGAATCTTCGTAGCAGATTACCCAAATGGATAAGAGGGCACTTCCTTTTAAGGGGAAGGCCACTCTTTCCTCTTTGGGTAAGGAAGAGGTATGATCCAAATTTGGATTTCCAAATGGAAAAGGAATGTTCCCCAAAGGGGTATCCTTTCCTCTTTGGAATCCAAGCTTTGGATCTATGTATCCCAACTCAAAATAAACTTTCACAACACTTGACACTTGCACAAATTACATTGATATCAAAATAAAAAAAAAACTAGACTCACCTGCAGGGTTATCCTAAGCAATTAATATATAAAAAAAAGCAGTTATTCCCAAGCAGTTGTATATGAGCAGAAAAGAAAGTAAACACACTGGCCACGCTCTTTTTATTTGGGGGGCTTTAGCAGCTGAAGCACCTGTGCAAAGAGTTTATAATATTTATGCATTTTTAATTTGCCCCCTTTTTTATATTGCCCTGCATGAGCGTGGCCACCTGCAGAAAACTGTGTCAACATCCATATCGTACCTAACCTAAGGGTAATCTAGTCGCCAAACACATCAATCCATCCACAGAGTACAGAAAAAGTAAGCAGACACAGCAAAGCAATTTCATCCACAACATGCAGTGAAAACTACGAAAAACCCGGCACACAGCAGTAAAGTAAACACCGGCCTAACCTAGATCTAGAGTTGGTTGTCCTAGCACATCATCTAAAGTGTGTGAGAAAGTTCGTGCGTCTGGGATAGATCCTAAAGTAGGTGATTAGTTAAAGTTGTCTAAAAGTTTGGATTTGTTAAGACTTAGAAGGGGATTTAAATTAAAATTTAAATATTAATGAATTAAGAATTTTAATTAGACATATTTTAAAAGTTAATTGATTACTACCTTTGTTTCACACCGAGGCCGTGAAGTTTATTTCACCTTCCTTGGGGCTAAGCTAATAGCCTCGTAGGCTTGGGTTACCCAGTAGCAATCGGGGTTGATTAAGTTATTCAAATTGGTTAGAATTAACAGAGTGGATTAATATTAAAATGAGTTAGTTACTGATTTTTAAAGTTGATTAATTTAAGTTTGCCATTAATTGATTCGTGGCGTTGTGCCATCAGGCTCGAGGAACCAGCCTCCTTAGGACACTTAGCCCCGCAGCCCGGAGTAGTCCAGCCGATAAACCAAATTAATGTAATTGAATTAGGGATTTTTAAAATGTTAAATAATTAAAAATTAATTTATTTTAAGATTTAACACCCCTTAGAATCCATTCGTGGCGTTGTGCCACCAGGCTCGAGGAACCAGCCTCCTTAGGACACTTAGCCCCGCAGCCCGGAGTAGTCCAGCCAATAAACTTCAACTTTAGAGTGGTTGTTGTGTTTTAAAGGATTTGTTAAGTGTTTTAAGCATTAAACCAATATTTTCTGAGTTTTAGAATAAATTTGAGTTTTATGAATTTTTAGAATACTTTAATGATTTAATTAAGAGGTTGAAAATTGACTTTTTGATTAAGCTCAAATTCTGGAATGTTTATATTTTATTAAAATACTAGACCTTACTACGATCAGTTAGAAGGTAAGTACGTTGAAATCAGATTTTTCTACATTTTATTACGAAGGTTTGAAGTTTTGAACTAGTTTTAATTACGGTTTGACCAATTTGTTGACTTTTTGACTTTGACCAGATTTTGGGGGTTTGACATTTTTAGAAAATACTATATTTTAATTAGAGTCATTAGCCACTGAGTTTGATTGATTTGGAATTTTCTATAATTAATGGTGAATTTTAAAAGTTTGGATATTTATGAAAATTTTTAATTATTTCAATTAAAGGCTATTCTAGTGATTTGGGCCTAAATGGATCTCAAACTCCTTGAAATCTCTCCCAAAGATCAGAGATGATCTAAGGGGAGATTACCAAGCATTAAATTAATTCTTGGGATTTTTAATGATTATTAATTAATTAATACTAATTAAACATTGGATTTTACTTAAAATTAAATTGAGGCTTAATATGATGTCCAATCAAGGGGCTTTTAATTCTCAGAGGTTAAGGGTCCAACACTGATTAATTTGAGGTATTAAACTTAAATTTTGGATTTAAAATGGATTTATTGAGATTTAATTAAGGCTAAGGGGCAATTCTAGCAAGGGCAAGCTATGGCTCCTAATTGGTGAACCAAATGAACTCCAAATCTGATGAAATTTGGACCATGGGGTCACCTGATCCCAAGGCCTAAACACACTAAATTTGGGCTCAATTGGAATACTCTAAGGTGGCTAACTAAGCCACCTAAGGTGAACTCTAAGTCACCTTAAAAAAATCCTAGGGAGCTATCCTAAGGTTGGATTGGGGCAAAGTCAGTGGCCCTAAACTCCATATCCTAAGCATAATCAACACACAAAAAAAACCAGATCCTAATTCTCATTGGATAGGCTTAAATCCCAATTTGAATTTAAGGGTCAACCCATGACCCTTAAACTCAAAATTGGGGGAAAGTGCCCTTAGACTTTTAAAACAGGGGAGACAAAATTTGGACATGTCAAAGACATGTCCAAATTCAATTTCCCAAAGTTCCATGCCCTGGAGACTTAACTACAAACAGTAATTGCACAAATTGAAATAATACCATTAATGAAATTAAGCTTAACACACATGCAATCAGGGCCTGGAACCATAGGGCTTTTGAAGATCTCCCTGAGACCTTTCCAATGAGCCTAAGAACACCTAATTTGGTCAAGTGTGCAGGGAGATATGGATTTTTGAAGTTCCCTCGAATTTCTGGATTTAATAATCCAGCCATTACACAGTTAGCCGCTCTTTACACGCGGCGCGTCCCGATTGGCCGGGCAATCATTGGCGCTGACTGGGTAACGGTCGGATTAACCACAGCCGTCGGATGGCGGATCGGACGGCTGGGATTAAACGCGCTCCGGAACCGCGGGATCTAATCCGAGCCGTTGATCGAAAATCAACGGTTGGGATTTCGTCTTCAACCTCCGCCTTTGCCCGAAGCCGTGAACTTTCTCCGGCGTGATCCGGTTGATCCCTCCGGCGAACTTCGACGAAATTTCACAGGGAGGATCAGGGGTGTGGAAACCTTCAATCCAACGGTGGAGATCCGTTGGGGTAAAGGTTTCCTTCACACTTGACCGGACTACCTAGCTAGGGAGCTCGGGATGAAGGAATTACCGCAGAGAAAGCCTCAACGAATGAGCTTCTCTATCTGGAAGCTTCAGAAGACGAAGGCGAGCAGGTTTCCTTCAGAGGCCGCGACTGGAGGACGGCTGGAGGTATGACTTCGAGCGGGACGCCGAAGCCTTTCGCCGGAGTTCGCTCGAAGCAATGGAAGGGACGGTCTGGGAGCTCGAAGGAAGGTGCTGGGAGATCGAGGGAGCTCTGGGGAACCGTTCGAAAACTCTGGGATCGTCTGGCGAGCCTTGGGGAGCACCACCCTATTCAGCCTCCTCCCGCGAGCTCGGACGGCCAGGATTGGATCGGAGGAGGTCTCGGATTGATGCCAAGTGGAAAGGGGCACCATTCCAGAGAGCTCGTGAGCCTCAAGCCGGCGAGCCACAGCCTTTGGAAGGCTTTCGGTCTGGGGGGACCACCGGAACTTGCTCTCCATTGGCTCCGACCGCCGCCGGCCATGGTCTGGGTCGGATTGACCAGGGAAGACCGATGGGGACATGCTGGAGCTAAATGTGGAGCCAATTTGGCCTGGGGAAGCTGGAGTCGATCTGGTGGCTCGGTTGGGCTCGAACCTGCTTGGTTCGAGTCGGATTGAGCTCGATTCAGGTCAGGCCAGACCCTGGGTTTGGTATGGGAAGCAGGACTGGGTCTGGTGCACCCAATGCAAGTGGCAATTGGGTTGAATTCGATCTGGATTAAAAGATGGCTCGGGTTGATCCAAACCTGCTCGGTTCGGGTCGATTTGGGCTCAACCCAGGTCAGGCCAGACCCTGGGCTTGAGGTGGGAAGTGGGTCTGGGTCTGGTGCACCCAATGCAAGTGGCAATTGGGTCTAATTTGGTCTGGACAGGGAGATGGCTCAATCCCAAGTGTTTTTGGGCACTTTGGGCAAGCCTAACTCTTGACCCAAGCTAGCCCAAGGCATGGGCTGGCTGGAGAAGATGCATTGAACCTAGGGCCACCTATGGGAGGTGTTGGTCAAGCTCAATTGGGCTTAGGTTGAGATTTAGCTCAATCCCAAGTGTTTTTGGGCACTTTGGGCTAGCCTAACTCTTGACCCAAGCTAGCCCAAGGCATGGGCTGATCAAGGAAGGTGTGTTGGGTCCATAGGAACCCAATGGCACCTTGATTTGGATTCAATTTGGTTAAGGTCGAAGGATGGCTCAAAGGAGGCCTCTACTTGGTCACTTGGGTCAAGCCATATAGCCAACCCAAGTGAGCCCAAGGCTTGGGTCACCAAGAGGGGTCTCTTGGGTACCCAAGGGGTCATCCCATACATTCAAAGAACTTGGAATGGACTTGATTCAAAATTTTGAAAGAGGAAGGGTGTATGGATCCATGGGTCAATCTTGGTTGACTTAGTCAACCAAGTTGACCCAAGGTTTGGGTTTGAGATCAACAAGTTGAATTTAACATTTAAAATTCATTGGAAGTGGTTTCAAAGAGTTTGGAATTGATTTGAATTGAAATGGGCATTTGAAATCCTATAAGGGTATTTTGGTCAGTTTTGACCTATTGGTCAACTATGGTCAAAAAGGGGTCTGAAAAATGCAGTTTACTGCTCAATGGGTTAAAATCAAGGGTCTGGAAGTGATTGGAGGCTTGGATAAGGGTTCCAAGGTCAAGATCTCAAAGGGGTTAGGTTCAGTGGCATAGGCTGTAAATATTTGAAGGTTTTACAGCCTTTGAATTTTAATTCAGATTCTGGGGTTAGAGACCTCAGAATGAGCTCAAAGTTGGGGGGTAACCTCTAGAGACATGTCTTATCACTTTGCAAGTGATAGATCCTGAATCAGAGATCATTTGACTGGGTTTTGAAATGTTTGAAAAATCTCTAAAAAGGGTGTTTAGGACAGGGCCCCTAGAGTTTGGGTTTGAGTTTGAATTCTGGGTTTGGATTTGATTTGAAGTTTGAATTAATTTGGATTTGAATTGGATGGAGTTTGAGATTCAAATTGATCATAGGTAAGAATCAAATTGAAATTGGAGTGGATCAACTATAGGAATTGATTTAAAATTGAGGTTGATCAAGGGTGGAGATTGATTTAAAGTTGGAGTGATCCTAAGATCTAGAAGAATTCTAAGATCTAGAATTTAAGGGAATCCTAGGCTCTAGAATAGGCTCTAAGGTCTTGGATCTAGAAGGATCCTAAGGTCTAGAGTGGATCCTAGGGTCTAGGATTAATTTGGAGCTTGGAAGGGCCTTAGTGACCTCATACAAAAATGAGGTCAACACATAAGAGCGGACTTAAGCCAGAAAGTCAATAGGAAGCCGTAAAAGCGGACTTAGACCTAATGACTGATTTAAGATTGAATTGGCTGCCGTAAGAGCGGACTTAAGCCAGAAAGTCAATAGGAAGCCGTAAAAGCGGACTTAGACCTAATGACTGATTTAAGATTGAATTGGCTGCCGTAAGAGCGGACTTAAGCCAGAAATTTAGTAGGATGCCGTAAAAGCGGACTTAGACCTAAAGACAGATTTAATCAGGATTGGCTGCCGTAAGAGCGGACTTAAGCCAGAAAGTCAGTAGGATGCCGTAAAAGCGGACTTAGACCTAAAGATAGATTTAATCAGGATTGGCTGCCGTAAGAGCGGACTTAAGCCAGAAAGTCAATAGGAAGCCGTAAAAGCGGACTTAGACCTAAAGACAGATTTAAACTGGATTGGCTGCCGTAAGAGTGGACTTAAGCTAGAAAGCCAATAGGATGCCGTAAAAGCGGACTTAGACCTAAAGACTGATTTAAACTGGATTGGCTGCCGTAAGAGCGGACTTAAGCCAGAAAGCCAATAGGATGTCGTAAAAGAGGACTTAGACCTAAAGACTGATTTAAACTGGATTGGCTGCCGTAAGAGCGGACTTAAGCTAGAAAGCCACTAGGATGCCGTAAAAGCGGACTTAGACCTAAAGACCGATTTAAACAGGATTGGCTGCCGTAAGAGCAGACTTAAGCCAGAAAGCCAATAGGATGCCATAAAAGCGGACTTAGACCTAAAGACTGATTTAAACTGGATTGGCTGCCGTAAGAGCGAACTTAAGCCAGAAAGCCAATAGGATGTCGTAAAAGCAGACTTAGACCTAAAGACTGATTTAAACTGGATTGGATGTCGTAAGAGCGGACTTAAGCCAGAAATTCAATAGGAAGCCGTAAAAGCGGACTTAGACCTATAGACAGATTTAAACTGGATTGGCTGCCGTAAGAGTGGACTTAAGCCAGAAAGCCAATAGGGTGCCGTAAAAGCGGACTTAGACCTAAAGACTGATTTAAACTGGATTGGCTACCGTAAGAGCGGACTTAAGCCAGAAAGCCAATAGGATGTCGTAAAAGCGGACTTAGACCTAAAGACTGATTTAAGCTGGATTGGCTGTCGTAAGAGCGGACTTAAGCAAGAAAGCCATTAGGATTCCGTAAAAGCGGACTTAGACCTAAAGACCGATTTAAACTGGATTGGCTATCGTAAGAGCGAACTTAAGCCAGAAAGCCAATAGGATGCCGTAAAAGCGGACTTAGACCTAAAGACTGATTTAAACAGGATTGGCTGCCGTAAGAGCGGACTTAAGCCAGAAAGTTTGTAGGATGCCGTAAAAGCGGACTTAGACCTAAAGACTGATTTAAACTGGATTGGCTGCTGTAAGAGCGGACTTAAGCCAGAAAGCCAATAGGATGCCGTAAAAGCGGACTTAGACCTAAAGACTGATTTAAACAGGATTGGCTGCCGTAAGAGCGGACTTAAGCCAGAAAGCCAATAGGATGCCGTAAAAGCGGACTTAGACCTAAAGACTGATTTAAACTGGATTTGCTGCCGTAAGAGCGGACTTAAGCTAGAAAGCCAATAGGATGTCGTAAAAGCAGACTTAGACCTAAAGACTGATTTAAACTGGATTGGCTGCCGTAAGAGCGGACTTAAGCCAGAAAGTCAGTAGGATGCCGTAAAAGCGGACTTAGACCTAAAGACGTATTTAAATTGGATTGGCTGCTGTAAGAGCGGACTTAAGCCAGAAAGTCAGTAGGATGCCGTAAAAGCGGACTTAGACCTAAAGACGGATTTAAACTGGATTTTTTTAGAATTTAGAAGTATAGTTGATTTCTTCAAAGTTTTAAATCATTTCCCTTCGTCACAAATGACATTGACAAAATGTAAATATTATATTAAAGATTAAAACATTTGTATATGTCATTTTCTAGAAGAGAATGGAAAATATTTGGAAGAAAAAAATTTTGAACATTTATTGAATTGAAAACTTTGTTCTCTTTTTCAATATAGATGATCCTTATAACATACAAATATTCCACTAGGGATTTTGTTTTTTATATTGGATCATCATATGTGAAAAGGGAAATGGGAGTAGTTTGATCATCTTTGATAAGTAAAGACTTAACAAAGCATCTCGATCACCAAAAGATAAATGCAAGATTTCGTTTAAAGATTGATTCTATGATTGAATTTGTTTCGATTAACTCAAAGAAAATCATATGAATTTTCTAGAGTCCTCATTTGCATGTTCTAGGAGAACTAAATGTAACATGATAAAATTTTCCTTAAAAAATTTTAACTTTTGCATGAGTTGTTGAAGAACAAGGAGAATATTTGAGCATCCTTTATAGTTAAAGCACTAAGGAATATCAAATTCTCATAATGATTGAGAAAAGTTTGATTTTCATCAAAGAGTGAAAGCTTTATTTTTTATTTCATAATTTTCTTATAATATTTGACTGTGATCGCTTAAGTTTTAATCATCTTAACCCAATCAAAATGACATGGGAAAAGATTCAAAAACTCAACGAAAGAAGGGTTGACTCCTCCTAAATTAAATAGTTTGAATATGACCAAAACGATTTCAATCAAAAGTTAAAACTTAACAACTTCCTTTAAAGAAAATTGTAGTTTCAAAATATTTCAAATTTCAATGCTATAGAAATACTCTTTAACGAAGATAAAGTTGTTTAGACTTTACCATTCGATCCTAGTTTATGAAAAAATGAAGATATACCTTGAATTAAATGTTATGTCTATTTGACAAAGCCATCATAGACTCTATCGGGAATAGAATCCCTCCAATTCTAACATCCAAGATTAGTCAATAATGGACTAGGTCGAATTGTATCTTGATTTTGTTTTGAAGTTTGACAAAGATTCAAACAAAGGTATCATCGACATCACTAAGGATAGAACCCCTCATGTTCTAACATCCTAGTTCAGTCAATAATAGATTTAAATTTGGACTTGTCATCTACTCATAATGAATGAGAATATTAGACAATTATCTCAAAACCAACAAAGGGATGTCCTTTAGTTTAATTTCAAAATTTTGAATCCAAAGAAAGTGATTTTTATATCCATAAATATCACTTTTGATTATCTAGTATCAGGATCATATCTAGAATCTCATTCAAATTGGAAGATGTTCAAAAGAGAGTTGAAGATATTTGGATAATAGTTTGTTTATGCATCTTAATAGGGTTAGATATATGAAACCCAATAATGCACAACCAGCACCATTATAATTCCATTTAGATTGATCATCTATGCGATTTTTCTTTATGATTTGAAGATACGAACAAACCTACTCAAGTTTCCAACTAGAGAGGTCTCAAGATTTAGATTTTGTTAACCCAGATCAAAGCTCCCTACAAGCAAAACTGGGGTTTCCTTCTTTATGTTTTCATTGAATTA
The DNA here is from genome assembly GCA_016618105.1 of Dendrobium huoshanense. NCBI lineage: Eukaryota > Viridiplantae > Streptophyta > Magnoliopsida > Asparagales > Orchidaceae > Dendrobium > Dendrobium huoshanense. The sequence goes on from CM028359.1 coordinate 44,541,301, forward strand.
AGAATTATATCAAAAGAGAATCAAATTAGAGGTAGAAATTCAATATTTTTAAATCTTGTAGATGATATTTATATTTTACATCTAATAGAACATCAATGCTTGATGATGAACCAAAATTTTGAATTCTCAAAATCAAGTGTTAAAAAAATACTAAAGGATAAATAGGTCCTTTGATATTTAAGATTTAGAAAGGGAAGCCACTTTTTTTTTTTTTTGCTACACATTTAATGAATGTGTCTCTTTTATCTTTTCTTTTAATTCTTCACCTTTTTTTTTTTAGGAGGCTTCCTTTATTTAAATGTTGAAATAATTATTTCAATTGTAAAATCATCTTCTAAGTATAAGAGTAAAAAAAAAATTAACCCTCTTATACAAGAAAGATGGATTTATAAATTGGACTCAATCCTATAGTATGAATAAACAACTTGAATGAGATCATTATGAAACAAGTTCATCAACTTGCAAGATGCTTATGAGATGTATAACGATAAAAAGATGAATAAAACTTCCACCTCCTCCAATTTCAATTTGACATAAATCTTAATTTAAAAGAAGTTATTTATGGATAACATAATGGGTGAACCCAAATATGATAATTTTTTATCACTACTGAAGAAGAAAACCATTAAAGATGTTATGAAGTCGAATAACTTAGTATCAATTCAAGAAATGTCAATTATTTTGATGGAAAATCACATGATAGAGGGAATATTAGCCATATCATGGATTAACCATAATAAAGAACTTTGAATCGTCCTAAGTTTTTGACCAAACAAAAATTTAAGATGATCAATCTTTAATAAGAATTGCTCATGAGTTTTCTCAAATTGAGTAATAGCCAAGAGTAAACTTAGCTAAAATTTGATTTAAAAAAATTACCATAAGAGAAAACTTCAGATGGTAAACGAAGGCATTTATATAATTGATTAGGTCATTTATCTTTATCGCATGCCTTAAGATCCATTTTCTATCAGAGTTAAACCACATAGTAAAGGACAAATTGTCGTATCCATGTAGTACCTTTAAGAAATTCTAACCTACAAGAAGGCTTAAAGATGAGGGAATTCAAAATATTTTAAAACTTCAATATATCAACCAATAATTATTCATTCCTAAGATTAGAGAAATCATAATATGGTTGAATATGAGATTTGAAAATATATTTGAATTTAATTCAGACGATTGCTAGGAACTTAGAAAAATTAGCTAAACTTTTGTACTTTAAGGTTCCAAAAGGAAATAAGATTAAATATATCTTCTTCTAAAGCGTTAATCCACTTAAGTGGAGGGAAGGAGGGAACACACTTTTCTTTTTAGCATTGATAACCATAGGTCTTATTCTTTAAGTGTTTAGAGGAGTCAACCACAATGAAGTTTTAATTATAATTTAAGGAAGATAGAGGTAAATTTCTTTTAAAAAAAAAATAAACCTGCTATTTTCTCTAAGAAAAATTATTTTTATAAGCTTAACTTGTATTCGAACCTTCAAACTTTTCTCAATGTAAATTGACTTTAATCTTGACAATCTTGCATAGATCAGGTTATGGACCTTGTCCTAGCAAACATATAAAGCTACAATGGACATGTAACTACAATATGTTATTAGGACAAGCAAAAAGTTTTGATTTGAAGGTTTGAACTTTTGGACCTTGTCCTACCACACATATTAAGCTATAAAAAAAATATAACTATAATATGTTGGTTTAGATAAGGAGAAAACTTTGATTTAAAAGCTCAAATTTTCTTGAGATTTGTCCAACCACATATCGAGTTATAAAAATATATAACTGTAACATATTAGCTAGGACACAGAAGTTTTAAAAAAAAAAAAATTTGAAGACTTAAAGTTATTCGGACCCAATCCAAATAAGACAATAAGTTACTAAAAGAAGTAACTATACATATTACTAAAGATTAGGCAAAGGGATTTTGGACCCAGTGCTAAGTCAAACATCAAGCTACAAGAAAAATGTAATTAAAACATTCGAATTAGCACATAGGGATTTTCTTTACAAAAAGGCCATTATAAAGGAGCTCCTCGTTAGTTTTCTAACGGGGTCCAAAATAAGACCTCTAAAATTTTTTAGATACCGGCCAAATTATTCAAGAATGAAATGAATAAAAGAACCGGCGGAAGAAAGGTAGTTAAAACCTATGCCAAGCATAAGTATACTACCGACGAAAAGGGTATAAAACACTGCTAAAGATGGAGAGAAGATTGATCCCTAGTGGAGTCGCCAGAAAAACCTTGGTGGGAAAAAAATTGTGTCTCACCCCGCAGATTTTGATTTTCTCATATTTTGTAATTGAATACTACATTGAGAACAAAGTACAGTCTCGAGAGGCCGACACAATATTCTACAATGGATTCAATATCAGAATAGGATTTTAAAAATATATATTTCTATTATCAAACATAGTTCAAAGAATAACATATCATCTCAAAAGATGAATATAAAATTCTATAGAATATGTTTAAAAATAGAAATAATTTTTTTTGAAAAAGTTTATCCATTCTTTTATTTAGATATAACAAGGAGAAAATTATATCATCTTGAAAGACGAACATAACATTCTTCAAGACATCCAAAACAAGAATAGATTTTATAAAATTCATCATTTCCAAACTTGAATATAATAAGCAAGATATTATATTATCTAAAAAGATAATAATAACATCCTACAAATATATTTAAAATTAGAAATGAAGTTTTAAAAATATCTGCATTACCAAAGATTCTTCCCTTATTTTATATAAATAAAATAAGGTTTATTTTAGTCTGGGATTCTCAAATCCCTATAGGAGCAAGCTCCTATAGTTAATTACATCCTAGGAGGAGTGCTCCTAAGAAAACTCTCGATTAAAGTAGTGATTTCATACCTTTTGACTACAAAGTAAAAGACAAAGAACAGAAGTAGGAATTTTCCAAGGTGAAAGCTTAATGTTGAACATTTATTAGCGAGTCAATGGAGGAAAAGTAGGAGGTGTCAGATTCTGATAAGCTCAGAGACAACCTCAGTCTATCCTATGTTGGGATTTATATTTTAAGAAAAAATTTTATGTTTAAGTTGACATTTTATTAGAAATTTGGGATTATATTCCCGGAGGGCGAGGACTTAAGATCTAAAAAGAATCTGCCTCAGAACCTAAATCTAATTTGGGTACTATAAAATAGTGACCCGAACCTAACTAATGAAGTGCAAATCTGGACTTATCCCGGCCTGGATTGGGGAGCCATTGAAATCGAATTCAATTTGAGTTAATTTGATTTGATTTCATTTCGATTGGTGTAGCAAATTTTGGTTTAAAAGAGTTGATTTGAGGTTGAGTTAGAATTGGATTGAATTCATTTTGATTCGAGATGAGTGGTAAGTTCGAGTCGATGCTACGTCATTAGGTGTCCACCTAAAGAAATCCTAAAGGCGACGTCTACACCAGGCTACGAAAACCTAGGTGCTAGAATTGAATCCTGGGAAATTGACCTCGACTAATGAGGTTAACACTTGGTTTCACCAGTTTCCCTTGTCTAATAGGTGTAAGCCTTCCATTAGCATCCAATAGGCCTAAGGTTGGGTGATGCCCTTCCTTAGACCCAAGGTCAGGTATTCCCAACCTTGGTTTCTCCAATTTCCTTGTCTACTAGGAGTAAGTCTTCTATCAGCATCCTGTAGACCTAAGGTTGGGTGACGCCCTTCCTTAGACCCAGGTTTAGGTATTCCCTATCTTGGTTTCACCAGTTTCCCTTGTCTAATAGGTGTAAGCCTTCCATTAGCATCCTATGGGCTAGAGGTTGGGAGATCACCTCCCTTCCATCCTTAAGTCTACTTCTGTTCGGTCAACGCCAATGTGTGCAGCAGAAGTTCCATCTACCACACACACAATCACTCTCTACCTTATCTCCCTCTCCTTCTACTATTTTCAACAATAAAAGGATGACCAGCCATCAACAAAACAAAAAGAGGACTATTTATAGTTAATACATATTGTTGACCTCATTTTTGTATGAGGTCATTAAGGCCCTTCCAAACTCTAGATTAATTCTAGATCCAAGGATCCACTCTAGATCTAAAGATCCTTTCCTAGAGCCAGACCTTAGGGCCTACTCTAGAGCCTAGGGTTCCCTTAGATCCTAGATCCTAAAACCCCTCTAGATTTTGGAACCAATCTAGACTCAAATCAATTCCCACCCTTGATCAACTTCAACCTCAAGTCAATTCCTACCTTTGATCAACTCCAACTTCAATTTAATTTTTACCTTTGATCAATCTAAATCTCAAACTTCATTCAACTCAAACCCCAATTAATTCAAACATATTCAAACTTTGATCCAATCCACTTGAGAATCCAAATTTCAACCTAGACTTTGATCCTACCTTTGATCTTGCTTTGACCATATCCATTCATTAACAATCATCACATGATGGTGAATGATTTGGATACTCCAATATTGATCATCCAAACTCAAAATCTAATCCAAATCCAGAAATCTAGACTCAAATTCAAAGTCTTAAGGCCCTGTCCTAAATACCTTTTTCAAAGACTTTTCAAACATTTCAAAACCCAGTCAAATAGCCTCTGATTCAGGGTCTATCACTTACAAAGTGATAAGCATGTCTCTAGAGGTTTCCTTCCAATTTTGAGCCCATTCTGAGGTCTCTAACCCCATAATCTGAATTAAAATCCAAAGGTTGTAAAACCTTCAAATATTTACAACCCATGCCACTGAACCTAACCCCTTGAAGATTTTGATCATGGAGCCCTTATCAAAGCCTCCAATCACTTCCAGACTCTTGATCTTAACCCACTGAGCAGTAAACTGTATTTTTCAGATCCATTTTTGACCCTAGATGACTAATGGGTCAAAATTCACCAAAATACCCTTATGGGATTTCAAATGGTCATTTCAACCCAAATCAATTTCAAACTCTTTAACCCATGGACCCATACACCCCTCCTCTTTCAAATTTTTGAATCAAGTCCATTCCAAGTCCTTTGAATGCATGGGATGACCCCTTAGGTACCCAAGAGACCCCTCTTGGTGACCCAAGCCTTGGGGTCACTTGGGTTAGCCATATGGCTTGACCCAAGTGACCAAAGAGAGGCCTCCCTTGAGCCATCTTTTGATCATAATCAAATTGAATCCAAATCAAGGTGTTATTGAGTTCTCTCTCACCCAATACACCTTCCTTGATCAGCCCAACCCTTGGGCTCACTTGGGTCAAGAGTTAGGCTAAACCAAAGTGCCCAAAAGCACTTGGGATTGAGCCAACTCTCAACCTAAGCCTAATTAAACCTAACCAACACCTCCCATTGGTGGCCCTAGGTCCAATACACCACCTCCAGCCAGCTCATGCCTTGGGCTAGCTTGGGTCAAGAGTTAGGCTAACCCAAAGTAGCCAAAAACACTTGGACCCGAGCCATCTTCCAGCTCAGATCAAATTGGACCCAATTGCCACTTGCATTGGGTCCATCAGACCCAGACCCACTTCCCACCTCAAGCCCAGGGTCTGGCCTGACCTGGGTTGTGCCCAAATCGACCCGAACTGAGAAGGTTTGGATCAACCCGAGCCACCTTTTAATCCAGATCAAATTGGACCCAATTGCCACCTGCATTGGGTGCACTGAACCCAGACCTATCTCACATACCAAACCCAGGGTCTGACCTGACTTGGATCGAGCTCGATTCGACTCGAACCGAGCAGGTTTGGGTCCAACCCAACCACCAGTTCGATCCAGGCCTACCCAGGCCAAATTGACTTCACCCTTGGCTCCAGCATGTCCCCATCGGTCTCCCCCGATCAACCCAACCCAAACCATGGCCGACGGCGGTCGGAGCCAATGGAATTTGAGTTCCGGTGGTCCCCCCCAGACAATTCCTGGCTCAAGGCTGCTTCCCACCGGTTTGATCTCCACGATCCCCCCTGGACGTCGCCATCGTCCACCTGGCAGCGATCCGAGCCTTCCCCAGTTAAATCCCGGCCGTCCAAGCTCCCGAAGGGCGGCCAAATATCCCTGAGCTCGCCAGTCCTCACGAGGCATTAGCATTTGCTCTGATTCGATCCCCATAGCTCCTTCGAACTCCCAGAAGCTTCCTTCGAGCGCAGAGATCAATCCCTCCTTCCATTTGAGCAAACGCCCGTGAAAGCTCTTGGCATCCCACTCGAAGTCGCACCTCCGGTCGTCCTCCGATCCCGACGCCTGAAGGAGAACTGTTCGCCACCGTCCCCTGAAGCTTCTTGATAGAGAAGCTCATTCGTAGAGGCCTTCTTTGCGGTAATCTCTCCATCCCGAGCTCCCTAGCTAGGTAGTTTGGTCAAGTGTGAAGAGAACCTTCACCCCAACAGATCTCCACCGTTGGATTGAAGGTTCCCACCATCCTGATCCTCCCTGCGAAATTTCATCGGACTTCGCCTGCGGGATCGCCCGGATCAAGCCGGAGAAGCCCTGCGGTCTCGGATACGAGCGGGAGGTTGAAGATGAAATCCAAGCCGTTGATCTTGATCAACGGCTTGGATTAAATCCCGCAGTATTGGAGCGCCGTTAATCTCAGTCGTTCGATCCTCCATCCAATGGCTGTCGTTAACCCGGCCGTTAACCGTTAGTGTCAATCATTGCCTGGCGAATCGACGCGCGATGCGTGGTAATGGCTTCTGACTGTGTAATTGCCGGATTAATAAATCTAGAAATTCATGGGATCTTCAAAAATTCATAACTCCCTGCACACTTGTCCAAATTAGGTGTTTTATGCTCATTGGAAAGGTCTCAGGGAGCACTACAAAAGCCCTATGGTTCCATACCCTGGTTAGATCAATGTTAGGTTTAATTTCAATTTGACCATTTTATGAATTTCTTTAATTATTTTTTAAATACATGTCCACCAGGTCTGGAATTTTGGGAGATTAAAATTGGACATGTTTCTGACATGTCTAAATTTTACCTCTCCATTTTAAGTTGTTCAAGGGCATTTTCCCTAATTTTTAAGTTTAAGGGTCATGGTTTGACCCTTAAATTCAAGAAGGGATATAGACCTATCCAATGGGATTTAGGGTATGATTTTTGGTGTGATGATGATGTGTAGGATCAGGAGTGTAGAGCCACTGATTTTGCCCCAATTCAAGCTTAGGATAGACCCCTATAGTGATTTGAAGGTGACTTAGAGCTCACCTTGGGTGGTTTAGTTAACCACCTTAGAGTATTCCAATTGAGCTCAAATTTGGTGGGTTTAGTCCTTAGAGTCAGTTGATCCTATGGTCCAAATTTCATCAAATTTGGAGTTCATTTGGTTCCCCAAGTAGGAGCCTCCTTCTTAGAAATGGCCTTAACCCTAATCAATTGATAATGAACTATTCTTAATTTATAAAATCCATTAAGATGTCAATAATTGTCTCTAATTAATCCCCTAATCAATAAGAATTGAAACCCTATTAAGTTGATCTCTAGATTAAGAATCTTAAAAATCAAGGGTTAACCAATTTTAATTAATCCTAAAAATCTTAAAAATCCCAAAAGGGTCTTAAACACTTGTTGATCAGTCCTTAGGTCATTTATGACCTTTGGAATTGATCCCAAGGATTTTAGGGCTCATTTGGGTTCAAATCCTTAAGCAGACCCCTTAGTCGTAGTAACTTGATAATCCCTACGAGTTTGTAAAATTCCTAAAATTCACTCTTAACTATAGAAAAAATTTGATTAATCAACTTAGTGGATAGTGACTTCAATTAGAATTCATCACTTCCTAGAAACATCAAACCTTCATTACTTAGCTAAAACCAAGGAATCAGCATCTTAGGTGACCTTAGGTCAGAACGGGCCAGAACATCTAAACATCATAACTTTTCATAGAAAACTCCAACTTGAGTGTGCCACCTGTCTAATAACTCATAATTAGGTCTAGTATTTATTAAAAATCTGAAACCCTTAAGATTAACTCTAGTTTTGAAAGCCGAATTTTGACCCCTTAGTTAGTGTATCCGGATAACTCTTTAAAACCTGTTAACTCCTCTAACCCTTAAAATTATTTTAATAGGATATTAAAATTCTCAACCAACCCATTAAAATCAGTAATCAATTCACCTAATATTGATTCACTCCTTTAATTCCAACCAATTTAAAATAACTTAATTAACCCTGATTGTTACTAGGTAACCCAGGCCTACGAGGCTATTAGTTTAGCCCCAAGGAAGGTGAAATAAACTTCACGGCCTCGGTGTGAAATAAAGGTAGTAACCAATTAACTCTTAAAATACATTAAATTAAAATTCCTAATTTATTAATATTTAAAGTTTAACTCAAACCTTCCTTTTAAGCCTTAATGAATCTAAAACTTTAGTCAACTTTAACAAACTACCTACTTCAGGACCTACCCCAACCACACAACCTTTTTTACACACACTTTAAATGATGTGCTTGGACAACCAACTCTAGATCTAGGTTAGGCCAGTGTTTACTTTACTGCTGTGTGCTGGATTTTACGTGGTTTTCACTGCATGTTGTGGATGAAATTGCTTTGCTGTGTCTGTTTACTTTTCTGCACTCTGTGGATGGACTGATATGTTTGGCGACTAGATTACCCTTAGGTTAGGTACGATCTAGATGTTCACACAGTTTTCTGCAGGTGGCCACGCTCATGCAGGGCAATAAAAGGGGGCTAAATCAATAAAAAAAATTTATAAATTGTTATAACTGCTTGCACAGGTGCTTCAGCTGCTAAAGCCCCCAAATAAAAAGAGCGTGGCCAGTGTGTTTTACTTTCTTTTCTGCACATATATAACTGTTTGGGAATAACTGCATCTTATTTATTAACTGCTTAGGATAACCCTGCAGGTGAGTCTAGATTTTATTTTCAAATAAATATAATTTGTGTAATTATTAAGTGTTGTGAAAGTCAACTTTGAGTTGGGATATATAGGTCCAAAGCTTGGACTCTTAAGAGAAAAGGATGCCCCCAAGGGGAGTAGACCTTTTCTATTTGGAGATCCAAATTTAGGCCACACTCCTCCCTACCCAAAGAGGAAAGAGTGGCCTTCCCCTTAAAGGAAGTGCCCTCTTATCCATTTGGGTAGTCCAGTACGAAGAATCAAAGGAGCTTGAAGCAAAAGGAGCCCGAAGAAGAACAAGACTGAAGATTTGAAGAATGAGAATATCCCACTCAAAACTACTTGCGTCATTACTAGGTTTAGAATCCGGGTTGTTGTCAGTGGTGCCCGGCCACTTTACTTTCTGCAAAATTCTGGTTTGTAATAAGTAAGGAAACTTTGTCTATGGACATTTATTGATTAATTAATTTATATCTGATGTATTGAATTGATTGCCTTTAGGATTGCTTGCTTTTTTTAGTTTTTTGGCGATTGTGTGCCGCTTTTGTTTTCGACTGGATACGTGAGGCTCGTAAGGGTGTGAAAGTTTTATACTCATAATTTTAAAAAGGCTAAAATTTTAGTGAGTCTAAATAACATAGAAAGATAACGAATCTAGGGAATTAGCCGGGGATCGACCCCGGGGTCGCATGCATATTTCTGCACTTCTTCTTTCCTTGTTTTAGACCCTTCCCCGCCTGCGGGTAGAGTCCGGATAGTCTGACCTATGAGGACGAGGTGCCGGACCTAGGGAAGCCCAGTCTTCTAAAAAAAATTTTTTCTAAGCCTGTTTTTAAAATTTCAAGCATACTTGATTTGGGAATGTTCGACCGGCATGCATTGCATTAGATACAAACTAAAAGAGTAAAAAATTTTAATTGCATCAGTTTAGCATTTTAGCACCTAACATAAGTTAAAGGGGTCAACTAGGAAAATTTTTAGATGTCGACCCCAACTCTCCAAAATCTTAATTACAACGTCCCTACCACTCTTTCATAAAAAAATACCTGATTCATGTATTTTAAATCAATTAGGTGGTTAGCTGGCTCCCCAATCCAAGCCGGGGTAAGTCCAGACCTTGCACTACATTAGTTAGGATCGGACGACTGTGGTCCAGTGTCCAAAATAGATTTAGGATCCGGGGCAGATCTTTGATTATAAGACCACAAACTTCGGGAATCTAATCCCAAATTTCTAATAAAATGCTCAACTCTAATTAAATATCATTTCAATCCAAAACATAAAGCCCAACACTTAGATTAAGTTGGAACACTTCCGGATGGTTCTAGAATCTCAAAGTGTCCCCTACCTTTCCTCCTTTAACTCTATTAATAACTGTTCAATTTTGATCCATTCCCTTTTGAGTTTTCAAAATTCACTTCTCTTTTTGATATCACTCCTAGAAAATCTAACAAAATTTTGTTCTTATTTTAATCGAGAGTTTTCGTAGGGGACTCTGTCTCCCTACGATGTAATTAACTACGATGGCTTGCGCTCGTAGGAGATTTGGAACCCCACACACCTGATTTCAAAATTAATCGTTTTGAAAAGCCCTCTTAGATTTCTTTGGGAAAAGTCAAAAAATGATTGCCGTTATCATATTAGAAGAATTATCACTGAATGGTGATACCTCCCTTTGGGGAGATACACCCTTCTTTGATAAGGCTTTGAATATGAATTTGGCAATCACACTCCTTGAGTATCATAACTAGATTATTTAGTGTTGCAAATCTATTTTTTCATGTCTTATGTTTTGATGATTGACAAACACTGCTTTTCTTGGACAGCTTGTTGCTTCTAACTTTTCAGGAATCGACGATCGGACAATCAAAAAGGAGCCAAGTTCAGAAATGCGTAGGTTTAGGGTTGAGTCAGTCTGTACTTTTGTTTTTTAACCTTTTGAGTCCTCTTGTAATAGTCAAAAAAACTGATGCTTTGTAACCCTTCACACACACACTTGAGAGACTTAGAAATTCTGTTTTTACTCATATCGGCCAGGACGATTTCTTCGATCGGCCTGGCCGATCAGCTTAAAATAGAAAGTCTAATTAAGGATTCTTAATTAAGGCAGCCTACGTTAACAGATCGTCCTGGACGATACGTGTATCGGCCAGGACGATAAGCTCAAAACAGAAAGAAGTAGCCGCCATAGACAAGTATGGTATACCATATCTTTAAATTATCGGCCAGGACGATCCTCGGATCGGCCTGGACGATATTAACAAATTATGCCATAATTGTTCAGGAGATCAATGAAGTAATTAAGGATGATTGATACGATCATATCGTCCTGGACGATCGCAGGATCGGCCAGGCTGATCTAGTCAAAAATCTTAAGTTACTTCAGGACGATCAATATCGGCCAGCTCGTATTCAGGGCTATTGTCAGGACGATTTTCCTCTGATTTGAACTGATCGGCCAGGACGATCGTGAGATCGGCCTGGACGATCAAGCTATTTTTCAATCGTCCTGTTTTCCATTCAGGGCTATACTCTGGCCGATCTTCATTGTTTTGTACTGATCGGCCAGGCCGATGTCCATATCGGCCTGGACGATAAAGTCGGCAACTTGCAATTAATGAGCTCTTTTGAAGCTCTTCTATTTAAAGAGCTCTTGTTCAACGTTTTTAAAAGATCTTTTGGCTGCTGCCTTGACCTAAGAAGGCCTTGAGGAGAGAAAGAGAGAGAGAAGAGAGAGAGAGGATCTTGTGATGGGGAGCTTGTGAGGGGTTTCACAAGGGTTGCTTCAAGGATCTCTCTGCGTTGTCTTCGTCTAGAGTTTCTCGTCCGTGGAAGGGTCGGTAGAGGTAAGGAGTGTTGCTTTTGGTTCTGGTTCTCTGCCAGCTTCAGGAGGAAGCAAAAGGAGATAGGTTCTCTGCCTTGCCGGGGTGGCAAAAAGAAGGTTCTTGTAAGGGTTTCTCCACCTAGCCGTGGGGGCTAAAGAAGAGTCACTTTTTGTGTAGTGCAATACTTGGAGGGTGCCTCCAAGGAGTGGACGTAGGTCGAGACGACCGAACCACTATAAATCTCTTTGTTCCTTTTCTTGCTTCCGCACATTTAAATTCTGCATTATTTTCGTGGTGTGATTTGGTTTATATGATTTTATTTCCTTGTTTTAAAAAGAAGTTTTTAAAATACCAATTCACCCCCCCTCTTGGTTAGTTTGGGACTAAGTTCATAGGGCTTAACATCCCCATCGAACTTTCAAGTGGTATCAGAGCTTGATTCGAAAATTAAAGTTTGAAAACTTTTTGAATTTGATCCATGTCTAACTTTGGGAATCGCAACACTACGGAAGGGTATTCTATTACCCGACCTCCTCTGTTCGATAACCTACCTTTTGATTTTTGGAAAACTCGCATGTCAACTTTTCTACAATCTACTGATTATCGCATGTGGATGCTTATTCAAGAAGGTTATTCTCCACCTTCTCGTGAAATTAACGGTTTTAAAACTGAAATTGCTTTTACCGAATGGACTTTTGATGAACGAGATTTAGCTCAACTAAATGCGAAATGTTTGAATTGTTTTTTCTGTGCTTTAAAATCTGAGGATTACATGCGTGTTTCAACTTGCAAGATTGGTAAAGAAATTTGGGATAAATTGTGCATTACTTATGAAGGCACTAATGAAGTTAAACAATCCCGTTTAAACATTCTTTTGCATGACTACGAACTTTTTCGTATGAAACCTCATGAATCGATTTCTGACATGTACACTAGGTTTACTCAGAATGCTACTTCATTGCATGCACTAGGAAAAGAACTTTCGAACTATGAAAAAGTTAACAAGATTTTGAGATGCTTGCCTTCTTCTTATGATGCAAAAATTACTGCAATCACTGAATCTAAAGATTTAAACACCTATTCTATTGATAACTTGCTTGGCTCACTCATTGCTTACGAGCAAGGGGTGAATCAAAGAAATCTTGATACAGTTGAGAAGAAAAAGGAGAAAACAATTGCATTGAAGGCACACAAATCGGATTCTGAATCTTCCGGGTCTGAAAGCGATGGAGTTGCCTTCATCACAAGGCAATTCAAAAGCTTTCTAAGGAAGAAACAAAAGCATCATCAAAGTTGGAGAAAAGGTAAGGATCATAAACATATTAAAGGATCTTCTGATGTTGTTTGTTTTGAATGCAGGAAACCGGGACATGTAAGAGCCGATTGTCCTACACTTCAAGATCAATCAAGCAAAGAAAAAGAAAAAGGTGAGGAGAAAGCTAAGTCTAGGAAGGAGAATAAGAAAATCCAAAGAGGCTTCTGGGCAGAATCTGGTACTGATTCCTCTGAGACTGAACTAGAGGAAGAGACTACAAACTTGTGTTTCATGGGAGAAAATCAAAGTGATGAGGAAGAGGTATGTAGACCAACCTATGATGAATTGTTTGAAATTTGTGAAAAAATCCATACATCATACAAAAAACTTAAGAAAACTCATGCTAGCCTAAAATTAGAACATTCAAATCTACAAAAAGAGCATGAAGTTTTTCTCAAAGATCATGCAACGATTGATTCAAATCACATGGCTCTCCTTGATGAATTTGATGAATTAAACAAGAAGCATTTGGAATTAGTTGATAAAAGTAATGCATTAAAAGCTTCACACACCTCACTTAACGATGATCTTAAGAAATCTAAAGAGATTGAGAAAAATTTGAGGATTGAGAATGATGCATTAAAAAGAACTAACTTGAGAATTCAAAATGATTTGGAAACATGTAAGAAAGCTAGGATGACACCAATTTTTAATCAAAGGCCAGAACCTAGGAAGAGGCATTTTTACTCAAACCATTTAAGAAAACCTTTTCCTGGAGTTCAATGTTTTTCTTGTGGCATGTTAGGACACATCTCACACACTTGCACAGTTCACCGCAGTACACATTGGGTGTGGAGACCTAAGATGCATGATTCAATACATACCACATCTGCATTGCACTCTACATTTCCTAAGAAGGAGTCCAAATCTGTTTGGGTTCCTAAAACTGACTGTTGTTGAGTTTTTGCAGGAGTGCTCTCACCAAAGACCTCGTGGGAGCATAAGATAACTGAACATAAGGAGGCTTGCAGCTCAATTGCTTAAATCCGTTGTTTTATCACTTGCTTGAAATCTTTAGTCTTTGTGCGACTTTTATTTTAGTTTTTGTGTTCACTTTGTCCTGTTTTTATGAGTTTTTGTTTTTCACTTTGGTTTTTATTTTGGACTTCCATATGATAAAACTTCTCAAGCTTTTAAATATTGGAGTTTTTGGAGATAGGGTTTAGCTTTTTAAAATTGATTAAAGGAAGTAAACTGTTGATGTTTTTCCCTTCTTCTGACCTTGTTTAGTGGCATGATTTTCTTTTATAAAACAAAAGTCTAAACTCAGTTTAACCAATGGCTTTTTAAGATCTCTTTCTAATCTTGTTACATTAAATCATCTTATGCATAATAGTCAAAATTCTTTGATATCATTCAAGCTTTTGAAATCTTACCATTGCAGTTATCACGTGATTTTGATTTTGTGTTGTGGATTGTTCTTCCCTATGTTAGAGAGAGAGCTCCTATTCTCTAATATTTGGAGGATATACTCACAACTAAGTATTTTTTTAAAGGGTATATTAAAGAATTTTTAGCTTGCAAAAGTCAAAAAGGAAAGAGGCCAATGAAGCCAAATTAAAAAGAAAACTATATTCACAAAAATGTATCAAAAATCAAAAGATGCTCAAAGAGCCAATAAAAGAGAAAAGAGGCATAAAATTAGCCCACTAAATGCAAGCTATCATCTCTTTGGTAAAACTCTTAAAACTTAGAAAACTCATTGATTATGTGATACGTTCAAAGATTTGATTTCAAATTCCATGATTGAGAAAAACTATTTTGGTTTATTATTTATAAGATATTTTAGTTGTTAACATGTCTTGATTGGATCTTCTTATCCTTTTTGTTATTCCGAGTCAGGACTCTGTTGTTTTTAAGAGAATTTTGTACCCTGAAGGATGTCCGATCTAGGGTAAATGAAATCAGTTTTTCTACCTTCTTCTAATTGGATTTTGTTAAACCTCTTGATCTCCTAAAACTTTAAAAGTTTAAATTCATGAAAAGAATTCTCATATGATGTCTCCATAAAACAAAAAAAATAGAAAAATTAAAATCCAAAAATATTCGGTGTTTGTTTTATTTTTCTTGACTATTTGTGTCTTTGACTGTCTTTTCTTTTGTTTTATTTTTGAGGGTCTTGATCATCACCATTCTTTTCTTGATTTCAATTTCAAGTCACATCGGCCTGGCCGATATTTCTATCGTCCTGGCCGATAGGACAAATTCTTTCCAAAATCCATCTGCTGACCTTTTTTTTCTGTGCTTACTGAAAATCATCGTCCTGGACGATACATTATCGTCCTGGACGATTTGATCAAACTCATGATGATAGTCCTGGCCGATAGTAAATTTGTCTGGCTGATGCATTCTATGTGCATCGTCCTGGCCGATACACTGGACCGTCCGGGACGATCCACGTGTCAGTACGTTTTGATCTTTAAATTCGGCCCTGGACGATCCATTATTGGACCATCGGCCGGGCCGATCCACTGTTCGTCCTGGACGATACACGTGGCAAGCATTTAAAACGTTTTAACTTCGGCCGGTACGATCAATTATTGTGCATCGTCCTGGACGATCCACCTAATCGGCCCGGACGATCTGCTTTTTCAACGGTCGTCCGGACTGACTCCTCGGGCCGATAGCCTGTGTCTAATCGGACTGGCCGATATCTGATCGGCCCGGACGATTGGACCGCCTTTTTGACCAATCGGCTGTACGTAATTATTGACGCATATCGGCCTGGACGATTCCGCGATCGGCCAGGACGATATGGACGTTTCTTTAAATTCAGGCCGATCCAGCCATGTTTTTCACTCACTACAGGAAAAACAGCTATTACCGGCGGCCATAACCGGCGGTTTGTAGGCCGTCGGTTTTACCGACGGTTTGGGCGGCGGTTTAGCCGCCGGCGTTTAACGGCGGCTTACCGGTGCCTATCCCTCATTGTGCCGCCGGTACTAACGGCGGTTATATAACCGTCGCTAAACCGCCGGACAACAATATGGACCGGCGGTTTACCGACGGTTTGGCCGTCGTTGATAAGTAAATTTGTACCGACGGCACAAACCGCCGGTACACCGCCGGTAGAAGCCCTAAAATGAACACCCGCGCCTCGCATTTCATTTTCACTTTTTCCCTCTTCTCTCTCTCGGTCGCTCTGCCCTAGCTCGCCTCCGACCCCTCCTGAACCCCGAATCGACGATAGCCGCCGACGTGTCTTCTCCGGCCGCCGACAGATCAACTCCGCCCACCGATAGCTCTTCTCCGACCACCAACCTACTCCCTAACCGAAGGTAACCGTCCGCCGATCTCTCTTCTCCGGCCGAATTTTCAATTTGTAGTATGCTGATAAGTTACCATTTTGTATGAAAATATATTATGCTTCAAATCAAATTTCTTTTCAAAATATGTATGAAAATATATAAACAATTAAACTTTTAGGGAATGGGACACTCAAATTTTTTTTTTTTTTTTAATTACTACAAAAGCTAATGTTTTAACTGCTTCCGTCACTATTTTTTTCGTTGCTTTCAAAAAAAATTTGTACTACAAAATTATTTTCTATAACAAGTTCAAAAAATTACTTACTCTACAGTAGCTTTAAAAAATAATAAGGCTTCATTTGTGATAATTTTTTTGTTGCTTCAAAAGAAACAGTAAAAAATTATCTTAAACAAAATCTTAAGCTCCAAAAGCTTCAATTTATATTTGCTTATTTTATACTCTCTTATCTTACGTAAATAAGAACCGCCAACATACTTCTCAACTAGCTGTTGTAAACCCTAACGCTTACCAAGAACCCTAACGCTTTCGGGTCTGAGCTCATGTAAACTCCATAGAATGCTTAGCTCAACAAAATTAGGACGAGAAAAATCTCAATAACAATCTTCATATTTCTTGACTCTTCGGTTTAGTTTAGGATAGTTTTTTTTTTTCTTACTACTTTCTAAAGTAACTTTTTTTATAAAAAAATTTGAATTAGGAATTTTTTACTAAAAAGGTTCATTAGAAAACCGTAAAAATATATATATATATATTAGACTGGCCCAAGGGCCGGCTAAACCGATCCCACCTAGACCGATTCAGGTGTACAGGAGGCGGAAACAAAAGGGGGGCAAAAGCCTGGCTTGCGCGGCTATTGGGATGGGGCCCATGCATTAATGTGGCATTGGTTTATGAGGGAAAATTCAAATTAAGGGCTGTTTAGCGAGTAGTTAATTGAAGGTTCTTTGTATCGGGTTGTTTCTTTTCTTCTCTTATTGAAATTCAAGTGCTCGCCCTTGGGATTTCTCTACAGATTTTGTAAAATTTGCATGGTGTTTGCTGAATATCTCTAAAATTCAACAAGTTTTCTCTGTTTTGGTGGTTATTTTCAATAAAAAAATATATATCACAAATAAAGCTTTCATCAGACATCAAAATTCATGTTATTGTTAACATACGTATGATGATCATATAAAACTAAAATAAGCAGGACAATTTTCTTGACAAAAACGAGTATTTTTGTTAGTTGTTGCTGATAAACCAGAGATGAATATCGATTGCATATGCTTCTAAATATCTTAAAGGTTGGGTTATGGCTTTGTTTGGGATAGGCTTCGTGCTAGTTTGCTTTTCAGATCACAATTATAATTTCTGTTTGATAAAGTCCGAATTTTTTCATTGCTTATAAAAAAAAAAGTTGTGCCAGAAGAATATTTTCTATAATATATATCTTTCAATAATTATTTTCTCTATAAAAACTTTATCAAACAATAAGAACGTTGTTACAAACAAAGTCTATATATCTTATCTTTTTATTATAATATATTTGACTCTTATTTTATTTTATTGGAATTTGGTAGCTAGTTTATTGTTTCCTTCTACCATGGTGTCAAGAATGTTTGAAACATGGTGCTAAGTATTAATGACGAAAACAAAGTTCTAATTATACAATGAATTTGAGTATAGAGACTTGTGCATATTTAGCCAAGTTTAGGACAAGGAGATGCGTTCTTATAACACGTTGCACATGCGTGTATTCTAATAAATGTTTTCCTAACTATGTAGGGTGACGTTTGCTTCAACGTCCAAATGACTATCCAAGAAGAGAGATATTGGATGTATAACAGATTGTTGCCGGGTCGAAAAGGATTGACAGTTGAATTTATAGAGGGAGTTGAAACTTTCATTCAAGTTGCATCTCAACTGCCTTCCTTTCAGCTTGATAAAATGTTTAGATGTCCGTGTTCGAAGCATAAAAATCTAGCATTCCTAAAGCCCGATGATGTGAAACTTGATTTATATCGTAGGGGATTTCTTCCAAACTATTGGATTTGGACATCACATGGCGAGTACGAGCCACATAGAGATGCTCATGCTGGTTCATCTACAGCTTATGAAACATTTGATGAAGATCAAATGAGTAGACCCTATGAAGACCTTATTTTTGATGTAGCAGGTCATAATTTAAGGTGTAATGTGGAAGAGCCACCAAATACAGAGACACAAAAATTCTTTGAGTTATTACATTCAGCTCAAAAGCCAATTTGGGAAGGTTGCAGTACGCATTCGAAATTATCCATTGCAGTGAGGATGCTAAGTATTAAAACTGAGTATAATATTCCCCGTGAGTGTTTTAATGACGTTATTGGTCTTATGAAGGAAACTAATCCGGCTGACAATATAATTCCTTCAGACTTGTACCGAACAAAGAAATTAGTATCCAAGCTGGGTCTCACTGCTACAAAGATTGATTGTTGTATCAATGGATGTATGTTATACTATAAGGATGATGCAGCAGAAGTTATTTGTCGCAGCTGCAATGCACCTCGTTTTAAGCAGAACTCGGGAAAACAACGTCGTCCAAAGAAAGATGTGCCATATTCCCGTTTGTTTTATTTACCAATTATTCCAAGACTTCAGCGGCTCTATGCATCAATGAGTTCAGCAGGCCATATGAGATGGCATAAGGAGAAGATAGCAAAAAGTGATGTTCTTTCTCATCCATCAGATGCTGAAGCGTGGAAACATTTTGATCGAGTGCATCCTTCATTTGCTGCTGAACCCCGCAACATAAGATTGGGATTATGTACTGATGGTTTTACTCCTTATAGTCAAACAGCTACACCGTATTCTTGTTGGCCAGTTATTTTAACACCATACAACCTGCCACCAGAGATGTGTATGACTACTCCGTTCATGTTCTTAACTCTGATTATACCTGGACCACATAATCCGAAGGCTAAGATTGATATCTATTTGCAACCATTAATTGATGACCTTAAATTATTATGGGAAGAAGGAGTGCTCACATATGACATATCAATAAAACAAAATTTTCTCCTTCGAGCTGCTTTGCTGTGGACTATCGGTGATTTTCCAGCTTATGGTATGTTGTCTGGTTGGAGCACAGCAGGGAAATTAGCATGTCCTTACTGCATGGAGAACAGTAAAGCTTTCACATTAAAACATGGAGGGAAAAATACTTGGTTTGATTGTCATCGTATGTTTTTAAATGCTAATCATCAGTTCCGAAGAAATAAAGAAGCATTTGTTAAAAACAGAATTGAACGATCACCTCCTCCACCCAGATTAAGTGGTGATGAGATACTACAGAGACTATCCAACATTCCAACAATTATTGATTATCCAATGCTATCAGAATCAAAATTTCCGGGTTATGGTGTTCAACATAATTGGATTAAAAAAAGTATTTTCTGGACATTACCTTATTGGAGAACTAATTTGATAAGACATAACTTGGATGTTATGCACATTGAGAAGAACTTTCTGGATAATATTTTTAATACAATTATGGATGTTAAAGGCAAGAGTAAAGATAATGTCAAAGCAAGGATGGACATTAAAGAGTTTTGTCGGCGAAAAAATTTGGAGTTGGTAACAACAACTGACGGTAAACTAATGAAGCCCAAAGCTCCTTACTCTTTCACGTTAGAGCAAAAAAGAATGATATGTCAGTGGTTTAAAGGATTAAAAATGCCAGATGGTTATGGATCAAATATAAGCCGATGTGTTGACTTGAAATCTGCAAGGTTATTTGGACTCAAAAGTCATGATTGTCACATAATTATGGAGGTTCTTCTTCCGATCATAGTCAGTATGTTACCAGATTACATATCAAATCCGTTGATTGAGCTTAGCATTTTCTTCAAAGATTTATGTTCATCTAAACTCAGTGAAAATGCTTTACGGAGGTACGAGGATAACATACCAATCATCCTATGCAAGTTAGAGAAGATATTTCCCCCGGGTTTTTTTGATTCTATGGAACATCTTCCAGTCCATCTACCTTACGAAGCAAGAGTTGGTGGACCTGTACAATATCGTTGGATGTATCCTTTCGAAAGGTAAATGTGTTAAGATTTTTATTAATTACTCAATATTTTTGAATCAGTTAAGATAACATATTTTTATTTGATTAATAGATATCTGAACAAGTTGAAGAAATATGTTAAGAATAAAGCACGACCAGAAGGATCGATATGTGAAGCATATTTATCTCAAGAAACAACTCACTTTTGCTCATACTATTTCGAGCCACATGTAAGGAGTACAAGAACAAAAATGGGTCGTAACATGGACTTCGATGTAGAAGAACAATCACATGCTACACTAACAGTATTTAGAAGGCAAGGAAAGCCTAGTGGCAAATGTGTTGAAAGATATCTCAACGATTTAGAAATAAATACAGCGAATTTGTATGTACTACTGAACTGTGAAGAAGTTGAGCCAATCTTAGAGTAAGTTCTTACATAATGTTAATAATAAATTAGTAATGTTTATTTAAAATACTTATGTATTATTTGTCACCAGGTATTTCGTAAGCAATTTGCCTTTGACAGATTCAAGGGAAATTGAGCAAGCTGTTGCAAATGAATTTCCAACTTGGTTCAGATCATATGTGAGTACATTTTTTTTATAAATTTAAATCTTATTTATTATCAAAAATACTAAAATTTGAAAATATTTTTAGGTACAAAATCCTGATAACAAATGTTTCGATAAAGGTTTGCAAGCATTAGCATGGGGTCCAATGCGAAAAGTAAAAACTTGGCCAATATATATAGTGAATGGGTTCAGATTTCATACCAAATCGTGGAGTGAAGGAAGAAAAATTGAAAATTGTGGAGTATGTGTTAGAGGAAACACTCATGAAGAAGATGAGTGTGATTATTATGGTATTTTGAATGAGGTCCTTGACTTGGAGTACCCAGGGGAAGATGAGAACTTTGTATGCTTATTTAACTGTCAGTGGTATGATCCAGTACAAAATAGAGGCACAAGGGTTCATCCTGTGTATGGTTTAGTAGATGTTAAACATAGTAGAAGATACGGAAAGTTTGATCCATTTGTGTTAGCAAGCCAAGCTATTCAAGTTTATTTCAGCAAATATCCCAGTGGTCGCAGAGACAAACAAGATTGGCTATGTGTCATAAAAACAAAAGCACGGGGAATAATTGATCAACAATACATTGTAGCAACTACACATCAAGAGGATGAGATGTCAAGTTATATGCCTGTTGAAATTGAGGATATGCCAACTACAACCTCTACTATTGAAATGGAGTTAGAAGATGTCAATAGTTCAACTAGTTCAGAAGAAGAAGAGAACCAGGATGAAAGTGAAGATACTCTTGAGAGTGATGAAAATAGTTTTGATGATTCTGATTAGTTTCTGTAATTTAGAATTGTAGAATTTAAATGTTATGTAATTTTTATTACTGCTTAGAAATGATATTGTATTTTGCCACCTTGTCTTTTATTAACTGCTTCATTAACTGCTTTATTAACTGCTTCTCGTAATTCATTACCTGCTTCATTAACTGATTCATTAACTGCTTTATTAACTGCTTCATTAACTGCTTTATTAACTGCTTTATTAACTGTTTCTTAATTATTTTTGTTTTATTATTGCAGATGGCTTCAGGCGACGATCCTCCTCGTAAATCATTTGCCTCAAAGTTCCGCCGGAAGAAGATTACGACTAGCAGAGTACCCACACAGACTGAGGTAGGTGAGGGGCCTTCAGTTACACCAGATCTACCTACACCACCACCGCCACCACCTTCCAGGAGCCAGCAGCCTTCACCAGAGCAGGGTCAGGGACAGTTAGATCCACATCTTGTTGCACCTCCATACTTCCCTGGCCACTTCCCTCCCAGCTCGACGAGTCCTCGCTTCCCCTCTCCAGATCAGACACATGCTTCTCCATTCTATCCATATTACCCCCCACCATCATCACAGGCTGCTGGTCCATCCACTGGTCCTCACCCTCCTTACCCTTACCCATATTACTACCCCTATCCGGTGCAGCATGAACAGGGTGGACCATCACGACCACCAGAGGTTGGCGCTACCGATCCTGCAACAGCAACAGATAAGCGTCAATACATCGAGCCTGACGGCGATAAGTAAGTTCAATTTAAGTTATTCAGTTGTTTTTATTTTGATATATTACATGTTATTGATAAACAAAGTCACTTGCAGCTTCAATCCTTCAAGGCCACCTATACATATGATCCGGGATATAATAAAGAATAAGTATGATGCTCCTTACTTATCCTGGAAGAAGATCCCAAAGCCAGTTAGAGATATGTGGTTTGGAGAATTTCAGGTAATTTTTTTTTGGTATGATTTCAAATATATGATTTAATTTGTACTAATCTTTTTGATATTGCCTACATTTGTACAGAAAGAATTTAGGTGGTTGCCTGAGTACAGCACGAGGATCAGATCAAATTTTGAGAGGAGAGGAGCGACCCGTCTCAGAGACATGTTCACGGACATTAGAAAGTCCGGGCAGAGGCCTAATTGGATTGGAGAGGGCGTTTGGGCAGATTTGAGTAGTGCTTGGGCTACCCCGGAGTTTATAAAAATGAGAGAGCAGAATAAACAGAACAGAGCCTCTGACAGCGGCGGTTTAGGAAGCTCTCTTCATACTGGTGGATCTGTACCTCATACAGAACATAGGCGGCGACTGGTAAGTGTTTTGAATTAGTTTATTACATATATTTATGTTAGTATAACTAAGCATCAAATTTGCAGAAAGAGCACCTGGGTCGGGAGCCAACACCATTGGAGCTGCATACAAGAACTCATCAACATCAAGCTGACCACCAGTGGGTTGATGAGAAGTCTAAGAAGGCTCATGTGAGTAAAATTTTTTGGATTTTTAGAATAAAAATTTATTTTAATAAAACTATTTGTAACTCGCAGGATAATTTCTTACGAGCTAAAGAAAGTCGGCAGTCCACTGGCGAGGGATCATCTTCTGGATCGGCCCATATTTCTGAGTATCAGACATGGTCAGAAGTTGTTGGTGGAAGACAGAGGGGGAGGGTATATGGCATGGGTTCACAGGCTTTTGCTATTGAGGGCAGTTCATACACCTCTGCATTTCATGATCCAAGTGGAGCTGAAGAATCTGTAAGTGAGAGGGTTGCAGCACTTACTAGAGAGATTGAAGAGATGAAAAGGGTTCAAGCTAGAGAGATTGAAGAAATGAGGAAAGCTCAGAATGAAATGCAAGCACGGTTGCAATCCTACACAGCTGGAAAACAAAGGAAGAAGGACCAACAGGAGCAGCCATCTGCAGACAGTGAGGATACCGATGATGATTAGATGTTTATTATGTTTGTGATTGTAATGTTGTGAACTTGTGAACTTTTGAACTTGTGATTGTATTAATTAGAACTTGTGAACTTTTGAACTTGTGATTGTAACATTATCATGAACTATTTTGTGAATTTGTGATTGTAATGTTGTGATGAATTTTGTATTTTCTGGTTGTGATGAATATAGCGGCGTGTTGCCCAACATATATATGCTTTTTCTGCAGGTTTAGACTTTAGGGTGAACCTCCCTCAAATAGAGGGGATGCTGTCAATTTTTTTTTTCAGGTGCT
The DNA here is from genome assembly GCA_016618105.1 of Dendrobium huoshanense. Taxonomy (NCBI): domain Eukaryota; kingdom Viridiplantae; phylum Streptophyta; class Magnoliopsida; order Asparagales; family Orchidaceae; genus Dendrobium; species Dendrobium huoshanense. Next base: position 44,565,149 of record CM028359.1, read on the forward strand.
ACAGGTTTCCGGCGGCTAACCGGCGGTTTGGCCGCCGGAAACTACGATACCGGACGGGCAAGATAAAGCCGCCGGTGTTATTATTAAACCGCCGGTGAATACCGGCGGCTTACCGACGGTCACCGGCGGTGCTACGATGGACGCACGACGGTTTAAACCGTCGGTAATACCGACGGCTATAACCGCCGTCAACCGCCGGTAAGGTACCGGCGGTCTAACGGCACCGTCCGGCGGTCTATTGAACCAGACGACGCCAGGTTTAACCGCCGGAACACCGCCGGAACACCGCCGGTACTATGACCGGCGGTTTTCCGGCGGTTACATTACCGGCGGCCAAACCGCCGAAAGACCGACGGTTGAAATTCCGGTGATCACCGGCGGTATGGGCCGCCGGAAAACCGCCGCAAAAATAAACCGCCGGTAAAAGGCCGTCGGAATTTGTTTCCTACGCCGTTTTTACCGGCGGTCGCTGAACCGCCGTCAGACCGCCGGTAATTTGCCAAACCGCCGGTACTTTTACACTAACCGCCGGTAAAAACCGCCGGTTTTAACTGTTTTTCCTGTAGTGACTCCTCATCCTTTCTCCTTTGTGTTTTTGCTTAAGTTCTCTCAAATGGCTGGTGGGAAGCGCGTCTGTCAGACCTCTGGAAGTTCCTCGAGGGCAAGGGTTGACCCTCGTTTCCGTGAAGCAGAAGATGAAGCTGCATATCATCGCTATAAAGAATGTGGAATTACTGTTTCCAGGATTATCAATCCTGTCCACATCTCTTACCCGGTAATGGATCTCTTTGCTCACACTTCCCTTTGCTTCATTCTGTCTCTTGTTTTCCCCTTCAATTCTGAGTTCCTTCTAGAATTTTTTGCAAACCTGCGCATCAACTCCACCTTCACAGTCCTGTCCTCCTATGTGAATCGACGCCCTGTCGAAATCACATATCAGGACTGTGTTGATCTCTTACAGCTATCCACCACCGGAGATAAGCTGCACTTAATTGCCCTTGACCCTGATCTTGACTGGTCCACGGTAAATCACTTTCTTCGCCAGACCAATGTCCGTTACCATGTTGGAGAGACTAGCTCTTTAGTCAGAGATGCTAGGACAATCCAACATGTCCTTCGCACCTCCATCATTCCAAAAGCCGGCGACCGTGTCCACATTACCCCTCTACTTTCCCTCACTGCCTTCTATATCATGGCTCATAGGGAATTCAACACTGCTGACCTATTTTTTCGTTACATTGATCACCTAACAACAATTCGCGATCCAGGCCACAGAAGAAAGCCAAATCTAGCCTTAGGACACATCATAGCCTATGTTCTTGAAACTAAATACCAACTTCAATATCCTATACCACCAAACCTTCCAACTCCCTTCTACTCAAACAACTCCTTCAGCACCCTTCACAGTACTCGTCTCCACCCTGAGGAACCTCAGGGGGCTCGAGAGGAGGAGGCTCCCGCTCCAGCTCCCTTTCCTGACCCTGTCCCTCTCCACCAACACTCACCGGTTGATCAGTTGATTGAGAGATTTGATCGTTGGGAGACCCGATTTGATGCATATGTTGCTGCCCAGGAGCAGCAACACTCTTAGGACATTGCCCGTTACGAGCATCACCGCGCTGAGGATTTAGCTCGTTTTGATAGCTTTCTTACTCACCAGCAGCAGCAGCATGACCAGGACATCGCCTGGTTCAATGCTCAGTTTACTACCCTTGCCAGTTACTTTCAGCAGCCACCTCCACCTCCTCCATCTGATGATCAGGATCCCTCGTTCTTTTAGTTTGTACTTTGAGTTATTGTTTCTTGTCTTTTTGTCTTTCGTGATGTTTGTTTTTCTTCTTTCTTCTTTTCTCTGCTGTTTCTGGACTCTCTTTTTGTGATGACAAAAAGGGGGAGTAGGATAGGGTATGGATAGGGTATGGTAAAAAAAAAAAAAAAAAATTGATGTTGTAACTTTGTTCTCTAATGAATCTATTTTTATCCTACTTGTGTTTTGCCATCATCAAAAAGGGGGAGATTGTTGCAAATCTATTTTTTCATATCTTATGTTTTGATGATTGACAAACACTGCTTTTCTTGGACAGCTTGTTGCTTCTAACTTTTCAGGAATCGACGATCGGACAATCAAAAAGGAGCCAAGTTCAGAAATGCGTAGGTTTAGGGTTGAGTCAGTCTGTACTTTTGTTTTTTAACCTTTTGAGTCCTCTTGTAATAGTCAAAAAGACTGATGCTTTGTAACCCTTCACACACACACTTGAGAGACTTAGAAATTCTGTTTTTACTCATATCGGCCAGGACGATTTCTTCGATCGGCCTGGCCGATCAGCTTAAAACAGAAAGTCTAATTAAGGATTCTTAATTAAGGCAGCCTACGTTAATAGATCGTCCTGGACGATACGTGTATCGGCCAGGACGATAAGCTCAAAACAGAAAGAAGTAGCCGCCATAGACAAGTATGGTATACCATATCTTTAAATTATCGGCCAGGATGATCCTCGGATCGGCCTGGACGATATTAACAAATTATGCCATAATTGTTCAGGAGATCAATGAAGTAATTAAGGATGATTGATACGATCATATCGTCCTGGACGATCGCAGGATCGGCCAGGCCGATCTAGTCAAAAACCTTAAGTTACTTCAGGACGATCAATATCGGCCAGCTCGTATTCAGGGCTATTGTCAGGACGATTTTCCTCTGATTTGAACTCATCGGCCTGGACGATCGTGAGATCGGTCTGGACGATCAAGCTATTTTTCAATCATCCTGTTTTCCATTCAGGGCTATACTCTGGCCGATCTTCATTGTTTTGTACTGATCGGCCAGGCCGATGTCCATATCGGCCTGGACGATAAAGTCGGCAACTTGCAATTAATGAGCTCTTTTGAAGCTCTTCTATTTAAAGAGCTCTTGTTCAACGTTTTTAAAAGATCTTTTGGCTGCTGCCTTGACCTAAGAAGGCCTTGAGGAGAGAAAGAGAGAGAAGAGAGAGAGAGGATCTTGTGAGGGGGAGCTTGTGAGGGGTTTCACAAGGGTTGCTTCAAGGATCTCTCTGCGTCGTCTTCGTCTAGAGTTTCTCGTCCGTGGAAGGGTCGGTAGAGGTAAGGAGTGTTGCTTTTGGTTCTGGTTCTCTGCCAGCTTCAGGAGGAAGCAAAAGGAGATAGGTTCTCTGCCTTGCCGGGGTGGCAAAAAGGAGGTTCTTGTAAGGGTTTCTCTCTCCACCTAGCCGTGGGGGCTAAAGGAGAGTCACTTTTTGTGTAGTGCAATACTTGGAGGGTGCCTCCAAGGAGTGGACGTAGGTCGAGACGACCGAACCACTATAAATCTCTTTGTTCCTTTTCTTGCTTCCGCACATTTAAATTCCGCATTATTTTCGTGGTGTGATTTGGTTTATATGATTTTATTTCCTTATTTTAAAAAGAAGTTTTTAAAATACCAATTCACCCCCCTCTTGGTTAGTTTGGGACTAAGTTCATAGGGCTTAACATCCCCATCGAACTTTCATTTAGTTGAACCCTACCTCGTCCCCTTGGGGCCGTGTCGAGTTCTCTTTAGATTCTAGCCATGATATTCAAGACGAATTACATAATTCTAAGCCTAAACACCGTTGTGGAATTTTATTCTCGCCTTTCGGGGTGATAAACTTTTTCGAGCGAGTTGATTCGACTTCTAGAATTAGAATTAAATCTCAATTTCAAAATTCCCAAAGAAAACTAATATTTTCAAAACCTGTTTTCAAAATTCCACCAACACATATAAACTAACTCAAGTGTCGTAATGTTGGGCTAACTGACATGATATTCCCAATAAACTTCTATTAACCTCAATTTCACAGTGCTACATGCGATTTGGCATCGTAACACTGCAAGCGATTTGGCGACGAGGCACTGCAGGAAATTTGGTGTCATGGCGCTCAAACACATGATTCAGCACTGCAGTGCTCCATATGTCAGTGATAAGGCAATAACTTATTTGTAAAAAATTACATAATGCATAGTACAACAATTTTCCTTTTGTGGTCGTTAATAGTTCTATGGAGCTAGATGATGTTTCGCTAGGGCACTGAATTAATTAGGAAAAGGAAAGAACGTAAAGCATCATAATTCTCTGATCTGACGTCCATGCATTAACGGACCAACGATACTAATAATTAGGCATTGCAATGTTGGTATAGACTTTAAAATTTCTTGTCTTTATCTAGAAATTTTTCTACACAACTCAATTAAAATCACATTTTCTCTCAAAATTTATACAATAAATAGTAACACAATTTTTCTTAACATAACTCAGGTTACCTGACGTAGAGATACATCAGGTAGCCTGTAATATATCGCCACGTGCTCTTACTCTTTACCGCGCGGCCCGACGACCCAACCCGAAACGAACATGCGCGGTATTTGCTCGGTATTGCTAGGTACTACTCGGTATTTGCTCGGTACTTGCTCGGTATTGGCTCCGTCTCTCTCTTTCCTTTGTCCCGTTCGCCTCTCTCTCATCCGTTACCGCCTCATCTTCTCTTCTCTACCTCTGGGCCGATCCCTCTCCTTCCTCCTCTTCTTCTGATTTGAAGCCTCCTAAATCACTGATCCTTTGCAATCCCCTCACCCGATCCTTCCGTATTTTACCCCCTCTCGGATCCGCATGGTCACGCCACGGCACCGTTCTCGCCGCCCCGGCTATCGCTGGCAGCGCCGTTCTCGTCCTCACTTAGCTCGCCGCTTTATCTTACTCACACGAGTGGAAACAAAGAAGCACGCGAAATGGAGAAGGTTATCTCCACAGCGAGCGGGATCCCGTTTTTGCTTTCGATTAAAATGTTGTAACTTCCGATCCCGAGCAAATACCGATAAATACCGATCAAGTACCGAGCAAATATACCGAGGAAAACCGAGCAATATCGAGCAAATACCGAGTAGTACCTAGCAATACCGAGCAAATACCGCGCATATTCGTTTCGGGTTGGGTCGTCGGGCCGCGTGGCAAATAGTAAGAGCACGTGGCGATATATTATAGGCTACCTGATGTATCTCTACGTCAGGTAACCTGAGGCAATAAAAATTCCCTAGATAGGGCCTCAGCGCTAAGCTCTACTACAAATTTTGTGAGATCCTCCACTGCGACGCTAAAGTGGAGGCACTCAGGTGCTTTGGAAAGATATGGCACTATGGCATTGCTTATGTAGTTTTGTGGCGCTGATTCAATTTTATGTTTTTTAAAAATTTTCCTGCACAAAAGATATGGATAAAAAAGCACAATTATCATAAAATATGCAATTTGGACTTAACAAATTTTCTCTTATCATCACTATAATGTAGTGAGCCCTAAATTTATTTAATATTGAGTTTGTGACATGTAATTTTTATATCTACTCTGGCATTTTAATAGTCGAACAACAAAATTTTAATTTTTTCCCAATGGGAATAATAAGAGGATTCTTTTGTTACTTAATAATGAAGGGTTAATTTGAAGTGTTTAGCTTTAATCTTCCTTTGAGATGAGTGCTGACATTGAAATTTTTAACTCCCTATTACTAATTCCAATTTAACTTAAAGATGAGTTTGAGATTACCATTCTCAGCCTCACTCATATAAGCTTGAACCATTACCCTTGCTGTTAGATTACTCCTAGAAGTGTCTCAAGCACTCCTCGTTAATATAAATTTCTTTCTGTTCCTTTTAGAACATTTTATAAGTTCTCTCCTAGCTTAGCTTAAATGGAAATCCTACTCTAACCCAAGCATAGGTTGAATAATATATAGCTTTAAAATGAATATAATATTTTCTAGATTTATAGATAAACTTAAGAAGAATATATTAATCTTCCAAATCTAAAATTATAAATTTAGTTCAAATCAATTCTCTTCAAGTAGTTTTAACTCTAGCCATCCATAGTGCAATCTTCTTCTTCTTCTTCTTCCTTCTCTCTCTCTCTCTCTCTCTCTCTCTCTCTCTCTCTCTCTCTCTCTCTCTCTCTCTCTCTCTCTCTCTCTCTCTCTCTCTCTCTCTCTCTCTCTCTCTCTCTATTTAACAAAATAGTCCAATCAATGAGCTAAATCTCTTCCGTAAGATTTAGATTATTAAGCCATAGATGAATTGATATAAGTCAATACATTAAGATTTAGGTTGTTCATTATGCATAACTCTCAATGAAAGCCCATGGTTAACACATATTCTCCTTAAAATCGTGGAAAGATAATTAACAAGCTTAATTAAAGGTCTTATGACATAAATTATTCAATAAAAAATCTTTAAAAATTACTTGATTTCAAGATCGTTCTACTTAACTTATTTGCTCAATTCAAAATTTCATATACTTAGAAGTTTCAATTTTAGTGTATTTATCTTATTCTCTTCCTCTTTATATCAAGACAAGTTATCAATCAATGTAATAATATTTTATTAGCTTCTAAGACTTTTCAAAGTTATCTAAATTTAACAATGCCTATAAATAAAATCTTATTTTATACTTTTTCATTAATTGATTTTTTTTTATTTATTTTTTTTATTTTTTGCTTGAGCAAATTTCATGTGAAGAGTTTTCTTGTAGTCACTTTACTCTTTAGTAAAGCTTATTTATTAATCCCCTAGGAATTCGATTAGTCCATATTTATTTTTTCTTAGAGTTATTCTTCCTATTTCCCATCACAATTCTCATTTCCACTAAATATCCTTACGCTTAAGTTCCCTCAACTCCAAAACATATTAAATTCCTTCAAACCTCTGTTAAATACTCCCCACATCACTCATTAACTTCTGAGGCACTCAACTTCTCAATAATCCTATGACACATTAATCAAAATCCTAATATAGTGATATGTTTTTTTATTATAAGCAATAGAATTAAAATATTATAATTCTTTATTAACTGATCCAAACCCCATAAAAATATGGCCATTAGCTCCCTCCTAAAACTTTGACTTGAATTTCCTCTCTATTTTCTTCCAAGCAAAACTTTCCCTCGATAGCTTATTAATTTCAATGTCAAATTTATCTAATCCCTAAATGTACATTTCACCACAATTCAAATAACCCTTTCACCACCACCCTAATAGGACACTAATCGCGTTCTTACTTTCACCATAAGGATCATTTAGACCCTACATCATATTCGTAATAGATCTAAGGACTCTGTGAAAGAGAAGTTCGAGGAGCTTGAAGGTACACATCACCTACAATAGAAATAAAAAGTATATATGGCAGTATTTATTTTTTTAAGACAAAAATAATTTGAGGGACATTGCAACTAAGATTTATTTCTTAAAAAGGGCTATATTATTTCTAACATAAAAGTATAAAACTTTAAATCTCCTTATTGAAAGTTATCCAAGATAAACAAGAAAACTAAATGTTCTTTGGCAACCCTATTGGAATTTGTTTTTCCAAATTATTATCGCCACCACAAAATATCTAACATAACCTTTGTTTGAACGTCCCGTAAACTCATTTAATAACATAACCATATATAAAAGCCATAACTTAAACTGGAATTAAAATAAGTTAGCTTAATTTTTTTTTTATGAGATGATTATTTAGACTTTGTAAGCTTTTTGCATTTATTTCTTTTTAAGGGTTTCTTTCTTTTACTAAATTCATAATTTTTTTTCTTTTTGCATGCATTAGAATATATTAAGCTAATATTTCATTGTTTTAGGATAAATAAAACATTCACAAAAAAAGATCAAAACTATCTAAATAGAGCTTCAGAAATAAGTGGTCGTGCACCCTTTCCTTTTGAAAAATATGTTGGCCTCAATTTCATCTTAATTACACACACATAATCTCTCTCTATCTATCTAAAACATATCCCTCTCATCTTTCTCTAATTTCTTACTAAAATATAGTTACTAAACCCCGCATATTAATATATCTCTAAAAGCTATCACCTTAGATTGAGTAGAAGAATTTTAAAATACTGTAAATAACATTCACCAAATTGTAGAAGGAAAAATTCAATGCTATTAATGAAATTGTTAAAATGTTTTAAAATATGTTTTAAATACTGTAAATAACTTCTCAAGGTATACTACATAACTTTATTATTAAATTCCAGACCTCACCTGAGCCTTAAACTAGAGATGATTAGTTTAAAAGACTACTAGTATGATAAAATAAATTAGATAAGACTATAATTATCAATGATCATTGCTTCAAAATAAAAGTTAAAGATCCAAATTTTGATGGAATCCATGATCCCAACAAATTTTAAGATTGGTCGCAACTCAAATGAAGGATTTTTTTACGGGTATAATATAAATGATTATTAGTGAACAAATTTTAACAAGATCAAACTTATAAGGCATATTAAAATTTATCCAACCAAAATCTTAATAAAAAAACTTGGGAATTATAGAAACCAATAGACTTATGTTGGGATGAACGAACTTTTATATGCCAAATACTATCCTGCATTTAAAAACAAATATCTATATAACTAATTGACACTCAAACAAGAAATAATACATATGACTAACTATATGAATGCTTATAAGTCCCTCCTAGTAAGGACAAATTGCATCAACCCTAATTAACAACTTGACCAATGAGTTTTTCGTTAGACTTTGACATGAAATTAGAAGTAATATTGAATTATAGGATCCCTAAACTATAAAAATTGCTTTCACTTTTCCATAATGATCGAGAAAATAGAAGAAAGTTATCCCCTCTACAAAACCTAAGAGCTCATCTTATTCAACATTCACATATAAGTCTATAGCTATATCATCAGTCTATTGCTATATCATCTGTCTCGGACTCAACAACATCATCATCCACTAGAACTTAACAACCCAAAACACTCCCAGAACTCACAAAATAATCACATGTCGAGCCATTGTACAATAAAAGTTTTATTTTTAGAAGAGATTGAATCTCCTTAATATCAAAAATTATGAGAAATTTTTGGAAGATCAACCTCTTTTAAAAAAATAACGTTGATTTAGATGATACACTCATAGCTATTATAAGATGCCTTCGAGTGGCTCATCTATTTTTTGAAGATTAGTATCAATATAATATTTTTTTTATTTGATGGACACTTCTAACGAGAAGAGATACAAAATTATTATTGATCGTGCGAGTGCAACTAATGCTACATCCGCTAGTTCCCTTATTCAGACAAACAAAAAACTTGAATCTCACCGAGTTATTTCATGCCAGTTGGGTTAATAACACATCTCTACGATTGAATTATAATTGTTTGCTCCAATTAAGATGAGTATTTATGGGGATCATATCTAATGCAATTTTCTATTCATAGACATAATCCATATTATATTTGGTAGACCCTTACATTAGTTTAATCCTGTCTCCGATCCTAATTGAATTTTTTGTTTAAATATTAAACAGCCATTCTAGAACATTTACATACATTTATCTTTCTTGAGAAGACAACATAATTATTGCTCCATGCAAGTAACAACCGGAAAAAATACAAGCTGGATGAAACAAGACACTTCTAAGGAAACGAGGGTCAACCTATAATTTTTTTTTTTTGTTTGGGGGGGGGGGGGACAGCACTACATCCCAGCACTACATAATAATTGACTTCTTATCTAAATTAAATGATATTTAAATTAATACTCTTACATATAAATATCAATCAAAACTACATGGACAAAACAAACTCAGAAAGCATCATAATAGTCAGAAGTGAGATCGCTGCATACCTTTAGAATGTCTTACTTGCTGAGGATCCAAACATTTCTTTCGCCTCTAACCGTATTAGCATGAAGTTCCAATCCAAAACAGCAGTGCTATGATTTACGTTGCTCAAAGATATAAGGCTCATTTTATGACTGTAGTGGCCAGCAAATTCCATGTGCGAACTTACATAACTTACTGTAGTAGACAGCTACGATAAATTATTTACAACCATTCGATTTTATAAAGATTAATATCCGCAATTCAACAAACCACACTATTATTCAATTGTAGTAATTGCTAATGTAAAAAAAAAATGCAACTTAAATTTTCTTAACAATGGTTATAGCCTTGGCATGCTAATTTAGCCTAATTTTCTTTCTAACTAATATACATTTTTGCTGATGACTCCTGTTGGAATTTTATTTAACTACGGGATAAACAGATAAAATAGTAATTTTACATTTAGAAAGAAAATAATAGCTAGAAGCACCTTGTTTAATAGCATGTATAAGAACAACAGTTAAATGCCTAGGTCGAGAATACAACCTGCACTATTGGCATTAATCAATATCTTCAACTGTTTTAATTTTTATTGTTTTTAGGTTTTGTCAGTGTGTCCACATTTGCCTTTCAATTAAATTAAGAGGGTAGGGTATGGTAGGATAATGAAGGTAGACATTATCAAGATCTCATGGCTCTGCAATCCCAAAAATCCTAGACTGCTAAATTGGCAACTATGGTTGCCTCAGCCTAGGTATCATAAGAAAACTGAAAGGACTATATGAGTTTTGATTTTAATTGATTGATGAGCTCATTCAAATAGAAGCTAACCTGTTGGGTTTGGGGCTTATATCTATTGGAAAGCAGGAGTTTCGATCAATAGGTTTATTAGCCTTAAGCAAACCAAAAATGGTTGGCTTGGGGCGTTCTATTGGAAGATAAAATTTAATTTGGATGGGATTTGCTGCTCCATCTAGGTATTGCCTAGAAGACGATGCCAACTTACAACCTCTACTTTCAGCATACCTGAATATAAGACTTACAACTCAAATATTAGAGTCAACCAAAACGTGAACCTCACGACCCTTTCTTGTATGCAAGATAGCTCACATTTTTCAATTTTCTTTTTTTTTTTTTATTTCATGGACTTAATGGCTTTATATCGGTCCAATAGATTGGGAAAAATGGCACTTATAGCCATCGAATAGTGCAATAATTCAGTAACTTCAATTAGTCATTCTAAGCTTTAATAGGAGTATCAAAATTAATGACTTTATTTGTTCAAAATATTAAACGAAATAGGACTTACAATACAAACCTAAGTTTAAGAATAATTCATCACGAGTATTGTTACCTTGAATTTGGGATAGCCAATAAATGCGTAACTTACAACTCAACATCTTGGGACTTACAACTCAACATCATAGGCATGATAGTCCAATGGTTATGACTTACTAAGACCCTTAATCAATTGAGAGAAAACAAGACTGATCTCAGGTCAATGCCCTTTGAGTTTGATCAATTGAGTCAACATTACAAATATTTAAATATCATTTAATTGATACTTTTTCTTCGAAGAACTTGCATGAATATTGACACCCAGTAGTCATTTATAATATATCTGTAACTTCATATTCTTCTTGAGCAATAGAGTTGTTATCTCGTTCATTGACGCTCACCATAATGTTAAGAACTCAAATCAAATTCTTGAACAATTCTAATTGTTTTAAGTGCTCTAATTTATTCTTGGAAGTTGAACTTTCTTCTGCATTATAAAAAACAATATTGTCTCCCTGATTTTTTGAATGTTCACATATGTTCGCAGGACTTCATCCTTTATTCAAGGGATACCTAAATAATAACTAAAAACCTATTATGATAGGCTTTTCTGAGGAAATGGATTTAGAGTCCTTTACCTGGAGGAAAAACGCATGGCTGTTAGTAAAGCCACCGAATTACACACTTCTGTTTGCTGGACTTCATCCTTTATTCAAGGAGAAATAAATAATAGATGAAATCCTATTATGATAGGTTTTTCTAAAGAAATGGATGTAGACTCCTTTACCTTAAGGAAAAACGCATGGCTATTATTAAAGCCACTCAATTGCATGTTAGTTACCATTTAATGCTTAAAATGAGGCTCGTCTTCACATGTGACTTGATAGTTACTTCAAGAAGGAATACGCAAGGAAATTTATCATTTGCAGCGAGACCGATAGACATTACGTATTAAAAAAAAATGAATTTTAAGTATAACTGCAAACAACTTATTTATGCCTTAGGCAGTTTCCTTATCGGGTAAGATAAGATTCGTGTATTGTAGCAATATTTAGGTTGCTTAGAACCATTGGTTTTTTATTAATTTTTGTTGCGTCCTAGAATATTCGTGGCAGTAGAGAAACATATATAGTTTAATATCTTAACTTTGTACGAAGATTCAACACACAATCAAAAAATATAGAGGGTGCAACATTCATAAAAGGCCCTAGAGTTTTTACATCGAAACCCCTGAAAAGGGGGAAAAACCATGGGACCTGGTCCAGTTTGGAATGATCCACTAGTATCTGCAGCCGTTTACAATGGAGGCCCTGCCCTTGGGAGAAGGCCTTGGCTTGATATACACCATATAGAGTGCATTATACTATGGGAATTACAATCATCAACGTATACATGTTTGTTTGGTTGGCAGGATCATAGTTGGCAAGTGACGAAAGTCGGAAAGTCCGTAGTCGGGTGATGGTAGTCGATGGGACTGTAGTTCGTGGGCGACGGAGGTAGAAATGACCATAGCAACGATGGAAGTCAGAAGGACCATAATCTGATCACTGAGGTAGGAAGGACTATAGGTGACCAGGTGTAAGTCTAGTGACGAGCAGAAGTTCGAGCATTAGGTGGTGGTCCAGCGAAAGTCTGGGCCTCAGGTGGTGGTCCATGGGAAGTACGGGCCTCTGGTTGTGGTCCGTCGGAACTTAGGGCCTCATGCAGTGGTCCGACAGAATTCCAAGCCTCAAGTGGTGGCCCAGCGAAAGTTCGGGTCTCGGCGGTGTTCTAGTAGAACTCCGGGCCTCAGGTGGTGGTCCGGCGGAAATCCAGGCGGTGGTCGAGGAGGCAAGGAGGCAAGAGCGATCTCCAATCTCTCTCTTTTCTCCTTTGTCTTTGGGGTCACTTTTCAAGAGGAAAGGAGGCTCTATTTATAGATTTCTTGAAGTGGAATGGCATGTTAATAGGTGGAAGATCAAGGGCAAATAGGGAGTGGTTTGGATGGACGGCCGATGTTGAATCCCTTGATCATGGACAGTTAACTAGATATTTGAAGTCTTAATGATGTCGGAATTCCATGATCTTGGGCTCATTGAATTCATCTCGTCGAGCCGCTCGATTCGATTATAAGCATATCACATTTGGAAACCGTTTGGCAATTCAAATTGTGGTTCGAACCTTCCAACACTACTTCGGACCCTTGATTTGGACCTCTTTGGACTCGGATTCAATCGATTTTAGTGTTAGTGGATTCATATTCTCTAAACGTTCAGTTCGACTGTAAGTTTGCTGAAATCGAAGTCGGGATGGTCCCAATTTTAATTTTGGAAGTTTCCAACTTGATTTTGCCTCAAGATTCATGTCCGTTCGGGCGTCAGGTGAAGGTACGGCAAAAGTCCGGGCCTTAGGTGGTGGTCCGACATAAGTCCGGGCCTCAGGCGATGGTCCGGCGGAAGTCCGAGCCTCAAGTGGTGGTATGGCGGAAGTTCGAGCCTCAGGTGGTGGTCCAGCAGAAGTCAGGGCCTCATATGGTGGTCTGGCAGATGTCCGGGCCTCAAGTGATGGTCCGGAAGAAGTATGGGAGTAAGGTGGTGGTCCAGCAAAACTCCATACCTCAAGTGGTGGTCCGACGAAACTTAAGGCCTCAAGCGGTGGTTAAGAAGAACTTTAGGCCTCAGGTGGTGGTCTAGCAGAAGTCCGAGCCTCAGGCGGTGGTCCGGCAGAACAACCAGACCTTAGGTGGTGGTCCGGCGGAACTTCGACCACCGGTTGAGGAGGTAAGGAGGCAAGAGTGATCTCCGATCTCTCTTTTCTCCTTAGGCTTAGGAGATCCTTTTCAAGAGGAAAGGGGGCTCTATTTATAGATTTCTTAGAGTGGCATGGAATGTAAATAGGTGAAAGATCAAGGAAAAATGTGGAGTGGTTTGGATGGATGACCGATGTTAAATCCCTTGATAGTGGACCGTTCACTAGACATTTGAAGGTCTTAATGATGTCGGAATTCCATGATCTTGGGCTCGTTGGATTCGTCTTGTCGAACCGCTCGATGCGACTATAAGCATGTCACATTTGGAAATTGTTTGGCAATTCAAATTGTGGTTCGAACCTTCGAACAGCGCTTCGGGCCCTTGCTTTGAACCCATTTGGACTTGGATTGAGTCGATTTTGGTGTCGTTGGGTTCGAATCTTGAGACGTTCAGTTCGATTGTAAGTTTGCTGAAATCGGAGTTCGGATGGTCCCAATTTTAATTTTGGAAGTTTCCAACTTGATTTTGCCTCAAAATTCGTGCCCGATCAAGATAATTTTTTGATGATGAATCAGTTATGATCTTTGTATAAGTTTGCATTTTATTTTATTTTATGTTAAAGGTAAAGCACACTATGCCATGCTTAAGATTAATAAGCACGCAGGATCTCCTATGATCCCAATCTAAGATTGCATTTTTTGGCCTTCTACATATGATACTCTTGAGGGTATAAAAACTATCGTTTTAATTTTTTTTTATTAGTATTCCTTCATTTATGCTCCGCTGACATTCTTATTATCATTGTGTATGTAATGCTTGCAGTTGAGTTTCCCTTTCTTTTATTTAGCTGATATGAAAGGAGTTAAATGATGCCCCATTTTCATCATACTCCAAATCAAATATATTGTCCATTGAATCTGTTAAATTGTTAACAGACTCATCCTCATCAACGATCAAAATGACAATAGTCGTGCCCAACACATCTAAAGCAAATAGCAAGTCAATGTAGCCAAAATTGTGAGACACTAAAATTGGTCTCAGCTTAAGCGTAACATGGAGGCCTCCATCAAACATTGACTATGTATAGTCATTTGATGCTGAGGAAAGCTCTCCCCATATCTGAATCAAAGATCAACAAAGAGACAAGAAACTCTGGCTAGAACAAAGATCAATAGAGTGCAAAGGGTGGCCTACCCAACCATATCAAATATCAATGTAACACAAGTTCTTCGATGCTGAATAGTCTAGTTTCTTGTATAGTACTCCATTTGTTTCTTCATCGGTGCCTATCAAGCTTATTAGTATACTTGCAAGAGCTTTTAAAGAGGGAAGGCATTAGATTGCAAGTAGGAGACATGTAGTGGTCTACGATGTAGGTCTCGATGTGGAGATCATAGGCTAAACCATGCAAGGTAGAGAGTGGGAAAACCATGTGAGCCGCAGGATCAAAGAGTCTAGGTAGTGCATGCGAGAAGAAAGTAGAACAAGTCGCATTTTGCATGGGGAACAAGGTTGTGACGTTTCCAGAGCTACAAGAAAGAGAGTTTCTCATGCGCTGAGGTAATGATGCACAATGGACAAGTAATCAATGAGATGGGGGGTAATCGCATGGTTGATGAGGCAAAGAAGGCGAAATCGATATCTTGAGTCAAAAGCTCTCTTGTTTTTTTACCAATGAGCAATATATATACACATATATATAATATATACTACAAAAATTAAAATAGCTTAAATATGACATTACAAAGTGAAAAAGTATATATCATCTAATTTAAATCTCAATTAATCAAATATTTAGACGAGGGATCTCTTATACTTCTAAAAGATAAGATTCACTTTCTCTCCTACTCTCCCTCTCCCTATTCAATAAATGTGTTCACACTCATGAACAACACAAGTGTGCCCTATCACATGCGTGCATGCAAATAAAAACATGTGTTTGAGTGATTTTGCATGAGTGTGAACACATTCATCAAACAAAATCACATAGGATCGTATCAAAAATTTACTTTGCAATCATAATAAGTATCTCATTTGAAAGTTAAATAATTAAAATTATTTTTAAAAATAACTTTTTTCATATCATCACTCCTTTTGAAGAAAATTAAATCAAGCAATTATTGAAAAATACTATAGGTGAATGAATCATAGTTCAAAAATTCAAATAATTGTGCATGCAAAACAATAAAAAGAAGCTAAATTGAGATATACATAACGCTTACTAAACATCATGACATGACTAAGCTAATCATACAAAAAATGGGAAAAATAATGCCAAACAAATGATTTCATGCTCAATAAACATCATGAACATGCCTAAGCTAATAATACAAGTAATGAGAAAAATAATGCTTGAGAAGTGATTTATAGAATTTTATGCTAATCATTAAATCTGAGAGCCACATAAAAATTAAGGCATGATTGGGGTGATGGTGAGAGCCACATAAAATTGAAGGCATGTTTGGGGTGATGGTTTTATAGTACTGAAGAAAATCTAACAGCAAATGTTGTCTAAGATGCTTAGAGGTCAAGGATTCATTAATGCAGCCTAGGATGAGATGCACATTGAAAACACATAAAACATCACAATCAACATGTTATCAACTCTCAAGTTTCAACTCCAGAAAAAAAACTAGTAACCTGTATTACAAAAATAGCAACACTTCTTTTATTCCAAACAATAATCTTATAAAGCCAAAATATGAATCCTCGCAAGAAAATCTAAGAACAAATATAAAATTTTAGGAACAACCAAATTTACACTACAAAAGGATTATGGAACATATCAAACTTGACAAAATGTCAATAAAGGATACAAATTTGTTCAAAAGTAAGAACAATGATAGAAATCAACTAAATGAAGAGCCAAGCCTTAGAATGATGCAAGAAAAATTTTCAGGTAGTCAAAACCTACAACACAAAATTCCTGAGTATTTAGAGAGAATCCGGAACCAATAGATTATATTGAAGAATCACTAAAATAATAGTTATGAACACATTTTCAATTTGGCAGTTCAGTAATTGAAAATATTCAAGAACAAGAACTGTTACTAGAAACTAACTAAATGGTTGAGATTTTATTGTTAATAATATAGCCCCGTAAACTATAGTTAAATCTGTGCCACAAGCTCACTCAGAAATCATTGTACAAGCAAGATAAACTGTTGGTTAAAAGTTGTAATAATTTCACAAAAATTAAACGCCTTTACTCCTGCTAATTTCAACTGAAAAAAAAACCGTAGGCAAGCATCTTTCAGCCTGTGCTACTGCACGCGAGTCAGTATTATAGCAATTATAACTGATAAAAATTTGATTGCTGTTTGAGAAATTCTCTTCAAGGCTTTTTGAAATAATGGCACTCTCTCTTAGCATTGTGTTTAATCAGATCTAAGAAAAAAAAACAACCAGTGCCTCCACTTGGCATGCTTCCAATGGGAAAGGATTCCCACACAGTTAAGCCTAACATCAAAATTAAGAACAAGAATTATCAAAAGACAATAGTCTGCCTCTCAAGAACTTGAACCAAGCTCAAACGTTAAAATTCCCATGTTTCTATCCACTGCAGTAATTTTCTATCTCAATATATTGAAAGTTGGCTGAATATAGGATGATAAATGTTCAACCCGATATAATTCATTTTGTAACTATTGGCCTACATCTTAGCATATATGAACTGTAATTGCTAAGAGAAACTCACTAAGACGTAATTGTTGCTAATATCTTCACCAACTCCTTGGAACAGTGATTCATTTGACACAAACTCCTAATAAAATCACTCGTGTAATAAGTTTTGTTTAAACACAACGTAGCAAGAGATTTAAACTCCACGGTAATAGAAACTTATTTAAATATATTTCAGGCAATTACCTAAATCAATCTCTCACAGGTTGAAGTAATGGGGAAAAATGTTAAAAAGAGGCATCGCTTCACCAAATTGAACCGACTAATTGCAATAACAATCCATTCAGTTCAAAATGTTTCAACCAAACTTATAATTGAGTGATACACTTAGTCCTTTTTGACATTGATTTTTTACTGACTATATGTTCTAAGACGTCAGAATTAATTTTATAATGTTTGGTAAAAACTAAGTCAACATACGCGAGGAAAGGTTTTGTTGTAAAAAAAAAGGAACTTATGACAAACTAAGCAAACACTTCTAAAAATGCATTTTTATCAAAACGGTGTTTTGAATTTGATTCAAGACAAAAAATGCCATAATCTATTTTGATATTGTGGGCTCCGAAAATTCTTAGTGGAGGAAGGTAGTGACGGGAGTTAGAGAACAAAAGAAGAAAAAAAATGTTTCATCTTTTTTGCCCATTTTAATGACGTAAAAATGAGCACGGAAGAGGTGATCCACACACATGGGAAAAGGGCCGCTGACATTCGGTGCCGAATTGCAGAACTCACACTGTACCAGACGGCATGAGATTTGTGCAGGATTTCGGGCAAGGCTTGGTAGAGGTGATAATTTTTCTTATAAGCCTCTTTTTTTCTTTTGTCTGTTTGAGTAAACTTTAGCAGATATTACAGCAAAAAAATCAAACAATTTATTTTATTTTCAATTATCATGTTTGGAGATTTTGTGGACAAATATTATAAAACTTCGTTCTTCTTTAGGGGTTGTCCAGTTGGATATTGTAAAGAAATATGTATTTAAAAAAAAAACAGAATAATTAAAATATATGTATTTTAAAAATGCAAGAGTTATTTAATTGAATGCAAACCAAATGCATTAAGGGGCCAATTGGCTTATTGGAAAATAAATGTAAAGTAAAATGAAATGTTGTATCAAATGAATGCAATGTATTTAAAATATTTGGAGTTATTACAATGAGTGTAAAATAAATGAAGCTTGTTACTTTTTTTTGTTTAGCTTGAAGTGAATGTTATGTCAAGCTCAAAGATAGTGATGGTTAATGACTAGCAACCAGCGGATGTCGGCGAGCAACATGCAATGACAGATGATGGCGGCAAAAAAGGTGGCCGGTAGTGGCAGTGACAGCGTCAATGGGTGGCGGCCAACCAAATGTGGGCGACCACAGATAACGGTTGGGGTGGCGAACAGGGAAGGTGGTGACTGGTGGCAACTTGATGCATGCAAATTTCAATTTATTTTAGTTTTTTTTACTGTAATTTGAATGCTATAGTTTTTTTTATTTTTTTATGCTATCATATGATGGAAAGCATCCAATGATCATGAGTAGGTAGTGCTTGGGCTTGGAAAATTTTGGGTGTGCTAGCTACTTGGGTTACTTGGTCCTTGGGCTGCTAGTTGCTTCTCGGGTTAAGCTTGGCTACTCAGTTTTTGGATGTGTTTTTGAGCTTCTGTGTGTCAACTCATTAATGTTTGATCTGCTATTTTTCAGCTCATTATGATGGGTAGTTCTCCTCCTTTTTAGCTCATTATGTGGAGTGTCTCTTGCTCTTTCCCCTTCCCTGTGGCCCTTCAGTTTTCCCTGCCTAGCTGTCTGTTCCGGTTCCCGTGGCTACCTGTCCTGGTTCCCCTGGCCGTCCATTCCTTTCCCCTTGGCTGCCTTTTCTAGTTTCCTGTGTGGCTTTTCAGGTGTTGTTTCTGGACTGATTGTTGGCTTTCCATTTCCCCTTACCTGATTGGTTTGGCTGGAGGTGGTTCGGCTATTTGGCTATCTCCTTTTCTCCTATAAATTTGAGGTTTTTTGAAGCATAAGAGGTTGTTGATTGTTGAGCTAAGTTCTCTAAAAAAAATTGAGGGTTTCTTCTTTGGAAGGCTTGCGAGCTTGTCCAATTCTCTCTTCCTCTCTACAATTTCATCTTGGGCATCTTATCTCCTTCTCTTCGCAAGTTTCACTCCACTTGTATCTTTCTTCTTGAGCTATTGGAGGTGTTGGTTGGCTGATTTGGTAGCATTTGCCTGAGTAGTTTGGTGGACATTGGACCTTTAGCTATGGTGGACCCTTGGTTTGCATGCCCTTAAGCACATCTTTTATATTGCCTACTATTTCGTTGCATATGAGGAAACTGCTTGTCGGTTGTTCTGAGAGTAATGGTTTTTATTTTTAATTTTGTTTCGTTTGTTTGGCTTTTGTTTGTTTTTAAAGTTTGTTTGCATGTTGGTATTCTAAATGTTGAATCGAGTCATGTTCTACTAGTCCTGGTGTTCTTCTCTCTTGGCTCTTCCTATCTAGTTGTCCGCATTACAACTTGTGGCAATAGCAGAGACCTAATGATTTTCAAATACATCAAAATTGAATTAGAGATGCATTCCAAATACCTCAAAATTTTGATCAAAATTTCTTTTACTTCAAACCAAACACAAATATTTTAAAAACCCTACATTTGAAATACTTTTCACCCCTTCAAACTAAAAAAACCCATAAAATATTTTATATAGTAATAAACTTTGAATTCATTAAAATGCAACAAGGACAATCATGGGTGACAACAATTGATGCGGGAGACAACGGGTAATAGCATTTATTGGTTATGATAGCAACGAGCAGCTTGCAACGACAACAAAAACATGTGGCATTACTGACAAGCATAGGTTGTGAGATTTAACGGCAAGAAATATGTGCAATGCAGCCAATGGGAAGCGGTGGGAGATTGGCATCACAAATGAGCATAATGCGGGACTCAGAAATCACCCAATTTAGGCTTTTTCCAATAGCAGGTAAAACATAAGTTTTCGGTATTCCAAATTCTTCAAAATTTTTATCTGAATTTCATTTAATTCATGTTTTATAACACACAAAATTAAAATAGAAAAAAAATGAATGCAATAACTAATAATGCAACCAACCGAAAAACCCCTAATTGTGTATTATCACTACATAAATTATACTTTAGTTTTAACTAGCATTATAATTTTAATTTTACTCAGACACATGTTTATTGATTAATTTAAGATGAATCTGATTCATATTATTTTCTTATAACTAATCATGTCCATTCTGGTCATTTAATCACTTTGAGTTACTTTGCAGTTGTTTCATCTAACAGTACTATCTATCACAACATTTTATAAAACAAAATAAACACTACTTTGCCAAAGTCATGCTCTTTTCTAGACAAAACAGCAGAACTTTCGATAACATCACCATAGGGAGGAGCCCTAATAAACATGCATATCTTGAATCATAAATTTAAAATGCACATTTCAAATATTCATTAGTTAGAACAATGAAAATCACAATATTGTTTAATATGAATATAAAAGTAGTCAAAAAAGATCCATGATCAATTGTTATTGTGTTTTAAAACCATTCAAGTCATATAACCATTACTTGATAGGTAAGCACTTCAATATAAGCCTAACATGATCATTATTAATCCACATTTTCAAGGAACTAGATTCCCCCCAAAACCCAACAAAAAAAGGCAAACAAAAGCTTAATCCGAGAGTTAAAATTTTTTGGTGGAGGATGAGGAGGTATGCCATTCCAACTAATGACTTTTTAAAAATATAGAAGACTTTGGCATAGTGACCTTTGTGCTAGAGGGTGTCAAGAGGTTGAAAATTACTCTCATATTGCAGTAACCTGCAGATTTTTAGTTGATATTATCTGCACGTTGAGACAATATGGATTTCAAATTCTTATTTTTCAATCTTTGGCAATTTGTTTAGCTGAGCTGAGAGAACTCTCTAATCAACATATGAATATTGTAAAGGTTTATTGTACAATAGTTTTCTATTCCTGGAGAAGCCGGAATGATATCAAGCATGGAAAGTCTACTCCTATTTTGGTGATTGCTGCTAATGTGTTATCCACAGTCATTTCTACGAATCCAAACTTTTTTTTTTTTAACGAATCCAAACTAGTTGACTAGGGTGCTAGTCTCCATATGGAGTTTGAAAACTTTTGGCACCCTCTACCTCTAGATTGGATTAAGATCAATGTGGATGCTTCTCTTTGGGACTCGAATCTTGCAAGCATTGAAGGTATAATTAGAGATCATAAAGGTAGATTTCTTCTAGCATTTGGAAAGAAGAAAATCCATTGGGATATCAATCAGTTGGAGATGGAGGCTGTTTTTTCAATAAATGACTTCATACAATCTTGATGTTTGAAAGCAAAGGCATAATAATAGAAGGTGATAACATTAATATTATCAAGTTCCTTCAAAATTCTATAAGGAAATCAAGGTGGCAAGCTTACGAGTAATTATTGTTTCTGGACACCGAACGCGTCCAAAGACCAATAACAACACGCCACATCACTTGGAGCTCGGTACCAAGCACTCGGTATTGCTCGGTATACGTCCGGATTTCTGATTTTTTTGTCCGGGCGTAATAACTTTTCCAAGCTTACACTTCATTTTAGGAGAAACTACTCTTTCTTAATGACCTTAATAAAGTTATTTTCCATCATACCTCAAGATAATGTAACAAAATAGCTGATTTGTGCGCTACTTTGGCTTTAGAAGAGAGTTTTTTTTATTATCTTTCATTTAGTAACATTCCTTCTTCTTTGTTTAGTTTAATAAAGAAGGAATGTGATAGTTGTTTTCCTTTTGGTAGTTTGTAATAATTTCTAGTTTATTTAATGCTATTTGCATCTTTCAAAAAAAAACCAATAAATGGAACTCTGAAGCATTCAACTACAAGTATAACATCATGAGATAATAAACACGTTGTTGAAGAGAAAAGGCTTTCAAATCAAGGTCTGACAATTCAACTTCGACACACCATAGCATTTTCAATAACCTAAAGAATAAAATACATCAAAACAATATCATAGATTTTATACGCTACACTTTCAATGCAACCCTTTTAGAAAGGAAAATTTGACTTTATATGCCTCATAATATCCGAAATCAAAGAAATATGCCTACGATTTATGTTTTTGGTTAAATACATCCAAATGATGGTTTTATAAGAAAACAACCTCATTTATTACAAATCAGAGTCAAAGCCCTTAATGCATAATTATGCAACCTTTCTATAATAGAAGCTCCTTATCATTCTTCTTCATAACACCTTCTTCTTATTTGACAATCATAAAGCAAGTGCTTTTGGGTTGTAATAAAATTATACGGCAGTTGTATATTCATTCATCTAATTTGGGCTAGTGATGCTATACGTTTACCTATTTTAGCTTTTAAAATATTATTAGCACTATAAACCTGTTATGATTCTTGATCTACATCAAGAAGGTGAAGGCATATTTTAAGTAGGTGTGGACTCCTTGAGGAAGAAGAGAAAGAGGAGAGATTAAAAAACGAAAGCAGAAATCTTTTCTGAAAAGAAATTACATCATTAGAGGTCTATTTACAGTGTTTATATAAACCGGTTTTGGGTTTAATAATAGGCTAGACAAACTAGTTCAATATAATTAAAAATAAATAACTAAAATGGGTTAGGGGGTTGGTTAAATGCTGAAATAACATGAATTGCAAGCTGTTGTATTTGGCTCATTACTTGAATTGTTCCTTCACTTGGAGAGCCCTATGTCCTTCTTTTTCTATGATAAACTTGAAGCATTTTATCATCTTGGTACTGAATTTCTAAATTATTCATATTCTCGATAATTTTGTTGCACTATAATATGTTGTTGCTTAACACACTCATCATCATGAAAAACAACCTTGTCCTCAAGGTTGAGAGATTGAAAAGAAGCTGAAATAGATGAAAAAGTTTCCCAAGTGACTTTATCTAAAAGAAAGAGTTTCCATTGTAAAAAAACCTGACGGTGAGGTTGGCCACGAAGTTGTATGGTTCGCAAAGCTAAAATTGCATATGGACGTAGAATGGGTTGATTGTTGAGACTAAAAAATGTGAAGAGTAGTGTTTATTGGAGAAGTGCCTTTAAAAGGTTTAAGGAGAGAAATATGGAAGACTTAGGTAAATTTTGCTTTTGGCAGGTAGTGACAGTTAGTAGGCCATGGGACTTATAATAGCTTTTAAATGGGAAATGGTTTGAAATATCGTTTTACCAATTTAGAATGTGTGTGATCAACTACAAAAATTGCCAAAAAAGTTGGACTTTAGCCATAACTAAATCGCCAATGGATAAATTTAAATCATGACGATGTCTATTAGTCATTATTTTCATGTGATAATGGGCCAGATATATATTCTGATGGGTGTTGTAAAAGGGTGCTACAGTTTGTTAATAAAGTATCTGTAGCGTAAACGTCAAAAGTACCACGATGGTATGATGGAATGGGTTGTGGTAATCTACCATACAGAGCCTAATAAGGATTCATTTGAATAAAATATAAAAAAAAAAAGGATTATAACAAAGTTCAGCCCAACAAAGAAATGAAGACCATAACCTTAGAGTGGTTGTGGTAGAGGTACGAAAATGATCTTCTGAACAACGATTGAGGACCTTGGTTTGTCCATCCATCTGTGGATGATATGTAGTGCTATAGCAAAGAGCGGTATCACTCAATGCAAAAAGACAACGCTAGAAATGATATAAAACAATGTCGTCGCAGTCGGACACAATTGTCTTAGGAAAGTCATGCAATGTTTGGCAAAAGGTTCAGCTACTCGAGAGGCAGAGTAGTTTGGAGGTAGTGAGCCAAAATGAGCA
Organism: Dendrobium huoshanense; assembly: GCA_016618105.1. Classification (NCBI taxonomy): domain Eukaryota; kingdom Viridiplantae; phylum Streptophyta; class Magnoliopsida; order Asparagales; family Orchidaceae; genus Dendrobium; species Dendrobium huoshanense. Next base: position 44,589,321 of record CM028359.1, read on the forward strand.
TATTTATACAAACAATCAATTACTTCTAGCATGGTGGTTGTACCCTTGAGTTAGGTAAGCTAGCAATGAAATACATAGATAAATCCTCTTGTATTTATAATGGAACGAGTAAAGGAGTTAATAGACCGACGGGGGTAAGGGCTTTAATTTCTTGGCATGTACGATAATTATTAATGAAATCAGTGGCATCTTTATGGAGCCCAAGCCAAATAAAACTAGCAGAGACCCTTTTAAAGGTTTTGAGAATACCCTGATGGCTGTCAAGAGGTGTAAAATGAAATTTAGTGAGTATCTAATTTAAATGATGTGTATCTAATTTTAGTGAAGAAAACATACTCATATAGATTTGGCTTTGAAAATAAAGAATATTGTCTCAGATTTGATGATCTGAAGGAGAGAGCTCACCTTTAGATGGTTGAGAAGTGAGATTAAGGATATCAGAAGATATAAGTGCTAAAAAAACTTATGAATGAATGATTGGAAAACTTGGTTCATTAAGGCTTGAAATGTAGGAGCACTAGTTAAGCCAAAAGGCATAACGAAAAATTCATAGTGGTTGTTATGAGTGCAAAAAGCAACTTTATATATACCATTTGGATGCATACGGAATGAAGGACAAGTTTAGAAAAGAAATAGGCTCCATGAAGTTCATCTAACAATTCAATCACAGCTGAAATAGAAAATTTATTTTTAATAATAAGGCATTAAGAGAATGATAGTCTACACAAAAAAGCTAAGTGTCATCTCACTGTTTGACAAGGATAGAACTAGAAAAAGGACTATGACTATGAGGAATAATGTCAGATTTGTAACATTTCTAAAACCAATTGTTCCATCGAATCATTTTAATAATGTTGGTAACTATGAGGACGGATATTAACAGGTTTGGATAAAGATGGAAGATGGATATGATGGTCGATGGTAAGTGGTGGTAGTAACTCTTGTGGTGGTCTGAATAAGTGTTGAAATTTGTGCAATAATGTGAAAATGGAAGTAGGACAAGGGTGAGGAAGGGTATCTAGATATTTATCTAAAGAATCAAGTGGTGTAAGATTTATATTTAGATGACGGGTGTGGGCTCCGAAAATTCGGCCTCGGCCTCCGCTCGCTTTTCTTTTTCGGCGAGGGAGTTTTAACGAACTAAGTTCTGAGGTAAATTTTAGAAGGCAGATGGGTTTGTAGATAAGACACTACCCAGAGATTTCGCCCTCATTTGCGAGGACTTTATGATCTGAGTTCTGGTTTCCTATAGGCGCAAGCCCCTATAGTTAACCCCTCCCGATCACGAGAGAGAACTTTCGATTAAGGCTAGTCATCAATCAGATTCGTATAGAAATACGTGTATCTGGCATATAGTAGCAGCATAGGTTTGGGTATTGAAAATTGGGTTTTTGGATTTGGAATTTGGTAAGATTGGAAAGTTTGGAAATTTGAAAGGTTTGATATTTAAAATAGAAATTTCACCATCGTGCACTTAAAGCGGATGGTGGGGGAATGGATGATGGACCCGATCAAGATCCCATGGTTCCGTCGTCCCGGGCCATCGTGGTCCCTGGTCTACTTAGTCAGAGGAGGTAGTCGACCCAACCTGACAGAAGGATCCTTGTCGGCAGCCATGGGTTGCTTCGTCCAAGGGGACCTTGTAGACCGGGGTTGGATGTTTGTCTAAGGGGACAAATTTGAATCCACCTTAGCTAACAGAGGGCTTTGTGCCCTATCGATCATATCCTATTGATTCATATCTCAAGGATTTGATGCCAATAAGGAACGTATTGGCTCTGGCCACAACCGGTATCTGTAGTGCCATTTGGCGGCGAAACCACTCGGTTCAGAGGGCCCTGGGTCATAACCGTTTATCCTGCGGTGCCATTTGGCAGCTAACCGCCGGTTAGAGGACACGTACCACGTCCTTACTGGCAGGAGATTGTTTTGAGAATGGATCCTAGTGATATTTTTTACTAGGCATTTGGCTCTTTGTGAGCTAGAGTTTATTTGAATTTGTCCACCCCGGCAGACTGTTGCGGAGGGTGGATGGATTTTGCTTTGAGTGATTGATGGATTGATTTCAGATTTAAATATCTGGATTTTTGGGATTGATTTTTGAATTTTTGGAGTATGGATTTTGTGTGGACTTTGGGTATTTGGGAGATATTTGAAATATTTGAGAACCCCTTCGATTGAGATCTTCAATCAACGCGGCCATCATCGGGGTGTTTAGGGGTCATTTCCATTTGATTGAACCTTGTCGACCCTATCAACTTATCGATAAGGGATCGGGTTTCTCGTAGGCTTTGTGCCTTTTGTTTAGTGAATTCTCTTGATTTTAGGCTTTGAAGGTCTAAAAAGAATGTATTTAGACAAATACACCGGTCGCTACAACCGTATATTTTGTTAGGTAATTCGAATCTTGTCGACTTCTATTGATCCGTATAGAAGGATCGGATTCGAAATTGAATTCACTTGTCAACCCGCGCAGCATCCCTAAGCGTCACGTGTGTACCAATAACACGCTCGTCGGGGCCCATACGGGTGATTTTTATATACCTCTTTGGTGTACCTATGTGTATACAATTTATAGTGTATGTGCAGGAGTATTTATTTCAGATCTTATTGACGCCTTCTGTCTGCTAGTAGGAGTGTTGCAGATCCGGTGGCGTTGAGTTGTGGATCGTAGACGCCTTCTGTCTGCTTGTATATGTGTTGCAGATCCGGTGGCGTTGAGTTGTAGATCGTAGACGCCTTCTGTCTGCTTGTATATGTGTTGCAGATCCGGTGGCGATGAGTTGTAGATCGTAGACGTTTTCTGTCTGCTTGTATATGTGTTGCAGATCCGGTGGCGTTGAGTTGTAGATCGTAGACGCCTTCTGTTTGCTTGTATATATGTTGCAGATCCGGTGGCGTAGGATTTTGATGTTGACTCCCCCTTTTTCATTCACCGGGGGAGGACTTTCTAGACCTTAAAGTCCGTTAATTTGCAAAGGATTCTTTTTGAGATCATCACTGTAATGGATTTATTATTTCCGGTGTTCGTGGGCACTAGAATTGTTTTCCTCTTAAATTTAGGAATTTTGGAACACCGGGAAGTTTAGCTCGGATTTGTTCAAACATCTCTTCCATTCTACAAGAGGTGTTCTTTTCGTACATCGGGCTGCCTTTGTACCCGGCGTGCTGGAAGATCTTGACCACCAATGTCGTAGGTGATATCTGTACTTGTGTCCACAGTGATTCTTTGTTCTTACGAGGTACTCACTCTTGTTATCCACAAGCTGGTTGTATCCATTTACGAGGACCCGTTGCGTCCGCCACGAGCTCCTGGAACTGTTCGTAGGAGACCCATTGTTTCCTACGTCATGCCCACCTGTCACCAATCTCAGGTGGGTTTGATGTACTTGCTTGTAGGGGACGGTCCTTCCATTATTGGTCTCTCATATTGCCTTCTCAATCAACAGGCACATGCAGGCATTGTCGTAGGAGTTCATGCATTGAGGTCTTGTAACATGCTTTGTGTCACTTTTGACCGTACACATGTTCTTGTTTGAACTCTCTTGCATATGATTCAAGCCTTGTCCTTACATGTGTTTGAATCCAAGTCTGAGTTCCAACGTACAAGTTCAAGTATTTGCTCAAAGTTTTGTTCATCTCATTTGATATCCAAATCAAATGTGAAACTGAGTTCCTTGTTATTCTTAGAAGTTTGGGTTCTTTATTGTTCATGTTGAGCTTGGATCCAGCTTGAGTTCAATTTGAGTTTGAGTTCTATGATCGGGTCCCCTGATATTGCATAGTTTTAGTTCCAAGAACAAGTTCAAGTGCTTGTTCAAAGTTTTCTGGGATCTTTTGAGGTACAATTTCTATGTTCAAATGATTTGATTTGGGCTTCAACTTGATTTTATTTTATTTGAATTTGGTCTTTAGAAATCATTTGAATTTTGGTTTTGATTTAGGTCCACAAGTCTTTTGTTCTTCGTACAGGTCCTCTGCTCATTTTAGTTCAAGTTCTGTACATTTTTGTTCGAGTACAGGTCTTCTATATTATTTCCCAAGAAGGTCTTCAAATTGTTCAAGTCTTTGTACATTTCAGTGAACATTTCGGCAGCACCCCGGCATATTCTCCGTTTGGGGGAAAATTGGGGAGCTGGGCCTTCCCACCACGCTACTAGAGCGTGTATGGTAGGTGTCCGTAGACACCGCGGCCGTACAAAATTTCATCCCACCACGCTACAAGAGCGTGTATGGGGCCTTCAGCAGTACCCGTACCAGAACAGCAGTGACGTATCAGAACAGCAGTGACTCTCCCCACCACGCTACAAGAGCGTGTATAGGGCTCTCCCGCCTCGTCGTATGCTTCGCACCGGGCTCCCTCCTACCGTGCTACAAGAGCGCGTATAGGTGGTTCCCCGGTCCGCTGCAAACGTCGAGAATGGGATTTGGAACATCATACCTTTGCATAGTAGTCGTCGGCAGTGTCGGTGTCGAGGTCGAGGTCGAGGTCGTCCCCACCACGCTACAAGAGCGTGTATAGGGCTTACCCGCCTCGCCGTATGCTTCGCACCGGGCTCCCTCCTACCGTGCTACAAGAGCGCGTATAGGTGGTTCTCCGGTCCGCTGCAAGCGTCGAGGACGGGGTTTAAGTTAGAAATTTATACCTTGGAACCCGGCGGACTGGCGACGATGGCTCGTGTATCCAGGCAAAGGAGACTCGGAAATTGAGGTAAGAGGAGCATCCTATTTCTTTTCTTTCTTTCTCCTTTTTTTTTAAATATAATTAATATTAACTAATTATAATTAATTAATAAATTATTTTTAATTAATTACTTTTAATTAATTATAATTAATTAAACTAATTAATTAAATTTATTAAATTTAATTAAGATTATTAATTATAATTAATCCATGATTAATTATAACTAATTAATTTTAATTAATTTTAATAAATCATAATTAATTGATATTAATTAATAATAATTACTTTTATAAATTATAATTAATTAACATTAATTCTAATTATAATTAATTATAATTAATTAACTTAATTATAATAATTTAATTAGAATTAAATATAATTAATTATAATATTTATAATTAATTAAAAATGATATTTATAATTAATTAACATTAATTATAATTAATTAATTTTTTTTTTTTAGATCCCTCGGCACAGTGGAATTACGGGATTTGGCCGAACGAACGAGTGAGAGGGAGAGAGTCACCTTCACTGTGGCGAGCTCCCGTGGCTGCTTCCGACCAAAGTGTGGTAACTTCCGATCCAATGGGGAGAGCAAGTCGTCGGAGGGAGCAAAGTCGGTCAGCCCTGGTGGATCCGGAGAAGAAGCGGAAGGGAGAAAGTTACCCTCAAGCCGGCGAGCTCCCGTTCTCGTCCCGATCAAAATGTCGTAACTTTCCCTCAAGCCGGCGAGCTCCCTATGCTCCTTCCGATCAAACTGTCGTAACTTTCGTCCGATAAGGAGGGGACGAGTCGAAGGAGCGAAGCTGGACGTCCACGGAGGAATCGAAGAAGCGGCCTGGATATAGCGAGCGGGCTCTCCCTTGCTTCCGATCAAGATGTCGTAACTTTCGTTTCGACTGGAAGGGACAGTCGTCGAAGAGGCGAAGTCGGACGGCGAAGAGGGAGCCGGAGAAGCTAACGAGAGGGAGAAAGTTACGATCGCAGCGAGCGAGCTCCTTTGCTTCCGATCAAGATGTCTTAACTTTCGATCCTACAGGAGGGGAGAGTCGTCGAATGCGCGAGATACCGAGAGAGAGCGAGAGGAAAAGAGCCGCAGCTCTCTCGTTTCTCCAATATTTAATCGCGGCAGAGTCGATCGTGTGAGGATGTGGGAGAAGGGACGTCGACGTGCTGAATTCGGCGCTCGATCGTGGCCGGACAGGTATGAGATTATTTTATTTTATTTTTTTCTTTTCTTTTGTTTTATACAACAGGTTAACAACGGGATTGAATAGTGAATATCTGAATGGCTAGATAATGAGTCAATGAGATATTATGGCACACAATTGGTTAAATGAAATGGGGTTGGAGGATAATTGAGGTTCACTTAAAATTATAAATTGTCAATTCTGATAATTAAATTGAATAGTCAAATCACGATAATTATATAAAACACGTCCTGAGGATTGTAGCCCATGCATGCTTAGAACGATATCGGCACTATGGATGGATATGATGAATAAATCTAAAGTGACCTGATAGCCTTGCCTTATTAATTGTGACAATAGTGTATTTAAGTTTACAAAATAGTAAATTGCATTGCCTACTGAAACATTGAATTGGTTAATAGGTTGAGAAGTAAGACAAAGTTGATGAATAAAATTAGGGCTGCAAATGAACCTAGCGTTCGACGAGCTACTCTTGGCACGGCTCGATAAGGAGCTCGTTCATGTTCGTTTGATAAGGTAAACAAACGAATTTGAACACTCTTGATAAATACTCGATAGTCTAATGAATGAGCTTGAACAACTTGTCGTTCAGTTCATTTATGTTCGCGAACATAATCGTTTATACTTGTGAACAATCTCGATTAGAGCTCGAGTAAGAATCTCGGTTAGAGCTCAATTAGAATTTTTAAAATAAATACTATTGAAAAATAAATACTACTAATTTAATATTTTTAACTTTAACCATTTCATTAGACATATCTTTAAGTCATATATAGAGAGAGATATATATATATAATATTTAGAAATATTAACTAAATAAAAATATATTATATACTACTTTTTTCATCTCCACCTCGGCTTCCGCTTAGAAAAAATATATATAATATTCAATTGGAGAGGATCGTTTTCCCACTCAGTAAATATATATATATATATATATATTCCAGCCTTCGCTTCCACTCAGAACAAAAAAAAAAACATTAGTTTAGTCCCACATCGTGCACAGAAAGAAAATTTAGCTCTATATATTAAGACATAGTGGCTTTGCTACTAAGCGTGTCGGTTGGGCTCTATAGGCCGGGGGGCGGGGGGTTCTTTGTAGTCTGTTTGTTCGACTAGAGCTTAACGAGCTCAAAATAAATTGAATTCGAACCTGTTCACGAACTATACCCGAATAGTTCATTTTATAGACGAACTCGAGCTCGAACAGCAATGGAAGAAGCTCGACGAATTTCGAACCGAGCTTGAATATGTTTTCATCAAATGAACTTGAACTCGAACATGCCGAAGCTCGGCTCGGCTTGGTTCATTTGCAGCCCTAAATAAAATTGTCTTGAATAAAAATATGGGTACTCTCGCTATCAATTAAAGTCATTTAAACAAAAAGATCGAGGATTAAATTGTCCGGCTAATGCATTTAAATTGATTGCAGAAGAAAGATCTTGGTTATTATATATATTAAGAGAAAAAATAGAGGAATCTATACATTAATTGTCATCAAAGCAAAGTAATAAGTAAAATTTACTAGGGCAGTGATATTAGGGTCCAAATTTTTCATCACAATAAAACAAAATCCTTTTCTCATATATGTTGAATTTCAATAGGAGAGAGTTTGCGAATTACAAAGTTAGAAGGTTTATGGGTGGTTAGAGAAGGTTGGGCCGAAGAAGTGGGGTTGTAGCCATATGGAGGAAGAGTTGTAGAGGGTAAAATCTTGTCGGTTGAATAGAAAGGGTCAAGTTTGCATCATTGTGATGATGGTTAAGAAAAAAAATCTTGAATTTTAGATTCATAACATCTAGCAAATTCCATTGCAACCAAAAGAGAATTAGACGTGCAAGTAAAAATTCTCTTCATAATACTTGTTTAAGTCCAGAAATGAAATAACTAATAAGAATATACTTCAATAGATTGGGCACTTTAAATGCAAAATTTTCAAAAGACATTTGAAAATCCAAAACAAAAGTTTGTTGAGTGAATTTTGAAAGATTTCCATGTAAACCTTCATAAGAAGAAATGCAAAATATTTGTTATAAAGATCACATAAAATCAGGCCAAGAAAAAAAATTGACCTATCATCCTACGTCATTGATACAAAGTAGCTGCGGTACCTTCAAGATAAAAAAAAAAAATTTGATTCTATCGTGATGACAACAAAGAGTATTATTAAAATCTAAGTATTCATATGCTTTAAAGATCCATGTTTCCACATTAAATCCATTAAAATGAAAATTTTCAATGTTCATAGTTTCAAGATAAGAAAAATCCGGAGAAGTGGGGGCTGATTGTGGGGTAGGAAAGGATCCAAGAATACCGGTGGACAAAGAAGGATCTTAATTGCAAAAGGAAAGTAGCCAATCAGTGCATAAGCTATCAAGGCACTTATCAACGAAATTCATGAAGGTTTGAAATTGTTGGAGGGATATGCCAATAGAAGCAAATTGAACATCACCTTGCGGAGAGATTATTGGATTTCGGCAAATTGCAATTCCTAATTAGTTTGCATTCAGCATAGAGCTTTTACCAAATCAATGTTCTTCATGTTGGTTGGTGTTTGTAGATTTGCAAAATGCAATTCTTGGCAACAAGAATTAGTATCTGTTAATAAAAAGAAAAAACTAGTAGAATATGTTTTATTAAAAATCAGAATTCAGTAAATAAGACAAGAAAATGAAGAACCTGATGTAATCTTGAAAAATTATTGTTTAGGTGAAGTCCAGGTTGTAGGTAATTCTTGTAAACTTCAAGGCAACTGGACAAGAAATAAGGCTGAAATGAGTTTGGATGGAGACTTCAGGTTTGATGCAGAAAATGTTTAAAACAGAGTGCAAGGAGGCTGTTTTGCTTGCTGCAGATCGAACAAGGCTCGTTGTTTGCAGTAGTTCGGCTGGCCGGTTGGCCTAGATGACTTGCTAATTGTATTTGGAAAACAATCTGCAACCCAATTTGGAATGATCAGTTGGCCAAATGGTGGAGCCTGCGGAATTGGAAGACTGGATGCCTGCTGAAATGTGCAGACCAACGACTGCTGGATGATGGCAGGGAGGATCTTGCGGACTGCTGAAGGTTGTTGCAGATTGCTGAAAGGATGGCTGGGAGGAAGGAAGGCCGAGAGGATCTTGCACGGAATTAAGGAAGATCTCACAGAGAGCACCAAATTGTTATGCTTCTTGATCTACATCAAGAAGTTAATTGCACTTTTTTAGTAGGTGCAGAGTACTCCTTGGTGACGAAGGGGCAAGAGGAGAGATTATAAAAAGAAAGAAAGCAGAAATCTTATTTCCCGAAAAGATATTACAACATTAGGGGTCTATTTTAGTATTTACATAAACTGGTTTTAGGTTTAATAAAAGTTTATACAAGCTGGTTAAATCCAATTAATAATAAATAACTAAAATGGGTTTGAGGGTTCATTTAATGTTGACATAACATGAATCGCAGGCTGTTGTATTTGGCATGTTGCTTGAATTGTTCCTTCATTTGGAGAGCCTTTTGTCATTCTTCTAAGATGATAGATTTGACGTATTTTATCATCTTGGTACTGAATTTTTGAATTATTCACCCGCTCTCAATAATTTTGTTGTGCTGTATTTGAGTCCAAGATAATATGTTGTTGCTTGACAAAACCCTAAACCCAAAATGTCATTAAACATCACAATTCCCACCATGAACTTGCTAGAACAATGATTGAGTCATTAATGAACCATCTTTGAACATGATCAAGCCATCTTTGAATACCCTTCAAATCATCTTCAAATCTTATGTGAACCATGTTCGAACATTATTTCAAAGTTCTAAGTGTTTGATCATGATTCAAATATGGCTATATCATGTTCGAAAAATAATTAATTATGGTTTTTTTTTCCCTCATTATCTCTCTTAATGTTTATTGATTTGAATTGTGTTCCATGCATTCAAATGTTTGTTTTAATTAAACCTGTTGAGAGGAATTACACTATTCGAGACATACAAAGTTAGGGAGGTATAAAGAAAATTATTCAACAATTTAAAGCTAGCCTCATTGTCGAGGTTAAGACATCCTCATTTCGTCAATTCTTCAAATGTTTTGAACTATAGTTCTTTGGGGCCTTCATTTATCCGTCATTATTGAGAATGGTTGATGATAATGAGGAGGTCACTTCATTGCAACCAATATTCGAGGCAAGGAAACAACATTTAATATGTTGAATTTGCTATTATTATTATGCTGAGGTATAGAGAATACCCATATGAGCACTTCAACAAGATGAGTAGAAAGAGCAGGCTAAAAAAAATATATTTAGGTGGAGACAAAAATTTCAAGAATTTAGACATGGAGATAGCATTATTGGAGTGCACTAAGATTAACGATATTTGAAAGCTTGATTTATGTTTCATTGTAGATTGTATTCCCCCAACTATGATAACCACAATATAGTTTTTAACTAAGTTTCCTAACTTGATTGAAGATGATAAAGCATTTAAATACCCATGGAGTATGATGTCATAGAAGAAGATACTAAGAGGGCTAAAAAAGAATATGGTATACTACGAAGCCATTGCCATAAAGAAAGATTCACTAACCCAGTACCTAGTAATTGGATATGCAATATCACTGCATATCCAAGAGAGGGGGAGATGTGTTGAGTCACTTGGAGAGATGTATCTAAAGATGTGCTAGAAGAGCAGCAAGGTGATCACAAGCAAAAGATTTTTACCAATGTTAATAAATAAAGATAATAGTGTTAATAATTATTTGAATTAAGCAAAATATTTTAGCTATTTTGTGGGTTAACTCCTAACTTGTTCCATGCAAGTGATTGTTCATTTTGTGCTGATGCATTGAACAAATGAGACGTACTTGTGTGCGTCTGTTATACATACTCCACCTTAGTCTATCTTGGATAGTCACAAAAAAAAGAAAGCAAACTTCATTATTTTTGTAGAGAAAACAAGGGAAGGGGAAAAAACACAAAAATCCATAGTCAGTCCATACTCTCCTATGAAGAATTGAAGCATCTTTTTATTATTGTATAGGAGTCGAAGAGCAATCAACTTAAGTTAAAGAATAATCAAAGGATGGAACCAAAATTAATGTTCTAAAAAAGGATTAAAAGGGTTAAATCAAGATGAAGCATTTTGTTTGCGTGATGCAATTCATAACCCTCAAGTTTGATTAAGGCATAAATCTCAAATAAAAAAATTAAAATAAAATCATAAAATTTAAAATAATTCAAGTTATCAACATAGTTCATCATCATAAATCATAAAATCACATTATGTTATAATAGGTATTTTTTATAACAAAAAGTGTTTTTATTTTCAATAAATATAAATTTGAGGTGTCACCCCAAATGCCTCGAGGCTTTTCGAGGCATAAAGCCTCAAGGGGTGCGACTCAAACAAAAAAAAAAAGTTTAAGCCTCACTCATACCATAAAGGCAAAAGCCTTGAGGCATGTGCCTCAAATGCCCTTCTAAATCATGGCTCTAACCAATCTTATTCAAAGTTTTGCACATATGAAATGAGGAGGGAGGAGGTTCTTGCTACTAACTCAGCCATTCTTACTACGGATGCTCAAGATGAGGTGCAAAAGATGGAGATAAAGCAAGAAGTGGAGGAGAGGGTGGAAGAGATAGAGGATCAATCCAAGGTCATCTCTTACTATTATAGAAGAAATAAGGCTAAGTAAAATAGATATAAGAGGTGAGAGAGTAAAAATTATTTAACTATGAATTTTAGGGATCCATCATAAAAGAAACACAAACCCACAAATCAATGCACAGTTGATCCTCTCCACCCGATTGACGAAGTGTAATTATCTCCCCAAGCATTCACCTTAAATATGGGCTTTGGCTATAGATATTTGAGGAAGGTTTGTGTGTTGTTGTCATAGGAGGCTTCTCTCCTACCTTGAAGTAAGAGCTTAATGATCCTATTCATATGGTTGAACATACAAATGTTCTCTCTATCATAATATATAATACTCAAATCAAAGGTTTAAAATTGCACAATTGGGTACTGAGGCATTTTTCACTTGTGAGGCGAGGCGTAAGTCTTAAAGGCGTTTTGAGGCGTAAGCCTCAAAATCCAAATAAAAGTTAAAAGTGATTTTTTCTATAATACCCAAATAATATGTTAAATAATGATATTTTTACATTCTACTGAACTATAAAAGGACAAATTGACATACAATTGAAATTACAAATTGCACAAAACGTAAATTGGCAAGTGATAAATTACTTGAAATAGAATTAAAATCCAATATTACAAAATCAAAATAACATGAAATATATGAATTGCGTAGAAGTATTCTATAACATCAAATTCAACTCCAAATTACTTCTTTCTTAGCTCTCTACTTATCCACATTTAATTCTAAAAAAAAACTAACATAATTAGCAACAACTCAGAAATCATCTACATTGTTATCAGTGGGATTTTTATTTGAGTTGTAATCATAAAAAATTAATCTCTTCCCTATCTCATCCTGTGAACTTCAATGCCTCTCAATCTGTTTCTTCTTCATTATTTCAATCATCTTTCTCTTTTATAAATATTTTTCATTAACATAAAGATGAGAATAATTGATGAGGACATCAGATTCGACACGTGTACCATCGTCGGAGACGTAGATCGACGGCTACGATCCAGAGCCTTTATTTCTGATTTATTTTGTATTTAATTTATTCTAGCATTTTATTTTCCTAATTGACTCCTGTGGGTATTGAGTCGCTTGTGTAGCCCTGAGGGCATTTGTGTCTTTCTAGCTTTGTTTTATCTTGGCCTATTTAAAGGAGGCCTCATGCATTATACTAGGGAATGAATTATTTTGAATGAAAATGTTATGTTCTTGTTTGATCTCTTAGTGAGTTCATGAGAGGAGAAGTTCAAGAAGGACAAGAGCAAGACCCATCAACCGTTGGTGGATTCCACGGTTCGCGTCCCCGATTTACTATTCTTCCCCTACACACCCACATCATCTCCACGCCAAACACCCGCCGGCCTCACCTAACCCCAAATCTCCCATCCTGTTTTCCCCTCAACCCGAGCCCCTACATCATCGCGCCGGGCACCTAGAGGATCCAACCCGTCGGCCCTTCCTTTAGCCGCCGACCTCCCATCCTCCACCACTACCTCCCAGCCTTCAAGCGCCAACCCCTTCCCCTCTCCCCACATGTTTCAAAATTTGAAATTCAAATTGATTGAGTTTCAAAATTTTCAAATTTGACTGGTGCCAAATTAGAAAAGTTTCAAATGAGATTCAATTTAAATTTAAATTGAATCGGATTTGAAAATGTCATCCCTAATTAGCTAAAACAAATTAGGAAACCCTTAATTCTCTTTCCCACAAACCCCTCTCCCTCTATTAATGCCGCCGGCCCCAAGGGGGGGGGGGGGGGGGGGGGGGGGGGAGGAATCCAAATTGATTCTCCCTCTTAATTCCCCCATCCCCCACTTAGAATTTGAAATTCAAACTCAAATATTTCCCCTCCAATTCATCTTAAACTGAAATTAATTTCAGTTTTCCCTATATTTCCTCAAACCTTAACTAGCCCTACCCCCCCCCCTTCTTCTCAACTGCACCCACCTCCCCCCTCTTCTTTTCTTCGGCACCTTTCCTAGGTGACGGTTCCTTCACCTCACACCACCACGACAGCGAGATCCTCCCATGATCATGCATGGCCGATCCGGAAGTTGATCACGGCTTTGCTTACAATGCCCAAGGAGAGATTGACATTCTTCTCTCTCCTTTCTACGAACCCGATTGGGAATACGACGAAACGGTTGAAAGATACGTCAAACGAATTCTCTACTGCCTCGCCAAGACGATCGAACTCCGACAACCCCGAACACCGAGGGTTCTCATCGGACGACGACCCACGCCTCCAACTCCGGCTCCTTCCCCGACGACTAGTCCCCTCGGCATCACTTGTTTATTAGTGGCATCCTTAAGTTTGTGTGCAATCCTCTTCCGCTAAGCCGACCGACATCAAGAGTGCATGTGAGGGACTCCGAGGTGAATGATCTAAATCTTAAACCGTGGATTTTGTTAAGAGCCATTTGCTTTATTATTTATTGGTTGAAATGATTTTGGTAGTCTCATGTTGCTTTTAATTGTAATAAATTGACATTACTTAGTTCTTCCGTGGAGATTTTCTTACGATCTATCTTGGAACACATTTGTTTCTAACTAGCTACGCAAAGTTCACAAGTTATTAATTTCCTACAAGCAATTCTTGCATCGTATTACATCAATAATACTCCAAAATTTTTAGAGGAGGAAGTGGTGGTGTGCAGTTCAAGTGATTCTCGGTGGTGGCTACAACAAAGGCGGTGGGTAGGAGGTCATGGCGGTTGAGAGGAAGTTTCTACGGCTTGGGCTGCATGAAGGCATGATTTGTTAGGGACTTTAGTTTAGGATTTAAGTCAGTTTTAATATATATATATATATATTAGGTGAGGCAGCATGAGGCGAGGCACATACATATTAAGGCAGGCCTCAACCATGTTGAGGCACAAGTCTCATTAAAAAAAGCTCTAGGCATAAGCCTCGAGGCATTTTCAATGGAATTGCATTGAGGCGAGCCTCATATTGTGCAATTTTAAACAATGCTCAAATCATAAAGCCAAGGCTAACCCAATAAGATGTGCTATGTCCATAGAGAGGATATAAGACTATATTTTATACTTATAATTACCAATCTTAAGTGGAATGATGGGGAGAGAGGAGTGATTCATCCATTAAATATGAAATGGCTTAGGGTGAGGCTCATCCAACAAGTTCAACCATCATTGCATGGGAAAATTCAACATTCATGCCACTCCCACTATTCATAACAAGCATGACTTCTATTATTACATATCACATGCATGGAGAATATATTTCTCCTCTAACATTCTACTCTACTCCAAGGAACTGCCAAATATCTCATGACTCCAATTTGACGGTCATTCTAAACATCAATCTCCCCTTCATCTAGGAGTGACTCATCCAAAATCTTTTCATAATCAACATCCTTAAGAATACCAAACTTATCCAAAAATAAAATATGCGTTCTCAACTGATGTTGTATTTGGCCCTTCCTATGGCACTTGAAACACATAATGTTTTATTAGTCTTGAAGCTCATCTAAGCAAGAGCCTAATAGTCTAAGTGCTATTAATAGTGAGGGTAGGCCTAGAAGTAGGCCTCCAGCAAGGATTGTAGTCTGACTCCTAGGCCTAAGTAAGGACGTAGCCTTCTTTTCATTTTCCACAATAATTATATATAATGAAAAGCATCCTCTAATATCTAAGATTAAACAAATTTATTTAAATCCAAAATATTCATTTTAAGACTAATAAAAAATTTATTAGCCAAACACTAATCATTATCAATATTGTTGATCCTAAAAATTAAATCCTCAAAAGCATTGAGGTATTTAGTGACTTGGAAGGTATCCTACCTTATAGTTAGAATTTGCACATTTAATTTTTTATCATGCTTGGGCACTCTAAGCATTTCTTTCATCTCTATCCAACAAGTTTGGTCCTTCCTAATTTGTGCACTTTTGCTAGAGTGTAGATCAAATTGATCCTTGCATAACTGGTGAGTTTCATCTTAGCAAAAATAACCATTTGATAATCATCCATCCTATGACACTCATAAAAGTCATCTATTTACACTACTCATTCCAAATATAATTTGATGATGATGTCTACCATCATAGGTGGGTGCCTCAACTTCAATTCATCTATAAAGATTATTATAATATTCAGCTTACCTATTCTTCTAGTCCTCTCAACCCTCAATCATATGACACAACGACCTCCTGGGAGGACTATCTTCCCTAGAGTTTGGGTAAGTGATGGATCAACTGAGCCTATGGACCCCACTAGTGTGAGCGGCAGGCAAGGAGAGAGGGGGGTTCAAAGCGGATTAATTACTTACCTTAGAAGACCAAAATTGAGTGGGAATTAGGAATATTTATTTAGGGAAAGAGAGTTGATTTGATTGGGAGGGAATTAGAAAGTTTTATAATCAAGCGTGAGTGGTTTAGGAGGTTTTTAATCAAGGGGGTATTGTTTAAGAAAGTTTTAATTACAATTGTGAGGGAATTATTTAGGGCAAGATATCTAATTTGAATTCAAAACCTATGAGAAAATTATTTAGGGAAAAGGGAGGAATCAAGAGGGAATTATTTAGGGAAGTTTTAATTACAATTGGGAGAAAATTATTCAGGGCAAGAGATCTAATTTGAATTTAAAATTTAAGAGAGAATTATTTAAGAAAAAGGGGCTGATTTGGGAAGGCATTAGGAGGAGCTTATAAAGGCTAACTATATTGTTATTTTGAGGGGAGGTGATTTGTGTTTGCTATAGTATTTTTTTGAGAGGGCTCTAACCGACGGCTAGGGATTTGGGAGAGTCGAATCTTCCTCTCCAATTGAAGATTCAACTGTATCTTATTATTTTCTTTCATAAATCTTGTAATAAAAAAAGTTATGGTATGCTCTTCCTAATTTCTTAATGTTGTTTGCTGATTTTGACGAAATTGCATCAACTTCCTATCAGTAAGGTTCATTCCTCTAAATAAATGGGTTGGTTGTGCAAATGTTTGAGGTCGGGTGGAATTTATAGCTGCAAGGATCTGCTTTTGTGTCACCAAAATAGCCATCTAATTCCTCAGCTCATTCATCTAACCTCTACTCTCAATCAACTAGATTCTAGCATCCACAAAAAAATATTGGTTGCTAAAGTCACTCTTAAGAGTCAAGTTTTAATTAGTTCTACTATACTGGTTATACCCTCAACTTGATCAATTGAATAACTTATTTGGGAAAAACATAATATTAAAGGATAAGATTCATCATATGTAAAAAAAAAAACCCTTTTTGAAGGGTTGACTAATAATTTTTTTTGAATGTATACAATATTTTCTCTATACAAGGGGAATGTATCATACTTGCATTTATTAACTTTAAACCCATTGCACTAAATTTTTCATGCAATATATAGCATAATTTAATGTGATTATTGAAATGCATGTTCTTGAGGCATTATTTTTATTATTGTATGGATTTATTCTTCCTGCACGGATTTACTGTTATTGCATTATTCTATTGCTCCTGCCACTGGATTGTTACTATTAATGATATACATACTGATACTATTTGATACTACAAATTCGCTGTACTGATATTATGCATCTAATATATTGAGTACGTGATATAGGGGGTAGATAGCATGTGTACATTTTTACATGATTTTATTGCATTGATTTGATTTTGACCGCCTTTATTTTGATTTTATTTATGGATTTGACACTCGTACTAGTTTATTAGTTTTTGTACTGTAGTATTTTACTGTTTACATATTCTACTGCTCTGCATTTGAGATTTATTATTTATACACTGATTCAATGATCATATGAATGTAACTGCTATGATTTGACTGTTGACGTGCATATTTCTCCTTTATCATGCTTTGAATTCAGTTGTAAGTTTGGTGACATGCTGGACATTTTAAGCTCATCATATGTGGTTAAATGATTTAAGGTCAGGGGCAGGGGGCCAAGAGTGTGAGGCTGGTCAGGATTCTTCAGGTTTTGTTTCTTTTTGTTATAGTTATTCTTTTGTACTAGGGACATAATGGTTATAATATGTTCATAGATCCAGAATAGTGTATATAATTTTTGGGAATATAGATGTGTACATTAATGTTTTGAATTATAGAATTTTTTTTGTTGTTTATTACCGATATATTATACTAGATTGCTCTGATTGTTGTTTATTAAAAGATTAATTCTTCCAATTTAGATTATGGGACATCAAATATCATTATATCAGTATCCAGTGTAGATCAGTACTTAGAGGAGAGGAATGGGATATTATCTGGGCTCATAGGACATCTATTGAGAGCCCAGTAGATCATGGAAACAAAGGCTGAAGAGCATAAGAGAGAAGCACACTTTGAGCCAGGATACATGGTTTGCTTAAAGCCGAAAACCTACAAGCAAAGGACATTAGCTAGGAAAAGGAATGAGAATTTGTCCTCACGATACTTTAGGCCTTGTGAGATTTTGAAATGCATTGGAGAAGTGGCCTATAGATTGAGGCTACCACATTCATCAGCATTGCATCCAGTCTTTCATGTCTCATAGTAGAAGAAGTCAATAGGAGACCACATATCATCTTCTCTACCCCCAACTTTGACAGAAAACATGGAGTTTATTTTAAAATACCTAGAATTAAAAGGTGTACGTGGAGAAAAGATAGGGGCAAAAGAGGTGCTAATCAAGTGGAAGGATTTGCCGGAGCACTCATGGGAGCCCTACAAGAAAATCAGGAGACAGTTCTTATCCTTCCACCATGAAAACAAGGTGTCTTTGTGTGGGGAGTATTGTTACACCCACGCCAATTACGAGCAGGAGCCAGTCACCTGGTTCAGAGGAACCGAACCCAATAAGAGGGAACAGGGAGGGGGTTTCACACACCCCCCCCCCCTTGTGGGGCCAAGCAAAGCTACAATTCATTATGTTAGAAAAAAGAATTAAGGGGAAGTTATTTAGGGAAGTTTTGATTACAATTGAGAATGAATTATTTAGGACAAAAGATCTAATTGAATTTAAAATCTAAGAGAAAATTATTTACGGAAAGGGGGTTGATTTGGAAGGGAATTAGGAGAGCTTATTAAGGCTAATTATATTTTTATTTTGAGGTATGCAATTTATTTTTCTATTGTAGATTTCCTAGTAGCATCTAGGGTTTGTGGGAGAGTCAATCTACTTCTCAAATGGTAGATCATTGTATCTTTCTTTCTTGTGAAGTGATAATCAAAAATCAATCTCTATCTTCGTGTTCCTACAGTTTTCTACTTTTTATCTTCTTGTTGTATTTTACTTCCGAGATGCATCAAGATCACCTGGAGTTTTTTTGTGAGAATCCAAGAGGTTTAGAGGGTGATTGAGTGAAGGAAAAACTAGATCAAGAGTTAGCCTAGCTTAGCCAATTCCTGTAAAGAAGCATGGAGAATTCTTTCATTGCTGTAATGTAGAGAGAAAACCTATAAAATGATGCTAGAGATGTGGGAGAAGAGGTTATACAAAGGTTGGGAGAGAGATCAGCAAATTAAAGAAGAATACCTAGGCCTCCAACCAATAAGACCCTTATGAGGGGGGATCAACAACAAAGCAATTTTTCAATCTCAATTTTTTTGTCAAAACACTAAAATTCCTTCATTCATTAAAGAAAAATATTAAAACTAATACATCATGTTCTAATGTTTGAAATTTGAAAGAAAAAACATAAAATGAGGGAAATAAAAGCTATGATGAAATAAGAAAGTAGAGCACAATCACTGTAATCCCACTCCCAATAAGAGTGGTCAGCCCTAATAGCGTAAAGACTTTGAAAAAATAAATTACACATGAAGTAAAAGTAATTTAAAAGATTGAAGATTCAAAATTTTAAAATTCAAATTTTGAATTTCAATCTTTAACTATCATGATAATTTAATAATTTTCATATTAGCATATTTTATTATTCAAGATGGTAATGATGCTTTCTTACTTGATTCCATCATATAGCTCATTCATCTTAATCTTGTGATAGGGCCATCATAGCACTTGATTTTATTTTGAATTCTTGATCTTGATCTAATAGTGGGACCATGACAATATGATACTAATGTTCTACATCAAAAAATTCCTGATGTCATGGTCAGTTCTTATAATTCTAATGAACTGAAACAAAATACATTTGATGATATATGTTATCTCATTGTCTACAAAGATCATGATGTTGTATAACTCTAACCCCTGTCGCACTCCATGCAGATATTGCAAGCAACAATGAGTTCATTTTGCAAGTGTTTCCCTAGATTGCTTAAATGTCAAAATTATTTGACACCAAGCAGGAACTTTCTTATCAAAATCTCCTTTGAACCAGAGAAGGGAAACCACAAATGAAGTCCAAAGATTTGTGCAAAGTAAATAATTTATAATTTTGACAAAAAATAAAAAATTAAAATAGGCCTAACACAGAGTATGATGAATTCATTACATCTTAATTGTACCAACCATTGTTTAAAATTACATAATAAGAGGCGTGCCTCAGCTCAATTAAAAAAAAAATAACATGAGGTTTACGCCTCACCTTGAACTAATAAGGCGTACTACTCAGTAATGTTCTATGCAATTCGTAAGAAGTGTTAGCCACAAAAATAAGGTTTCGATAATTAATTTTTTAATTAATAAATCTAATATAAAAAATTACTCTTATTTTATTATTTCTTACACATAAACCTAAAATAAGCAAATCAAAACTCCCAAAGGCACGCACGTCTCGAATCCTAGCCAACATCGCTCAAACTGCTAAACCCAAGCCTCTGCTTTTTATTGATTAGGGAACAAGAGGAAATGGTAGAGATCGGAGATGAGGAGAAATATTGAGGGGATGTGGACACAATTGAGAGTGAGGAAGGAGAAAAATCAATTCACTATAATATTAATTCTAACAAAAACTTACTGAGTGATGGATCAGACTTGTTTATGTTGAATTAGGAGTGGGAGAGACTTATTATTAAGATTTAGTTTAACTTGTCATAATCTTACTTTGATTTAATACTTAAATGTTATTATGTTACTTAGTATTTCATATTTTTTAACATTTTAATCATTTAATTCTCAGACTTACATCTCAATATGCCTCAAAACTTATGCCTAGCCCCACGAACAGAAAAAACCTCAATGCTCGATCAAGCAATTCCAAATATTGGTAGCAACGATTAGGGAGTGTATGCTATACAACACATCATATCCTTGATTTTAAAAACAATTGTAAAAAATTACACCTAATCATATAAAATTTTACTAAGACCAATAATAAGTAGAGTTATTTTACAGCAATATATATCCATAGATCCATTAAAAAAAGATCATTTATCCATTCTCCCATTTATCCAATGCATGCTATTTATTTCTTTTATACAAATTTATATTGTTATATCTCTTGAATTATGCTTTGTTGTGTTATGACTACTGTGTTATATTTCTTAAATTGCACATGTATATACTTTTTATCTATCATTTGTTATATATTTATTCTTTCATTAATCCAATGACTATTTTTTATCACTGTTGTAAATATTTATTTTTTAATTAATCATTTCTATTCAAATATATTGTCTTATATCTCTTGAATTATACTTGAATGTCTTATGACTGTTATATTAAATCTATTGAATTGCACACTATTCTATTATATCTTTTGAATAACACCATATTATGTTATAGCTAATTCTCTTGAATTGCATTTTTTTGTGCTATGAATATTGTGTTAAATCTCTTGAATTTCACTTTGTTGTGTTATAGCTCTTAGAACACGCTCTACTTTATCTAACTCAAAATCTAATGTATCATAGATGTTAAGATCGTACTCACTTATAATCTAATGTGTTATAACTTTATTGGAATGCACTATGTTATATTTTGTAAGAAAACTGAAATGGACCCAAGTGTGGTTATGGCTCTCAGCTTATTGAATTCTCCAAGAACCGAATGGTGATGTGAAGTGAAGAGATAATTGTGACCCGTTGCTTACGCAGAAGCAAGAACCTTTAAGTGTAATAACGCCACAATCAACTATGGATAATTGGTTAATAATGTAGGGGAAAACACAATTGAAAAAGTCGGATGAGTTCTCATTCTCTACAAGAACCATGAGAATTCAAAATATATCAACCAACAAAAAAATGGTTTCTTATTTCTCCCTCATGCCTTAAATAGGATTCCAATAAAACACAACAAATAAAGCCCAAAAACACGCCTACATAATTTTGGGTATTAAAATAATAAAGGAAACCAAAAGAAAGACTTAGATTCCTAATGGCCCTTAAAAACAAATTTATTTATTAAACAAAAATTTGAACACAATGTTTAAAACTACGCAATTGAGTTTTGAGGCGTTTTTTATTCATGAGGCGAGACGTAATCCTCAAGGAGTTTTGAGGCGTAAGCCTCAAAGAGTTTTGAGGCGTAAGCCTCAAAATCTAAAAATTGTGTTACGTGATAATAAAAGTCAAAAGTAATTTTTTATATAATTTCCTATTGAATTATGAATTAACAAATTTGATACATATGAAATAAAAAATTGCACAAGATATAAAATGACAAGTGATAAATTGCGTAAAATAGATTTTAAATCCAAATATTATAAGAATAAAATAATATTAAATATATAAATTGTATAAAAGTATCATATAACATTAAGTTCAACTCCAAATTTCTTCTTTCTCAATTTTCTAGTCCTTTACATTTAATTTCTAATGAAAGCTGAAATAGTTGACAACAACTTAGAAATCATATGCATTGTCATCACTAAGGTGGTCTTTATCTGAGTTATCGACATAACAAATTGGTTTATCACCTGTCTCATTCGGTAGAGTCGAATGCCTCGCAACATGCTTCTTTTTAATTTATTTCAATCATGTTCATCTTTTAGAGATATTTTCATCAACATAAATATAAGATTAATGCTCCAAAATTTTTAGGGTAGTGGTGTGCAGCTTTCAAGTGATTGTCGGTGACGGCTACGACGGTGTTGGCTATGGCGAAGGCCACAAGATGGAGGTAGAGGCAATCGAGAGGAAGTTATTGAGCTCGAATGTACATGAATGCGTGATTTATATTAGTTTTAACAAAAATATGTACAAATTGGGTAAGGCATAAGCATCACGCTAGCGAGGCGAGGCATGCCTCAAGGTGAGCCTCAGCAAAGCCAAGGCGCAAGCCTCATAAAAAAGCTAGAGGCGTAAGCCTCGAGGCGTTTTGCACTAGAATTGCACTGAGGTGGGCCTCAAGGCGAGCCTCATATTGTGCAATTTTAAACAAAGTTTGAACATAATATAAAATAAAATCTGAATTATAGTTATTACTTGTAAAAATCATACACCTGCATTATTTCATATCTTCATCAAATTACTTTAGAAGTTGATATCAAAATTCCATCTTTGAGTGACACCTATGGGCCTCCACGAGTTCCCTTGAGCCTATGTAGCTTGAATTAGCTCATAAAATGCTTGTTTGAAATTCTTATATATACTCTTATCACCAGGCCAATGAGATCTTGAATTGGATCGGATATGCCTCAATTAACGTGTTTGTCTTAGTGCAAGTGTTATTCCCATCATAACCCATATTCAAATCTTGTTCAAACCATAATCGAATCATCTTCTAAACCAGTTTGAACTTCATTCATACTCTGTTAGAATAGGTTTTAAACAATGATGAAACCTTGCTCAAATAAGGTTTAAGCATAACTCGAATATGGATTGAACCTTGTTTGATATGATTCTAGCCTTGTTCTAACAAGGTTCGAATATGGTCAAAACCTTGCTCGAATATATTTACAAAATTGTTCGAACCTATGTCGTTTGAGGCAAACTTTAAATAAGTACTCCAAAATCAAAATTGTGGATATTTGGTCCAAAATGAACTTTAAGACATTTTTCAAGAAAACAAACAACAAACATATTTCTCCAAATTCGAATATTATCAAGCATATAAAGTAGGAGTTGTCCAATTTATATTGGCATGAACTATAAATAAGCATTCTTTCCTTAATCAAATTTTCCTAGAGTTTAAAATTCAAGGTTTAATTTCATCTTTGAAAATAAGTGCCATGGTAAACCAACATCATAAGCATTTCTCCACAGAGGTTGCATCTCTAAGGAACCACAACTCTTACTACAACTAACACCATATCACTAGCTAAATTTTATTATTATAAGAATCGAAACTATCATACTAACTTTTCATCAAAGGAAAACACGAGAAAGGAACTTCCTAACATAAAAGTAGCTAGTAAAGAAGAGTTACAAAAATAAACGGAAATGCAATAAAATTATAATTGAATTTGCATCCAGATAACAAAGTCAAACATGAAACTACTAGAGATGTAACCAAAAACAAATATGAATATGGAAGCAAAACAAAATCAGCAGAAATTAAACATCGAAGTATGATATAAAAGGGTAACAACATTCAATTTTCATGGGGCGATGAGCATATTCAAGCAGCTACATTGAGCATAATCATATATTGCCAGCATTGTTGACTATATTCGACATTTATTTGAAAGTTTGTTAAAGTATTATGATACGTTAGGCAAACACAATACACACTAACTAAAAAACTATTCCTTCACCCATTCAATATAGTGCAGCTGAAATATATGATAGACAGGTTCCCTTGAGGTACAAGGTATCATATTAGGTGATATCTATGTACCAAAATAACAATGAAAGCTTCATAGTGACAACTGTGTGGCACCCCAATTTTCTCTTGGTGATTAATTACCCGTAGCTTAACAGGAATGTTGGCAAACAAAGAAAATTGGATAACAAAAGAATAGCTTCTGCAACTGGGTGGTATCATTAAAACCAACTCAATCAATAATCTAAGACAGCATAAAGGTAAAACATGAACATTGCAGAATTTAAACATGGTTTCACATTTCAGTCCAAGAAAAAGATAATTAAACTAAGAAAGTTTTGTAGTATAATTTTAAAGAAGAAAAAAATGAATATGGATGGTACCTTCCTAACTTAGACTATGGCACAGCCATATGTAGCACAGAGCTGACTAAGTGCATTTTGATTGACTGGATCCACAAACTTCTCAATTATCCCTGGGTATCTTCCTGGACTATGTGCAGATAGTCCAGCAATAGATTTGATCAGAAATTCCTTTGGGTCCTTAGTCTCTTTTAAGGGATCATCCTCATTCTTCCCAGCATTATGCAAGCGAGCAAAGGATGCCGAGTAGCCTACAGTTTCAGGAACATCCATTAATTCATTTTCTAATTCAACTCTGGATTGCCCTGGTTGGACAAGCAAAGAAATTATACTATCAAGCATCTTGCCCCATAGTTCAACCGTTGAAACATCTAATAGAGTGGGAGACTCGCAAATTAATCTTGTAGAGGCAACTGAAGTCAATTTCACTTCGATGGAACCTGAAATCAACTTTAGATTCGGAATCCAGAAATTCTTTATGATAACTAAAAATATGTTATCTTGAACTGCATTTATGGAGTCAACGAGAACTACAGGACCATGTTTCACCAAAACCAGTGACATGAATACAACAAGAGAGTTCACAAACTTTACAGTCGATCTATTTTGCAGCTGATAAAATAGAACAGACCAGATATGAGTAATATATTGCCCAATCATGTCAAATCCAAGGTTCTCCACAACAGTATTGAGCACGTAAAATCCCAGATCTTCAGTGCTGGATATTGAGACAAGCTTTTTGAATATCCAAAGGACTTGACTCAATCTTCCCTCATAGTTAAGTTCTGCATTTGGAACTTTCTGAAGGTATGCCCGCAACAGGCGAACCAGAGCTGGAGCATTTGCGGACCTCATCCAAGTTTGTGGCATGAGAAGAACTTTGAAAAGCTCCATGTAATTATGTGAGAGAGGCGGCCTGCTTATCTCAACAAGTTGGGCAAATAACTGAAATGCATATGGCCAAAATTCAGTCACATCATTCCTTAGAATATTTTCAAGGACGGGGAAAAGTGCTGCTTCAAACACTGTGATCAGTGATGGTTCTTTTTCACATGTTCGCCTGACTAAAGCAGCAATTGCCTCAAATAGATAATGATTGAAGACCGGGTTTATGGGATTTTTACACACTTCTGCAAGAACTGAAACGAGGAAAGCAATGCAGTGCCTAGCAACATCACCACTAACATCAGCAACCTCAAGAACCCTCATGATGCACTTCATAATATAATGATTCTCCTTCGAATCGGGCAACTGTAATGCTTCAAAAAGATTTCTCATTAATGATGCCAAGTGGGGATTAATATCCAAAGCACCATACCGTGGCTGCAAGGCCACAACATTTGGACCTGATTCATGCACTGGAGATCTATCCCTTACCAGCAAAAGCTTCTCTATACAATTTGCGGCATAAGAATGAACAACATTCGAATTAGCTCGAATAAAATTTATCACGTCTGACAAGAGAGCAATTGCTGTGTGCTTGGGAATCTGTTCACGAAACACCGTAAAGAATTTTAAAGCAGAAGCCTGCAAAATTCCTCCATCATTCACATTTTTCCCCAGAAACTCAGGAACTACAACAGAAGTGAAGAAGCTTTCCACATCTACAAGCTGAGCCTCTCCACCTGCCTTTGTTGCCAGTGAGGTCACCAGATAAATTGCAGCATCCTTTTCCTTCCAGTTCTCTGCCTGGTTTGCAGAATACATTGCCAGCATTTTCTGTATCTGACCCGATACCAATGTTATTACCTGCTCCTTATAGTTTGTGGCCAACCCTTTCAAAAGCTCGCAGGCAATTCGCCTCCTGGTACCCACATCGCTTCCTTCAATATCTCTACGTATATACTCAACAAAATTCATCTCAAAGAGCTCCTCGTCATCATCCCGAAGCCGTATGTTTGGGAATACAATGCTCTGGCAAATCTGCTGAAGGGTTTCTGGACTCCCAAAGAGAGAGTGGTGGACACTAGTGCTGACCGTAGTGAGGAATCGGATCGCCGTGATGGTAAGCTGATCACGAGAGGGCGAAGAAGCTTGAGTCAATAGTAGATTCCAGACAGCAGCAGCAAAATCCTTGAGGTAATCCTTAAACTCCTCTTCATTCTTCTCCATATAGAGTTGGAGATTGTCACATACTGCAGAGCGAAGGGCATCAACAGTTCCATCAGCCTCCAGGGCTGCTGTGTATGTGTTGGTGAGGTAGCTCAGAAACTCGGTCATCCACTCTCTCATGTGATCTTCAAAGAACTCAGGAAGCTCGATGGAGTTAAGAGAATAGAAGATCTCACAGCAGAGACGCTGGGACTCAAAGAGGAGGCGAAGGGCATCAGGGGATAGCGACGCAGATGCAATGCTTCCGGAGATGATCTGAGAGGTCTTGAGGAATATATCGAGAAGAGGAGCCGCAAAACCATCAAGGCAGTACTTCAGGTCGAGGCGAAGAGCAGAGGTATCAAATGCGTGGCGGAACTTAGAGAAGATGGAGTTGGCCGCACCGAGGAGGCCGTTGATCTTGGCATAGTCTTTCTCAGAGCGGAGGTATGAAACTAGTTCCGGCAGGAGGCTGGGCCAGGATTGCGGGAAATCGTAAGAGGAAATGATGGAGAGGGACTCACTAAGTTGACTACGGATGCGAGGGGAAGAAGAGAGCATGAGGGAAACGATGCGATCCTTGATCACTGTTTTCTCTGGACCGCGGATGGGGAAGGAAGAGGAAGGGGGCCATCGGGAGCGGAGGTGGTTCTTGAAGTGGACGGCGGCCGCGAGGCGAATTTGCTCGTCGGCAGCGGGCTCGGAGACGAGACGGAGGACAGCAAGGGAGAAACCATGCTGGTTGGCGGCGTCGGAGAGGGAGGACTCGGAAGCGCGGCGTGGCTCGGCGAGGGGAGATAAGGAGAGAAGAAACCACTCGGAGAGAGTTTTTAGGGTTTCCGGGGAGATATCCATTAGCAGAGGAACTAAGGCAAAAAAATGCGACTTACAAGTGTAAGAGACAGCGTGAGAAGAAAGGGACTGAGCTCGCCGGCGATTGAAAGATCGTAAACTAGAATGAGAATGGGGCGTTTGTTCGACGAACAATTATTACTTCCTCTGACCTCACCTGACGTAGATTTACATTTGGCCGTCAATTTCATGTCGTCACGTGCTCTTACTTTAAACCGTGCGGCCCGATGACTTGACTCGGAGCGGAAACCGGAAATGCTATGTTCGCGATTTTCTCGGTATTGCTCGGTATTTGCTAGGTATTGCTTTGCAAAAATGAGAAATACCGCTATGTGAAGATCAATACCATGCAAATACTGAGTTACAACTCGGTACAACTTGGTATTTGCTCAAGATTTGCTCGGTATTGCTAGAGATTTGCTCGGTATTGCTAGGTATTTGCTCGGTATTGCTAGAAAAAACTCAGTACAACTCGGTAAGACTCGGTACAACTCGGTACAACTCAGTATTTGCTCATGATTTGCTCGGTATTGCTAGGGATTTGCTCGATATTGCTAGAAATTTGCTCGGTATTGCTAGAAAAAACTCAGTACAACTCGGTACAACTCAGTATTTGCTCAGGATTTGCTCGGTATTGCTAGGTATTTGCTCGGTATTGCTAGAAAAAACTAGGTACAACTCGGTATTTGCTCGGTATTGCTATGTATTTGAAATATATCCAAAAGGTGATGGGATGTTGTTCGGCTCGTCAAGGATTTAAAAAAACGCACGTGCGAGAACCCAAAAAACAGCTGGTCGGGTCGGCGTCTTTTCTTCCTGCTACGTGGCGCTAATACATTGGTGGCCGAACGTAGAGGAACGTACGTTCACCGGACCAAATAAAAGTTCTTGTTCGACAATGACCAAGGGTTTTCCGGAATTACCTGCAGCTGTCGCTGGTGGTCTCAATTTTTTGTGAAATTTGATTTTATATGCTAATATTATTTAAATGTATAAGTTATTTTTCATTATATATGTATACATATTAGAAGAAGCATGATGTTTAATTAAATTAAAAATATAAATAAAATATTAAAAAATTTATAAAAAGAAAAAAGCAAATTTGCGTGCATTTTGTTTAAAGTTTGTACTAGAGAGCCAAAATGTTTAAGAATGCATAAGGGGAGTTAGACCAGACTTAGGCTTCGTTTGGGATGACTTTTTTGTTGCTTCTTAAATCAGTTTTTTAGTATAAAAATATTAGAAAGCTGCTTTAAGAAGCAACAAGAAAGTTGTCCCAAACGAAGCCTTAATCAAAGTGCCTAATTTGGGCAACATTTGACTAACATGGAATATTGGATTAGCGGAAGGTACTAATTGTCTATATAGGGAATAAAAAGGTTGGGAAGTGTTTAGGGGGGTCAAGTCTAAAGTCTTTGGTGGGAATCTAAGGGGTTTAGAGGATGGTGGAAGAGGATTAAAGGCCAAAATTTGCCCTAATTTTGTTGACCAATTCAAGGAGGTTTGAAGATTTCTTTTAATTATTTTTGTAAAGTAAAGAGAAAATGTATAAAATGATGTTAGGATGCTAGGAGAAAAGGTCATGAGAGAGATCTGCAAGTAGAAAAGGGACATTTAGGGCTTTCATTAGGAGGAACATAAAGAGTGGGATTCAACCTCCATGTTCTCAACCATAGAGTTTTCACTATTTATTTTTATTATCAAAATACAAATAGCCCTTCTTCATTTACTCAAGCAAAATTTTAAAATATTACATCATGTTGTAATATTTAATTTTTTTTAAAAAGGGGAATTAAAACCTAAGTGAAAGCATTCTAACTAGTGTCCAATAATGGAAGACTGATGGAGTTAAGAGGCTCGAAGATCTCACAATAGAGGTGTTGGTACTCAAAGAGGAGGAAATGACAATTGGGGAATAGAGAGCCAAATGTAATACTTTTAGAGGTCTAAGAGGTTGATGTAACACATGGAAATAATCCAATTACTAGGAAAAGGAAATTTTTGTGACTTAGTTTTCAAATCTATGCTTTTATATCATGTGAGTTTTTAATGATATCAAAATATTATTGTGTTGATTATTATTTCTTCTAACACATATTGGAAAAATTTTATTTGTGTATTTGTATGTACTAATGTTTCAGATAAATCATATTCTAGACTGTTGAAGACTTCAAGTCATATTAGATTAAGATTTCTTGTAATTGAAGTCTGAACTTTTTTCTCTTTTTCTTGAGTTTGTGAGATTATGATTGTATTTGGGTAACCGTACACACACATATTAGGAGAGTGAGTCAAAACTTATATTTTTAAAACTAATCGTACTATACGATTCTAGAATCGTACTGGACAATTTGACATGTGTGTTCCTCTAGAAAGGAGTTAATTGAATCATGCCTTAGACTTTTTTTGTAATGTTCGTACTGTATGAATATTGGTTCGTATAGACAATGTCCAGAGTACGAAATGGATACATACCAGTTCATCCCGAACGTACTCGCCATTTTCTGAACTGATCGTACTGTAAGAAATAAGTTTCATACATATGACGTTCAAAGTACAAAATGGGTGCAAACTAGCTCGTCCCATACGAACAGGTAAATTTTTTAAACTATTTATACTATATGAAATTACTTTTGTACATATGATGTCCAGAGTACGAAATGGGCTCATCCATATTCGTTATATACTATATGATATGGAGTTCGGACAGACGATGATCATAGTACGAAATGGGTTCCTACAAAATCGTACAAGACAAACTTGTTTAATTTTGAACTATTCATACTATATAATGTCAGTTCGTATAGATGATTGACAGAGTACAAAATCAGTTCATCTAGGATTGTACAAATATTTGTTGAAATATTCATACGTATGAAGTATGATGGTACTGTACGATCCAAGACGGTCAAATTAAAATTTTCAATTTTCTAGATGGTTTTTCCTACTTTCATATTTAAGAGTCCTAAAAGCTGACTAACTTAGAACTCCTACTATAAATTTCTTTTGAGAGTGTGCTTGGAGAGTGTTTGGGAGAGTATCTTGGGATTGGAGAGTGAGAGATCTCTTGAGTGGGAGTTGTGAGGGAATTCACTAGTTTGCCCAATGATTAGGATCTCTTGCTTGTTCTTTAAAGTTTTTCCTACTTTCTTGAAGACTCTTGAAAGAAGATTTTAAAAGGAGATCTGGTACTCTGCCGAAACCAAGAGGATGTGATAAGATGATGATACTCTACCAACACTAAAAAGGTATGAAAGGATGATGATACTCTGCTGATATTAGGAGGTATGAAAGGACGTCACTTTTCTACCATCACCATGAGGGTTAAAAAGGACAACAGTACTATAAGATATTGGGGATTAGTTGAAGATAGATTAATTGTAATGGCTTTTTAGCATTATTGTGGGAGCAAAAGGAGAGTCACTTTAGTATAGTGCAATACTTGAAGGAGTCTTCAGGGAATAGATATAGGTCTAGTTGGACCTAACCATTATAAAATTATGTGTTTTTTTATTTTTACTTTTTAACTACATTTTTATTTTCTGCATTTTTTTAATTTTATGGTTGAAAAAATATTTTTAAAATATTTATCATTATGATTAAAATTTCTAAATTTATTTTCTAAATTACCAAGAATTTTTTAAATTACTAATTCACCCCCTCACTTGGTAAGCCTTAAGACAATTATATTAAGTCTAATAGCCTATTCGAACTTTCAAGTGGTATTAGAGCCTACTTTAAATAATTAAGATTTAGACAACCTTTTAAAAATGATCAAGGCTACTTTTGGAAACTATAACACACCTGAAGGATATTCAATCACTAGACCACCATTACTTTATAACATCCCTTTTGATTTTTAGAAAATCCATATATCTATTTTTCTTCAATTGCTTGACTATTGCATGTAGATTTTAGTATAGGAAGGATACACTAGACCGACTAGACTTATAGATGGACTTATAATTGAAACACCATTTACGGATTGGATGGTAGAGAAAAAAGAATTAGCTCAGTTGAATGCTAAATGTTTAAACAGCTTTTTTGGTGCACTTAAGTCTAAGGACTATATGCGTGTTTCAACTTATATAATGAGAAAAGAAATTTGGGAAAGACTTTGCATAATATATGAATGAACTAATGAAGTGAAACAGTCTAAATTGAACATTCTATTACATGACTGTAAACTTTTTTGCTTGAAAATAAATGCATTAATTACTAACATGTACACTCATTGTACACATATAGTCACTTCATTGCATGCATTAGGTCGGGAACTATCAAACTCTGACAAAGTCAATAAAATTCTTTATTGTTTGCCTACTGCATATGATACAACTTGTTATGGGAGCAAAAAGAGAGTCACTTTAGTATAGTGCAATACCTGAAGGAGTCTTCAGGTAATGGATATAGGTCTAGTTGGACCTAACCACTATAAAATTATGTGTTCTTTTATTTTTACTTTTTAACTGCATTTTTATTTTCTTGAATTTTTTTAATTTTGTGGTTAAAAAAATTATCATTATGATTAAAATTTCTAAATTGGTTTTCTAAATTACCAAGAGTTTTTTAAATTACTAATTCACCCCCTCACTTAATTAACCTTAGGACAATTATATCAAGTTTAACAACCTATTTGGACTTTCAAGTGGTATTAGAGCCTACTTTCGATAATTAAGATTTACACAACTTTTTGAAAATGATCGTGGCTACTTTTGGAAACTATAATAAACCTGAAGGATATTCAATCACTAGACCACCACTGCTTTATAGCATCCCTTTTGATTTTTAGAAAATCTATATATCTGCTTTTCTTCAATCGCTTGACTATCACATGTGAATTTTAAGTATAGGAAGGATACACTAGACCGACTAGACTTATAGATGGAATTTTAATTGAAACACTATTTATTGATTGGATGGTAGAGAAAAAAGAATTAGCTCAGTTGAAAGTTAAATGTTTAAACAATTTTTTTGGTGCACTTAAGTCTACGGATTATATGCGTGTTTCAACTTATATAACGAGAAAAGAAATTAGGGAAAGACTTTGCATAATATATGAATGAAATAATGAAGTGAAACACTCTAGTTGAACATTTTATTACATGACTATAAACTTTTTTGCATGAAAATGAATGAATCAATCTCCAACATGTACACTCATTGTACACATATAGTCACTTCATTGCATGCAATAGATAGGGAACTAACAAACTCTGAGAAAGTTAAAGAAATTCTTTATTATTTGCCTATTGTATATGATACAAAGATAACTATAATAATTGAGTTAAAAGACTTAATTGTTTATTATATTGACAATCTACTTGGATTACTAATTGCTTACGAGCAAGGAATGATTCAAAGATAGATTAATGTATGTGACAATCATAAGGAGAAAAATATTGCATTTAAAGTGGATGACCCGAGAAGGTGGATTACCCTCACCCCTAATTTTCTTGTTGCAAATCTATTTTTCATGTCGTATGTTTTGATGATTGACAAACACTGTTTCTCTTGGACAGCTTGTTGCTTCTAACTTTTTAGGAATCGAAGATCGGACGATCAAAAAGGAGCCAAGTTCAGGAATGCGTAGGTTTAGGGTTGAGTCAGTCTGTACATTTGTTTTTTACCTTTTGAGTCCACTTGTAATAGTCAAAGAGACTGATGCTATGTAACCCTTCACACACACACTTGAGAGACTTAGAATTTCTGTTTGTACTCATATCGGTCAGGACGATTTCTTGGATCGGCTTAGACGATCAGCTTAAAACAGAAAGTCTAATTAAGGATTCTTAATTAAGGCAGCCGACATTAACAGATCGTCCTGGACGATACGTGTATCGGCCAGGACGATAAGCTCAAAACAGAAAGAAGTAGCCGCCATAGTCAAGTATGGTATACTATATCTTTAAATTATCGGCCAGGACGATCCTATGATCGGCCTGGACGATATTCACAAATTATGCCATAATTGTTCAGGAAATCAAGGAAGTAATTAAGGATGATTAATACGATCATATCGTCCTGGACGATCTCAGGATCGGCCAGGACGATCTAGTCAAAAACCTTAAGTTACTTCAGGACGATCAATATCGGCCAGCCCGTATCCAGGGCTATTGTCAGGATGATTTTCCTCTGATTTGAACTGATCGGCCGGGATAATCGTGAGATCGGCCTGAACGATCAAGCCAATTTTCAATCGTCCAGCTTTGCATCCAGGGCGATGCTCTGGCCGATCTCCATTGATTTGTACTGATCGGCCAGGACGATGTCTATATCGTCCTGGACGATATTGTCGGCAACTTACAATTAATGAGCTCTTTTGAAGCTCTTCTATTTAAGAGCTCTTGTTCAACGTTTTTAAAAATCTTTTGGCTGCTGCCTTGACCTAAGAAGACCTTGAGGAGAGAAAGAGAGAGAGGAGAAAGAGAGGATCTTGTGAGGGGATTCACAAGGGTTGCTTCAAGGATCGCTCTGCGTCGTCTTCGTCTAGAGTTTCTCGTCCGTGGAAAGGTTGGTAGAGGTAAGGAGTTTTGCTTTTTGTTTTGGTTCTCTGCCAGCTTCAGGAGGAAGCAAAAGGAGATAGGTTCTCTGCCTTGCCAGGGTGGCAAAAAGGAGGTTCTTGTGAGGGTTTATCCGCCTAGCCGTGGGGGCTAAAGGAGAGTCACTTTTTTGTAGTGCAATACTTGGAGGGTGCCTCCAAGGAGTGGACGTAGGTCGAGTCGACCGAACCACTATAAATTTCTGTGTTCGTTTTCTTGCTTCCGCACTTTTAAATTTCGCATTTATTTTTGTGGTGTGATTTGGTTTATGCAATTTTCTTTATTTGTAAAAAGATTTTTTAAAATACCAATTCACCCCCCCCCCCCCTCTTGGTTAGTTTGGGACTAAGTTCATAGTGCTTAACATCCCCATCGAACTTTCAAGTGGTATCAGAGCAAGATTCGAAAATTAAAGTTTAAAAACTTTTTGAATTTGATCCATGTCTAACTTTGGGAATCGCAACACTACGGAAGGGTATTCTATTACCCGACCTCCTCTGTTCGATAACCTACCTTTTGATTTTTGGAAAACTCGCATGTCAACTTTTTTACAATCTACTGATTATCGCATGTGGATGCTTATTCAAGAAGGTTATTCTCCACCTTCTCGTGAAATTAAGGGTTTTAAAACTGAAGTTGCTTTTACTGAATGGACTTTTGATGAACGAGATTTAGCTCAATTAAATGCAAAATGTTTGAATTGTTTTTTCTGTGCTTTGAAATCTGAGGATTACATGCGTGTTTCAACTTGCAAAACTGGTAAAGAAATTTGGGATAAATTGTGCATTACTTATGAAGGCACTAATGAAGTTAAACAATCCCGTTTAAACATTCTCTTGCATGACTACGAACTTTTTTGTATGAAACCTCATGAATCGATTTCTGACATGTACACAAGGTTTACTCAGATTGCTACTTCATTGCATGCACTAGGAAAAGAACTTTCGAACTATGAAAAAGTTAACAAGATTTTGAGATGCTTGCCTTCGTCTTATGATGCAAAAATTACTGTCATCACTGAATCTAAAGATTTGAACACCTATTCTATTGATAACTTGCTTGGCTCACTCATTGCTTACGAGCAAGGGGTGAATCAAAAAAATCTTGATGCAGGTGAGAAGAAAAAGGAGAAAATAATAGCATTGAAGGCGCACAAATCGGATTCTGAATCTTTCGGGTCTGAAAGCGATGGTGTTTCCTTCATCACAAGGCAATTCAAAAGCTTTCTAAGGAAGAAACAAAAGCATCATCAAAGTTGGAGAAAAGGTAAGGATTACAAACATGTAAAAGGATCTTCTGATGTTGTTTGTTTTGAATGCAGAAAGCCTGGACATGTGAGAACTGATTGCCCTAAGCTTAGAGATCAATCAAGCAAAGAAAAAGGTGATGAGAAAGCAAAGTCGAGGAAGGACAAGAAGAAAAACCAAAGGAGCTTTTGGGCAGAATCTAGTACTGATTCTTCTGAGACTGAACCAGAGGAAGAAACTACAAACTTCTGTTTCATGGGAAAAGATCAAAGTGATCAAGAAGAGATATGTGAACTTTCCTACGATCAACTTCTTGAAGTTTCAGAAAAAATCGATGCATCATATAAGAAATTAAAGAAAACTCATGCTAGCTTGAAATTAGAATTCTTAAATCTACAAAAAGAGCATGAAATTTTGATTAAAGGTCATCAAACAATTGATTCAAATCACATGACTTTACTTGATGAATTTGATGAGTTAAATAAAAATCATGGTGAGTTAGTTGAAGAGCATGATGCATTGAAAATATCACACACTTCTCTTGAATCTGATTTTAAGAAGTCAAAAGAAATAGAGAAAAATTTGAGGATTGAAAATAAAGTTTTAAAAAGCATAAACTTGAA
The DNA here is from genome assembly GCA_016618105.1 of Dendrobium huoshanense. Lineage (NCBI taxonomy): Eukaryota > Viridiplantae > Streptophyta > Magnoliopsida > Asparagales > Orchidaceae > Dendrobium > Dendrobium huoshanense. The sequence continues at coordinate 44,625,108 of CM028359.1, forward strand.
GGTTCAAAATGATTTAGAAGCATGTAAGAAATCTAGGATGACTTTTACTCTTAATCAATTACCAAAACCTAGAGAGAGGCATTATAACTCAAATCACTTAAGAAATCCCTTTCCTGGAGTTAGATATTTTTCTTATGGCATGCTAGGACACATCTCACACACTTGCACAATTCACAATATTACACATTGGGTGTGGAGACCTAAGGTGCATGATCCACAGCATACCACACATGCATTGCATTCTTCTCTTCATAAAAAGGAACCCAAACCTGCTTGGGTTCCTAAAACTAACATTTGATAATTTTGCAGGAAGTCTCTCACAAAAGACCTCGTGAGAGTATGTGGTACCTGGACAGTGGATGCTCTCGACATATGACTGGTGATGCTAGCCAGTTTGTTGTACTAGAGTCCAGGACTGGAGGCAAGGTTACTCTTAGAGACAACACCACCAGGAAGGTGGTAGGAGCAGGTATAATCGGTAATTCCAAGAACCTTATGATTGAAAATGTTTTGCTTGTAGATGGATTGAAGCACAACTTGCTTAGCATCAGTCAATTCTGTGACAAAGGCTTCATCGTGTAATTTTTCACGGACTCATGCATTGTAAGTTTAAGTAACAATACTATTTTGCAGGGAAAGAGTGTCAACAACGTCTACATGCTTGATTTAAATAACATTGAATGTGCTGCTTCTTTTTGCTTAAAAACTGTCATTGATGATTCTTGGTTGTGGCACAGGAGGCTTTGTCATGCAAGTATGAAAACCCTTAGGAAAGTGACCCAAAAGGACCTAGTTAGAGGTGTCCCCAAACTTAAGTTTACAAAAGACAACCTTTGTGATGCCTGTCAACTAGGAAAGCAAATCCACTCCTCTTTTCATCCCATAAAGGACATTAACACCTCTAGACCTTTAGAAGTCCTTCACATGGATTTGTTTGGACCCATTAGCATAGCTAGTTTGGGAGGGAAAGTCTATGGTTTTGTGATTGTTGATGACTACTCGAGATTCACTTGGACTAGATTTCTTTCTCATAAAAATGAGTCTTTTGAGGAGTTTAAAACTTTTTCTACTTGGATTCAGAAGAAGCTAGGTTGTGAGATTTTGACCATCCATAGTGATCATGGGGGAGAGTTTGAAAATGAAATATTTGGAGATTTTTGTGAGGAGAAGGGGATTAGTCATAATTTTTCAGCCCCTAGGACCCCTCAGCAGAATGGGGTAGCTGAAAGGAAGAACCGGACCTTGGTGGAAGCTGCTAGAGCCATGCTTGCTGAATATTCACTTCCAAAATACTTTTGGGCTGAAGCGGTTAACACAGCTTGTTATGTGTTGAATAGAGTGAATGTTAGAGTCAAATTAGAAAAGACACCCTATGAGATCCTTAAGGGTAGGAGACCCAATCTTTCCCACCTTCATGTCTTTAGTTGTAAGGTTTTCATTCACAACAATGGGAAGTCTCACTTGGGAAAATTTGATCCTAAATCTGATGAAGGAGTATTCTTGGGATATTCTAGTGTTGGGAAGTCTTTAGAGTGTTTAACAAGAGAACTTTGATGGTGGAAGAGACAACCCATGTAGTTTTTGATGAGTCTGATCCTAAGAAACATGGAGTAGAAGATGATGATGTTGGAGAGATTACAAGTGGAGTAGAAAATTTGGGGAAAGGGAGTGAGCACCTAAGTAATGGAGGAGTAGAAGGAGTCACCCAAGGAATAGAAAATTTTGATGAAAGGGGAGAAACTTCACACACTTTGCCTAGAGATTGGAGATACTCTACTAGTCACCCCAAGGATTTGATCTTAGGAGACCTTTCTAATGGAGTTAAGACTAGACATGGACTTAGGAAGGAGGTGAACCACTCTGCCTTTATCTCTATGACTGAACCCACCACCATTAATCAAGCCCTTTCTGATGAGTTTTGGATTTTAGCAATGCAAGAAGAGTTGAATCAATTTGTTAGGAATGATGTTTGGGAACTTGTAGAAAGGCCTAAGGGACAAAGTGTAGTTGGGACAAAGTGGGTATTTAAAAACAAAGTGAATGATTCAGGAGTGGTGGTGAGGAATTAAGCAAGATTGGTGGCTAAGGGGTACAATCAAATAGAAGGGATAGACTTTGAAGAGACTTTTGCCCCTGTAGCTAGATTGGAAGCCATTAGAGTGCTATTAGCCTTTGCTTGTTATAAAGGATTTAAGCTTTTTCAAATGGATGTCAAGAGTGCCTTTTTAAATGGGGAGATAAAAAAGATGTGTTTGTAGAACAACCTCCAGGTTTTGAGAGTTCTCAATTTCCAAATCATGTGTTTAAATTAAAAAAGGCTTTGTATGGTTTAAAGCAGGCACCTAGAGCTTGGTATGAGAGGCTTAGCACATTCTTACTAGAGAGGGAGTTTGTCAAGGGGAGCGTAGACACCACCCTTTTTCTTAGAAAAGTTGGAGATGACTTACTCATTGTTCAGATTTATGTTGATGATATACTCTTTGGATCTTCTAATAAAAATTTGTGTGATGATTTTTCTAGAACAATGAGTAGAGAGTTTGAGATGAGATTAATGGGAGAATTGTCTTACTTTTTGGGGTTAGCATAAAACAATTGGAAGATGGAACTTTTCTAAATCAAACAAAATACATAAAGGATATTTTGAAGAAATATGAGATGGACAAAGCCAAGCCAATTAACACCCCCATGACTTCAAGTGCTCCTTTGGATAAGGACCCAAGTGGTAAGTCTGTTGATCAGAAGAAGTATAGAGGCATGATTGATCTTTACTTTACTTGACTGCAAGCCGACCTGACATCATGTTTAGTGTTTGCCTTTGTGCTAGGTTTCAAGCTGACCCTAAGGAGTCCCACATGACCGCTGTTAAAAGGATTTTTAGATACCTTTTGGGGACACAAGGATTAGTGATTTGGTACCCTAGACAAAGCACTTCTTTTGAGATTATTGGTTTTTCTGACTCTGATTTTGTAGGATGCAAGGTGGATAGAAAGATCACCTCTGGAACTTGTCAATTCATTGGACAATCTTTGGTCTCTTGGTCTAATAGGAGGCAAAATTCTGTTGCACTTTCCACTGCTGAAGCTGAATACATTGCTCTTGGAAGTTGTGTGGCCCAAGTTCTTTGGTTGAAACAACAGGTATTGGATCTAGGATTACATGTAAGCACCATCTCTATCTTTTGTGACAACACTAGTGCCATATGCATCTCTAAAAATCCTATTCAACATTCAAGAACTAAACACATTGACTTAGGCATCACTTTATTAGAGATCATGTGACTAAGGGAGACATTGAGTTACACCATGTGACAACTGAAAACCAACTGGCAGACATCTTTACTAAACCACTGGCCTTCGACACCATCAGTTCTTTAAGGATCAGATTGGGTGTGATTGACATAAATGCATGAAACCTTTTAGCTAAGTTTTCTTTTATTTTTTTGCTTTCTTTTTTTTCTTCTTTTTTCGTATGCTTTATTTTTAGATCATCGCTGATATGGTATTATATTTCCTGTTCTTGTTTTTAACAATCTGTAGTTAATATGTTTTCATCTACTTAATCACTTAGATAGTATGAATATTTTGTGATTGTGTCTCTTTCCCTAACTTAGTATTAGTGGCATAGTTTTCTTTTTTAATCAAAAATCTATCTCAAATCAAAAGATTGTTTATGAAACTAAGATCTTTTCTTAAGCTTGCTTAAGCAAATCTATCTTGTATTTATAATGATTAAATGTTTTTTTGTCACATCAAGATCCCTCGTTACTCTTGTCTTCGATTATTAATCCTGCTTGTGGTAATTCTTCTCTATGTTAGAGAGAGAGCTCCTATTCTCTAATATCTGAGAAGATATATTCACAACTAAGTTTTTTAAAAGATTATAAAAGGGAATCTAGCTTGCAAAATAAAAAAAATTTGGCCAATGATGCCAACAAAAGAAGCGCAAAGACGCCAAAAAGTGAAAAATCTATAAAAAGATGCGCAAAGCGCCACAATATTGACAAGAGGCATAAAATGAGCCCACTCAAAAGCAAGCTACTCTCTCTTTTTATATCTTTTAGAACTTAGAAGTTTTGATTCTCAAAGGCTTGATCTCGATTATCGTTCGATTGTGACAAATCTACCTCATTGTTTTATGGAGATATTTTTCTTATGACAAGTGGTGGGTAGATTCTTTTTCTCATATCCAATTAATTATTTGAGTTAGGTCATTGATTTCAAAAGACGATTCTACCCTAAGAAAACGTTTTTGGGCTAAGGGTAAACCATGAACGGATATTCTACTATTCTATGGATTAAATGAGATTGGTAACTCGTTAACTCACAGGTTTTTAAATCAATCACATGGAATACTATATCATTGACGTGCCTTGATTAAAAAAAAAAAAGGAATCTCTTTTGCTGTGCTTTCTTGTACCCTACTTTTTTGATATGTCAAAAGGGGGAGAAGTTTATGAGGTTCTTTTTTCATCAATCCTGAATTATTGCTATTAACTCTTTTTGTAGTGTTTTGCCATCATCAAAAAGGGGGAGATTATTGCAAATCTATTTTTCATGTCATATGTTTTGATGATTGACAAAAACTGTTTCTCTTGGACAGTTTGTTGCTTCTAACTTTTCAGGAATCGAAGATCGGACGATCAAAAAGGAGCCAAGTTCAGGAATGCGTAGGTTTAGGGTTGAGTCAGTCTGTACATTTGTTTTTTACCTTTTGAGTCCACTTGTAATAGTCAAAGAGACTGATGCTATGTAACCCTTCACACACACACTTGAGAGACTTAGAATTTCTGTTTGTACTCATATCGGCCAGAACGATTTCTTGGATCTGCCTGGACGATCAGCTTAAAACAGAAAGTCTAATTAAGGATTCTTAATTAAGGCAGCCGACATTAACAGACCGATAGGACGATAAGCTCAAAATAGAAAGAAGTAGCCGCCATAGTCAAGTATGGTATACTGTATCTTTAAATTATCGGCCAGGACGATCCTATGATCGGCCTAGACGATATTCACAAATTATGCCATAATTGTTCAGGAAATCAAGGAAGTAATTAAGGATGATTAATATGATCATATCGTCTTGGACGATCTCAGGATCGGCCAGGACGATCTAGTCAAAAACCTTAAGTTACTTCAGGACGATCAATATCGGCCAGCCCGTATCTAGGGCTATTGTCAGGACGATTTTCCTCTGATTTGAACTGATCGGCCGGGACGATCGTGAGATCGGCCTGAACGATCAAGCCAATTTTCAATCGTCCAGCTTTGCATCCAGGGCGATGCTCTAGCCGATCTCCATTGATTTGTACTGATCGGCCAGGACGATGTCCATATCATCCTGGACGATATTGTCGGCAACTTGCAATTAATGAGCTCTTTTGAAGCTCTTCTATTTAAGAGCTCTTGTTCAACATTTTTAAAAACCTTTTGGCTGCTGCCTTGACCTAAGAAGACCTTGAGGAGAGAAAAAGAGAGAGGAGAGAGAGAGGATCTTGTGAGGGGGAGCTTGTGAGGGGATTCACAAGGGTTGCTTCAAGGATCGCTCTGCGTCGTCTTCGTCTAGAGTTTCTCGTCCGTGGAAAGGTTGGTAGAGGTAAGGAGTTTTGCTTTTGGTTTTGGTTCTCTGCCAGCTTCAGAAGGAAGCAAAAGGAGATAGGTTATCTTCCTTGCCGTGGTGGCAAAAAGGAGGTTCTTGTGAGGGTTTCTCCGCCTAGCCGTGGGGGCTAAAGGAGAGTCACTTTTTTGTAGTGCAATACTTGGAGGGTGCCTCCAAGGAGTGGACGTAGGTCGAGTCGACCGAACCACTATAAATTTCTGTGTTCCTTTTCTTGCTTCGGCACTTTTAAATTCCGCATTTATTTTTGTGGTGTGATTTGGTTTATGCAATTTTCTTTCTTTGTAAAAAGAAGTTTTTAAAATACCAATTCACCCCCCCTCTTGGTTAGTTTGGGACTAAGTTCATAGGTCTTAACATCCCCATCGAACTTTCAGTTCTAAATAACATATTTAATCATTGAAAGATGAAATGTTAGAAGCTCGATTAACTCTGAATGTTTAACTGTTCAAGTGCTTATTACTTTTAGTTTTTTTTTCTTTCCAACTTTGGAATCACCTTCCTCGTTCTCCTTGGCAAGTTGATTTGATTGTGTAAACACCATGGACACATCATTAGTAACTTTTGATTTTCCTTTAAGAGACATGTTAGGCACAAATTCACCTTCCTTCATGTGATTCTCCCTTCTGCCAACATCATTCTCAAATTTTTCTCCATTGATATGATTTAAAGTACAATATTTTTTAATCAAAGTAACATCATCCCCTTCCTTGTGAAGATCATTTTCATTGTTATGAATTTTGGCCTCTTCCTTCACATGTGACATACCAATAGTAGTCGGATCACCTGCCTTATTCTAAAAAAGCAAATCATCCCTTAGAGAGTAATTATCAACATTAGTTTCATGGTCACTAGTCGGGTTGTCTTAGGGTTTAGGGTTTTCTAAAGGTAAAGTTTCAGTGTCAACCAATTTTTTTGTAGAATTATTGCTCTTTTATAAAGGAAAATTATGTTCATTATCTTTAGAATTCTTCTTGTATGAAAGGACCCCAATATTCCCCAAATTTTTTTTTTTAAGGTTAGGATGAGCCACAAAACAATCACTAAATGAATGACCATGCACTTTGTAATTAGAACCTTTTGAAGGTAACTAGAAGCTTCTAATCCAAGCCAACCTCTCTAGTATGCTTCTTGGTATTATCCATTTCCATAAAAATCTAGGCAACATAAGACCTAGATCTTCAAGCAGTAGCTTGCTCCGTTTGTAAAGGCCTACTAAATATGGAACCCAATGCATGAAAACTTGAGAATTAAAGAAAAGTAACTTCAAATTTAAAAAAGAAATACATTTAGGTACTATAGGAGACTCCTCTTTCATATCAAAGTAAGGAGTCCACTTTAATAATGTCATTTGATAATTATTGATGTAATAAGACCTTCTAGGAAATATTCTACTATAATCCATGTCATTGAAATGTTTAATAGCCACATGCCTAGCATCTAACAATCCAATAGACTACCCCTAGGAAGTTTGGGAATGCCAAAAAATGACCTGATAGAATCACGATTAGGGTGACGCAATGAAAACTTCCCGACCAACGTGAACTAGTAAGGAGATGTTAGTTTCAAGATAACTTCATTAGAAATCAACAAAGAAGGAAAACCCTTAACATAAGACTTAAAAAAAGTGAAATTTAATTCTTTTGAAGAAGAAATCCCATAAGGATTTCATTAAAGGAACGAGACTTCGGGTTTGATTCATTACCAGAAGCATCAAAAAGTCCTTTGTTGACCACCATAGAGCCTAACGGAGGTACTCCTGAAGGGGAAGTAGTTGCAGATGAAGGACGAGCCACCATGGAGAAAAAATAAGAAAAGAACTAAAGGCCTAGAGGCCTTAGGTTACAACAATGCCCGATTAAACCATTAAAATGAGAGAAAAACTAATAAAAAACTTAGAGAAATAGTAAAAGCCACTATCAACTATAGTTGAAGACCAAATTGACAGAGCCATGAGCGTAGAGGATAGAGCTATGGTGAGTGATTTATCAAAGCTCTTTTTTTATTCTATTTATATATATTTTTTATTTTTCAAAGATCCTTTTTTTTTTTTAGTTAAAACCCATGGAGGGGCCTACACATTAATTAATAAAACCAATTACATAGTCCTTAAAGGAAATCATCAGCTCACTAATGCTCGAATGATTAATAAAACAAAGCAAAATAAAACCTACAAGCCGAGAATCTCCACTAAACAAAAGTACAAGGTACCCTAGTAACATTCTAAAGATGCTATAGACAAGCATCCCAAAAAGAAAGGTAAAGGTAAGGAAATGAAGACCAACCTTTCTGCAAAAAAGCTTGACGACAGCCATATGCATCTCCACCTACAAAATAAAACAACTGCAAAAACACTAGCTAGACAACAAAACATTATAGGTTAACCAGAAAAAGTAAACTAAATTTAAGCCAGTACCAAAATAAGATAAACAACATTTACATAGTAAGAAGTAATCCAAGCCATGCCACCAACTTAAGCAAAAGAAGGTATGAAGACTTATAGAGCTCATAGTAGAATTAATACATAAAGCCTCAATTAGTTTATCCATAAGCCACTCAATCCTACCCTTAGGAGCAATCAAGGACAACTTAAATAGGCCCAAATAACAAAGCATAAAACCCTATAGAAATAGCATAAGACCTCAAGCTTATCAACCATACCAAGACTAAAATAAAACCCTGAGCCATGCCCTTTAAAATAGATGCCGAGCCAACTCCAGCATATCAACTATATAAGGTTTAACATATACCAAGACAAAAAGCATGGGACAACTAAACACTTGCAGGTGACAGCCAAACCGAAAATAGAGTCAACATAACCCCAATGTCTAGCCATCCTCTCATAGATACCCCCAGCAAGCCAAGAAAGCAACCTGAAGGTAAGAGAGAAATAATGGGACCAACCATCAGCCATATCTGTCCAATCATAGTTCAAGTCTAAATCCACAAAAACTTCAGCTAAACTGAAAGCCATAGAGAGATACCAACCACAAATCACAAGAAGCAGGCCAGCATAAAACCTGAGAATTAAAGGAGAATAGAGAAATAAAAAGAAACCCAAAGAAAAAGCAAAAATAGGAGCCAACACAGATAAACACCAATCCAGACATCCATAGAGAAGAACCAAACTAAGGACATCATAGTATACCTCCAGGAAGAGAGGAAGAAATGCATGGAATTACCCACCCCGAGAAAATTATAAACAGTAAATAAATAGATAGTGGTAGCATCCCAACTGAGAAAGCCCAAAAGCCCAGCCATCGTCTCACTAATATCCCCATCAAGCCAAAGTAGCAACTAGAAAAGTAAGAGAGGACTGAAATGTCAATAAGAAACAAAAAAAAAAAAAAAAAGAGTAACAACAAGAGCCAACATAGAGAATCTCCATTCCAAGCATCTAGAGAACCAAGAAAAATTAAATAAATCACAACGCACATCCAGAATGAAGAGAGGAAATGTAGAGAACCACCCAGCCCGATTAACACCCAGACAACAAAATCATAAGTAAAGTAGCAGCCGTAATGAAAATGCCTATCAACACAAGAATAACCAAAACCACCACTAAGTAGCAGAAAAAACCAAAGAGTCATCAAAGAGTGATGGCACCTAAACCCAACCCAATAACAAAAATTCCAAAGAAAGGACCAGCTCACCAACCAGAGGACCCAACAGAGGCCCCTAAACAATGAAAGCATAGGAACCCACTAAACAAGCAAATTAAGTTCTAACATAGGGAAGACCAAGAGCAACCATATTAAGTAAACCTTTAAGAGCCACCAGAATAGTTGTCCAAATAACATCAGAAAAGCAGTCTAAATTACACCCCCAATTATCAAGCCAAGTAGCACACACATTGCCCTCTTGAATAATATTATGAAATGAATAATTCATAAAAATCAAAAGATTTTTAATTTCTCTAACTTCATAGAAGAGATCCGGAAAGCAATACATATCATCATTAGCATAAAGGAAATGGAAATCATAATCCAAATAAACCTCTATAAACAAATTAGTTATGTTAAGGGAAATTCATAACTTAATATCGTAATTAATCTCCATGGTGATAGAAACAAAGTTATTATGGTCCAAATAACATCAGAAAAGCAGTCTAAATTACACCCCCAATTAGCAAGCCAAGTAGCACACACATTGCCCTCTTGAATAATATTATGAAATGAATAATTCATAAAAATCAAAAGATTTTTAATTTCTTTAACTTCATAGAAGAGATCCGGAAAGCAATACATATCATCATTAGCATAAAGGAAATGGAAATCATAATCCGAATAAACCTCCATAAACAAATTAGTTATGTTAAGGGAAATTCATAACTTAATATCGTAATTAATCGCCATGGTGATAGAAACAAAGTTATTACCATCCTGAATAGGACCCGTAAAAGCCATAATAAGGGTACCATTACAATCCCTGATAGCACCACCATAACCACCATAATAGCCATTACTAGTATTATCCATGTTTAACTTAAAGATATTAGTGGGGGTTTATTATAATGGATAATATTATCCATTAAAGCAGTAGGATCCCCCTCCAAGTTAAGGCCTAAAGCATTAGCAACAAAGTAATAGTTTTTGAAATTCTTCATAGAGAGAAGTTTAATAGCCGCAAGAGACAAAACTTTATCCTTGACCTTTTGAACAAACTTATTATGATTCATCCGTACATCATTAAAGAGCAAATTATTCCTATCCAACCATAAGAACCATAAATTGAGAGAAGGAATAACATTATGAATGTGCCCTTTAGAATTCAAGAACCAAGCATTAAGCATAGATTTGAAAGATAAATGAGCACTAAAATAATTTAACTTCAACAAATCATCAAAATAAACCCAAGTTTTAACAACAACATGGCCATAAATAAAAACATGTTGCATATTCTCCAAATGGTAACAACATTAACACTTGGAAGGCAACAAAAACCCTTTTTTGGTACAATTATCATTCATAGGAATAAATTTATATAAAATTTTGCACACAAAGAAGACTACAGTACTAGGAATTCTTTTATGTGAGATCAATGAAAAAATATTTTCAAAATTTCTCTTAGACCTAAAAACATGCTAAGCACCTTTTAAGTGAAAAGAACCATCTTTGGAGAAATCACACAAGATAATATCCTTAATAGCAGGATTAATAGGCAAGTTCAGAATTTTATGAATAATGCAATCAGGAACAACAGTGGAAAGTTTCTTATAGTCACAACAATTGTCTTTAAAAAAAGAATTATCCTTAACATAAGCAATAAAGGAAGAATTCAAAATAGAATCAATAGACTAATTACCTAACCACCGATCTTGCCAAAAGAAAGTATTACCTTCATGAAGCCCCCAAGCAATGAAGGGCTCAACATCCCATTTAACCTTACAAAGCCTTTACCACAGTCTAGATTCACCTTGCTTAAAGAAACATTTAGTAGGGTGCTTGTCAACACAATATTTTGAAAACATGAAATTAACCCAAAGGCAAACTTCAACACAAAAATTATACCAAAGTTTAAAAGAAAAAGCTATAGCTAGATCATATATATTCTTACAGCCAAAACCACCTTCAGCTAAAACACCGCAACATTTATCCCAATTAGCCCAAGTAATTTTTGAGCTAGTAGTACCTTTCCAAAAAAAATATTATTGATTAGCTTATGAATTCTACTGTAAACTGGTTACGTAGGAAGAATAGTTTGAAAACAATAAACTGGTAACGAATAAAGAACACTTTTGATAAGGGTAACTCTACCACCAAAGCTAAGAAAATTAGAGTCCGAAGACACAAGCTTATTATGAATAGAAGTAATAAGATCATCGAAATGAAAAGTTTGCTTATGCCTTTTAGAAGGGGCACAACAAGGTAGTTAATGGGTAATTGATGTTGAGAGAGTTGCTAATTAGTTTGGAATATTTTATATTCTTGCAACTTGTATGTTTTGATGATTCCAAATATTATTATTTTCTCCTAACACATTTTGGAAGAGTTGTTTTTGCTCTTGTGTGTATTAACATTTCAGGGAAATCATACTCAAAATTATTGAAGACTTCAAATCAAGATCTGCTTAAAATGTTTTGTAACTTGGAGTATGTATTTTTCTTTTACTTGTGTCTGAGAGAGTGTGATTGTAATTAAGTAGCTTAGCACACACACGGGGGGGGGGGGGGGGGGGGGGGGAGCTTTAAAATTCATAATTTTATAATACTGATCATATAATATGAACCATGTTCATACGGGATGATTTGGTCAGTTATACTCCCCAAAGAGTAATGGAACGAACGAAGTGGACATAATTTTTTCTAAGTACTGATCGTCCAGATGATTCAAACCCATTCATCCCAGGATGATGTCCTATAGATTTGTGCTTTGAACTGTTCATCCAGATGATTTAACACATTCATCATAGGACGATGTCTTCTGGATTTGTGCTTTGAATTGTTCGTCTAGATGATTTAACACATTCATCCTAGGATGATGTGCTCTGGATTTGTTCTTTGAAATGTTCGTCTAAATGATTTAACACATTCATCCCAGGATGATGTCCTTTAGATTTGTACTTTGAACTATTCGTCCAGACAAACTGACCCATTCGTCCCATGACGATGTCATCTATTATTTGAAATTATGGTCCGTCCTGCATTTTCTTTCCAACGAACCTTAAGAATAACTGTTCATACCGGACAAACCATGTTCATACGGGATGATGATCAGGTGCAAAGGTAGTTCGTGCCAATGTATACTGAGTTCGTACGCAACAATTTTTATACTGTTCGTACATACAAAGTGAGATTGTATGGGGCGATCATAAACGCACAGACTTGAAAAATTGCAATTTTTGGATGGTTTTTCTTGTCTTTCTTATAAAAGGTCAACTTAAGACTGTTATGAAATCTTTTTGTCATTTGATCTTCATGCATGCTGAAGGGAAATTGAAGGAGAGAGTGAGAGAGAGTGTTTGAATGAGAGTTCTTACTAATGGTGCGTGAAGAGTTCACTTGGTTACTCAAAGGTAAGGATCTCTGTTTGTTATTTGTGATAACTTCACTCTTTTCTCTTATCCTTCAAGATTTCTTGTGAGAAAATCTTTCAAGGAGATCTAGTTCTCTGCCAACACTCGAGGAGTGTGAATAGTTGAAGGTTTTCTTCCTACACTTGGAGGGTGTAAAAGGATGAAGGGTTATCTACCTACACTTGGAGAGTGTGAAAGGATGAAGGTTCTTTGCCTACACTTGGGAAGTGTGAACAACTGATAGTTCTCTGCCGACACTTGGAGGGTGTAAAAGGACGACGATTCTCTACCGCACCGGGTAGTGGTGGAAGAGAATTTTTGTGAAGACTTCTTCACCTTGCTGTGGGGGTAAAAAGAGAGACACTTGTGATAGTAGTGCAATACCTGAAGTGGGAGACTTCAGGGAGTGGATGTAGGTCAAATTTGACCAAACCACTATAAATCTTGTGTCTTTTATTTTTCTTCTACTTATTATTTTCTTTCTATTTTTGTTCTTATTTGTGGTTGAAAAAATATTTCTAAAAATTAAGTAAATTTAAATCAGTTTAAGAGGAAATTTTTAAATTAGCAATTCACCCCCCCCCCCTCTAGGTTAGTTGTTGAGATATAAGCTTAGGTCTAACAACCTAATTTATAATTGACAAGTTTCAACAATTGAGCATGCATAAATCCAGTTAAATCTTTATTGGTTAAAATGTGATAATTAGAAATCCTCTTAGAAGCAATAAAACAACTTTTATTTTTACTAAGAGATAAGCCACTAACCATTTCGATTTGATTAAAAAGATCAAAAAGTTTATGAGTTATATTAATAGATGCATTAGTAAAAATAATAAAATCATCCGCCAAAAATAAGTGAGGTATGGAAAAACCACCTAAAGTTCTAAAATATAGATTAGGATTTTTTTCAAAAAGATTGGCAACACCCCTAGATAAAAAATCAGTAGGAATTATAAAAAGAGCGGGAGAAATAAGGTCACATTGCCTTAACCCATGAGATGATTTGAAAAAAAAAAAACATTACTAGAACCATTGACAATAATAGAGAAATTGACATCTTCAATACAGTTCTTAATAAGTTTAATAAAAACTGAATTGAAATAAAAAACTCAAAAATATGATAAATAAAATTCCAATCAATATTATTATAAGCCTTGACATATCAAGCTTCATAATGAGATTGCCCATCTCACTTTAACATCAAAATCATGACATAATTCTTGAGCCAACAAAATATTATCCGTAATGATCATACCTTTAACAAAACTCATCTAAAGGGAGAGATATTTTTAGGGAGTAGAGAGGTAAGATGATTCGTGAGAATTTTAAAATCAATTTGTTAAAAAAGGTATAAAGACTAATAGATCTAAAATCATTCCATGTGTTGATAGGGTTATTTTTGGGAATAACCATAATATAGGTAGAAGTAAAAAACTTAGGAATGGAATTACCAACAAAGAAATCCAAAACAACACCAAAAATATCATTATTAAAAATTTGCAAGTTTTTTGAAAAATCTGAATAGTAAAACCATCTGACCCAGCCCCAGAATTACAATTCATATCAAAAAGAGTATCTTTAGCTTCCTTAAAAGAAGGAGGCACGCAGAGGTATACATTCTCCTCTTGGAAAATGAGGTTAGGAGTAAAAGAATGATTAATAATCTGAGTTAGGTTAAAATTCTTATTAAGATGAGTTTGAAAATATTGAACAACTAAATTAGCAATCTCCTCATTGTTCTCAGTAACAAAACCATCTTCCCATTGAATTTTATTGATACACTTTTTAGCCCTTTCCCTTTTAACCAATGCATGAAAATACTTAGTATTATTATCACCTTCGGCCAAGTGCTTAACAACAGCTTTCTACTTCCAAAAAACCTCTTCTTGAGCTTGTAATTTAAAAAGATATTCTTTAGCTTTTTTTAAAAGAGAAAAGTTAGGATCAGTATGATCAATTTGATAAGAATGCTCAAAATTGCCAACAAGTTGTTCAACTTTTAGAATATTAGAAAAAAGGTTTATGAAAACATTGTGGTTCCACCAATTCAAAACCTACTTAAGCCTTTTCTGCTTAAACCAAAGTCTCCTCATACAAAAAATAGAATTATCCAGATGTAAAGGAGCTAACCAATTAATTTGAACAACATCTAAAAAAAAGTCAAGAAGTAACCACATGTTTTGAAATCTAAAAAGAGAAGAACCATTGAAATGTCTAAAATTTAGACTAATAAGCAAAGGGGAGTGATTAGACAAAGTTCTGCTAAGATGATACACATTAATGTAATTAAAATCATTAAGCCAAGAGTCATTAAAAAGAACCTGGTATAACCTTTGCCACAAATGACCCCTATTCCAAGTGCAATTGTTACCAGAAAAACCAACATCAATTAAATTATAATTCAAAATCATATTACTAAAATCTTACATAGAACGAATAGAAGGAGAAGAACCTCCTATCCTCTAAGAAGGGTTAGTAATAGCATTTGTTAGAATAGTTGCTATTTGAATGCTTTTACATTTTTTGCAACTTGAATAGTTTTGACGATTTCAAACATTATTGTTCAAATGTGTAGTTATCTCCTAACAATTTTACAAGATTTGTATTTGCTCTTGTGTGTACTAACATTTCAGGAAAATCAGACTCCAGACTACGATAACTTCAAATCAAATTCAACATGAGATACTTTGTTAATTTGAAGTTTGTATTTTTTCTTTGAATTAATTTTGAAAGCGAGTGATTGTAATTGAGTGAATAAAAAACATACACACACACATAAGGAGATCATAAAATTTTATACTGATCGTACTGGACGATATCCTATCGTACGGGACGATCAGACAGATATCTCTTATAGGGCACATGGAACGAATAGGAACTTGCTCGAAAAATTTTTTCTAAGTCCTATTCGTCCAGGACGAAATTAATTATCGTACCAGACGATTGGTTCTCTGTAAAATTTTCGTCCAGACGAAATTAAAATATCGTCCAGGACGATCGGGTCTCTAGAAAATTTTCGTCCAGACGAAAATAAATTATCGTCTGTGGCGATTGGTCCTCTGAAAAATTTTCGTCCAGACGAAGTAAAGAATCGTCCAGGACGATCGGGTCTCTGGAAAATTTTCGTCCAGACGAACATATTCTCATCCAAACGATTAACCGACTTAGAAAAGTTTTCAACAGTTTCTAGAACCGACCTAGTAATAACCGTTCGTACTGGACGAACCTAGTTCGTACAGGACGATCATCTGTACGAAGAAATTTCGTACACATATTCAAATAGGGTCGTTTCAGATCGTTTAAGTAAAATCGTCCAGGACGATCCATGATCGTACAGGACGATCCACTGCATACAGAATTGAACACTTGCAGTTTTTGGGCAGTTTTTCTTGTCTTTTATATAAAAAGTCAAAATTAGACTGCCACCCAATCTTTTTATCATTTGATCTTCGTGCCTCTTGAGAGAATAGCCAAGGAGAGAGTGGAGGAGAGCATTCAAGGGAGAATTCCTACCACTGGAGTGAGAAGACTTCACTTGGATTTCAAAGGTAAGAGTCTCTACTTGTGAATTTGAATTACTTCACTCTTTTCCTTCTTCCTTCTAGATTCTTGTGAGAAGATCAGTCAAGGAGATCCGATTCCCTGCCGACACTTGGAGAGTGTGAACAGCCGAAAGGTTCTCTGCCTACACTTGGAGAGTGTGAACAGCCGTAGGGTTCTCTGCCCACACTAGGAGAGTGTAAAAGGACGGCGGTTCTCTGCCAGCACTGTGGATTGTGTAAAAGGATGACGGTTCTCTGCCGCACCGGGTAGTGGTGAAAAGAGTGTGTTGTAAAGGCTTCTCCGCCTTGCTGTGGGTGCTAAAGGAGAGTCACTAATGGTTTTAGTGCAATACTCAGAGGGTGCCTCTGAGGAGTGGATGTAGGTCTGGTTATAGACCGAACCACTATAAATCTGGTGTCATTTACTTTATTGTTTTTACGTTTCCGCACTTTAAATTTCAGTTTTAACAATTCTGTGGTTGAAAAATATTTTTCTACAAACTTTTAAAAATTTTTTTATTTCGGTTCAACTTAATCTTCAAAGAGGGTTTAAAATTTTTAAACTACCAATTCACCGCCCTCTTGGTAGCCTTGGGACATTTACTTAGGCTTAACAACCTAATTACTGGACTCAACAAGTGGTATCAGAGCATAGTTTCAAAATCATAAGTTTGAACTACTTTTTGATTAACGTAGATGGCTACATTTGGAAACCGAAACACACACCTGAGGGTTACTCTATCACTAGACCTCCACTGTTTGACAATATTCCTTTTGATTTTTGGAAAACACGCATGTCTACTTTCTTATAGTCACTTGATTATCGCATGTGGATACTAGTCCAGGAAGGTTACTCAAAACCAACTAGATTAGTTGATGGAGTTAGGGTAGAAACACCCTATGCAGATTGGACTATTGAAGAACGTGACTTAGCACAATTAAATACAAAATGTTTAAATAGTTTCTTTTGTGCTTTAAAATCTGAAGACTACATGCGAGTTTCCACTTGTAAAAGTGGAAAGGACATATGGGATAGACTTTGTATAACTTATGAAGGGACAAATGAGGTTAAGCAACCAAGACTCCATATCTTGTTACATGACTATGAATTATTTCGTATGAAACCTAATGAATCTATTTCAGACATGTACACAAGATTCACTCAAATTGTCACCTCTTTGCATGCACTTGGTAGGGAATTAACTAATGCTAAAATGGTCAATAAGATTCTTTGTTGTTTACCTACTGCATACGATGCTAAAATTTCTGCAATTATAGAGTCTAAAGATCTGAACATTTATTTCATTGACAATCTTCTTGGTTCACTCATTGCTTATGAGCAAGGAGTAAGTCAAAGAAAGATTGATGCATGTGAACCTAGAAAGGACAAGAATATTGCACTAAATGTGGAAGAGTCAGAAAGTGAACACTCACAACCTGAGGATGAAGACGATATTGCATTGATGACTAGACAATTCAGAAGCTTTTTAAAGAGGAAGCAGAAGAGACGCCAGCAATGGAATAGAGGTAAGTATAACAGAAATGGCAAGGTTTCTAATGAAGTGATTTGTTATGAATGCAGGAAACCAGGTCATATAAAGACTGATTGTCCAAAACTCAAAGCCACTCCTAGCAAGGAGAAGGTAGAGGAGAAACCAATGGTAAAGAAGGGCAAGAAGAAGTTTCAAAGGGCTTTTTGGGCGGACTCAGCTTCAGACTCATCTGAGACTGAAAAAGAAGAAGAAGTAACCAACCTTTGATTGATGGTAGATAATGCTGAACAATCAGATCAAGAAGAGGTATGTGATTTAACCTATAATGAAATGTTTGAAGTTTCTGAACACATGCATGATGCATATAGGAAAATGAAAAAGATGCATGCTAGTTTAGTTTTAGAATTGGAAGAGCTTAATAAGGAACATGAAATCCTTAGGAAAGATCATGCTTTAATAGATAACAGCCACATGAAACTACTTGATGAATATGATGACTTGAATAAAAATTTTGAGAATTTAAAATCATCCTATGCTGAACTTGAAAAAGAATTTAAGAATTTTAAGGATGAATCTGAGAGCAAGACATATAGAATCAATTATACCAATCGAATCTTGGAAGATATGAATTCATTTTACAAACTCACAATAAGAGCTCTCGAGGATAATAGGAACCCCCCTAAACTTGAAGATTTTATAAATCCTAAATATTATCCTAAATTCATGAAATCCCTTAGAAGATAATCATATGAAAGAAAACATAGGAATATTTTTCCTAATGTTAAATGTAATAATTGTGGATTTTTGGGACATATATCTCACACCTGCACTTTAAAGATGAAAACTAATTTGGTGTGGAGAACTAAGATGCATAAACCTAGACATATCATACATGCATCTGATTATAAATTTCATAAAGGTGAACCCAAACTTGTTTGGGTTCCCAGGTCTAACATTTGAGAATTTTGCAGGAGTACTCTCACACAAAACCTCGTGAGAGTATATGGTACCTGGACAGCGAATGTTCAAAGCACATGACTGGAGATACTGCTCAATTCATAACGCTGGAAGCCAGGAGTGGAGGTAAGGTTACACTTGGAGATAATACCACAAAGAAAGTGGTTGGATCAGGTATGATTGGAAATTTGAAAAACTTTTTCATAGACAATGTGTTATTAGTTAAAGGCTTAAAACATAATTTGCTTAGCATAAGTCAGCTATGTGATAAGGGCTATAATGTAAAATTTTTACCTACTAGCTGCATAATAAGCCTAAATGAGAAAATTGTTTTAAATGGAAAAAGGGTAAACAATATCTACATGCTATATTTAAATTGTATTCAATCTCCTACTGCTTTTTGTTTGAAAACTGTTTCTGATGAATCATGGCTTTGGCATAGGAGACTTTGTCATTCTAGTATGAAAAATCTTAGAAGAATTACCCAAAAGAATTTGGTGAGAGGTATACCTAAACTAGACTTTACCAAGGACCATCTATGTGATGCATGTCAATTAGGAAAACAAGTGAAGTTCTCTTTTAAGTCCAATAAAGATCTTAGGACCAGTAAACCTTTAGAAATTCTACACATGGATCTTTTTGGACCTGTAGGCACTGTAAGTCTAGGAGGGAAGGTATATGGATTTGTTATAATAGATGATTTTTCAAGATTCACTTGGGTTAAATTTCTTTTTCATAAGAGTGAATCATTTGAGGAATTCAGAAATTTTTCAACTTGGATACAAAAAAGACTAGGATGTGAAATAATTTCTATACAAAGTGATCATGGAGGAGAATTTGAAAATGAAAGATTTGAAAATTTCTGTAAAGAAAAGGGGATTGATCACAATTTTTCTGCACCTACAACTCCTCAACAAAATGGGGTAGTTGAAAGGAAGAACAAAACATTAATAGAAGCCGCCCGAGCAATGTTAGCAGAATACTCGATTCCTAGATATTTTTGGGCTGAGGCGGTTAGCACTGCATGCTATGTTCTGAATAGGGTGAATGTGAGATCAAATTTGAATAAAACACCCTATGAGTTGCTAAAAGGTAGAACACCAAATTTGTCTCATTTGCATGTATTTGGTTGCAAGGTGTTCATACATAATAATGGAAAATCTGCCTTAGAAAAATTTAATCCAAAATCAGATGAAGGAATTTTTGTTGGATATTCAAGTGTTGGAAAATCTTATAGGGTATTCAACAAAAGAACTTTAGTCATTGAAAAAACCACACATGTTGTATTTGATGAAAGTGGAAACATGGAAGAGCCAAATATTGTTGAAGAAGAAATTGAAGAAAACTCCCAAAAGATTGATAGATTAAATTTGGAAGAAAATGTGGAAGAAAATTTGGAAAGAGAAAACCCTTTGCCTAGAGATTTGAGATTTTCTAAAAACCACCCAAAGGAATTGATTATAGGTGAACCAAGTGAGGGTGTTAGAACTAGGCGTGGATTAAACAAGGAAGTCAATCATTCAGCCTTTATTTCAACTATTGAACCCACTAACATTGATCAAGCACTTTCTGATGAATTTTGGATTTTGTCCATGCAAGAAGAGTTAAATCAATTTATAAGAAATAAAGTTTGGGAATTAACTACAAGGCCAAAAGATCAAAGTGTTGTTGGAACCAAGTGGGTGTTCAAAAATAAAATGAATGACTCAGGAGTAGTCATTAGAAATAAGGATAGATTAGTAGCTAAGGGGTATAATCAAATTGAAAGAATTGATTTTGAGGAAACTTTTGCCCCTGTAGCTAGACTTGAAGCAATTAGGGTTTTACTAGCCTTTGCCTGTTTTAAAGGTTTTAAATTGTTTCAAATGGATGTCAAAAGTGCCTTTTTAAATGAGGTAATTGAGGAAGATGTTTTTGTAGAACAACCTCCAGGTTTTGAAAATTCTAAATTTCCAAATCATATTTTCAAGTTAAAAATGGCATTATATGGATTGAAACAGGCACCTAGGGCTTGGTATGAGAGGTTGAGCACCTTCCTACTTGAAAGATCTTTTGAAAAATGAAGTGTGGATACAACTCTCTTTTTAAGGAAAATTGGAAAGGATATACTTATTGTTCAAATTTATGTGGATGACATCATCTTTGGATCTTCAAATAAATATCTTTGTGA
This sequence comes from Dendrobium huoshanense, assembly GCA_016618105.1. Classification (NCBI taxonomy): domain Eukaryota; kingdom Viridiplantae; phylum Streptophyta; class Magnoliopsida; order Asparagales; family Orchidaceae; genus Dendrobium; species Dendrobium huoshanense. Next base: position 44,645,897 of record CM028359.1, read on the forward strand.
TGATTTTTCTAAAATAATGAATAGTGAATTTGAAATGAGTCTAATTGGAGATTTAAATTACTTTCTAGGATTTAGCATTAAGCAACTTGAGGAAGGTACTTTTCTTAGTCAAACTAAATATATTAAGGACATCCTCAAAAAATATGAAATGGACAATGCTAAACCTGTTAGTACACCAATGAGTTCCTCAGTTCAGTTGGATAAGGACCTAGAGGGAAAATCTGTTGATCAAAAGAAATTTAGAGGGATAATTGGATCTTTACTTTACTTGACTGCTAGCTGACAAGATATTATGTTCAGTGTTTGCTTATGTGCTAGATTTCAATCAGATCCAAAAGAATCACATTTGACAGCAGTGAAAAGAATTTTAAGATATCTACTAGGAACTCAATACTTAGGGATTTGGTATCCTAAGTTTAGCTCTTCATTTGAAATTATTGGTTACTCAGATTCTGACTTTGCAGGCTGTAGAGTGGATAGGAAAAGCACTTCTGGAACATGTCAATTCATTGGAAATTCATTAGTTTCATGGTCTAGTAGAAAATAAAATTCAGTGGCACTATCTACTGCAGAAGCAGAATACATTGTATTAGGAAGTTGTGTGGCACAAGTACTTTGGTTAAAACAACAGTTGATTAATTTAGGATTAACTATAGGCACTATTCCAATTTATTGTGACAATACTAGTGCTATTTGCATTTCCAAAAATCCTATTCAACATTCTAGAACCAAACACATTGATATAAGACATCATTTCATAAGGGATCATGTATCCAAAGGAGAAATTGAACTCATACATGTTTCAACTGAAAATCAACTTGCAGACATTTTTACAAAACCTTTAGCCTTTGATACCTTCAGTACTTTAAGAACAAGGCTTGGTGTTATTGATTTGAATGTCTAAACAAAATGTCTTTGCAACATTGATATTTGTTTTGTTTTGTTTTTGATTTTGTGAAATTTTGTGTGTTTTGAATGAATTATTTTTGGGTCCATGGTTTTGTTTTATGTTTTCTGTGTTTTTTGAATGTTTAGTTTGATTTTCTTAATTTAAAAATCAAAATTAAAAAAATTGGAGGAAATCGTCCGGGACGAATCTGGTTTCGTACAAGACGATATGTGAAAGAACAGTTTGCGTGAATTTTAACCGTTTTGAGAGCAGATTTTAATTAGATCGTCTGTACGATCTGACGATCATCTAGGACAAAAATATTTTTTCTAAAACATCGGGACGATTGAATGGAGTGGTTGAGTGGATAAGACAGTTTTTAATATGGACTTCGTCTGTAAGAATTTTTCGTTCGTCCAGACGAACAAATGTCGGTTCATTGTAGGGGACGGTTTTCAAGAGACATTAAAACGAGTTACTTTTTGATCTTCTGTACGAAAATATTCGTATGTACGATCGGTCAAGTCAAAAAGCCTGTACGAAGGGACGCATCGTAAGTTATGTTGATTACGAAAAGCCGTTACATTTTGGATGAATTGGATCGTCTGTACGAAATAATTTCGTCCAGACGAACGATGATTTTCATCCAGGACGAACGTATCGTTTTTCTTTAAATATGAAGGCTTTCTAACTTAACAATCACACTTCCAAACTTCACTTTCAATCCCTTTCTACTTCAAATCGACAATGGCCTCCTCAAGCAAGAGATAAAAGGTGTTGGTGAAGAAACCCAATAGGAATGCCTAAGAGAACTTCCTGTCTAAGGCAAATGAGGAATCCTTTCCTCATTTTGCATCCGCCAAAATAACTCCCTCTCGCATTTTAATCCAAACTGAGTTAAAATTTCGGGTAATGCACCTCTTTGCCTCAACCCAATTTCATTTCATACTTTCCCTCGTCCACTTCTACAACAAGCAAACCTACCACTATTTCCTAGCGAACATGAGTTTTAATTCCGACCACTCCTCCATTAGTTCTTATGTCTTCAAGCAAAAAGTTGAAATCACAAAGCACGACCTTGGTGCCTTTTTGAACTTAAGAACTGAGGGATATAGAGCCAACACCTTAATGAGTGAAAAGAAATTCGAATGGTATGAAGTTAATAGGGTGATTAGAGAAATTGGCCTAACCTATCATGTTGCTAGAGTTTCTGGAATGACCAGGGATGCCCGAATCATCCAGAATATCCTTCAATCTTCAATCATTCCTAAAGATGGTGATAGGATTAATATTATCCCTCTCCTTTCTGCTCTAACCTTTTTAATTATGGAAGGTCATCCTATTGACGAAGCCCAACTTATCATAGATCATATCTATGGGCTTTCAGAAATAGGACATGCAGATCAGAAGAGGAAAAAGAACATCTCATTAGGACACTTAGTCACTTATATTTTGGAAAAGAAATACAACTTAGTGCATCCTGATGAAGAATACAAAGAGCCAGTATACTATAATGATGCTTCCTTCAGATTGCGTTTCAAGGAGGAAAAAGGAAAAGCACATGCCAGTGCTTCAGAAGAGGAAGAAGAGGGAGTGCAAACTTCTACTCCTCAGTCAGATTATCAGAATCTGATTGAAAGATTTGATAGATTAGAGACTCACATTGATCAAAGGTTTGATCAAATTGATGCTCAACTTACGCAGCAGCAACAAGACATTGGTAATATTAGAAATGAAGTACATGAAATTAATACCAATGTAATGTTGATGGCCTCCTACTTCAACCTTTTTGGCGGCATTCCTCCTCCTCATCCAGAACAGTAGAGATGAATTTCTGTGTGTTTGTTGTATTCATATTTTATGTTTTTATTGTGTCAGTTTCAATGTTAAGTGTTTGTGTTTATGTTTGTTTTTTTTTCTTTTAAGTTCAATGTATTTTCTTACTTGTTTTTAGATATTATGAAATGTGTAATCCTTTCATTAATATCAATGGATGTTGTACTTGTTTCAAATTTGATTTGTTGTTTTTTGGAATGTGGTTAATGTTTATGAATTTCATTAGTATTATTTAATCTTCATAGTGCTTAAATTAGATTGTAATTTGAGATTATCTATATTAGAAAATCTAGTCTTTCTAAATTTAAAAGTTGTTTATAACTTGTTGTAATTAGAATTTTTAAATTCATGTCTATTCATTTAGACTACATAAAAGTTAATATTACTATTGCAATTTAGATGTTTTCTTATTTTGTATTTCTATGATCAAGTGATATTTATGCACTTAGAAATATTTGAAATTTTAGATTATTGATTTTGGAAAGAATTGGTCTCAATTACTCTTGAAAATTGTATAAAAAGTACAAAAATCAAAAGGAATTCGCAAAGATTTGCAAAGTGAAAAAGAGACACAAAATAAGCCCAACAAAGAAAAAATGCACAAAAATGTGCCCTAAAAATTTTGAAAAAGACGAGCAAAGCGTCATATGTGGTAATTCTCTTCTTTCCAAATTATTTCAATCTCTTAATTCAAATTGATCTTATGTTCATTTATATTCCATTGAACTTTGAAATATAAATTTTTTTTACATCTCTCTTGTAATGATTTTCTATACTTGAATGTCTAAATTGAATAATGCCTTTAAAAATTTCTTCTTACTTACAATGTTATATCACTTCTTAAATTTTATGAATTTCTATGATTGACATAATATTTTTAGTTTAAAATTGCATACCTTATGTCAATCAACATTTAGATTAAATTTTAAAATGAATTTCATATAATTACTTACATTTCTCGTCTATTTCTTCTTCACTTTTTGTTGCTGTCAAAAAGGGGGAGAAATTATTGAAATTATTGTGTTTTCTGTTTTGATTATTCTGTTTGCAAGTATTTGACTTTGTGGTTGTTTGTGTTAAAATTTTTGAAAAATAAAAATATTGTTCTTTATGCCTCCTTATTTTAATGTACTCATCAATTCAGGGGGAGTTTAGGAGATAGGAGATTTGTTTAACTTGAAACCATACAAACAATAATTGTTTTGCCATCATCAAAAAGGGGGAGATTGTTAGAATAGTTGCTATTTGAATGCTTTTACATTTTTTGCAACTTGAATAGTTTTGATGATTTCAAACATTATTGTTCAAATGTGTAGTTATCTCCTAACAATTTTAGAAGATTTGTATTTGCTCTTGTGTGTACTAACATTTCAGAAAAATCAGACTCCAGACTACGATAACTTCAAATCAAATTCAACATGAGATACTTTGTTAATTTGAAGTTTGCTTTTTTTCTTTGAATTAATTTTGAAAGGGAATGATTGTAATTGAGTGAATAAAAAACACACACACACACATTAGGAGATCATAAAATTTTATACTGATCGTACTGGACGATATCCTATCGTACGGGACGATCAGACAGTTATCTCCTATAGGGCACATGGAACGAATAGGAACTTGCTCGAAAAATTTTTTCTAAGTCCTATTCGTCCAGGACGAAATTAATTATCATACCAGACGATTGGTTCTCTGTAAAATTATCGTCCAGACAAAATTAAAATATCGTCCAGGACGATCGGGTCTCTGGAAAATTTTTGTCCAGACGAAAATAAATTATCGTCCGTGGAGATTGGTCCTCTGAAATTTTTTTGTCCAAACGAAGTAAAGAATCGTCCAGGACGATCGGGTCTCTGGAAAATTTTCATCCAGACGAATATATTCTCGTCCAAACGATTAACTGACTTAGAACTGTATTCAGCAGTTTCTAGAACCGACCTAGTAGTAACCGTTTGTACTGGACGAACCTAGTTCGTACAGGACGATCATCTGTACGAAGACATTTCATACACATATTCAAATAGGGTCGTTTCAGATCGTTTAAGTAAAATCGTCCAGGACGATCCATGATCGTACAGGACGATCCACTGCGTACAGAATTGAACACTTGCAGTTTTTGGGCGGTTTTTCTTGTCTTTTATATAAAAAGTCCAAATTAGACTGCCACCTAATCTTTTTGTCATTTGATCTTCGTGCCTCTTGAGAGAATAGCCAAGGAGAGAGTGGAAGAGAGCATTCAAGGGAGAATTCCTACCACTGGAGCGAGAAGACTTCACTTGGATTTCAAAGGTAAGAGTCTCTACTTGTGAATTTGAATTACTTCACTCTTTTCCTTCTTCCTTCTAGATTCTTGTGAGAAGATCAGTCAAGGAGATCCGGTTCTCTGCCGACACTTAGAGAGTGTAAACAGCCGAAAGGTTCTCTGCCTACACTTGGAGAGTGTGAACAGCCGTAGGGTTGTTTGCCCACACTAGGAGAGTGTAAAAGGACGACGGTTCTCTGCCAGCACTGTGGATTGTGTAAAAGGACGACGGTTCTCTGCCGCACCGGGTAGTGGTGAAAAGAGTGTGTTGTAAAGGCTTCTCCGCCTTGCTGTGGGTGCTAAAGGAGAGTCACTATTGGTTTTAGTGCAATACTCAGAGGGTGCCTCTGAGGAGTGGATGTAGGTCTGGTTATAGACCGAACCACTATAAATCTGGTGTCATTTACTTTATTGTTTTTACGTTTCCGCACTTTAAATTTCAGTTTTAACAACTGTGTGGTTGAAAAATATTTTTCTACAAACTTTAAAAGAAATTTTTATTTCGGTTCAATTTAATCTTCAAAGAGGGTTTAAAATTTTTAAACTACCAATTCACCCCCCTCTTGGTAGCCTTGGGACATTTACTTAGGCTTAACAACTTAATTACTGGACTCAACAGCATTGACATCTCCACCCACAAGCCAAGGCAAATTGCAAATACTATGAAAATTAATGATTTGTTCCTAAAGCAATTTCATGGTGTAACGAGAGGAAGAAACATACACAAAAGAAGCACATCAATGAAAATTTAAAAATTCAACTTGACATGGTAAAACTTGAGTAAAGTCTCCAATAACATCAATTTTAATAGGGTCTTTCCAAAAAAACCCAAATCTTATTAGCCACATTCAAAAAAGCAAAATTAAAACCCAACAAATGAGAGGTGCTAACCAACTTAGAAGCAAAAATAAGGGGTTCAAGAAGCACAATAATAGAAATATTATGAACACAATAAAGAGTCTTAACACGAATTCTAGAAGAGGGACAACCAATCCCCCTCACATTCCAAATTATAGACTTAAACATAAGAACTTAATTAATGGGTAGTATGCATGCGAGTGGTTTTAGGAGATTACAATATAACATGCTATTATTTTCTACCTCTTTTATTGTGAACCTTTATGAAACTAATATCATTATCATCCTTAGCAAAACATTTAGTAACAATTCTCATATCTTCAGTATTAGTAAAGGCATCACTATTACAATGAGAGGTTGAAGGAGTCTTACTATAATTATATTGTAAACCTTGAGTCTGATGAGGACATTCATCCTTCATAAACATTTTGTCATCCTCCAAATTACCTTTATCCCCCACCGTAATGCATTCAATGCCATTTATGGGAGAAGAGTTATTTTCCATAGAAAGAAGTTCACCTTCCTCCAATAGAATATCATTAGCTTCAATCTGAGTCACTTGTTCATTCAAGGGATTAGAGAGGTTGTGAGAAAGCATATTACCATTCACATCTAAAGAATCTTTGTTAATCATACAAGAAAGATTGGGATCAATATTAACATCATTTTGAGCATGAATATTAGGCAAAGTTTGCTCCTCATTTTTCTCAGAGACAACAAGAGTATTAGAATAAGTTATAACATTAACTTCCAGTTCATGATTAACAAAAATAGCATTTGAAACAATTGGTTCAAGAGCCTCTCCAATGACAACCAGTAGTTCCTCAATAAAGTGAGAAGGAATAGAGGCCTTATCCTCAATAATGACGGGGTTAGGAGGAATACCATCCTAAGGAATCCCATTGGCTACCTCCCCATACAATTTTTTTGATGAATCCTTCTCTTTATGAAGATGGGGGTGTTTCCAAAAATAGTTGTTAATACCATGACCACGCATAGTAAGAGAAAAAGATAGGTAAATTTTCAAACTCAACTTTTTGGAAATAACCCTTCACCTTCGGGCTAATCCAAATTTCAGTAGGATGTTTCTTAGAAACATTCAATTCCATCAAGACCTTCACCATGGAAGGATGAGAGACAGAAGCAGTGGTCTGGTCTGTTTGCAACGACCTTCCAAAAATTGAAGCCAGCCCAAAAAGGATTTGATGATTAAAAAAATGAAGTCTCAAATTTGGGAAATAAATCCAATCTGGAGCAATATGAGATTCTTCCCTAACATCAAAATAATGAGTCCATTTAAGTAAACACATTTGGCAAGCTTGTATATAGTACGATCTCCTAGAAAAAATACATCTATAATCCATATCATTAGCAAGTTGAATATCAATATGCCTTTGATCCAACAAGCCTATATGAAACAAATTGGAAAGGTCAAGGTTAAGAAATTTTTTTTTTGAATAATATCAAGATTATGTCACTTAAGGAGAAATTTCCCCACCAAAGTTAAAGCATAAGGAGTTGCCAACTGATTAACCATAGAATCCTCAAAAAGCAAGGCCGGATAACCCTTGAAAGAAGAGTGAACAAAATGTAATTTTGGAGATGATGTTGAAGAACTAGCTAAAGCATCTTTGAAAGATTGAGCTTTACCCTCAGGAGAAGGAGCAGTCAATGGGTTTGATGATGAGGAAATCGTCATCACCCAGCAAAAAAAAAAAAAACAAAAAAACTTCAAAACACAGGAAGGGAAAAGCACGAATGAGAGGAGTTAAAAGAAATCAAACGAAAAGCACTGAAAAGCCAATCCAGGAGGGCCAAACCAACCGCGCCAGAGTCGAAACCCTAAATCACCTAAAAAGCTCCTCGAGAGCAAAAAAAGTAGAGAGACTACCTGAAAACTTTTATTTTTCAAACTCCTAGGTCTTTTATGCACTATATATTAGGGTTTGATAAATGGCAAACTAAATGAACATTAATTAGTTTAAAACTTAAAGCATGAGTTATTGTTGGCCTAAGGTTCAGTCCATACAAATTTGAGACCTTTAAAGCCTCCCTAGGATTTAATATGAATTTTTAAAGTAAATATATTATACTTTAAAAAATTCATAGCATGTTATGTATACTAGTGATTAGCTCAAAATTAGTGGCTAACTAACTATTTAGTAATTATCTAACAATCCATAAAAGATCATGCACACATGCTCTACATATTCCTATTTATAAAATTTTGAATTTCTAGGCCAAAATTTTACCTATGACTTAGCTATAAACATATGGGCTTCATGTTTATCAAGATAATATAACCACATTTGATTGAATGATCATTGGCACAACGTACTATTTATCAAAGCATTAGATATAGATCACTTCTTAATTTACTTACTTAACAACTTTATCCAAAGTAACTTTCTCTCTTATAACTATTCAACGAATGACTTTATCTAGTTAGCATCTTCAACTTTTATAGCAAGAACAATCTTACCATCAGATATAAATTTTCTCACACACTTAATAGAAAGAGATCAGACTTATCAATCCTTAAATTTTATGGAATAGATTCATCTTTGGGATAAGAAAGTTCCTTCATGATCTATGTTAAAGGCATCCATCTTGGAATTTCTCCCCTAGAGAATTTTGAATAAAGTCATAACAAAAATTTTATTAAGGAGTGATAAGGTTTATTGGAAGTGTTGGAATAATTTGGGTTTCAAGACTTTGTAAATTTTTCGTAACTGTGTTAATAAAAAGTTAGAAATACCCTATGATCTTGATTTTTTTTGTTATTTATTAAAATTTCTTAAAGAATTTAGCTTCAATTTTTTTTATAAGGTTCTAATAAAAGGTAATAATACCATGAAAATTCCTTATTATAAGTATAAAGACTAACCTAATTTTATAAAAGGGTTTCTTATGATATGCTATCATTATAACATGATGCAACACTATAAAAATATATCTCGCAAGTTGTGCTTTTTTGCTTTTTCCAAACTTAAGATCTATTTATTAGGAAGATTATAATTTGGAGGGATTAAATTGCATCAAGTGTAGTGCTAAGAAATTAGTTAAATTTGACTTTTCAAAGCATGTAGAGGTATATCATTTATGTTAAAATAGAGAAAGCCATGGACCATCATGCTCAATATTTTGATAATATTAGATATGTCATAAGACATTATAATGTATTTATTCTTAAAAGTAGCTTAAGAGATAGCATGTGATGCCTTAATTTCTATGTAGCATAGATTAAGGCTATTTTGTGATTTGTATTAGGTGGGTAGTTCATTCGTGTAAGAATTTACCAATGGCTTAGGTAATAGAGTGAATTATCCATTCCTCATTAATTTATCTAATAAAATACTAAGAGATTAATCTAAAATTAAAGTGAAAAAAATTATTGGATTTATTGGAATATGAGTATCCAACCAAAAATATGAAATCCATTAGAGAGAGAAAGTATTTGAAAATTTTAAATTTTTTCCTTCCCGATTTTCATTGCTTCTTTTAAGGAATTGCCGAGGGGGATGGTGGGGGAGGGCCGCCAGCCATCTTTAGCTGCGGCGGCGATTGTCACTGTTAGTAGAGGTCTTACAAATCATATTCTGGGTGAATATAGTAGTCTTGCTGATGTATATAATCTGAAGAAAATAGACATTGCAAATAGGAGTTCGAGAGGTCCATTGGTGATCAAGGAGAATAATGGTGAGGTTCCTATCAAGTTTTTTCATGTGGAAGATAAAGGTAAGTCCATTGCTGAAGAGGTTAATATTGTTACTCCAAGGATTGTTAAAAGACCATCAAAACTGGATTTGAATGATCTGTCGGCTTCATCGTCTGAGATGAATATTTTTGTTAACAAGTTTGACAATTCAAATGCAAACCTTGGACACATTGTGATAAATGAAAATTCTCATAACCCTACTAACTTAAATTTTCATGTCAATGGTGGTTCGAGATTGGAGGATAATGTTAATATGGATAAGGTTGATGTTGTAATGCTGACTAGGAATGTGAATGAGGTGGTTGGAAATTCGTGAAAGAATAAGCCTTATATCAAATTGGATTTTAAAGATTATGATGTTGTGTTGTCGGAAGATGAAAAAGCAGTAAAGATGAGGGAAGACGTTGAGATTTTGAACTCTAACAGAATGATGAACTCCTTAGTAATCAAAATGTTTGGGAAGGAAATTCCATCGCATATTGTGGCATGGGAAGTGAGACGTCAATGGAATCAATTTAGGAATTTCCATTTTACAACTCTTGGTAAGGGTTAGTTTTTGTGTTCCCTCAGTTCTACTGAGATGATGGAAGTAATTTTGTCAGGTGGACCATGGTTTGTGAATGGGTATATTGTGGGAATGGAGAGGTGGTCGGTTGAGTTTTCTACACTATCTTTGAAGGGTCTAACCTCCCTCGTTTGGATTAGAATGCCTCATTTACCCTTGGATGAGGTTAATGTGGGAAGAATTACTTCTATGATTGGCAAACCTTTAATGATGGATGGAAACATGTTCCATGGGGGAAAAGGGAATTTGCAAGAGTTTGTGTGCGAGTCAAGCTTGATCAATGTTTCCCCTTAAGAGTTTGGGTGGAGAGTATAGTTGGGTAGTTTTTTTAAAAAATTGAGTATGAAAAAATATCCACTTTTTGTTATGAATGTGGTTTTATAGGACATGTGAAAGCTGATTGCAAACAGAGAAACTCTGGTGCAATGGAGTTGATTGGAGATGATGGAAATTCAAGGCTTTGAAAGGAGGTGGGAAGAAATTAAGATGTAGATACTGATTTTACGTATGGTCCATGGATGGTCAACAAGAAGAATAGTAGAAGACCTGCTCAATAGAAGAAGAATTTGAAGTTTGTAAATTAACAGATGAAGACGTGTACGGAAGCCAACGGTGGGAGATCTGAAGTGAAAATTACAGTCCAAAACATTGCTGTTGTTGAGGAGTTGGAATCAATTGCTGAGGTAAATCAATTGGAGGAAGGTGAAATAGGTGTGGATCAGGACATGCTTGTTAATGGGATGCAATCTGATGCAATAGAGGAGGTCATTGTGTACATCATTGATAAAGCAGAGGAATCAGCTAGAGTATTGGGTATGCCTTCTCATCATGATAAATGTTTTTTTCCAATTAATATGAATAAATTTGATTTTTTTAATGTAGAGGGTGTGGAGAAGGATGAGGCTGAAGTGAATAATACAAGTCTTTGTAGTAGTGGAAACAATTATGAAGGTGTTGTGGCTGATGGAGTTGAGGTTGGAAATTCTGATAAAGGTGAGTGAAAAAATTGTAGTGATGGGAGGGTGTGTATTATGGAAAATGAGACTGGTTCTAATGGGGAATTGACTAAATGTAAGCTTGCAAAAGAACTCAGATCCTTAGGGCCTATTAAAAATATTTCCCGTGGTAGAATTTTTGATGGGGGAGGTAAGAAAAGAGACGGGGGCTCTTCCCCCAAGAAGGTTTAATGGAATCCTTTGCCTTTTGGAATTGTAGAAGGGCTTAGAAGAAAGAGGCCTCTGTTTATATGAAGGAGTTTATAAAAGATTTTAAGGTTTTTTTTTGTGTGGTTGGTGGAGACTAAAATCAACTCTTTTGATAGAGTTACCTTTGAAAAGATGATGGGTCCTAATTGGGATTTCTTCCTTCTTCCTTTAGAGAGGTTATCTGGTGGAATTATGATCTTATGGAGATCAGATTTGGCATCCTTTTCTATGGTAAAGACATCAGATCAATGTGTTATAGGGGATCTTAATGTCTTCAATAAAGGAGTATGGATGATTACTAATGTATATGGGAGCAATTAGGTTCATAAAAGAAGATTGTTATGGGATTGTATTAAGGAGTATTCATATAGGAAAGTTCCTTCTGTTATTGGTGGGGACTTCAATTGCATTTTGTCCGAAGAAGATAAGAAGGGTGGGAGAAAGTTTGTATTCTCTCAAGGTTCCATGGAGATGATTAAATTTATGAATGATAATGATTATAATGAAGTTGGGGTTGTTGTTCCAAGGTATACTTGGTGTAATAAAAAAGTTGGAGGGGGACGGATACTTGAAATATTGGATAGGTGTTTGCTCAAATCATTGGCTATTAATAATATTCAAATTTCTATTATGAGGCACTTATCCAGAGTGGCTTTAGACCATAGTCCAATTGTGTTGAAGATTTTTGAGTCAGTTATAAGGAAGAGGAGGTGCATTAAGTTTGAAGATGTTTGGTTATCTTTCAAAACATTGGCTCATATTGTTTCAAATGGGTAGATGAAGGCTTATGTGGGGGACAACATGGAAGTTCTTAATTAGAATTGTAAAAGGACCTTGAAGGACTTGTTATATTGGAGCAAGTTAAAATTGAAGGAATTTTCAAAGGAGAAAGACAGATTGAAGGCAGAAATTTATATACTTCAAGAGGAGGAAGCTAGAGATGGCTGGTTGGATGAAGACAAATTATGGTTGCTTAGATCAAAGGTTAAAGAGCTGAATGTCAATCTTAATTGTTTGAATACTTGGTGGAAGCAAAGGGCCAAAGTGAAGTGGATTGAAGATGGTGACTCGAACACTAAATTTTTTCATGCTTTTTCCAATGCAAGGAGAAATGTGAATTGGGTTACTCAAGTGAAAAATTTAGATGGGGTTCTTACTGAGAATCCAAAGGAGGTGGATGAAGTGTTTTTCAAATTCTTTCAAAACAAATGGAAGGATATAGGGTGTTGTTTAGAGGATTGGCCAAGACTATGGATGGTTTTGGAAGAAGAAGATAAAGCAATGTTGGAGAGGGAGCTTCCTATTAATGAGATAAAGGAGGTTGTTTTGAGATTGGGTAATAATAAAGCTCCAGGTTATGATGGGATAACCTATTCTTTCTTCAAAGCTTATTGGAATATCATTGGGGAGGATGTTTGTAGAGTGGTACAACAATTTTTTATTTCAGGTAGTATGAGTAAGGAGTGGAAAGATACAATGGTTGTGTTGATTCCCAAGGCCTCTAATCCGTTAACGCCAGATGCTTTTTGTCCAATCAGCTTACGCAATTCTATCTACAAAATTGTGGCTAAGGTGTTGTTGAATAGATTGATGGTGGTTACTCCTAAGATTATATCTAAAGAGCAAGTGGCTTTTGTGAAAGGAAGATTGTTCTCAGATCATCTTTTATTAGCTCAAGAGGTGTTCAACAAACTAAGGTATTCCAAAGCAAGAAATGGTTTTTTAGCTATCAAGTTGGACATGGAGCAAGCATACGATAGTATGTCTTGGTTAACTCTCAAGAAGATGAAGTTATACTTGGGATTCCCACTAAAATTTCTCAGCCTGGTAATGGATTGTCTCTCAGATCCTAGATTATCTATCTTGATCAATGATTCCATATCCAATTGGATTAAGGGGAGGAGTGGTTTTCAGCAAGGCTGTCCACTCTCTCCATTCTTATTTATTTTATACTCACAACTTCTATCAAATGCTTTCTTCAGTAGAGGATTGGATGTGGGTATTAAAATTTCTTCAAAGGCTCAATGAATTTCACATCTTCTTTATGTAGACGATGTATTGTTATTTGTAGAGGCTAAAGTGAGAAGTGTGAAGGAGGTAAGAAACATTCTTAGAGACTATTGCAATTGGACTGGTAAAAAAATCAATCATAAAAAATCTTCTTTGATTGTTGCAAATCAGTTTTGAGGAGGAAGATTCAAATTTCAAGGATTTTGGGTTTCAGACTAGTGGAAGAATTGGAATACTTGGGAATTAAAAATGCTCTAAGGGGATTAAGGAAGCGTGATTTCCAAATGTTGTTGGATAAATCTATTAAAAATTTGGATGCTTGGGGAAATAGATATATTTCCCTTGCCGGTCTACAAATGGAAAAGGCAAGTTTTTGCTAAGAATTTTAACAACCATGGATTTCCTTATAACTTGAACATTGGCACTTTCTTTCTTCATATCAAGTATAACCACATCTACATCCACATTATCATCAACAATTTCCTTCAAATTTATTTTAATATGTGGATTTTTAACCCATGCATTTGCATTTTCAAAAAATAGGAGATAAATTATTAACTCCAAGTTAATTTGTAGAAGGATCTGTATCACATCCATCAACAACAATGTTATTCTCACCATCATTACCTTTGTCTAAAAAAAGCAATTCACTTTTAATTTAAATCCCAAGAAGAAGAAGATGCCTCCGAAACATTAGATTTGGGAGGAAAATCAGAAAAAACATTCAAAAAAGAATTAGATTGTTGACAATCCGAAAAAGAAAAGAGAGATTTATGATCCAAATAGAAAACTATAATCACTTATTTTCCTTTCTCTCCATCTGACAAAAGCTTCCGATTTGAAATAGAATGCCATTATATAATAATTAGAGTATTATTTAAATAAGAATTATAAGGCATGCTACAATTGAAAGAAAATCAATCTTTCATATTTGACGGAGTTGGACGCACGACAAATGCTATGTTTAAGGTAATTAGGTCATCAGAGGATAATTGGCGACCACCCTCTAGCACCATCAATGGCCACGGAAGGAGATTCGCAAACGAATGAATTTTGAATATCTCTGAAAAAACCTGGACATTCTCTCTCTTATTCCTAACCCCAATTTAAAATAACCTATGAGACCTTCCTAATCCTCACAAAACCATGGTTTAATTTTTTAACAATAATTAAATGCAAAATTATCTAAATGCTCTAAACTTATTAAAATTGAGTTTATTCTTTAAAAGTAACCATTCCTCTAAAGGTTATGATGCACGATCTACAAAGCCTTCTTTTAACTTAGACAAACCTAATCCGACCATTGACGAGCAAGGGTTTGCCATGATTGGCCAAGTTAACCACAATTGGAAAATCGAACCTTTACACAAATCTTCAAAGATTAAACATTTATCCCATTTAATTTTGGTTCTAGCCATTGATATGAGATCCCTAGGATCTTGAGCTAGTTAATTTGACCTTACTAACACATGGCTTGAGTTGTGCCTGTTGACCTCATTTTTGTATGAGGTCACTAAAACCCATCCAGAATCCAGATTTAATCCCAGGCCCTAGGATCCACTCTAGACCTTAGGATCTTTCCTAGAACTAGACCTTAGAGCTTATTCTAGAGCCTAGGATTCCCTTAAATCCTAGACCTTAGAACTCTCCTAGATCTTAGGATCACTCCAACTTCAAATCAACATCCACCTTTGATCAACCTCAATTTTAAATCAATTCCTATATTTAACCCACTCCAATTTCAATTTAATTCCTACCTGTGACCAATTTGAATCTCAAACCCTATCCAATTTAAGCCCAAATTAATTTAAACTTCAAATCAAATCCAAATCCAGAAGTTTAAACTCAAATTCAAACCTTTAAGGCCCTGTCCTAAACACCCTTTTCAGAGATTTTTCAAACATTTCAAAACCCAGTCAAATGGCCTCTGATTTAGGGTCTATCACTTGCAAAGTGATAAGACATGTCTCTGGAGGTTACCCTCCAACTTTGAGCTCATTCTGAGGTCTCTAACCCCAGAATTTGAATTAAAATCCAAAGGCTGTAAAACCTTCAAATATTTACAGCCTATGCCACTGAGCCTAACCCCTTTGAGATCTTGACCTTGGAACCCCTGTCCAAGCTTCCAATCACTTCCAGACCCTTGATTTTAACCCATTGAGCAGTAAACTGCATTTTTCAAACCCATTTTTGACCATAGTTGACCAATGGGTCAAAATTGACCAAAACACCCCTATGGGGCTCAAATGGGGATTTCAAACCAAATGAGCTCCAAATGGGATGCAACCACCTTTAACAAATTTCAAATGCTATTTCAAATCCTTTGAACCCATTTCCAACCCTTGAGTCAACCTGGTTGACCAAGTCAACTGGTTTGACCCAAGGGACCCTTTAAGGGTCCAAACATGTGTTTTGACCCAAATGACCTTTTTAGGTCACCCAACCACTTCCATTGACCTCAAAATATCATTTCAAACCTGTTGAGCCCAAACCCAGACCCTGGGTCAACCTGGTTGACCAAGTCAACCCAGGTTGACCAAACAGGCCCTTAAAGGCTCAAATGGTGATTTTGACCAAATTGACCCCTCCAAACCCTGGGACCACATCCAATAGACTCAGGACGACATTCTGAATCTGTTGAACCCATTTCTAGCCCTTGAACCCAACTGGTTGACCAAGTCAACCAGTTTTGGCCTAGAAGCCCATTAAAGGCCCATTAAGCCTTTTTAATCTATTTGACATACATGGCTCTTGGAACCACCCTCCAATCCACCCAATCAACTCATTTGAATCACCTCATTGAAAATTTCACAACCCTTGATGGAGTTGACTGGTCAACTAGTCAACTCAAGGCTTAAAGTGACCATTTATATGGTCAAAACTTTCAATCCATTGAACCTAGCTCAAGCCACACCCATCCAGCCACTTGGAGAGACTCCATGACTTGCTTGGGTGCCACATCAGCTCCTTTGACCAGTTGACTGGTCAATTTGGTCAAACCCAAGCTTAAACCCTTCTAAAAGGTCTTAATCAACCTTTTAGACCTTTTTCCCTGATTTAACTCCCCAAGGCCGACCCCTTAATATCCTAAAGCTCACTTGGAGCTCTCCTAACCAAGCTCAGGGCCTGGTTTAGCCTAAAATGGCAATGGCCCCCCCCCCCACTTGTCCCAAGCCGCCCAATGGAGGCAAGGCTTGGCCAGCCTTTGAGGCAGCCTTCTAGCTGTCCCAGGGACATGTGGCACCATCTAGGGAGCCCCTCCATCAATCCCAGCCATCCGTTTGGCCTGGGGGCGTTTGAATAGGGGGAAAAGGGCTTAATGACACATATCCTAACCCTAACCATCTCTCACTACTCAAGCCCTCTCAAGCCCTGCCCCCAGTTCGTTTTGAATCTCCAGAGCTTCCTCTACCTCCCCACTACAAAACCCAGGTGGTTGCACGTCACCGGCGGCGAGTTCTCCGGCGAAACCACCACCTAGACCGTCCCAAGCCCATAACAGCCGATCCAGACGCGTTCGAGCTTGGATTTTCGCTGGGAATCTTCACTTGGACAATCTACAAGCTCAACCATCCAGAAATTCCGAAGATCTAACGGTATAACTCCCTAAAACCCTAGATCTAGGTCACTTTAGTTAGATCTAAATAGCTTTACGCTTTTAGGGTTTTAGTTAAAACTAATTATTCCCCACGATTTCTGTTCATGCCCTTAATCTATGTTTAAAATTTTAAGTGAAATGATCGATCCGATCGAGAGAACGAAGCGAAATACGTTTTCTAGGGCGTCACTCACGGTCTCCGGCGAGTGTACGTTTTCTGGACCGTTGATCGTTCGATCAACGGTCCAGATCGAGTCCTTCCGCGGTCTGATCCGACCGCGCATTCGATCCGTCGTTCGATCAGCCGTCCGGCGAGATCAGGACCGTCCATTCGGAATAGCGGGATCGAAGCTCCGCCGTCTGATCTTCTCCTGGTGAGATCAGACCGCGGGATCTGATCTCAGCCGTTGGATCGAACCCGCGGTTAATCCAACGGCTGTCACGCGCCGCTGACGTGGTTAAGTGAAAACCGCGTGAAGCGGCCAGCAGCCGACGCGTGTCCCCGCCGCCGCGCGGTTTCGACCCCGCCAATCCCAGTGCGCCGCGTGTCACACCGCCGCCATTTAATTAATAAAATTGTGTTTTAATTAGTTTTAATTACTAAAACTTTGAAAAATCACAGTAAATCAAATATATAACCAAAAATTAAGTATAATATATCAAACTTTTCAGAATTTCATCTAGTTTATTTTAAAAATAAAATCAGTTTATTTTGACTATTATTTTACTGGTAATTTAAGAAATACAGAAATATGTATTTCATTTTTAATTAATTATATAAAAATTATTTTTATCTGAAATTTGGCATGCATGTTTTTGAGTTCATGGCTGGTCTCCAGAAAAATTTTCAGTATTATTTGAATAGGTTTTGAAGGTATTTTGAATTATTGGAGTATTTTCACCCTTTTTTTATATTTAATTAATTATTAACTATTTAAAAAAATACAAGAAAAATATTTTATTATTTCCAAACTTCTATGGAGATCAGTGGATCCTTCAACTCATTAGAATGTATTTTAATAATATATTTAATTATTTTATAATATATATATATTCCTATTTATATATATATATAAATCTATTTATATTTATGTATTTTAATATATATTTTGGAATTATATTTTTGTAAATCCTTAAGTGTTTAAGAGTCATTTGAGATCTTAAATGTTGATTAAGCATGTTTGAATAGAAATGAAGGGGATAATTAGTGAATAATCATTCCTTGATTATTCACTAATTTTGTCTTAATTATGTTATTTAGTTAATTGCATGCTTAAGGTGCACACACCACCTAGCCTAGGTTCTCCTAGATCTAAGGACTTGTTTGCTTGCCACTTGTGTATGCATGCCATGTTTATTCAAAGGGTTAGAGGAACTTTGATTTGAACCTATTCAAAACTAGTGACATGATTAAGGACAATAATTAAGGACCCATGTATAGAAAACTTAGAAAAATTTCAATAATTAGGATTCACTTCCCCTTGAGTTGAAACTTTGAACATTTGAACATAGTGACACCCTCAGCCCTTAGGGAAATTTTCACTGATTTTTGAGGTCATTAGGCCCCCTAATTAATTTTCTAAGTCTTAAACCCTTAGTTAAGCCTTTAAAACTTCTAAAAATTGTAATAAATCCAATTTAAATCCAAAAATTACATATAAACCCTCAAATTGACCAGAATTCAGTCCTTAATCTATGATAATTAAAAGCCCCTTGATTTGACAACAATTTAAACCCTAATTTAATTTTAAGTGAAAACCAATATTTAATTAAGATAATTAATTAATAATAATATAAAAATCCAAAAATCTCCCAAACACTTGGGGATCCCTCCTTAGGTTGTTCCTGACCTTTGGAGGTGTTTTCAAGAGATTGAGAATTTGTTTGAAGCAAACTCACAAAAGAGGCCCTCTAATTAAGAAATTCCTAAAATTCATTAAAATGCCCAAACTTCGATAATTCATAACTAATTCGAATAAAATCCAAATCACCCAAACTCACTTGCATTCAACTCATGGTGATATCTAGTATTTATTAAAAATATCAAATTTCAGAAATTTGCAATATTTTAAAAAGTCAACAAATTGGTCAAACCGTAGTTAAAACTAGTTCAAAACTTCAAACCTTCATAGTAAAATGTAGAAAAATCCATTTTCAACGTACTTACCCTCTAACTGATCGTAGTAAGGTCTAGTATTTTAATAAAATACAAACATTCCAGAATTTGAGCTTAATCAAAAAGTCAATTTTTAACCCCTTTAATTAAATCATTAAAATATTCAAAATTCTTAAAACTCAAAATCGTTCTAAAACTCAGGAAATATTGGTTTAATGTTTAAAACACTTAACAAATCCTTTAAAACACAACAACCACCCTAAAGTTGAAGTTTATTGGCTGGACTACTCCGGGCTGCGGGGCTAAGTGTCCTAAGGAGGCTGGTTCCTCGAGCCTGGTGGCACAACGCCACGAATGAATTCTAAAGGGTTTTAAACCTTAAAATTGATTAATTTTTAATTATTTAACATTTTAAAAATCTCTAATTCAATTACATTAATTTGGTTTATCGGCTGGACTACTCCGGGCTGCGGGGCTAAGTGTCCTAAGGAGGCTGGTTCCTCGAGCCTGGTGGCACAACGCCACGAATCGATTAATGGAAAACTTAAATTAATCAAGCTTTTAAAATCAGTGATGAACTCATTTCTTTATATTAATCCACTCTTTTAATTCTAACCAATTTAAATAACTTAATCAACCCCGATTGCTACTGGGTAACCCAGGCCTACGAGGCTATTAGCTTAGCCCCAAGGAAGGTGAAATAAACTTCACGGCCTCGGCGTGAAACAAAGGTAGTAATCAATTAACTTTTAAAATATGTTTAATTAAAATTCTTAATTCATTAATATTTAAATTTTAATTTAAATCCCCTTCTAAGCCTTAACAAATCCAAACTTTTAGGCAACATTAACTAATCACCTACTTTAGGATCTATCCCAGCCACACGACCTTTCTCACACACTTTAGATGATGTGCTAGGACAACCAACTTTAGATCTAGGATAGGCCGGTGTTTACTTTACTGCTGTGTGCCGAATTTTTCGTAGTTTTCACTGCATGTTGTGGATGAAATTGCTTTGCTGTGTCTGCTTACTTTTTTTCGTACTCTGTGGATGGATTGATGTGTTTGGCGACTAGATTACCCTTAGGTTAGGTACGATCTGGATGTTGACACAGTTTTCTGCAGGTGGCCACGCTCATGCAGGGCAATATAAAAGGGGGGCAAATTAAAAAAATGCATAAATATTATAAACTCTTTGCACAGGTGCTTCAGCTGCTAAAGCCCCCAAATAAAAAGAGCGTGGCCAGTGTGTTTACTTTCTTTTCTGCTCATATACAACTGCTTGGGAATAACTGTTTTTTTTTTTACATATTAATTGCTTAGGATAACCCTGCAGGTGAGTCTAGATTTTTATTTTGATATCAATGTAATTTGTGCAAGCGTCAAGTATTGTGAAAGTCTATTTTGAGTTGGGATACATAGATCCAAAGCTTGGATTCCAAAGAGGAAAGGATACCCCTTTGGGGAACACTCCTTTTCCATTTGGAAATCCAAATTTGGATCACACCTCTTCCTTACCCAAAGAGGAAAGAGTGGCCTTCCCCTTAGAGGGAAGTGACCTCTTGTCCATTTGGGTAATCCACTACGAGGATTCCAAGAAGATTAAAGAAAAGGAGTCCAAAGAAGAATGAAATTGAAGATTTGAAGACTTGAAGATTGAGAGTATCCCACTCAAAATAACTTGCGTCATTACTAGGTTTAGAATCCGGGATGTTGTCAGTGGTGCCCGGCCACTTTACTTTCTGTAATATTCTGGTTTGTAATAAGCAAGGCAATTCTGCCTATGGACATTTATTAATTAATTTATATTTGATGTAATGATTTGATTTCCTTTAGGATTACTTGTTTTTACTAGTTTTTTTGGCGTTTGCATGCCGCTCTTTGTTTTCGCCTGGATACGTGAGGCTCGTGAGGGTGTGAAAGTTTTCTACTCATAATTTTAAAAGTCTAAAATTTTAGTGAGTCTAAATAACATAGAAAGATAACGAATCTAGGGAATTAGCCGGGGATCGACCCCGGGGTCGCATGCATATTTCTGCATTACTCTTTCCTTGCTTTAGACCCTTCCCCGCCTGCGGGTAGAGTCCGGATAGTCTGACCTATGAGGACGAGGTGCCGGACCTGGGGAAGTCCAGTCTTCTAAAAAATTATTTTCTAAGCCTGTTTTTAAAATTTCAAGCATATTCAATTTGAGGTTGTTAACTAGCATGCATTGCATTAGATACAAACTAAAAGAGTCAAAAAATTTAATTGCATCAGTTTAGCATTTTTAGCACCCAACATAAGTCAAAGGGGGCCAAATAGGAGAATCTCTAGATGTCGGCCCCGCCTCCCCAAAACTTTAATTATAACGTCCCTACCACTCTTTCATAAAAAGACCGGATTCATGTATTTTAAAACGATTAGGTGGTTAGCTGGCTCCCCAATCCAGGCCGGGGTAAGTCCAGACCTTGCACTGCATTAGTTAGGATCGGACGACTGTGGTCCAGTGTCCAAAATAGATTTAGGATCCGGGGCAGATCTTTGATTATAAGACCCCAAACTTCGGGAATCTAATCCCAAATTTCTAACAAAATGCTCAACTCTAATTAAATATCATTTCAAATCCAAAACATAAAGCCCAACACTTAGATTAAGTTGGGACATTTCCGGATAGTTCTGGAATCTCAAAGTGTCCCCTACCTCTCATCCTTTAACTCCGTTAATAACTGTTCAATTTTGATCCATTCCCTTTTGATTTTCCAATAATTCTATTCATACTTTGATATCACTCCTAGAAACTCTAAACAAAATTTTGCCACTATTTTAATCGAGAGTTTTCGTAGGGGATTTTATCTCCCTACGATGTAATTAACTACGAGGGCTTGCGCTCGTAGGAGATTTAGAACCACACACACCTGATTTTTAAAAATTGATTTTTCAAAATTCAATTGGATTTCTTTGGGAAAATTTAAAATATTAGTGATCATTATTATCATATTCAAAGAATTATCATCGAGTGATATTTTCTCCCTTCGGGGAGATATATCTTTCTTCGATAAGGCTTTGGATGTGAACCTAACGATCACACTTCTTGAATATTGTAGTTGGATATTCAGTTGAACCTCATTTTGACCCTTCGGGGTCATATGAATTTCTCTTTAGCATCCGCTCACAATATTCAAGATGGATTTCATAATTCTAAGTCTGAACACCGTTATGAAAGCTTATTTTCGTCCTTCGGGGTGATATACTCTTTCTAACGAGTCGATTCGACATTAGAATTAGAACTTAACCTTAATCTTAAAATACCCAAAGAAAACCAATATTTTTCAAAACCTGTTTTCCAAAATTCCACCAACAGTGCCAACTAATTAGGCTAACCAAAGTGAACCCAAGAATCCAAAATATAACACATGTAAACCTAACATATGCCTTGCTATTCTAAATGATCCTTGAAGATTCCAAAACCTTTGCTTTGGTTGCTAGACACCTGGCACCCTTCAAGTGGAGAAAAATGTTTTGCTTGACCACCCACGTGTTTTCCTCCATTCAAGTAGACTGCTTATTGCATCACTGAGCCTTTGGCCAATCTCAGCCAGACAAAAATACCAAAAAGGATCATTTGAATGTAGCCAAACAACCCCAAACCACTTAGACTAAGAAAATTTTATTTTTGGTTCATCCTTAAACTTCTGTATATCCCTCCTCCTTTGGCTTAGCTCAGAGGTGGATAATTAGCATCTCTAGCCTCTCCATGGCAAGAGCAATTGAGTTCATCCTTTATTTATCCCTTTAGATCCTTATGAGAATGAATTTGAGTAAGCTTTAGGAACCCCTTTATGACTAAAATTTATTATTTAATTCAGTGATCCTCAATTATATCAGTTTTCACCAAACTTATTCCTTAGGATCAGTCAAATATGATGGAAGCAAAACTTCTCATCTAGTTATTAGATCCATAAAAGCATCAAGCTTTACCCATTGCATTTCATAGTTTGGGACATTATGAAAGGAACTTTTAATCCATGGAAATATTATTGTTAGATTGAAGATCCCTTCTTTTCTGATGCCACTGAATAAATGTCCTATGGATTGATCTAGTAGATATTTTGGATCAAGTTGATTTACATGGATAGTTCTTATACTATGTTGGAGATAGAAGATGGCTAAAGAACCATTCAAATTCTTCTATTTGAATAGTCCACCCTAATTTAGTAGAACTAGATCTTATAAAAGTTTATTAGGGATGTTAGACCCTTATGAACTAGCCCAAGGCTAATCAAGAAATAAAAAATTATATCAATGAATATTATTAACTCTTTTACAACTTAACATTATCCAATCCAATCTTGAGCTCTGATTATTTGTTTGATGTTGCATGGTATTCCTGAAATGTAAGTATACACACAAACAAACATATATTGCAAATACAAGTAGACAATAGAAAGTGAGCCATAATATTTGTTATCATCAAAAACATAAACTCATAAGCTCGAGTTGCAACAATCTCCCCCTTTTTGATGATGGCAAATATTACTAGTTGAATTTACAAAATTGAAAATATTTTCTTCTAATCTCCCCCTCACTAGAATAAAAATTTAAAAATAGGGGAAGACAAATTTTTTGTTAATTTTAATTTTTATATTTTTTAAAAAATAGAAAATAGATACAAATACAATAGTATATTCTCCCCCTTTGGCATTATCAAAAAGTGGAGAGGCACAAAAAAACCAGCATAACAAATAAAAATCAAAACAATCTCTAATCTAGTGAAAAGAAAAAATCAAATATTCTTAAAATGAGAAAGTTATCTTTTGATTTTATTCAAAAATATAGTAAGGAATGGATTGACAACGCATAATCCAGAAAAGCTAAGAAATTCAAAAATTGTTAATCCAAGCTCAATTTTTTTAAAGGCTAAAAAACTTTTTAATCTAATATCTAAATCAAGGAATAAATTAGAAGATGAAATACTAATTTTTTAAACCTCATTTCATAAAACATATCTAATAGAAGATTAATGCAAAAATTGGTGAATCAAGAATCATGATTTTCAAGATCAAGTATCAAAAATATCAAGGATTTTCTTAAGCTTAAAGTAATACAAAAAAAGTAAGCAAACTCTTTGTGGGCTCATTTTATGCCTCTTGTTAGTTTTTGACACACTTTGCACATCTTTTACTTTTTGATATATTTTGTGTATCTTTCTCAATTTGGCATCATTGACACATCTTTTGATTTGGCATCATTGGCCACTTTTTTGATTTGGCATCATTGGCCATTTTTTTTTATTAAATATGTTATCTTTCTAAATTTTTTAAAAATAAAAGTAAACTCATTATATTGATAAAGCAAACTACTTGATTAAGAAAATTATTAGGTAGATTCAACAACTTGTAAAGGATCTCTATACAATAAATAAAATGTAGGGTGATGAAAAAGATCAGTTTTAAAATCCAATTTATAATATGATAAAGATTTTGAATCAAAAGTAAAATAACCTTTTTAAGAAAAGAGATAGAGAGATAAAATCATGAGTTTCTTTCCTTTGACTTCTTTTTAGAGAAGTCAACCACAACTTACATAAAAAGTCAAGAAAAATAGGAGGTAGGTTTTTCATTTTTAGAAAGGTGAACGTGTGTGTTGATCAGAGAGAACTTCACAAAAAAAAGAGAAGACAAATTAAAAAAAATTTAATGAAAAAAAGAAGAAAAGAAAAAGAAAGAAAAATAAATCCAAAGAAAAAACACAAAAATAAATAAAACATGCATACACAGAAAAATAAAAACACAAAACAGTGGTTTAAACATCATCTTGTTCCTAGTATGATGATTCAGAAGCTAGGTCTGCCCAGGAGATTTTTTTTCTTTTATTTATTTGTCATTTTTACAATTTGCTTAGCTTTGCATTTTTCTTTTACAAGAAGAGTTTTCAAATTAGGGCACTAATTTTTCATGTGTCCAGGCTTGCTACATCCAAAGCAAACAACATCAGAGGAAATCTTAACATTCTTACCATTTTTACATTTGTTCCACTTTTGTTGATGCTTATGTTTTGGTTGGCTTTTTAATTTTCTTGATAAGTCATCGCTTTCGTCACCAACTAAGCCACTTTTCTTCGAGTCTTCAATGTTTAGCACTATCATCTCACCTGCATCCAAAAGTCTTTGACCTAAACTTTGCTCGTAGGCAATGAGTGAGCCAATCAAATTAGCAATAGAATATTCATTCAAATTTTTTGATTCAAAAATAACAATAACTTTGGCATCAAATTTGTCACGTAAACAATGTAGAATTTTATTAAGTTTTTCAAAGTTTGAAAATTCTTTACCTAAAGCATGCAATGATGTCACAATATAAAAAAACCTAGTATACATGTTTAAGATGGAATCATAAGGTTTCATGCACAATAATTTATAATCATGCATTAAAATATTTAATATGGATTGCTTTATTTCATTAGTGCCTCCGTATATAGTGTGTAATTTATTCCAAATTTTCTTGCCAGTAGTGCACGTGGAAACAAATATAAAATCTTCAAAATTTAAAGCACAGAAAAAATAGTTCAATGATTTAGAATTTAATTTAGCATTGATTTGTTCTTCTCTACTCCATTGATTAAAAGGAATATCAGTTTTAATTCCATCTATAATACGTGATGGTACAAAATAACCAGTTAAAATTATTTGCCATATTCAAAAATCAATTGATTGCAAAATATTAGACATGCAAATTTCTAAAAATCAAAAGTAATATTTTCAAATAAAGGTGGTCTGGTGATTGAATAATCTTCCACACTATTACGATTATAAAGATTGGCCATTGATCAAAATTCAAAAATTTTCAAAATCTAGATTTTATGAATCCTACTCTGATACCACTTGAAAGTTCGTTAGGGATATTAGGCCCTTATGAACTAGCCCATGGTAATTAATAGAGATGAATTGGTATTTTAAAAAAAATATTTCGCAATAAAAAAGCCAACCCAAAATCCACCACAAAGAAAACACAATGCAGAAATTAATTGTGGAAATAATAAAGGAAATAACACACCACATTTATAATATTTTGGTTAAACCTTGACCTACGTCCACTCCTCGAAGGCACCCTCCAAGTATTGCACCAAACTCAGTGTCTCTCCTTTAGCCCCTGCAACTAGGCGCAGAAGCCCTTACGAAATCACTTCCACCTTCCCCAGTGTAGCAGAGTAGCCGGGTCTTTAACACCAAAGAAATCTTCATCTTCGTAGAACTTTTCTCAAGATGAGCCTTGAATCTGATGGTACTAAGGTGCAAGCTTACCAGAGCAACTGCATGGAATCACCCTCCACACTCCCTTGAAACCCCTTCCAAGGATCTTTTCCCTCTCTCAAACTCCACCCTTTCCTCTCTCCCTTTTAAGCTCTCTCTTCAAGTTCCCTCAAAAAGAATGAAGCTACAATGGCTACCAAAGACACTCTTCATGAGAAAGCAAGAGGTCTTTAAATAGATTTGCAAAACCTACATTATCATCTAGGACGATCACTGGATTGTCTCGTACGATATGCATAAAATGAGAGCTTCCAAAAATCCTAAAAACTTAATTTCAGTGCCAAAAATTATCCAGGATGATCGCAGGATCATCCCGTACGATGTGCAGAAAAAGAGGGCTTCAGAAAATCCTAAAAACTCAATTTTGGTACCCAGAATCATCCTGGATGATCGCAGGATTGTCCGGTATGATATGCAGAATTTGACTTGATAGTCCTGGATGAAATTAGGATAGTCCAGGATGATTAGTGAAAAAAATGTACAAATCATCCAGGAAGATTTTGTGGACCGTCCAGGACGATTAGAAGAAAAATTATGGTACTTTGGCTAGGACGATTTAGGAAAATCAAATATGTCGGCAAATATCATCCGGTACGATATATAGATCATCTAGGATGATCAGATTAAATTTTTTAACCATAATTAGTCCCCTAATCATAGGATCAATTTAGCCATGATTTGTATTGATCGTCCGGGATGATCTGATTATCTGGGACAATTTGGACAAAATTTCAAACTTAAATTCTTGCCTAAAATTGTCATTGGCGGCTCTTTTCCAAGATCATAAAGGATCATCCTGGATGATCCAAAATCATCCAGTACGATTAGTTCAAAACTTGATCTTCTGGATTTGACTAGATCTCACTACCTTGAGTGTGTGTGTGCATGGTCATCAAGCAAGCATACACCCTTACAAGACTTGACTCAAGAAATAAAAAATTACATCAATGAATATTATAAACCCTTTTATAACATAACATTATTCAACACAATCTTGAGCACTGATTATTTGTTTGATGTTGCATTGTATTCATGAAATGTTAGTATACACACAAACAAACATATTACAAATACAAGTAGACAACATAAAGTGAGCCATAATATTTGTTATAATCAAAAACATAAACTCATAAGCTCGAGTTGCAACATCTTACTCTTCCCTCCATTATTCATATTCAATTTAGTTAGAGTAGTTTGATTTGAGATCATGCATTAAATATTAAATGCATATGTGGCACAAGGGTAGCATAATTTTTAAAATAGTCAATCCCCTACTATTTTTAACCATGAACTAATCATTTGGTTACTTTTTTTAACCCATAGAACTTATTTAAAATTAAACCAATAAAAAAATATGGCTTCTGATAAGTAAGACCAGTGAATTATATATTTGGCACTAGTTTTTAAGAATTGACCATTTCAAAAAATGGAGGATTTAAGCCTTTGATTGAAGATCAAATGCAAAGAAAAAAATATAATAAAAAAACCTAAGTATGTAAGAACATACCATCATAAGTCATTTTGCTTGATTATGGGGTCTTCTATGAAATCTAGTTCTATTTTTCATCTCCTCGATTGTGATGCCAATTGAAAAACTCAATGATGAGGTGTGTGAAGTGTTGTTGCCATTCGTGTATGCAATGTCACCACCACTGCTAGTATATGTAAGTGATTTTTTTAACCTAATGCCATTGCTGTTCGATTGCAGTATGATGTTCATATCTTTTGATGTGCAACTATTCACTAATATCTATGCCCTATTTCCTTTGACTTATTATATCCTACTATTTTGTTAAAATTCCATAAAACTTTATTTCTAATAAACATATGGCCCATAATCAAATTTTTACATTGATTTTCAAATCAAAGCTGTAATTTTATCTTAATTTAGCTAAAATTACTAAATTATTTTTATGTTCCAAAACCTAAGTTGAATGTGTTAGCTTCATTCATTTGGAAATATTATATAACATTTTTGTCTTAACAAACGCTGCATCAAAATAACTTGTATTGTTGTATTTTTTTCTTAAAATTATTACATTGTGAATATTTCTGCTAAAAAAATGCATTACATAGTTGAGTATATTTTCTACATCAAACATAACACTAAAAATATCAAAAAAGCTGTCTAATAAATAGTTATTGTGCTTTAATTACCCATTTAAACTAGTATTATCTCTCAGTAAGCCCTAACAAGTTTTATCTATGAAGTTTAATTTAGAAACTACTCAATGGGGAGACTTCCTTTTTATAGAGATTTAGGAGCTTGATATACGACTTCATCAGGTTGAATATTTTAATCAAGATGCATTTTTTCTTTTATTCTTTGAATGACTATTTATGTATTTGCTTCTACTACGTATGAAGATCTATCTTCTGATTATGTTGCTGATAATGATGTCTTAAAGGATGGAGTATTTTTTGAAATTGGTAATTTTTTCAAAGGTGATGTAACACTTTTTAAGTGATGGATGTTACGGAAGTTTCCAAAATGTCAGATTTTCCTGATGGTTCAATTGATTTTGTTGCTGATATTTGGTTCAAATTTTGGCATCTAAAGTTGATAACTAAGTTATTCTTAATACCACACAGGAATCTAATCAAAATTCATTAAGTGATTCTTCTTATTTCCCCTCTATTGTTGAAAATGTTTTGGTAGTCTCAAATATAAAGGATAGGGTTACTCCAAAATCCTGCCAAGTTAAAAATTTATTGAGTAAATAATTGAGGTTGTTGGGACCTTAATAGGGTTACTCCAAATTCCTATCAAGTTAAAAATAAATTGATTAAAGAATTGAGGTTGTTGGGACCTATTAAGGGTAGAAGTAGAGATAGAAAAGGATGCGGGTAAGAAAGTAGGTGCGGGGACCTCTTCCCTCTTATTTTCTTAAATGTCTTGAATCCAATTTTGGAATTATAGGGGTGCTAAGAAGAAATAAGCATATTACTATTTAATAAGTTTGGTTGTTGATAATTGTATTTTTGTTGGTTTAATAGAAACCAAATTGAATTTTATGGATAATAATGAAGTTAAAGGAATTATTGGTGTTAATTGGGATTTTGTTTTCATTTCACTGCACATGGAACCTCAGGATATTTTCCTGCTCTTTGGAAAGAAGTATTATTTCATTCACTATTTTAAATTCATCTAACCAATGCTATATTGGTAATTTAAAAGCACCGAATGGTTCTATTTGGACTTTGTCTATTGTTTATGGCAATAAGGATCTTCATGAAAGAAGGAAGTTTTGGAAAATGATTGAAGAAGATATTTTAAAAGATATTACTAGTGTTATTGGAGTTGATTTTAATTTTATTCTCTCAAAATGAAAAAAAGGGGTAAATGATTTATTTTCTTTGAAGGACTGCAAGAGATAAAGGACTTCTTATCAAGAAATGATTTTCATAATATTTATTTTGTTAGTCCTAAATACATATGGTGTATTAATAAAGAAGGGGTATCTCTTATTTGGGAAAGGTTAGAATGAATTTTTCTTAATTCTAAAGCTTTGCTTCATATCCTTTTTGTTATTACTAATTATCTTTCAAGATTGGCATCTGATCATTGTCATCTTCTCATCAAGCTTAACAATTTTATCAGATACAATGATAAATCTATCATGTTTGAGAATATATTGTGTTCCTATGAAGCTTCTCATGTTGTTAACAAAAATGCTTGGAGAAAAAAATCATTATGGAGTTGATGTTGATGTTCTTCAGAGGATAATTAAGAGATCTCTTAAAAAATTATTATATTGGAGTAAAAATAAACTAAAGGAACTGAACTATTTGAAGTCTTTATTATAGAAAGATATGAAAGTTCGTTAAGGATGTTAAACCCTATAGAACTGGCCCAAGGCTAACCCAGAGGGGGGTGAATTGGTATTTTAAATTTTTTTTTAAGCAAAGTATGAATGCAAACCAAATCACCACAAAATATAAGTACGGAAGAAAATAAATGCGAAAGAAGTAAAAAATAAGAACACAAGGGTTTATAGTGGTTCGATCAACTCGACCTACGTCCACTCCCCGGAGGCACCCTCCGAGTATTGCACTACAATCGTGACTCTCCTTTAGCCCCCACAACTAGGCGGAGAAGCCTTTACAAACACCTCTTTTTGCCACACCCGGCAAGGCAGAGAACCTTCCTTCTGAAGCAGGCAGAGAACCTCGATCGCTTGCTGGAACTTACCTCTCCCAACCCTTCCAAGGATAAGAGACTCTAGGGAAGAAGAAGTGGAACAATGCTTGGAGTAACCCTTGTGAATCCCCTCACAAGCTCCCCCTCACAAGATCCTCTCTCTCTCTCTCTCTCTCTTCCTCTCTCTCTCCTTTAGGTTTTCTCAGGCCAAGGATATTCAAAAATGTTGAATAAGAGCTCTTAAATAGAAGAGCTTCAAAGGAGCTCATTAATTGCAAGTTGCCAACATTATCGTTCAAGATGATATGTACATCATCCTGGCCGATCAGTATAAAAGCCATGAGATCAGCCAGAGCATCGCCTTGAATGCAAACTGGACGATTAAAAATTGGCTTGATCATCCAGGACGATCTCACAATTGTCCCGGATGATCAGTTCAAATCAGAGGAAAATTGTCCGGAGCATTGCCCTGAATTCAAGATGTCCGATCCAGATCATCCAGCACATCGCCCTGAATTTGTGCTGGCCAATATTTATCGTCCAGAAGTAACTAAGGTTTTTTTTTGAATAGATCATCCTGGCTGATCCTGCGATCCTCCAGGATGATGTGATCGTATCAATCATCCTTAATTACTTCCTTGATTTATCTAATTAATTAAGGCATAATTTTGAATATCGTCCAGGCTGATCCAAGATCGTCCTGGCCGATTGCCAAAAATACAGAATAGCTTAATTGTTTATGGCGGTAATTTCTTTCTGTTTTGAGCATATCGTCCAGGCCGATACAAGTATCATCCAGGACGATTGGCTAATTACTCTTGCCTTTATTAAGAACCCCTGATTAGATTTTCTGTTTTAAGCCCGATCGTCTAGGACGATGTAAATATAATCTTGGCCAATTTGAGTAAAAACAGAAATTCTAAGTCTCTCAAGTGTTTGTGTGTAGGGTTACTTTGTATTAGTCACACCAAAGATTACAATTGACTATTGAGTGAAAAAATAAAATTACAGACTGACTCAACCATAATCTACCCCATCTTGAGCTGATTTTAATTTTCATTAGATCTTTGAGTCCTGAAAAGTCAGTAGGTAAAAGCAATCGTAGTGAAACAAGATTTATTTGATATCATCAAAATCATAATCTAAAAACATGTTTGTAACAATCTCCCCCTTTTTGATGATGGCAAACATATCAAAAATTAATTCTAACTAAACAAGCTTTTACCAGAACAAGTACAAACAAACTAAATAAGAGCAAGTACAAACACACTACTCCTCCTTTTGACATCTCAAAAAGGTGGAGGAAACAACAAGAAAAAATAATGAAGAAAAAAAAACATAATATATAAACAAGAAGTAATCCACAGAAAACATAAACTACAACTAAAAGAACGAGGGATCCTGATCATCAGATGGAGATGAAGGTGGTGGAGCCTGCTGAAAGTAGCTAGCTAGCATAGTAAACTGAGCATTGAACTAAGCTATGTCCTGGTCGTACTGCTGCTGCTGGTGAGAAATCTAGTTGTCAAAATGGGCTAAGTCCTCTGTGCGGTGCTGCTCGTAGCGAGCCATGTCCTCAGAATATTGCTGCTCTTGTGGGGCAACGTAAACATAAAAATGGGTCTCCCAACGATCAAATATCTCCACTAACTGGTCAAACTGTGAGTGCTGTCGAAGAGGAGAAGGATCAGGAATAGGAATGGGAGCGGGAGCCTCCTCCTCCTCGGCCCCCTGAGGTTCCCTATCCCCTGGGTGGAGACGAGTACTGTGAAGGATATTAAAAGAGCTGTTTGAGTAGAAAGGAGGCTGAAGGTCGTGACGAGCAGGATATTGAAGATTGTATTTGGTTTCAAGAATGTAGGCTATTCGATGTCCTAAAGCAAGGTTGTGTTTCCTCCTATGGCCTGGATCGCGAATAGTTGTTAAATGATCAATGTATCAAAATATTAGATCAGTAGCATTAAATTCTCTCCGGGCCATGATGAAAAAGGTAGTTAGAGAAAGCAGAGGAGTGATGTGGATTCGGTCCCCGGCTTTTGGAATAATGGAGGTGCGAAGGACATGCTGAATTTTCCTAGCATCTTTGACTAAAGAGCTAGTCTCTCCAACATGAAAGGGTGTGTTGGTTTGGCAAAGAAAATGGTTTGTCGTGGACCAGTTAAAATCAGGATCTGAATTGATTATGTGCAGCTTATCCCCTGTGGTGGATAGCTGTAAAAGTTCAGCATAGTCTTGATATGTGATCTCGACCAGGCGTCAATTCACATAGGAGGTCAGGGCTGTGAAAGTAGGATTTATGCGAAGATTTGCATAAAATTCTAACAGAAGTTCTGAAGAAAAAGGGACAGCGAGGGTAAGAATGAAATAAAGAGAAGTGTGAGCAAAGAGATCCATTACCGGATATGAAAGGTGGGCAGGATTGATTATTCTGGAAAGAGTGATGCCACATTCTTTATAGCGACGGTAAGCTGCATGATCCTCCACTCCCCTGAATCAAGGGTCCAGAGTGGCCCTCAAGGAACTTCCAGAAGCTTGTTGGACTCGCTTCCCACCAGCCATAGTAAGAAATCAGTAAGAAAACACAAGAGAAGAAGAAGGTTGAGGTGAAAACAATGGCTGGAATAGCCTAAATTTAAAGAAATGGTCATATCATCCAGGACGATCGCAGAATAATCCAGGATGATTTGGTTCAATTATTGCGAACAGGCCAATTGGTCAAAAAGGAGGTCCAATCGGTCGGGTCGATCAGATATCGGCTAGGATGATTAGACACAGGCGATCGTCCCGAGGAGTCAAGCCGGACGATCGTTGAAAACGTAGATCGTCCAGGCTGATTAGGTGTATCGTCCAGGACGATGCACAATAATTGATCGTACCGGCCGAAGTTAAATCATTTTAAATCTATGCCACATGTATCATCCAGGACAAACATTGGATCGGCCATGACGATTATCCAATAATGGATCATCCGGGGCCAATTTTAAGGATTTAAATGTGCTGACAAGTGGATTGTCCAGGACAATATAGTGTATCGGCCAGGGCGATGACCATAAGTGCATCGGCTAGGACAAAAATTGTATCGACCAAGATGATAAAATAGATTATAATTGAGTTTGATCATATCATCCAGGACGATACGGGATCGTCCGGGATGATGAGTCACAGAAAGCTTTGAAATGATTCAGCAGATGGAATTTTGAAAAGAATTTGTCCTATCATCCAGGACAATATAAGCATCGGCTAGGATGATGTGATAAGAATCTAAAAAACAAGGAAAGATGGAGATAAAAAAAAACTTAAATGAAAATAAAAACAAAATAAAACAAAATAAAAACACAAAAAAGAAACGAAGTTTTTGGTTTTTAATTTTTCTATTATTAAATTTTTTTTTTGTTTTTAGCAAAGCAAGCATATGACAAATTTTCCAAATAATTTAAATTTTAAAGATTTGAAAGATCAATGAGTTAACAATGTCGTAATCTAAAAATGGTAGAAAATCTGATTCTGTTTACCCTACCTCGGACTTCTTCTTGGATAAGAATTGTCTTTTGAAAATAAGAGGTCTAACTTAGAATAAATTGGATAAAAAAAAAGATCCGTTCAAAACTTGGTTACAAACTAAACATCTTAAAAAAATCGTATACCAAAGTAATTTGTCTCTTTCATAGAATTTGAAATCAAGCCTTTGAAAATATCAAATAAACCATGAGTCCTAAGTTTTAAAAGTTTTGAAAAGAGAGGATAGCTTGCATTTAGTGGGCTCATTTTATGCCTCTTGTCACTTTGATTGGCTCTTTGAGCATCTTTTGATTTTTGATATACTTTTATGTATATAGTTTTCTTTTCAATTTGGCGTCATTGGCCTCTTCCCTTTTTAATTTTCGCAAGCTAAAAACTCTTTAACAAACCCTTTAAAAAAAGTTCTTAGTTGTGATTATATCTTCTAGATATTAGAGAAGATGGGCTCTCTTTCTAACATAGATAAGAACAATCCACAAAATGAAAATCAAAATCATATGATAAGTGCAACGGCAATATTTCAATTAACTTGAAGGATATATAAGAACTTTGGATCATATATATAGGATAGACTATTGTAACAAGAAGAAAAAAGATGTTAATTTCAAAAACCAGCTTTTAAAATGAGATAGTCTTTTTATTTTAGAAAAGAAAATTATATCACCAAAAGAGGTTAGAGGGAGGGAAACCATCAACAATATTTTCTCCCTTTAACCGATTTAAAATTGCTAATCATTGGCCATAAATCTCCAAAGTTTAAGAGCAAGAAAAAATCATCATAAAGAAAACAAAAGTAAAAACGACTTGCACAACAAATCAAAAACAAAAACAAAAATAGAAATAATTAAAATGTAATTCAAGATCTTGTTTAGGCAGCAAATTTAAGTAGTTATGAGTTGCGAGCCTTCATTTTTTCAAGTATCGTATGATCTCACAAGGTCTTTGGCGAGAGAAATCCTGCAAGAATCAATAGCTGTCAGACTTAAGAACCCAAATAGGTTTGGGTCCCTTCTTATAAAAAGTAGAGTGTAATGCATGTGTGTTATGCTGTGAATTTTGCAATTTTGGTCTCCACACCCAATTTGTACTACGGTGAACAGTGCAAGTGTGTGAGATGTGTCCTAGCATGCCACTTGAAAAATATCTAACTCCAGGAAAAGGATTTCTTAAGTGACTTGGGTTATGAAGCCTCTTCCGAGGTTTTGGATTCAAAGTGCGAGTCTTCAAATTTCCTTTAAGTGAGTCCAAATCATTTTTAAGCCTCAAGTTATTCTTTTTTAAGATATCATTATCAACCCTTTAATCTTTTTCTATCTCTTTAGATTTCTTAAAATCAGATTTAAGTGAGGTGTGTGAAACTTTTAATGCATCATGCTTATCAATTAATTCCAAATGCTTTTTTTTAAATTATCAAATTTATCAAGTAGAGCCATGTGATTTGAATCAATCCTAGAATGATCTTTGAGAATAATTTCATATTCTTTTTGTAAATTCAAAAGTTCTAACTTTAAACTAGCATGATTCTTCTTGAGTTTTTTGTAAGATGCATGAATTTTTTCATAAATTTTAAACCATTGATCATAAGTTGGTTTACATACCTCTTCATCTTCACTTTGCTCAATATGATATTCCCCCATTAAGCACAGGTTTGTTGTCTCTTCCTCAAGTTCAGTTTCAGAGGAATCTAATGCAGATTCTGCCCAGAACGCTTTTTCTTTTTTCTTGTCCTTCCTGAACTTAGATTTCTCCTCACCCTTTTCCTTTTCTTTGCTTGAGTGATCTTGAAGTGTAGGACAATCGGCTTTCACATGTCCAGGCTTCTTGCACTCTTAACAAACAACATCAGAAAATCCTTTAGAATATTTGTTATCCTTACCTTTTCTCCAATGATGCTTTTACTTCTTCCTTAGAAAGTTTCTGAATTGCCTTGAGATGAAGGCAACTTCTTCGCTCTCAGACCCGAAAGAATCAGAGTCAGATTTGTGTGCCTTCAGTGCCACCATTTTCTCTTTCTTTTTCTCACCTGCATCAAGATTTCTTCACCCCTTGCTCGTAAGCAATGAGTGAGCCAAGTAAATTGTCAATCAAATACATGTTCAAATCCTTAGATTCGGTTATAGCATTAATTTTTGTATCAAAATAGGAAGGAAAGCATCGTAAAATCTTGTTTACTTTTTCAAAATTTGAAAGCTGTATCCCTAAAGCATGCAAGGAAGTAACAATCTGAGTAAATCTCATATATATTTCATGTTTGAACTCGTTGAATATGAATTAGGTTGTTAGACCTAAGTTAAATGTCCCAAGGCTAACCAAGAGGGGGGGGGGGGGTGAATTGGTAATTTAAAAATTATACTTCTACTCTTGGATTTTTAGAAAACTTATTTAATTATTAATGCAAGTTAAATTTAAACTTGAAATAATAAACTTTTCAACCAGAGTAAATAACTTGCAATGAAATTAAATGCAGAAGAAAAATAAGAAAGAACACACCAGATTTATAGTGGTTCGGTCAAATATTGACCTATGTCCACTCCCCGGAGGCACCCTCCGAGTATTACACTAATACCACAAAGTGACTCTCCTTTAGCCCCCACAGCAAGGCGGAGAAGCCTGTACAAAATCACTTTCACCTTCCCCGGTGCGGCGGAGTAGCCGGGTTCTTTGACACCAAAGAGATCTTCTTCTTGCCAAAACTTCCCTCAAGACGACCCTTGAATCCGATGGTACTGAAGTCCAAGTTCACCGGAGCAACCGTGTGAATATCCCCTTCACACTCCCTTGAAATCCCCTCCAAAGATCTTCTCCCTCTCAAACTCTACCCTTTCCTCTCTCCCTTTCAAGTTCTCTCTTCTAATTTTATCCCAAAGAACGAAGACACAATGGTTTTCAAAGATACACTTTGTCGTCCTTTCACACTCTCCAAGTGTCGGCAGAGAACCGGACCAATGTTGTTGAACTTCACTTGAGAGTCTTCGCCGGAGCAACCGTGTGAATATCCCCTCTACACTCCCTTGAAATTCCCTCTAAGGATCTTCTCCCTCTCAATGATCCCTCTCAAGAGAAAAAAACTCCAAAGGTACTTGTAATAGTTTCTAGGATTCCTTATATAGAAATGACATGAAAAACTGCTCAAAAAACTGTAAATTTTCAATTCTGTACGAAATGGATCGTCCTGTACGATCGTGGATCGTCCTGGACGATTTTACTTAAATGCTTTGAAATGACCCTATTTGTATATGTGTGCGAAATGTCTTCATACACACTAATTGTCCCGTACGAACTAAGTTCGTCCGGTACGAACGGTTATTACTAGGTCGGTCTAGAAAAATGCTGAAAACCGTTCTAAGTCGGTTAATCGTCAAGACGAAAATTTGTTCGTCTGGACGAAATTTTTATAGAGAGTAGATCATTTTCTGACGATAATTAATTTCATCTGGAAGAAAATTTTACAGAGACCCGATCATCCTGGACGATAATTATTTTGTCCCGGACGAATAAGACTTAGAAAAATTTTCAAGCCAGTTCCTATTCGTTCTATGTGCTCAATAGGAGATAACTGTCTGATCGTCCCGTACGATAGGATATCGTCCCGTATGATCAGTATAACTTATATATGATCTCCTTATGTGTGTATGTGTGTTTTTATTCACTCAATTATAATCACTCCCTTTCAAATTCAATTCAAAAAAAAATACAAGCTTCAAATTCACAAAGTATCTCATGCTGAATTTGATTTGAAGTCTTCGTAGTCTGGAGTTCGATTTTCCTGAAATATTAGTACACACAAGAGCAAAAACAAATCTTTCAAAAATTGTTAGGAGATAACAACGCATAAAACAATAATATTTGGAATAATCAAAACTATACAAGTTGTAAGAATGTAAACATGCAAATAACAACTTTCCTAACAATCTCCCCCTTTTTGATGATGACAAAACAATTATTGTTTGTATAATTTCAAATTCTAAGAATCTCCTAAACTCCCCCTGAATTAATGAACATATTAAAATAAGGAGGCATTAAAATTATTTTTGTTTTCAAAATTTTTAGAAATATAAAACAAAATAAAATAAACACAAATACACTAAACAAAACAAACACACAACGATACGAATACACAAGACACAACAAATAATTTCTCCTCCTTTTTGACAATATCAAAAAGTGAAGAAGAAAAAGACTAGAAATGTAAGCAGACATATGAAAATCATTTAAAAATTTAATCTTTAAAATGATTGACATAAGGTATGCAAATAAAATTAAAACATTAGTTAAATCATAAAATTCATAGAATTTAAGAAGAGATATAACATAGAAACTAAAAAGAATTTATCAAAACATGAGTATATTTAGACATTTAAGATAGAGAAAATCATTGTAAAAATGATGATATAAAAATTTTATATTTCATATTTCAATATGTAATATAAATGTACATAAGATCAATTTGAATTAAGAGATTAAAAAATTAAGGAAAGAAATAACTACCACATGTGGCGCTTTGCGCATCTTTTTCAATTTTGTGGAGATTTTTGTGCATCTTTTCACTTGTTGGGCTTATTTTGTGCCTCTTTTTCACATTGCAAATCATTGCGCATTTCTTTTGATTTTTTGTATATTTGTACAATTTTCAAGAGTAATTGTATTCTTTTTAAAATCAATAATCTAAAATTTCAAATCTTTCTAAGTGCATAAATATTAATTGATAAGTGAAATACAAAATAAGAAAACATCACAATTGCAATAATAATATTAAAATTAATGTAGTCTAAATAAGAGACATGAAATTGACAATCTTAATAATATCAAGTTATAAACACAACTTAAATTTAGAAAAATTAGATTTTCTAATGAATTCTATTTTATGTTGCAGTTCAAAGTATAGCACTGTAAGATAAAAAATTAAAGGGTTTTTCATATAGGCTAACAAACATTTCAAACACAGAAGAAAAAACACTTAAACAAAAATCTAAAGCAATAAAAGAATAGAAAAACACTAAACAAAATACAAGTACACAAACTATAAAAATCTTCTTATCACATTCCAAATGTCTTACAATAAGAAACATGGAATCCGATATGAAAATATCTCAAAATCATACAAAACACACAAATATTAAAAATAAAAAAACACAAAAAAAAACACAACTAATAAAAAAACATGCACATAAAAACACATAAACAAAGGGTTTAAACATCATTTTGCTCCTGGTCTGATGATTTAGAAGCTAGATCTGCCCAGAAGATTTTTTGCTTTTCATTATTTTCCCATTTTATAATATGCTTAGCTTTGCCCTTTTCTTTAGTAGGAAGAGTTCTCAAATTAGGGCACTGATTTTTCAGATGTCCAAATTTCCTACATTCAAAGCAAATAATAATTGAAGAAATCTGAATATTCTTACCATTTTTACCTTTATTCCACTTTTGTTGATGCTTATGCTTGTGCTTTAGTGGACTTTTCAATTTGCTTGTTAAGTCATTGCTTTCCTCACCAACTAAGCAACTTTTCTCCATGTCTTCCGCTTTTAGCATTATTGTTTCACCTGCATCCAAAAGTCTTTGACCCAAATATTGCTCGTAGGCAATGAGCGAGCCAATCAAATTATCAATAGAATATTCATTCAAATTTTTTGATTCGTAAATAGCAACAACTTTGGCATCAAACTTGTCAAGTAAACAATGTAGAATTTTATTGACTATTTCAAAGTTTGAAAATTCTTTATCTAAAGCATGCAATGATGTTACAATTTGAATAAACCTAGTATACATGTCTAAGATCGTCTCATAAGGTTTCATGCTAAAGAGTTCATAGTTATGCATAAAAAAATTCAATTTAGATTGCTTGACTTCACTAGTACCTTCATATGTAATGCATAAACTGTCCCAAATTTCTTTGCCGGTAGTACATGTAGAGATTCTCATATAATCTTCCAAATTTAAAGCACAGAACAAATAATTCATATATTTTGTATTTAATTCTGCATAAATTTGTTCTACTCTACTCCATTCAGAAAAAGGTGTATCAGTTTTGATTCCATTTATAATACGTGACGGTACATAATAACCATTTTGAATCATGTGCCACATTCGATAATCTATTGATTGCAAGAAAGTAGACATTCAAATTTTCCAAAAATCAAAAGAAATATTTTTAAATAAAGGTGGTCTAACAATCGAATATCCTTCTAATGTTTTACGGTTTCTAAAATTAGCCATACTCGTTTTTCAAAAAGTAGTCAAAACTTATGATTTTGAAACCTTGCTCTGATACCACTTGTTTGAACTCGTTGAATATGAATTAGGTTGTTAGACCTAAGTTAAATGTCCCAAGGCTAACCAAGAGGGGGGTGAATTGGTAATTTAAAAATTATACTTCTACTCTTGGATTTTTAGAAAACCTTTTTAATTATTAATGCAAGTTAAATTTAAACTTTAAAAAATAAACTTTTCAACCAGAGTAAACAACTTGCAATGAAATTAAATGCAGAAGAAAAATAAGAAAGAACACACAAGATTTATAGTGGTTCGGTCAAATCTTGACCTACGTCCACTCCCCGGAGGCACCCTCCGAGTATTGCACTAATACCACAAAGTGACTCTCCTTTAGCCCCCACAGCAAGGCGGAGAAGCCTGTACAAAATCACTTTCACCTTCCCCGGTGCGGCGGAGTAGTCGGGTTTTTTGACACCAAAGAGATCTTCTTCTCGCCAAAACTTTCCTCAAGATGACCCTTGAATCCGATGGTACTGAAGTGCAAGTTTTCCAGAGCAACCGTGTGAATATCCCCTTCACACTCCCTTGAAATCCCCTCCAAGGATCTTCTCCCTCTCAAACTCTACCCTTTCCTCTCTCCCTTTCAAGTTCTCTCTTCTAGTTTTATCCCAAAGAACGAAGACACAATGGTTGTCAAAGATACACTTTGTCGTCCTTTTACACTCTCCAAGTGTCGGCAGAGAACCGGACCAATGTTGTTGAACTTCACTTGAGAGCCTTCGCCAGGGGATATAATAACCATTTAATATCCCCTCCACACTCCCTTGAAATTCCCTCCAAGGATCTTCTCCCTCTCAATGATCCCTCTCAAGAGAAAACAGCTCCAAAGGTACTTGTAATAGTTTCTAGGATTCCTTATATAGAAAGGACATGAAAAACCGCTCAAAAAACTGCAAATTTTCAATTCTGTACGCAGTGGATCGTCTCGTACGATCGTGGATCGTCCTGGATGATTTTACTTAAATACTTTGAAACGACCCTATTTGTATATGTGTACGAAATGTCTTCATACACACTGATCATCCCGTACGAACTAAGTTCGTCCGATACGAACAGTTTTTACTAGGTCAGTTTAGAAAACTGTTGAAAACCGTTTTAAATCGGTTAATCATCAGGATGAAAATTTGTTCGTCTGGATGAAATTTTTACATAGAGCAGATCATTTTCTGACGATAATTAATTTTGTCTGGGCAAAAATTTTACACAGACCAGATCGTCCCGGACGAATAGGACTTAGAAAATTTTTCAAGCCAATTCCTATTCGTTATATGTGCTCAATAGGAGATAACTGTCTAATCGTCCCGTACGATAGGATATCATCCCGTACGATCAGTATAACTTATATATGATCTCTTTATGTGTGTATGTGTATTTTTATTCACTCAATTACAATCACTCCCTTTCAAATTCAATTCAAAGAAAAATACAAGCTTCAAATTCACAAAGTATCTCATGCTGAATTTGATTTGAAGTCTTCGTAGTCTGGAGTTCGATTTTCCTGAAATATTAGTACACACAAGAGCAAAAACAAATCTTTTAAAAATTTTTAGGAGATAACAACACATAAAACAATATTATTTGGAATCATCAAAACTATACAAGTTACAAGAATGTAAACATGCAAATAGCAACTTTCCTAACATTTCAGAAATTGATTCATGAGGTTTCATATAAAAAAGTTTATAGTCATGCAAGAGAATGTTCAAATGGGATTGTTTAACTTCATTAGTGCCTTCATAAGTGATACACATTTTATCCCAATTTTCTTTACCAGTTTTGCAAGTGGAAACACACATATAGTCTTCTGATTTTAAAGCATAGAAAAAATAATTAAGACATTTTGCATTCAATTAAGCTAAATCCCTATCATCTAAAGTCCATTTAGTAAAAGGAAGTGGAACAGTAATATCGTTAAGTTTACCAGTTGGAGGTGTGTAACCATCCGTAACAAACATCCACATGCAATAATCAGTAGATTGTAAAAACGTAGACATGCAAATTTTCCAAAAATCAAATGGGATATTATCAAACAAAGGTGGTCGGGTAATAAAATAGCCTTCCATTGTATTACGATTCCCAAAGTTAGCCATGAATCAAAATTCAAAAAGTTTTCAAACTTAGTTTTTATGAATCCCGCTCTGATACCACTTGAAAGTTCATTAAGGATGTTAAACCCTATAGAACTGGCCCAAGGCTAACCAAGAGGGGGGAGGGGTGAATTGGTATTTTAAAAATTTCTTTAAGCAAAGTACGAATGCAAACCAAATCACCATAAAAAATAAGTGCAGAAGAAAATAAATACGGAAGCAGTAAAAAATAAGAACACAAGGGTTTATTGTGGTTCGGTCAACTCGACCTACGTCCACTCCCTGGAGGCGCCCTCCGAGTATTGCACTACAATCGTGAATCTCCTTTAGCCCCCATAGTTAGGCGGAGAAGCATTTATAAACCCCTCTTTTTGCCACACCCGACAAGGCAGAGAACCTTCCTCCTTTTGCTTCCTCCTGAAGCAGGCAGAGAACCTCAATTGCTTGCTGGAACTTACCTCTCCCAACCCTTCCAAGGACAAGAGACTCTAGGGAAGAAGAAGTGAAACAATGCTTTGAGCAACCCTTGTGAATCCCCTTACAAGCTCCCCCTCATAAGATCCTCTCTCTCTCTCTCCCTCTTTCTCTCATTTAGGTTTTCTCAGGTCAAGACATTAGCCAAGGATGTTCAAAAATGTTGAATAAAAGCTCTTAAATAGAAGAGCTTCATAGGAGTTCATTAATTGTTAGTTGCCGACATTATCGTCCAGAACGATATGTATATCGTCCTGGCCGATCAGAACAAATCCCACGAGATTGGCTAGAGCATCGCCCTGAATACAAACTGGACGATTGAAAATTGGCTTGATCGTCCAGGACGATCTCATGATCATCCCGGCCGATCAGTCCAAATCAGAGGAAAATCGTCCAGAGCATCGCCCTAAATTCAAGATGTCCGATCCATATCGTCCAGCACATCGCCCTGAATTTATGCTGGCCGATATTTATTGTTCAGAAGTAACTATGGTTTTTTTTGAATATATCATCCTGGCCGATACTACGATCGTCCAGGATGATGTGATCATTTCAATCATCCTTAATTACTTCCTTGATTTGTCTGATTAATTAAGGCATAATTGTGAATATCGTCCAGGCCGATCCAAGATCGTCCTAGCTGATTGCCAAAAATTTAGAATACCTTAATTATTTATGGCGGCAATTTATTTTTGTTTTGAGCATATCGTCCAGGAAGATTGGCTAATGATGGCTGCCTTTATTAAGAACCTCTGATTATATTTTCTGTTTTAAGCCCGATCGTCCAGGACGATGTAAATATCGTCCTGGCCGATTTGAGTAAAAATAGAAATTCTAAGTCTCTCAAGTGTGTGTGTGTGTAGGGTTACTTTGCATTAGTCACACCAAAGATTATAATTGACTCAAGAGGGGAAAATTAAAATTACAAACTGACTCAACCCTAATCTACCCCATCTTGAGCTGATTCTGATTTCCGTTCGATCTTTGAGTCCTGAAAAGTCAGTAGAAAAAAGTAATCGTAATGAAACAAGATTTATTTGCTATCATCAAAATCATAATCTAAAAACATGTTTGTAACAAGATATTTTCTTATTATAAGAAGAGGAAAGAAATAATGGATTGAATCACGAAAAGCATCTAGAATTGAGGAAGAAAGTTCATGAGTTAAATATTAATCTTGCAAGACTTGCATCATGGTGAAGACAACATTCTAAAACTCAATGATGA
Organism: Dendrobium huoshanense; assembly: GCA_016618105.1. Classification (NCBI taxonomy): domain Eukaryota; kingdom Viridiplantae; phylum Streptophyta; class Magnoliopsida; order Asparagales; family Orchidaceae; genus Dendrobium; species Dendrobium huoshanense. The sequence goes on from CM028359.1 coordinate 44,690,006, forward strand.
GAAGATATTGATCAAAACTCTCAATTTATCATTCATTTGTCATATCTAGACAAAATAGAAAGATGAATAAATAAAAAATCATGTTCTAATGGATCTATGGTTTCAAATCTTGATGAAATCCAATCAAAGTGTTTTGGAACAAATGGATGATGAAACATTGTATTCTTAATATATGCTTAGTTCTTTAACAAAGCACAAGTTAAATGAGGATATGAAGAGGATGCTGTTAGATGATTTTTGTAGAGAAGACATTTATTATACTATATATTAGGAAAGTTGCTATTTGCATGTTTTACATTCTTGCAACTTGTAAATTTTTGATAATTCCAAATATTATTGTTTTATGTGTTGTTATCTCTTAACATTTTTTGGAAGATTTGTTTTTGCTCTTGTGTGTACTAATATTTCAGGAAAATTAAACTCCAGACTACGAAGACTTCAAATGAAATTCAGCATGATATACTTTGTGAATTTGAAGCTTGTACTTTTTATTTGAATTAAATTTGAGAGGGAGTGATTGTAATTGAGTGAATAAATTTACACACACTTAAAGGAGATCTTGAAAAAGTTTTTGTACTGATCGTACGGGACGAACATTGTTCGTACGGGACGATCAGATCAGTTATCTCCTTGTAAGAGCAATTGAACGGATAGGAACTGAACTAGAAATTTTTTCTAAGGAATGATCGTCTAGATGAAATTATTTTTGTCCCAGGACGAGTTTCTCACTGTAAAAATTTCATCCAGATTAAGTCCAATTCGTCCAGGACGATGGGAACAGACTATGGCAGTTTCTGGCAATGTTCTGCAGTTTTCGAAACCGACTTTTGATATAACTATTCGTACCGGACAAAATTTTTCGTCCTAGGACAAACCAATTTCGTCCAGGATGAAATTGGTTCGTACAGATGAACAAATGGTTCGTACGGGATAACTTTTTACTCAGTTCATCCGTACTAACTCAATTTCATACGGGACGATCCAGTGCGCAGAAACTTTTACAAGTGCCTTTGGAGTTGTTTTCTCTTGAGAGGGATCATTGAGAGTGAGAGTTTGAGAGAGATTATAAGAGTGAAGAGTGAGAGATCAAGTGAGGGGTTTGTGAGGGATTCACAAGGTTACTTGAAGAAGAAGATCTCTTTGTTTCTTCCCATCTCCTTTGAAGGCTCTCAAGTGAAGTTCAACAACATTGGTCCGGTTCTCTACCGACACTTGGAGAGTGTAAAAGGACGAAAAAGTGTATCTTTGACAGTCATTGTGACTTCATTCTTTTGGAGAAAACTAGAAGAGAGAACTTGAAAGGGAGAGAGGAAAGGGTGAAGTTTGAGAGGGAGAAGATCCTTGGAGGGGATTTCAAGGGAGTGTGAAGGGGATATTCACACGGTTGCTCTGGCGAACTTGCACTTCAGTACCATCGGATTCAAGGGTCATCTTGAGGGAAGTTTTGGCGAGAAGAAGATCTCTTTGGTGTCAAAGAACCCGGCTACTCCGCCGCACCGGGGAAGGTGAAAGTGATTTTGTACAGGCTTCTCCGCCTTGCTGTGGGGGCAAAAGGAGATTCACTTTGTGGTATTAGTGAAATACTCGGAGGGAGCCTCCGGGGAGTGGACGTAGGTTAAGGTTTGACCGAACCACTATAAATCTGGTGTGTTCTTTCTTATTTTTCTTCCGCATTTAATTTCATTGTAAGTTGTTTACTCTGGTTGAAAAATTTTATTTTTTAAACTTTAAATTTAACTTGCATTAATAATTAAAAAGGTTTTCTAAAAATCCAAGAGTAGAAGTATAATTTTTAAATTACCAATTCACCCCCCTCTTTGTTAGCCTTGGGACATTTAATTAGACTTAACAACCTAATTACTATGTTGAGTCTAGTAATTAGGTTGTTAAGCCTAAGTAAATGTCCCACGGCTACCAAGAGGGGGGTGAATTGGTAGTTTTAAAATTTTAAACCCTCTTAATGTTAAAGTTGAACCGAAATAAAATTTTCTTTTAAAGTTTGTAGAAAAATGTTTTTCAACCACAGAGTTGTTAAAACCGAAATTTAAAATACGGAAACGTAAAAGCAATAAAGTAAATGACACCAGATTTATAGTGGTTCGGTCTATAACCAGACCTACATCCACTCCTCAGAGGCACCCTCTGAGTATTGCACTAATACCACAAAGTGACTCTCCTTTAGCACCCACAGCAAGGCGGAGAAGCCTGTACAAAACACTCTTTTCACCACTCCCCGGTGCGGCAGAGAACCGTTGTCCTTTTACACAATCCACAGTGCTGGCAGAGAACCGTCGTCCTTTCACACTCTCCTAGTGTGGGCAGAGAACCGTCGTCCTTTCACACTCTCCTAGTGTGGGCAGAGAACCCTACGGCTGTTCACACTCTCCAAGTGTAGGCAGAGAACCTTCTTCCTTTTACACTCTCCTAGTGTAGGCAGAGAACCCACGTCTGTTCACACTCTCCAAGTGTCGGCAGAGAACCGGACCTTCTTGAATGATCTTCTCACAAGAATCTAGAAGGAAGAAAGAAAAGAGTGAAGAAATCCAATTTCACAAGTAGAGACTCTTACCTTAGCAATCCAAGTGAAGCCTTCTCGCTCCAATGGTAGGAATCCTCCTTTGAATGCTCTCTTCCACTCTTCCCTTGGCTATTCTCTCAATAGGCACGAAGATCAAATGACAAAAAGATTGGGTGGCAGTCTAATTTGGACTATTTATACAAAAGACATGAAAAACCGCCCAAAAACTGCAAATTTCCAATTCTGTACGCAGTGGATCGTCCCGTACGATCCTGGATCGTCCTGGACGATTTTACTTAAACGATCTGAAACGACCCAATTTGTATATGTGTACGAAATGACTTCGTACAGCTGATCGTCCTGTACGAACTAGGTTCGTCCAGTACGAACGGTTATTACAAGGTCGGTTCTAGAAACTGCTGAAAACTGTCCTAAGTCGGTTTATCGTTTGGACGAAAATATGTTCGTCTGGACGAAAATTTTCCAGAGAGCCGATCGTCCTGGACGATTATTTATTTCGTCTGGACGAAAATTTTCCAGAGGACCAATCGCCGGGGACGATAATTTGGTTTCGTCTGGACGAAAATTTTCCAGAGAGCTGATCGTCCGGTACGATAATTATTTTCGTCTGGACGAAATTTTTCCAGAGAGCTGGTCGCCTCGTACGATGGTAAAATTCGTCTGGACGAAATTTTACAGAGAACCCATCGTCCGGGACGATATTAAAATTCGTCCTGGACGAATAGGACTTAGAAAAATTTTTCAAATCAAGTTCCTATTCGTTCCAAATGCTCTATAGGAGATAACTGACAGATCGTCCAGTACGATAAATATCGTCCTGTACGATCAGTATAGAATTTCAAGATCTCCTTATTTGTGTGTGTAAGATTTTATTCACTCAATTACAATCACTCCCTTTCAAAATTAATTCAGAGAAAAGACAAACTTCAAATAAACAAAATTTCTCATGTTGAATTTGATTTGAAGTTTTCGTAGTCTGGAGTCTGATTTTCCTGAAATGTTAGTACACACAAGAGCAAGTGCAAATCTTCTGAAATTGATTAGGAGATAACTATACATTTGAACAATAATGTTTGGAATCATCAAAACTACATAAGTTGCACAAATATAAATCATTCAAATAGCAACTATTCAAACAATCTCCCCCTTTTTGATGATGGCAAAACAATTATTATTAGTATGGTTTCAAGTTAAAACAAATCTCTTATCTCCTAAACTCCCCTGAATTTATGAGTACATTAAAATAAGGAGGCATTAAAGAACAATATTTTTGTTTTTCAAAAATTTTAACAGAAAACACAAACACAAAAACCCACAAAAACACAAACACAAACACAAAAACCACAAAAACACAAACACAAACATAATAATTTCTCCCCCTTTTTGACAGCAACAAAAAGTGAAGAAGAAAAAGACAAGAAATGTAAATAATAATATGAAATTCATTGTTAAAATTTAATCTAAATTGTGATTTGACATAGGGTATGCAATTTTAAACTAAAGATATTAGGTCAATCATAGAAATTCATAAAATTTATGAAATGATATAACATTGTAAGTAAGAAGAATTATCAAAGACATGATTCAATTTAGACATTTTGATTATTGAAAATCATTACAAGTGAGATGTAAAAAAAAATTCTATATTTCAAAGTTCAATAGAATATAAATGAACATAGATCAACTTGAATTAAGAGATTAAACGAATTTGGAAAGAAGAGAATTACCTCATGTGGTGCTTTGCACATCTTTTCAAAGTTTTGGAGCACATTTTTGTGCATTTTTCTTTGGTTGGGCTTATTTTGTGCCTCTTTTTCACTTTGCAAATTTTTGCGAATCCCTTTTGATTTTTGTACATTTGTACAATGTTCAAGAGTAATTTGACCAATTCTTTCCAAAATCTATAATCTAATATTTCAAATATTTCTAGGTGCATAAATATCATTTGAGCATAGAAATACAAAATAAGAAAACACCAAAATTGCAATAACAATATTAAATTTTATGTAGTCTAAATGAATAGACATGAATTTAAAAAATTCTAAATACAACAAGTTATAAACAAATTATAAATTTAGAAAGTCTAGATTTTCTAATATAGATAATCTCACATTACAATCGAATTTAAGCACAATGTAGATTAAAAACAATATTAATGAAATTCATAAAGATTAGCCACATTTCAAAACAAATCTAAAACAAACAAACTTTCATTGATTAAAAAAAAATTACATAAAAAAAATTGAACTTAAACAAAAACATAACAACAATCACAATAACACATATAAGATAAAAAACAAAACAACAAAAAAAAATACAACAGAAACACATAAAAAACACTTCTACTGTTCTGGAGGAGGAGGAGGAGGAATGCCGCCAAAGAGGTTGAAGTAGGAGGCCATCAACATTACATTGGTATTTATTTCATGAACTTCATCTCTAATATTACCAATGTCATGTTGCTGCTGAGTAAGATGAGCATCAAATTGATCAAACCTTTGATCAATGTGAGTCTCTAGTCTATCAAATCTCTCAATCAGATTCTGATAATCTGATTGAGAAGCAGAACCTTGCACTCCTTCTTCTTCTTCTTCTTCTTCTGAAGCACTAGCATGTGCTTTCTCTTTCTCCTCCTTGAAGAGCAATCTGAAAGATGCATCGTTGTAGTAAACTGGCTCTTCATATTCCTCATCAGGATGCACTATATTGTGCTTCTTCTCCAAAATATAAGTAATCAAGTGCCCTAAAGAAATGTTCTTCTTCCTCTTCTGATCAGGATGTCCTATTTCTGAAAGCCCATAGATATGATCTAGGATGAGTTGGGCTTCATCAATAGGATGTCTTTTCATGATTAAAAAAGTTAGACAAGAAAGGAGAGGAGTAATGTTAATCCTATCACCAGCTTTAGGAATAATTGAGGATCTAAGGATATGCTGGATGATTCGGGCATCTTGGGTCATACCGGTCACTCTAGCAACATGATTGTCAATTGCATTTTCTCTAATTACCCTATTGATTTCAAACCATTGGAAGGTGTTTTCTGATGCTAGGGTGTGGGCTCTATATCCTTCAGTTCTTAGGTTTAAAAATGCACCAAGGTCGTGCTTGGTGATCTCAACTTTTTTCTTAAAAACAAAAGAACTAATGATAGAGTGGTCAGAATTGAAACTCATGTTGGCTAGGAAGTAATGGTAGGTTTGCTTATTGTAGAAGTGGACAAGAGAAAGAATGAATTGAAATTGGGTTGAGGCGAAGAGGTGTAATACCCGAAATTTCAACTCTGTTTGGATAAGAATGCGAGACGGAGTGATTTTTGCAGATGCAAAACGAGGAAAAGATTCCTCATTTGCCTTGGAAAGAAAGTTATCTAGAGCATTCCTGTTAGGTTTCTTCACCAAAACTTTTTGTCTTTTGCTAGAGGAGGCCATAGTTGATTTGATGTAGAAAGGGATTGAAAAAGATGTTTGAAAGTGTGATTGTCAAGTTTGAAAGCCTTCATATTTAAAGAAAAACGATACGTTCGTCCTGGACGAAAATATTCGTCCTGGACGAAAAATTATCGTTCGTCTGGACGAAGTAATTTCGTACAGACGATCCAATTCGTCCAAAATGTAACGGCTTTTCGTATTCAACACAACTTACGATGCGTCCCTTCGTACAGGCTTTTTGACTTGACCGATCGTACATACGAAAAAATTTCGTACAGACGATCGAAAAGTGTTTCGTTTTAATGACTCTTGAAAACCGTCCCCTACAATGAATCAACACTTGTTCGTACAGACGAAAAAATTTCGTACAAACGAAGTTCGTATTAAAAACTGTCTTATCCACTCAACCGCTGCATTCAATCGTCCCGACATTTGAGAAAAAAAAAAAAAAATCGTACTGGACGATCACAGATCGTACAGACGATCCAATAAAAAACTGCTCTCAAAACGGTTTAAATTCGCGCAAACTGTTTCTTTACACATCGTCCCGTACGAAAATATTTCGTCCTGGACGATTTCCTCCAAAAAAAAATTTTTAATTTAACAAAATCAACAAAAACAATCAAAAACACAGAAAACATAAGACAAAATCATAAATCCAAAAACAATTCATTCAAAAACACACAAAATTCACAAAATCACAAAAACAAAACACAACAAGTATCAATGTTGCAAAGACATTTTAATTAAGCATTCAAATCAATAACACCAAGCCTTGTTCTTAAAGTACTGAAGGTATCAAAGGCTAAAGGTTTTGTAAAAATGTCTGCAAGTTGATTTTCAGTTGAAACATGTATGAGTTCAATTTCTCCTTTGGATACATGATCCCTTATGAAATGATGCCTTATATCAATGTGTTTGGTTCTAGAATGTTGAATAGGATTTTTGGAAATGCAAATAGCACTAGTATTGTCACAATAAATTGGAATAGTGCCTATAGTTAATCCTAAGTCAATCAACTGTTGTTTTAACCAAAGTACTTGTGCCACACAACTTCCTAATGCAATGTATTCTGCTTCTGCAGTAGATAGTGCCACTGAATTTTGTTTTCTACTAGACCATGAAACTAATGAATTTCCAATGAATTGACATGTTCCAGAAGTGCTTTTCCTATCCACTCTACAGCCTGCAAAGTCAGAATCTGAGTAACCAATAATTTCAAATGAAGAGCTAAACTTAGGATACCAAATTCCTAAGTTTTGAGTTCCTAGTAGATATCTTAAAATCCTTTTCACTGCTGTCAAATGTGATTCTTTTGGATCTGATTGAAATCTAGCACATAGAGCAAACACTAAACATAATATCTGGTCGGCTAGCAGTCAAGTAAAGTAAAGATCCAATTATCCCTCTAAATTTCTTTTGATCAACAGATTTTCCCTTAAGGTCTTTATCCAACTGAACTGAAGAACTCATTGGTGTACTAACAGGTTTAGCATTGTCCATTTCATATTTTTTGAGGATGTCCTTAATATATTTGGTTTGACTAAGAAAAGTACCTTCCTCAAGTTGCTTAATGCTAAATCCTAGAAAGTAATTTAAATCTCCCATTAGACTCATTTCAAATTCACTACTCATTGTTTTAGAAAAATCATCACAAAGATGTTTATTTGAAGATCCAAAGATGATGTCATCCACATAAATTTGAACAATAAGTATATCCTTTCCAATTTTCCTTAAAAAGAGAGTTGTATCCACACTTCCTTTTTCAAAAGATCTTTCAAGTAGGAAGGTGCTTAACCTCTCATACCAAGCCCTAGGTGCCTGTTTCAATCCATATAATGCCTTTTTAATTTGAAAACATGATTTGGAAATTTAGAATTTTCAAAACCTGGAGGTTGTTCTACAAAAACATCTTCTTCAATTACTCCATTTAAAAAGGCACTTTTGACATCCATTTGAAACAATTTAAAACCTTTAAAACAGGCAAAGGCTAGTAAAACCCTAATTGCTTCAAGTCTAGCTACAGGGGCAAAAGTTTCCTCAAAATCAATTCCTTCAATTTGATTATACCCCTTAGCTACTAATCTAGCCTTATTTCTAATGACTACTCCTGAGTCATTCATTTTATTTTTGAACACCCACTTGGTTCCAACAACACTTTGATCTTTTGGCCTTGTAGTTAGTTCCCAAACTTTATTTCTTACAAATTGATTTAACTCTTCTTGCATGGCCAATATCCAAAATTCATCTGAAAGTGCTTGATCAATGTTAGTGGGTTCAACAGTTGAAATAAAGGCTGAATGATTGACTTCCTTGTTTAATCCACGCCTAGTTCTAACACCCTCACTTGGTTCACCTATGATTAATTCCTTTGGGTGGTTTTTAGAAAATCTCAAATCTCTAGGCAAAGGGTCTTCTCTTTCTAAATTTTCTTCCACATTTTCTTCCAAATTTAATCTATCAATATTTTGGGAGTTTTCTTCAATTTCTTCTTCAACAACTTTTGGCTCTTCCATGTTTCCATTTTCATCAAAAACAACATGTGTGGTTTCTTCAATGACTAAAGTTCTTTTGTTGAATACTCTATAAGATTTTCCAACACTTGAATATCCAACAAAAATTCCTTCATCTGATTTTGGATCAAATTTTCCTAAGGCAGATTTTCCATTATTATGTATGAACACCTTGCAACCAAATACATGCAAATGAGACAAATTTGGTGTTCTTCCTTTTAGCAACTCATAGGGTGTTTTATTCAAATTTGATCTCACATTCACCCTATTCAGAACATAGCATGCAGTGCTAACCGCCTCAGCCCAAAAATATCTAGGAAGTGAGTATTCTGCTAACATTGCTCGGGCGGCTTCTATTAATGTTCTGTTCTTTCTTTCAACTACTCCATTTTGTTGAGGAGTTCTAGGTGCAGAAAAATTGTGATCAATCCCCTTTTCTTTACAGAAATCTTCAAATCTTTCATTTTCAAATTCTCCTCCATGATCACTTTGTATAGAAATTATTTCACATCCTAGTTTTCTTTGTATCCAAGTTGAAAAATTTCTGAATTCCTCAAATGATTCACTCTTATGAAAAAGAAACTTAACCCAGGTGAATCTTGAAAAATCATCTACTATAACAAATCCATATACCTTTCCTCCTAGACTAACAGTGCTTACTGGTCCAAAAAGATCCATGTGTAGAATTTCTAAAGGTTTACTGGTCCTAAGATCTTTAATGGACTTAAAAGAGGACTTCACTTGTTTTCCTAATTGACATGCATCACACAGATGGTCCTTAGTAAAGTCTAGTTTAGGTATTCCTCTCACCAAATTCTTTTGGGTAATTTTTCTAAGATTTTTCATACTAGAATGACAAAGTCTCCTATGCCAAAGCCATGATTCATCAGAAACAGTTTTCAAACAAAAAGCAGTAGGAGATTGAATACAATTTAAATCTAGCATGTAAACATTGTTCACCCTTTTTCCATTTAAAACAATTTTCCCATTTAGGCTAATTATGCAGCTAGTAGGTAAAAATTTTACATTATAGCCCTTATCACATAGCTGACTTATGCTAAGCAAATTATGTTTTAAGCCTTCAACTAATAAAACATTATCTATGAAATTTTTTTTCAAATTTCCAATCATACCTGATCCAACCACTTTCTTTGTGGTATTATCTCCAAGTGTAACCTTGCCTCCACTCCTGGCTTCCAGCGTTATGAATTGAGCAGTATCTCCAGTCATGTGCTTAGAACATCCGCTGTCCAGGTACCATATACTCTCACGAGGTCTTGTGTGAGAGTATACCTGCAAAATTCTCAAATGTTAGACCTGGGAACCCAAACTAGTTTGGGTTCACCTTTATGAAATTTATAATCAGATGCATGTGTGATATGTCTAGGTTTATGCATCTTATTTCTCCACACCAAATTAGGTTTCATCTTTAAAGTGCAGGTGTGAGATATATGTCCCAAAAATCCACAATTATTACATTTAACATTAGGAAAAATATTCCTATGTTTTCTTTCATATGATTGTCTTCTAAAGGATTTCATGAATTTAGGATAATATTTAGGATTTATAAAATCTTCATGTTTAGGGGGGTTCCTATTATCCTCGAGAGCTCTTATAGTAAGTTTGTAAAATGAATTCATTTCTTCCAAGATTCGATTTGTATAATTGACTCTATATGTCTTGTGCTCAGATTCATCCTTAAATTTCTCAAATTCTTTTTCAAGTTCAGCATAGGATGATTTTAAATTCTCAAAATTTTTATTCAAGTCATCATATTCATCAAGTAGTTTCATGTGGTTGCTATCAATTAAAGCATGATCTTTCCTAAGGATTTCGTGTTCCTTATTAAGCTCTTCCAATTCTAAAACTAAACTAGCATGCATCTTTTTCATTTTCCTATATGCATCATGCATGTGTTCAGAAACTTCAAACAATTCATTATAAGTTAAATCACATACCTCTTCTTGATCTGATTGTTCAGCTTTATCTGCCATCAAGCAAAGGTTGGTGACTTCTTCTTCTTTTTCAGTCTCAGATGAGTCTGAAGCTGAGTCCACCCAAAAAGCCTTTTGAAACTTCTTCTTGCCCTTCTTTACCATTGGTTTCTCCTCTACCTTCTCCTTGCTAGGAGTGGCTTTGAGTTTTGGATAATCAGTCTTTATATGACCTGGTTTCCTGCATTCATAACAAATCACTTCATTAGAAACCTTGCCATTTCTGTTATACTTACCTCTATTCCATTGCTGGCGTCTCTTCTACTTCCTCTTTAAAAAGCTTTTGAATTGTCTAGTCATCAGTGCTATATCATCTTCATCCTCAGGTTGTGAGTGTTCACTGAAAGTTCGATGGGGATGTTAAGCCCTATGAACTTAGTCCCAAACTAACCAAGAGGGGGGGTGAATTGGTATTTTAAAAACTTCGTTTTTAAACAAAGAAATAAAGTAACATAAAACCAAATCACACCACGAAAATAATGCGGAATTAAACGTGCGGAAGCAAGAAAAGAAACACAGAGATTTTATAGTGGTTCGGTCGACTCGACCTACGTCCACTCCTTGGAGGCACCCTCCAAGTATTGCACTACACAAAAAGTGACTCTCCTTTAGCCCCCGCGGCTAGGTGGAGAAACCCTCACAAGAACCTCCTTTTTGCCACCCCGGCAAGGCAGAGAACCTACCTCCTTTTGCTTCCTCCTGAAGCCGGCAGAGAACCAGAACCAACGGCACAACTCCTTACCTCTACCGACCCTTCCACGGACGAGAAACTCTAGACGAAGACGACGCAGAGAGATCCTTGAAGCAACCCTTGTGAAACCTCTCACAAGCTCCCCCTCACAAGATCCTCTCTCTCTCTTCTCTCTCTCTTTCTCTCCTCAAGGTCTTCTCAGGTCAAGGCAGCAGCCAAAGGTTTTGAAAAACGTTGAACAAGAGCTCTTTAAATAGAAGAGCTTCAAAAGAGCTCATTAATTGCAAGTTGCCGACAATATCGTCCAGGCCGATCTGGACATCGGCCTGACCGATCAGTACAAATTAATGAAGATCGGCCAGAGCATAGCCCTGAATGGAAAATAGGACGATTGAAAATTAGCTTGATCGTCCAGGCCGATCTCACGATCGTCCTGGCCGATCAGTTCAAATCAGACGAAAATCGTCCTGACAATAGCCCTGAATACGGGCTGGCCGATACTGATCGTCCTGAAGTAACTTAAGGTTTTTGACTAGATCGTCCGGGCCGATCCTGCGATCGTCCAGGACGATATGATCGTATCAATCATCCTTAATTACTTCCTTGATTTCCTGAACAATTATGACATAATTTGTTAATATCGTCCAGGCCGATACAAGGATCGTCCTGGCCGATAATTTAAAGATATGCTATACCATACTTGTCTATGGCGGCTACTTCTTTCTGTTTTGAGCTTATCGTCCTGGCCGATACACGTATCGTCCAGGACGATCGGTTAACGTTGGCTGCCTTAATCAAGAATCCTTAATTAGACTTTCTGTTTTTAAGCTGATCGTCCAGGCCAATCAAAGATATCGTCCTGGCCGATATGAGTAAAAACAGAATTTCTAATTCTCTCAAGTGTGTGTGTGAAGGGTTACAAAGTATCAGTCTTTTTGACTATTACAAGTGGACTCAAAAGGTAAAAATAAAAGTACAGACTGACTCAACCCTAGACCTACGCATTCCTGAACTTGGCTCCTTTTTGATTGTCCGATCGTCGATTCCTGAAAAGTTAGAAGCAACAAGCTGTCCAAGAAAAGCAGTGTTTGTCAATCATCAAAACATAAGACATGAAAAATAGATTTGCAACAATCTCCCCCTTTTTGATGATGACAAAACACAAGTAGGAAAATTAAAGATTCATTAGAAAAAACAAAGGTTACAACATCATCTTTTTCTTACCACACATCCTATCCTACTCCCCCTTTTTGTCATCACAAAAAGAGAGTCCAAAAACAGTAAAAAAGAACAACAAACATCACGAGAGACTACTACAAAAAGACAAGAAATAATAAAGCACAAACTAAAAGAACGAGGGATCCTGATCATCAGATGGAGGAGGTGGAGGTGGCTGCTGAAAGTAGCTGGCAAGGGTAGTAAACTGAGCATTGAACCAGGCGATGTCCTGGTCATGCTGCTGCTGCTGGTGAGTGAGAAAACTGTCAAAACGAGCTAAATCCTCGGCGCGGTGATGCTCGTAGCGGGCAATGTCCTCAGAGTGTTGCTGCTCTTGGGCAGCAACATATGCATCAAATCTGGTCTCCCAACGATCAAATCTCGCTATCAACTGATCTACCGGTGAATGTTGGTGGAGAGGGGCAGGGTCAGGAAAGGGAGCTGGAGCGGGAGCCTCCTCCTCTCTAGCCTCCCGTGGTTCATCCGGGTGGAGACGAGTACTGTGAAGGTTGCTGAAAGAATTGTTTGAGTAGAAGGGAGTTGGGAGGTTTGGTGGATTGGGATATTTAATTTGGTATTTGGTTTCAAGAACATAGGCTATGATATGTCCTAAGGCTAGATTTGGCTTTCTTCTGTGGCCTGGGTCGCGAATTGTTGTGAGATGATCAATGTAACGAAAAAATAGATCTGCAGTGTTAAATTCCCTATGTGCCATGATGTAGAAGGTAGTGAGGGAAAGTAGAGGGGTAATGTGGACACGGTCGCCGGTTTTTGGAATGACAGAGGTGCGAAGGACATGTTGGATTGTCCTAGCATCTCTGACTAGAGAGCTAGTCTCTCCAACATGGTAACGGGCATTGGTCTGGCAAAGAAAGTGGTTTGCCGTGGACCAGTCAAAATCAGGGTCAGGGGCAATAAGGTGCAGCTTATCTCCGGTGGTGGATAGCTGTAAAAGTTCAACACAGTCCTGATATGTGATTTCGACAGGGCGTCGATTCACATAGGAGGACAGGGCTGTGAAGGTAGAGTTTATGCGGAGGTTTGCAAAGAATTCTAACAGGAACTCAGAATTGAAAGGAAAAATAAGAGATAGGATGAAGCAAAGGGAAGTGTGGGCAAAGAGATCCATTACCGGGTAGGAAATGTGGGTCGGATTGATAATTCTTGAAACAGTAATTCCACATTCCTTATAGCGATGATAAGCGGCTTCATCTTCTGCTTCACGGAACCGAGGGTCAACCCTTGCCCTCGAGGAACTTCCAGAGGTCAGCCGGACGCGCTTCCCACCAGCCATATGAGAGATCTTTAAGCAGAAAATCAAAGGAGAAAGGATGAGTTGTGAGAAAACATGGCTGGATCGGCCTATATTTAAAGAATCGTCCATATCGTCCTGGCCGATCGCGGAATCGTCCAGGCCGATATGTGTCAATAATTACGTACAGGCCGATTGGTCAAAAAGGCGGTCCAATCGTCCGGGCCGATCAGATATCGGCCAGGCCGATTAGACACAGGCTATCGGCCCGAGGAGTCAGTCCGGACGACCGTTGAAAAAGCAGATCGTCCGGGCCGATTAGGTGTATCGTCCAGGACGATGCACAATAATTGATCGTACCGGCCGAAGTTAAAACGTTTTAAATGCTTGCCACGTGTATCGTCCAGGACGAACAGTGGATCGGCCCGGCCGATGGTCCAATAATGGATCGTCCGGGGCCGAATTTTAAAGATAAAAACGTACTGACACGTGGATCGTCCGGGACGGTCCAGTGTATCGGCCAGGACGATGCACATAGAATGCATCGGCCAGACAAATAAACTATTGGCCAGGACTATCATCATGAGTTTTGATCAAATCGTCCAGGACGATAATGTATCATCCAGGACGATGAATTTCATTAAGCACAGAAAAAGGTCAGCAGATGGATTTTGGAAAGAATTTGTCCTATCGGCCAGGACGATAAAAATATCGGCCAGGCCGATATGACTTGAAATTGAAATCAAGAAAGGAATGGTGATGATCAAGACCCTCAAAAATAAAACAAAAGAAAAGACAGTCAAAGAAAAAAAAAAAAAAAAAAAAAAAAAAAAAAAAAAAAAAAACAAACATCGAATATTTTTTGGATTTTAATTTTTCTATTTTTTTTTTGTTTTATGAAGGCATCATATGAGAATTCTTTTCTTGAATTTAAATTTTTGAAGTTTCTAGGAGATCAAGAGGTTTAACAAAATCCAATTAGAGGAAGGTAGAAAAACTGATTCCATTAACCCTAGATCAGACATTCTTCAGGGTACAAAAAATCTCTTAAAAACAACAGAGTCCTAACTTGGAATAACACAAGAGGTTTTAAGAGATCAATCAAGACTTGTTAACAACTAAAGTATCTTATAAATAATAAACCAAAATAGTTTTTCTCAATCATGGAATTTGAAATCAAATCTTTGAACGTATCACATAATTAATGAGTTTTCTAAGTTTTAAGAGTTTTACCAAAGAGATGATAGCTTGCATTTAGTGGGCTAATTTTATGCCTCTTTTCACTTTTATTTGCTCTTTGAGCATCTTTTGATTTTGATACACTTTTGTGTATATTTTTCTTTTCAATTTGGCTTCATTGGCCTCTTTCCTTTTTAACTCTTGCAAGCTAATAACTCTTTAATATACCCTTAAAGAAAATACTTAGTTGTGAGTATATCTTCTAAATATTAGAGAATAGGGGCTCTCTCTCTAACATAGGGAAGAACAATCCACAACACAAAATCAAAATTACGTGATGACTGCAATGGTAAGATTTCAAAAGCTTGAATGATATCAAAGAATTTTGACTATTATGCATAAGATGATTTAATGTAGCAAGATTAGAAAGATATCTTAAAAAAGCCATTGGTTAAACTGAGTTTAGACTTTTGTTTTATAAAAGAAAAATCATGCCACTTAAACAAAGTCAGAATAAGGAAAAACATCAACAGTTTACTTCCTTTAACCAATTTTAAAAAGCTAAACCCTATCTCCAAGAAACTCTAGTATTTAAAAGCTTGAGAAGTTTTATCATATGGAAGCCCAAAAGATAAAGTCCAAAGAGAACAAAGCAAAAGCAAAAAATAAGCAAACTAAGGACAACAAAAAAAAATGAACACAAAAACTAAAAAATAAAAGTCACAAAAAAATATCAAGCCATAGATAAAAACAACGGATTTTAGCAATTTAGCAGCAAGCCTCCTTATGTTCAGTTAACTTATGCTCCCACGAGGTCTTTGGTGAGAGCACTCCTGCAAGACTCAACAACAGTCAGTTTTAGGAACCCAAACAGATTTGGGCTCCTCTTTAGGAAATGTAGAGTGCAATGCAGATGTGGTATGTATTGAATCATGCATCTTAGGTCTCCACACCCAATGTGTACTACGGTGAACTGTGCAAGTGTGTGAGATGTGTCCTAACATGCCACAAGTAAAACATTGAACTCCAGGAAAAGGTTTTCTTAAATGGTTTGAGTAAAAATGCCTCTTCCTAGGTTCTGGCCTTTGATTAAAAGTTGGTGTCATCCTAGCTCTCTTACATGTTTCCAAATCATTTTGAATTCTCAAGTTAGTTCTTTTCAATGCATCATTCTCAATCCTCAAATTTTTCTCAATCTCTTTAGATTTCTTAAGATCATCATTAAGTGCGGTGTGTGAAGCTTTTAATGCATTTCTTTTATCAACTAATTCCAATTGCTTCTTGTTTAATTCATCAAATTCATCAAGTAGAGCCATGTGATTTGAATCAATCGTTGCATGATCTTTGAGAAAAACTTCATGCTCTTTTTGTAGATTTGAATGTTCTAATTTTAGGCTAGCATGAGTTTTCTTTAATTTCCTATATGATGCATGGATTTTTTCACAAATTTCAAATAATTCATCATAGGTTGGTCTACATACCTCTTCCTCATCACTTTGATTTTCTCCCATGAAACACAAGTTTGTAGTTTCTTCCTCTGGTTCAGTCTCAGAGGAATCAGTACCAGATTCTGCCCAGAAGCCTCTTTGGATTTTCTTATTCTCCTTCCTAGACTTAGCTTTTTCCTCACCTTTTTCCTTTTCTTTGCTTGAATGATCTTGAAGTGTAGGACAATCGGCTCTTACATGTCCAGGTTTCCTGCATTCAAAACAAACAACATCAGAAGATCCTTTAGTATGTTTATGATCCTTACCTTTTCTCCAACTTTGATGATGCTTTTGTTTCTTCCTTAGAAAGCTTTTGAATTGCCTTGTGATGAAGGCAACTCCATCGCTTTCAGACCCGGAAGATTCAGAATCCGATTTGTGTGCCTTCAATGCAATGGTTTTCTCCTTTTCTTTTCACCTGCATCAAGATTTCTTTGATTCACCCCTTGCTCGTAAGCAATGAGTGAGCCAAGCAAGTTATCAATAGAATAGGTGTTTAAATCTTTAGATTCAGTAATTGCAGTAATTTTTGCATCATAGGATGAAGGCAAGCATCTCAAAATCTTGTTAACTTTTTCATAGTTCGAAAGTTCTTTTCCTAGTGCATGCAATGAGGTAGCAATCTGAGTAAACCTAGTGTACATGTCAGAAATTGATTCATGAGGTTTCATACGAAAAAGTTCGTAGTCATGCAAGAGAATGTTTAAACGGGATTGTTTAACTTCATTAGTGCCTTCATAAGTAATGCACAATTTATCCCAAATTTCTTTACCAGTTTTGCAAGTTGAAACACGCATGTAATCCTCAGATTTTAAAGCACAGAAAAAACAATTCAAACATTTAGCATTTAATTGAGCTAAATCTCGCTCATCAAAAGTCCATTCGGTAAAAGCAACTTCAGTTTTAAAACCGTTAATTTCACGAGAAGGTGGAGAATAACCTTCTTGAATAAGCATCCACATGCGATAATCAGTAGATTGTAAAAAAGTTGACATGCGAGTTTTCCAGAAATCAAAAGGTAGGTTATCGAACAGAGGAGGTCGGGTAATAGAATACCCTTCCGTAGTGTTGCGATTCCCAAAGTTAGACATGGATCAAATTCAAAAAGTTTTTAAACTTTAATTTTCGAAACAAGCTCTGATACCACTTGAAAGTTCGATGGGGATGTTAAGCCCTATGAACTTAGTCCCAAACTAACCAAGAGGGGGGGTGAATTGGTATTTTAAAAACTTCGTTTTTAAACAAAGAAATAAAGTAACATAAAACCAAATCACACCACGAAAATAATGCGGAATTAAACGTGCGGAAGCAAGAAAAGAAACACAGAGATTTTATAGTGGTTCGGTCGACTCGACCTACGTCCACTCCTTGGAGGCACCCTCCAAGTATTGCACTACACAAAAAGTGACTCTCCTTTAGCCCCCGCGGCTAGGTGGAGAAACCCTCACAAGAACCTCCTTTTTGCCACCCCGGCAAGGCAGAGAACCTATCTCCTTTTGCTTCCTCCTGAAGCCGGCAGAGAACCAGAACCAACGGCACAACTCCTTACCTCTACCGACCCTTCCACGGACGAGAAACTCTAGACGAAGACGACGCAGAGAGATCCTTGAAGCAACCCTTGTGAAACCTCTCACAAGCTCCCCCTCACAAGATCCTCTCTCTCTCTTCTCTCTCTCTTTCTCTCCTCAAGGTCTTCTCAGGTCAAGGCAGCAGCCAAAGGTTTTGAAAAACGTTGAACAAGAGCTCTTTAAATAGAAGAGCTTCAAAAGAGCTCATTAATTGCAAGTTGCCGACAATATCGTCCAGGCCGATCTGGACATCGGCCTGACCGATCAGTACAAATTAATGAAGATCGGCCAGAGCATAGCCCTGAATGGAAAACAGGACGATTGAAAATTAGCTTGATCGTCCAGGCCGATCTCACGATCGTCCTGGCCGATCAGTTCAAATCAGACGAAAATCGTCCTGACAATAGCCCTGAATACGGGCTGGCCGATACTGATCGTCCTGAAGTAACTTAAGGTTTTTGACTAGATCGTCCGGGCCGATCCTGCGATCGTCCAGGACGATATGATCGTATCAATCATCCTTAATTACTTCCTTGATTTCCTGAACAATTATGGCATAATTTGTTAATATCGTCCAGGCCGATACAAGGATCGTCCTGGCCGATAATTTAAAGATATGCTATACCATACTTGTCTATGGCGGCTACTTCTTTCTGTTTTGAGCTTATCGTCCTGGCCGATACACGTATCGTCCAGGACGATCGGTTAACGTTGGCTGCCTTAATCAAGAATCCTTAATTAGACTTTCTGTTTTTAAGCTGATCGTCCAGGCCGATCAAAGATATCGTCCTGGCCGATATGAGTAAAAACAGAATTTCTAATTCTCTCAAGTGTGTGTGTGAAGGGTTACAAAGTATCAGTCTTTTTGACTATTACAAGTGGACTCAAAAGGTAAAAATAAAAGTACAGACTGACTCAACCCTAGACCTACGCATTCCTGAACTTGGCTCCTTTTTGATTGTCCGATCGTCGATTCCTGAAAAGTTAGAAGCAACAAGCTGTCCAAGAAAAGCAGTGTTTGTCAATCATCAAAACATAAGACATGAAAAATAGATTTGCAACATTCACTTTCTGACTCTTCCACATTTAGTGCAATATTCTTGTCCTTTCTTGGTTCACCTGCATCAATCTTTCTTTGACTTACTCCTTGCTCGTAAGCAATGAGTGAACCAAGAAGATTGTCAATAGAATAAATGTTCAGATCTTTTGACTCTGTAATTGCAGTAATTTTAGCATCGTATGCAGTAGGTAAACAACGAAGAATCTTATTAACCATTTCAGCATTAGTTAATTCCCTACCAAGTGCATGCAAAGAGGTGACAATTTGAGTGAATCTTGTGTACATGTCAGATATAGATTCATTAGGTTTCATGCGAAATAATTCGTAGTCATGTAACAAGATATTGAGCCTTGATTGTTTAACCTCATTTGTCCCTTCATAAGTAATACAAAGTCTATCCCATATGTCTTTTCCGCTTTTACAAGTGGAAACTCGCATGTAGTCTTCAGATTTTAAAGCACAAAAGAAACTATTTAAACATTTCGCATTTAATTGTGCTAAGTCACGTTCTTCTATAGTCCAATCTGCATAGGGTGTATCTACCCTAATTCCATCAACTAATCTAGTTGGTTTTGTGTAACCTTCATGGACTAACATCCACATGCGATAATCAAGTGACTGTAAGAAAGTAGACATGCGTGTTTTCCAAAAATCAAAAGGAATATTGTCAAACAGTGGAGGTCTAGTGATAGAGTAACCCTCAGGTGTGTTTTGGTTTCCAAATGTAGCCATCTACGTTAATCAAAAAGTAGTTCAAACTTATGATTTTGAAACAATGCTCTGATACCACTTGTTGAGTCTAGTAATTAGGTTGTTAAGCCTAAGTAAATGTCCCACGGCTACCAAGAGGGGGGTGAATTGGTAGTTTTAAAATTTTAAACCCTCTTAATGTTAAAGTTGAACCGAAATAAAATTTTCTTTTAAAGTTTGTAGAAAAATGTTTTTCAACCACAGAGTTGTTAAAACCGAAATTTAAAATGCGGAAACGTAAAAGCAATAAAGTAAATGACACCAGATTTATAGTGGTTCGGTCTATAACCAGACCTACATCCACTCCTCAGAGGCACCCTCTGAGTATTGCACTAATACCACAAAGTGACTCTCCTTTAGCACCCACAGCAAGGCGGAGAAGCCTGTACAAAACACTCTTTTCACCACTCCCCGGTGCGGCAGAGAACCGTTGTCCTTTTACACAATCCACAGTGCTGGCAGAGAACCGTCGTCCTTTCACACTCTCCTAGTGTGGGCAGAGAACCGTCGTCCTTTCACACTCTCCTAGTGTGGGCAGAGAACCCTACGGCTGTTCACACTCTCCAAGTGTAGGCAGAGAACCTTCTTCCTTTTACACTCTCCTAGTGTAGGCAGAGAACCCACGTCTGTTCACACTCTCCAAGTGTCGGCAGAGAACCGGACCTTCTTGAATGATCTTCTCACAAGAATCTAGAAGGAAGAAAGAAAAGAGTGAAGAAATCCAATTTCACAAGTAGAGACTCTTACCTTAGCAATCCAAGTGAAGCCTTCTCGCTCCAATGGTAGGAATCCTCCTTTGAATGCTCTCTTCCACTCTTCCCTTGGCTATTCTCTCAATAGGCACGAAGATCAAATGACAAAAAGATTGGGTGGCAGTCTAATTTGGACTATTTATACAAAAGACATGAAAAACCGCCCAAAAACTGCAAATTTCCAATTCTGTACGCAGTGGATCGTCCCGTACGATCCTGGATCGTCCTGGACGATTTTACTTAAACGATCTGAAACGACCCAATTTGTATATGTGTACGAAATGACTTCGTACAGCTGATCGTCCTGTACGAACTAGGTTCGTCCAGTACGAACGGTTATTACAAGGTCGGTTCTAGAAACTGCTAAAAACTGTCCTAAGTCGGTTTATCGTTTGGACGAAAATATGTTCGTCTGGACGAAAATTTTCCAGAGAGCCGATCGTCCTGGACGATTATTTATTTCGTCTGGACGAAAATTTTCCAGAGGACCAATCGCCGGGGACGATAATTTGGTTTCGTCTGGATGAAAATTTTCCAGAGAGCTGATCGTCCGGTACGATAATTATTTTCGTCTGGACGAAATTTTTCCAGAGAGCTGGTCGCCTCGTACGATGGTAAAATTCGTCTGGACGAAATTTTACAGAGAACCCATCGTCCGGGACGATATTAAAATTCGTCCTGGACGAATAGGACTTAGAAAAATTTTTCAAATCAAGTTCCTATTCGTTCCAAATGCTCTATAGGAGATAACTGACAGATCGTCCAGTACGATAAATATCGTCCTGTACGATCAGTATAGAATTTCAAGATCTCCTTATTTGTGTGTGTAAGATTTTATTCACTCAATTACAATCACTCCCTTTCAAAATTAATTCAGAGAAAAGACAAACTTCAAATAAACAAAATTTCTCATGTTGAAATTGATTTGAAGTTTTCGTAGTCTGGAGTCTGATTTTCCTGAAATGTTAGTACACACAAGAGCAAGTGCAAATCTTCTGAAATTGATAGGAGATAACTATACATTTGAACAATAATGTTTGGAATCATCAAAACTACATAAGTTGCACAAATATAAATCATTCAAATAGCAACTATTCAAACATACTAGACTCAACACTATAATGAAGATAAATAATTGTAAATCCACCGATAATGATGGTGCGAATGCTTATTTTTTTAAATCCTCTTGGAATATTATTAATTTGGAAAGTTGGAATGTAGTTGATAATTTTTTTTTAATTCAAGTATAATACCAGATTGCTGGAATAAAACTTTGGTTGTTTTTGTCCCTTAAGTTCCTAATGCTTAAGAATTAAAAAAGTTTAGACCCATCAGCTTATGTCAAATAATTTATAAAATTATTACAAGAATGTTATTAAATAGATTGAAGTTTTATCTTTCTTTGATTATTTTTGTACAACAAGGAGCATTTGTACCAGAAAGAACTATTTCATATACTTGCCTTGTAGATCATGAGATCTTGAACAAATTTTGGTTCTCAAAAGGTTAAGTGGTTTTTTGTTAGTAAAACTAGATATGGAGCAAGTTTAGTATATCATGTATTTGGAAAAGTTGAATCAAAATTTTTTTGTCATTGGTTTCCCTGTAAAATTGATAAATCTGATTATTCAATATATAAGTTCTCTGAAATTTTCTATTTTATTCAATGAGAGGAGAATTGATTGGATTAGTGCTGAAAGTGGCATTAGACAAGGGTGTCCATTATCCCCTTGTCTTTTTATTTTATGTTCAGAATTATTGTCTAAACTAATTTGTGACAAAGGTCATGATCTTGGTATGGGAATTGATCCAAATATAGCTAAAATTTGGCATCTTAAATATGCTGATGATCTTTTGGTAGTTGATGAAACATCTCATCATAATACTAAGAAATTAATGCAATTTTGAAGGATTCTTGCTGCTGGACTAGATAGAAGACTAATTCCATCTAATCTATGGGTCTTTATGGTAAATATGTGTCTAGAAGAAAGAAAAAAGAATTAACAAAATTATGGGATATCAAGTTTTTGATGAAATCACTTATCTAGGGGTTAAGAAGCCTTTAAGAAGACTAAAATCAATAGATTATCAAAATGTTGTAGATAAGATAATGGAGAGGCCTAATTCTTGAGGGTCTAGATTTTTTTCTTTGGTAGGAAATTTTTTGCTTATTATATAAGTGTTTTATTCAATTCCTTCTTTTATTATGACTCAATCTTTAATTCTAAACGACATTATAGATGATATTGACATATATTGTAGGAATGTTTTATGGCATAAAGAACTTGGAAGACAAAGAATACAATATATGGCTCTTTGTACACCTATTTTTTAAAGTTAAATTGGAATTCAACGTGCTAATAACATACTAGGGTTGTTAAGGGCTCATATTATGTAGAATTTCATTCAAAACCAGAATTATTTTCTTATCAAAATTATTATATATAAATACGACAATAATATATGGAAAGAATATATAAAAAGAAGCTCTTCACTGGCATGACACATTATTAAAGATGTATCTCATTATTTAAAACTAATTATCAGATTGCATGTTTCAAATGGTTTAAGTATAAATATCTCAAATGATAATTAGATTCTTGATAGAAATTTAAATAATTGGCCAATAATGGGAAATATGGTTGATCTTTATAATAAAAATGTGGCATGTCTCCTTGATGAAGATGGTAGATGGAATTTATCATTGTTAAAATTATATTTTATATAGGAATTGATTCAGGTAATCATTAATACATCAGTAATAAATTGACTTGGCAGTAATAAACTTGAACTTCTTGTTTATGAATTTGGTAAATCAACGCCATATATCTATTTTGGCTTTAGCATACGAAGCTTCTATAAATCAACAACATAGATGTTCTAATGTAAAATGGATGAGGAAAGTAAATTTAACTCCTAAGGAACTATTATTTTTGTGAAGACTTCTAAATAATTATGTTCCTACTAATTTATGGATGAGTTATAGGAAGTTGTTGGATTCTACTTTATGCTTGAGAGCCTATAGTAATGTTGAGGATGCTATTCATATTTGAATTCATTGCATTAAGTGAGATTAGATTTTTGATACTTTTTTGCTATGTGGAATTCAATTACATAAATTTAATAGTTTATCTCATTGTGCATATGAATTGGAAAAAAATGCTTATTCAAATTTTAGTATTACTAGAGTTTATTTGGCTTTAGTTTATCACAACTAGAAATCAAGGAATAATGTAAAGCATGGAGATAATGGTTTGTCTTCTTCCATGATTGCAGCTATTGTTCTTTCATATTCAATTCAACCTCAATCTTTTCCAATTTTTCAAAACTGGGATACCAACCGTCACCAAGTATAGCAGGTGTTGTTAGAGACCACAAAGGAAGATTTGTTTTAGCTTATGGTAAGAAGGTTATTCATTGGGATATTTCTCTACTAGAATTGATGGCAATGTTTTATTTCAAAAAAGTTATTCAACAGTGGATGTGTGGTAAGAAAGGAATCATCAATGAAGGAGATAATGTCATCATTATCATGACCATGCATAATTAAATATTCAAGTCAAAAGATTCAAGAATTTTTATGCCCGTTTGTTTGAGAAAGAAGCACCCGTTTGTTAGAGAGAGAAAGCTACCATTTGGATTTTAAAATTTGAATTTCCTTGTTTTCAATACTTAATTTCTGGATGATATTGAGGGGATGATGGCAGATGGATGCTGGCCATCACTTCTTCAGGCCGCAAAGGCTGTATCCATAGGTGGTGGAAGTTTTAATAAAATCTTGGAAGGTAATGTTCGATAAGCTTCTATTATGAAGCATTAAAATGATGATGGAATGTTCAAATCTTCAATGGGTGCTCTGATTATTAAGGAAGTTACTAAAGCTGGTCCTAAGAAAGTCTTCAATGATTCTAGTAAGGGTAAATCTTATTCTGAAGAATTAGACTTTGTAACTCTTCGACATGAGAAATTTCATTCGCCTGCGAAATCTACTGAACTTGGAGCTTCATCGTCAGACATGAAAATTTTTGTTAATCGATTTGGGAATTCAAATGCAATCCATGGCAATGGTGTGATAAATACAAATTCATCGATGTTGGTTAACAAAAATTCTTATGGCAAAGAAAAAAGTTCGTATGGAAAATTTTTTGACTCAGAGTTTTCTTATAAGTTTTCTGTTCCTAAGGCCAATTGGCCTTAGGTTTTCTTTCATTTTTCCTGATGGCATCGAGCCCATCGTCTTCCTCACCTAATCCCTGGGGTAATCTCCTTTTCTTTGCTTGCTCTAAGGAATGATTTCTTTGATGGTAATGGTAACTCATTAGCCTCTAAATCTAGATCCTTTCATGATGTGCTGGCGGATGCCCCTTCTTCGGTTGATCAAGCTTTCTCTTTTTTGAAAGCTTCAATCAAGGGTTTTTTTGGCTCTTTTAATTTCTGATGATGGTATTACGAAACTTTTTGTGCCTTATCAGTTTAAATTGGTTGGGAAGTTTTCTATTTGCAGACTTAAGTATTCTATCC
Source organism: Dendrobium huoshanense (assembly GCA_016618105.1). NCBI lineage: Eukaryota > Viridiplantae > Streptophyta > Magnoliopsida > Asparagales > Orchidaceae > Dendrobium > Dendrobium huoshanense. The sequence goes on from CM028359.1 coordinate 44,714,958, forward strand.
ATTTTTTTTCTTTCAGAAACATAAAATTATCAGGTGTTTTCTCGTTTGGCTTACTCTATGCAAGGAACATTACAATATAACTCTCTAATGATTTGGATTATATAAATATTTTTCTAGGAGAACTTATTATATCATTAAGTGTCAAATGAGATTATTAAATTGGATGCCCTATTTTGACAATAAAAAAATCTCCTATAGTACCAATATGAATTTCATTTCCAATTTTATGTTTGCATTTTTTAATCCCATGTTTTACATGCTTTGAGGATGCTCTTTGGTAGGCCACTTTTGATGGATCATGACACAACCTCTAGTTCAGGGCCTTATGTGGATTGAATTCTTATTGATTGGATATCACTAAGAAGCATAAAAAAGATATTTGGCTTCGTTCTGAAAAATATGTTATTTAAATAAAATTGAATTTGAAAATGCTCCAAAATTTTATATTCATTGCTAAGTTCATCGTTATTACATTAACAATTGCTTTGTAGCTCATCCTTAACTTAAAAAGAATAATAAAATTTCTAAACCCGTGGTTGAACCATTCGTTGGGGAACCTTCTGTTATTGGAGATCATAATATTATTCATGAGAACAAGAAAAATAAGACTATGTAGGATCTTAAGGCATGTGGAGATGACATAGAGAATGACCTATCTAAAAATCCGTATAGGGAGGAAGAGAATATGATTAAGGACAATAATAATTTTGATAACACTAAGGGCCCTAACAGAGTTAAGAATTTATGTAGTATCCATGATATCCATCTGCTTGTTTTATTAGAGCCTTTAATTTCCGCTTCAAAGCATTATTCTAATCATAAAAATCTTAGTTTGAATTTGACATTTTGTAATTGTATTAATAAAATTTTTATTTTCTGGAAGCATTAGATTTGTTAAATATTAGTATGGACCTTCCTCAAATTGTTCATACTAGCATAAATTTTCTTCTATTCTATTGTTATGCTTCTTTTGTTTATGCTTCTTATTCTAAGTTGGGTAGAAATAGTATTTGGAAACAAATCACTGACTTCTATTCGACTATTCATGCCCCTTGGTTAGTTGGTGGTGATTTTAATACTATTACCAATGTATCAGAATGGGTTGAGGGTAATTCACCTAACTTTGAAGCTATGGAAGACTTCATTGATAATATTTTGAATTACAATTTACATGATATCGATTGTTCTGGTAATGTTTTTTTTTTTTTTACTTTGAATAAACGTACTATGTGGAAAAGATTGGATCGTCTTCTTTTAAATGGTTTTTGGATCTAGTCTTATCAGATGACTTATATTTATCTTTTACCAGAGCTTTATATGATCATTTCCTATTACTATTAAGTATTTTTATGAATAGTTGAAACATTTACCAACCTTTTAGATTTCAAAATAAGTGGCTCATTGATGATTTTTTTTAATGTTTTACAATGTAACTGGCATGCCCCTTTTTTCATTTAATAATGTTTGGGATATTACTAGATTATGGTTTAAACTTAAGAGACTTAAAAAAATTATCATTGTATAATAGATGTATATTAAAGAATATCTTCACTGGTATTTTGGAAGCTAAAAATACTATGGATATTGCTGATAAAAAATACATGCATGATTCCTATATTGAGAATTTGTCTACTCTTAACGAAGCTAGAACCTTTTTCTTCAAACTTCAGGAAAAAGAAGAGGCTTATTGGAGACAAATGGCATCTACAAAATTCTTTTGGAAGGTGATCGTAATAATTTTTTTTCATAACATTGCTAATTATAAAAAGGTGATTAATCAGACTCACAATATTACTTCTCTTGATGGTTTGGTCTTTGATAACCCTTAAATGTGACTTTAATAAAGATTTTTTCTTGGATTTGAACAATGACTTTTCTGTTATTACTATTATTATTTTTGAGAAGGATAACTTGTTTTTGATAAAGATTATGAGTGAAGATGAAATTTGGGAAACCATGAAAGGTATGAATTTGTATTCTATGGCTGGCTCAAAGGGGTTCACCCCTAAATTCTCTTAGAAATCTTATTCTATAATTAAAGGTGACCTTGTCAATGTGGTTATGCATTTTTTTGGGTAACTCTTATCCTAAAATTTTCACTTCTACTTCTATTTCCTTAATTCTTAAGCAGAATGTCATTAATTTTTGGAATGATTTTCATCCCATTCGTTTATGTTCTTTCTTAAACAAGCTTAATTTAAAATTACACAAGGAAATGTTAGCTTTATTTTTACCTAAAATTATTTCTCTAGGACAAATGAGATTTGTTAAAGGTATATCTATATTTGATAATGTTCTGCTTGCCCAAGAATTAGTTCTTGATTTACAAGCTAGGGTATTATTATCTTCAAAGTTGATATTACTAAGCTTATGAAAATTTTAATTGGAAATTTCTTTACTCTATTCTTTAAGTTTTTTGGTTTTTATATGCACTTCATTAAGTTGATCTATAATAGTATTTAAAATTGTAAATTTCTATCATAATCAATGGTAAGTCGCACGATTTTTTCAAATCTTCTCATGGATTTAGATAGGGGGATCCTCTATCTCCTACACTCATTATCATTAATTTGGAATATTTGTCTAGAGGGCTTAATGAGTTATTTAGATCTCATCCTAGTTTATAGTTCTGAACATCCAGTGGTTTTCCTATTACTCACTTAAACTTTGCTTATGATTTCATTTTTTTAATGGTTTTATCAAAATGCTTTACATCATGATTAGATTTCTCAATAAATTTTTGCTTCTTAGTGGTTTAATTTTTAATCCTTCGAAGAGTTGTTTCATTCCCTTTAAATCTATATCTCAAAGGAGAATTATTAGTATTGACTATAAGTTTGGTTTTGATCAAATAAATTTACCTATGAAATACTAGGTACTTTCCTTTATATGGATAATTATGCCTCTCATTTATTTGATGACATTTTTTATACTATTAAAATTTTTTTTCTTCATAGGCTTTTAATTTCTTGTCATTTGGTGGTATATTAGTCCACATTAAACATGTTTTATATTCTATACCTATTTCTGTTTTACACACTTTAAGTACTACTTTAAATGTTTGTATTAGAATAGAGAGACTTTTAAATAATTGTTTTTTGGGTGCTAAAGATGCTAAGCATGCTATTTTGTGGGTGACTTGGAATAACCATTCTTGAGTTATTGAAGAGGGTTGTTTATGTTTAAAGACCTTGACCAACATGTCTAAAGCTTTTTCCCACAAACTTTGGTTTTCTTTTAGATCTAACAAATGTATATTAGCTAAATTTATGTCTCTAAGTATTATGTTGGTAGGCACAATCTCAGCTGCTATTTTAAACAAGGTGACACTTTTAACTGGAAAAGGTTATGTTCCTTGAAGTAGGAGGCATATCAATTTATTCTTTAAGGGTGGGTGGCTGGTAACATTTTTTTTGGCAAGATAATTGGTTGGGTAAATTTTTTATTGATGATTTATTAAAAACTACTGCAATATTGTTTTTCAATTAAGGATTTTATTATTAATGGTGTCAGGAATATTGATCTGCTTGTTAAATATGTTCCTGATTTTATTGTTAATTCAATCATCAAGATTCCCATACATTTGGAGAATGAGGATTGTATTTTGTTTAATCTTTCTAATGATGTCAAATTTGCTATTAATCAGATTTGGAATTCTATTAGGCAAGCTCACCGTAAAGTTTTGGTTTATACATCTATTTATCATGCCAATATTTTTTCCTCTTATTTTATTCTTATTTGAAGGATTTTACATAACTAATTGCCTATAGATTATATTTTATTGAAAATGGGCTTTTATTTTATCTCTAAATATCAATGTTTTCATCATGTTGAAAACACCAATCATGTTTTCATGCAAGGCCCTTATTATATGAAAGTTTCATCATATTTTGACAACATGTTTAATGTGCAATCTTTTGGTAATTACACTTATATTATTAGTCTTCTTAATGACTAGTTTATTTTTACCAAAGGCCATATTAGGAATATTTACCTCTCATCATTTGTTAGTTTCTTGGAGGAGTAGGAATGAGTCTAAGCATGAGGAAATTAGGATGAATGCTTTATGTATTATTGCTAAAGTCAAGGTTAAAATATGTAATTGTTTGTTGCCAATTTTCTAAAGTGGATTAATTTAATTACTATGCTACAGTTGAATTTGGTTTTTCTTTTCAACCCTCTTCCTTTAGCTTCAAAGAAAGACTTATTAAGTTGTTGAATCCTCTTGAGGGCTGCTTTAAATTGAAAATTGATGGTTCTGTTAACAATTTGAATGCTGGTTGTGGTGGTATTATTAGAGATTTTTATTGTCATGTTATTGTTGCCTTTGCTGGTCCAAGTAATGCTGATATTGTTATTAAAGCTATTATATTTGGTCTTCAATGGTGCATTTCTTAAGGTATTATTACTATTTAGATTGAAGTAAATGCTATGCTTTGATTCATTATATTGAAGAGAATTGTATTTTTAGTTATGCTTAGTTTTATATGCTTAGAGATATAAAACATTGGCTCTCTTTTATATACTTTTCTATTTCTCATATTTCACGGGAGGCCAATGTTGTGGTTATTTTCTTATCCAAACATGGGTGTAAATTGAATGGTTTCATTGATTGTTTTAGAAAATTCTTTTCTTTTTTGAAGCTTAAAGGGATGGTGAGATTGGATCATTATGGTCTTCCTTATATTCAGTTATGTAAGCTGATTCTTCATCTTTGGTGGTTCTTGCATGGTTCTCTATTAGTTTTTCCAATATTTTTCTTTATTTTGTAAAATTTTTCTAATATATGTTCTGAGGTTATTATTATCTGTGGCACTTTTAGTTATTTTGGGGTTTTTCCATGGTGGTCCTCTGGATGTTGAATCCATATTAATATTTATGGTGGTGCTGCTTGAGCCATATTTGAGTATTATGTTGTTTTATCAATTGCTTTGATTATTAAATTTTGTCTGGGGGTTTCTTTCTCTAGTTATGGAGGTTCATTTGCTAGTTATTGAGTTTGTTGGTATTTTTCTTGTTACCCCATTTTATTGTTGGGATATTCTTAGAAATATTGAGTCAGGCTATGATTGTTACTTTCTGGATATTAACTTTTGCATTTATGATGCTCATCTTCTCCTCTTCTGGGACCTAAAGGCCCGAGTAGTTGTTTTGTTGGGTTAAGAGTTATAATTAATGTAAGTGATAATCTTTATTGGATTGATATTTGGCATTTATGGATCCTTTTGTCCTTCTACAATCCTGGAGTTACTTTCCTTTTGATTCATTATTTCTATAATCAATTTACTATTTTCTTAACTATTATAACTTAGGTTTTTTTTTGTCAATGCTTTCTATTTACTAATTTGGATAATTTGTCATGGTTGTGATGTTGTTGGTTCATTTTTCTTAATTTTATTGATATATTTTCCTTTTATGTACTAGAGGTGGTTTAGGTTTGAGTAGCAGGTGCTTTGTTAAGGTTATCTTGATATTTCATACATGAGACACTTTTTTTGCATGGATTGGGACTCTTGATGCTATGATTAATGCCTTTGGGCTATTTATCATTTTGGTGTTGATTGTGAGCTAGTGCCTTTTCTACTTATGCCATTCACCTTTGAGTTTGTTTTGGAATTGGGATTGTCTATCTAATGTTCTTTTGTTTGGCTTTTCTTTTCTTGGGTTTTGTTAAGTGACGGGTATCCCTACCCCGTATTTGGTCCTCCTTGTTGGCTCTGGGTTTTTTAGTTATGTAGGTTGGAGTATTTTGGTTTTGCTACTTTACTGTTAGGCTAAAGAATTTGGAGTTCTATGTTATCTATTTTTCTTTTTTTTGATTTTGACCTCCTCAATAGTCTAGAGCCTTATTTTGCTATTGCTTTGGGTGGGTGGGTTATCATGGCTTGGTTGTATGTGGGGTCTAAGGATTAGGCTGTTACTTGCTATTCACCATTTTCTTTTGTTCTATCTTGGGTCCAACCATATTATATCTTGTGTCTTTCCTTTGCTTCTTTTGTTTCTTATGTATTTCAATAACTATATCCCAGATCAATGTTATAAAGTTTTCAATATCTTCATAGATAATGTGTGGGTTCAGGTTCTGCTCAAGTGCAGATGGTGTTTGGCTCAGATATCCTTTATTTATGTAAATTCTTCATGTTATCTTTTATTTATATTAGATACTCTTCAGTTATATTTATATGCTATTTTGTGTAATAGTTTTTTTGTTTTGCAGACTTTTAGTTTTTTAGGAGGTTCAGCTTTTGGCTTTAGTCATCATTTTTTGCAGGAAGATAGTGGTTAATGTATTAATCTTGTGTCCAGCCATATTATATCTTGTGTCTTTCCTTTGCTTTCTTTTTTGGGTGCTGGCTTTTAAAAGTTTGTTAGGGATGTTAAGCCCTTATGAACTAGACCAAGCTAACCAAGAGGGGGGGGGGGGGATTTGTATTTTAAAAAATATTTCAATAGAAAACAAAATTTAATCAAACCAAAATTCACCACAAAGAAATCATGCGGAAAATAAATACGGAAAAAGCAGTAAAAAAGAACACAAAAATTTATAGTAGTTCGGTTAACTTGACCTACGTCCACTCCCCGAAGGCGCCCTCCAAGTATTGCACTAAACTCAGTGACTCTCCTTTTGCTCCCACAGCAAGGCAGAGAAGCATGTACCGACACCAGTGAGGTAGAGAACCCTGAAAGTTCGATGGGGATGTTAAGCCCTATGAACTTAGTCCCAAACTAACCAAGAGGGGGGGGGGGAGGGGGTGAATTGGTATTTTAAAAACTTCTTTTTAATCAAAGAAATAAAATCACATAAACCAAATCACACCACAAAAAAAATGCAAAATTTAAAAGTGCGGAAGCATGAAAAGGAACACAAAAATTTATAGTGGTTCGGTCGACTCGACCTACGTCCACTCCTTGGAGGCACCCTCCAAGTATTGCACTACAAAAAGTGACTCTCCTTTAGCCCCCACGGCTAGGCGGAGAAACCCTCACAAGAACCTCCTTTTTGCCACCTCGGCAAGGCAGAGAACCTATCTCCTTTTGCTTCCTCCTGAAGCTGGCAGAGAACCAGAATCACAAGCAAAACTCCTTACCTCTACCGGCCCTTCCACGGACGAGAAACTCTAGACGAAGATGACGCAGAGAGATCCTTGAAGCAACCCTTGTGAAACCCCTCACAAGCTCCCCCTCACAAGATCCTCTCTCTCTCCTCTCTCTCTTTCTCTCCTCAAGGTCTTCTTAGGTCAAGGCAGCAGCCAAAGGTCTTTAAAAACGTTGAACAAGAGCTCTTAAATAGAAGAGCTTCAAAAGAACTCATTAATTGCAAGTTGCTGACAATATCGTCCAGGCCGATATGGACATCGGCCTGGCCGATCAGTACAAATCAATGATGATCGGCCAGAGCATCGCCCTGGATGGGAAACAGGATGATTGAAAATTGGCTTGATCGTCCAGGCCGATATCACGATCGTCCTGGCTGATCAGTTCAAATCAGAGGAAAATCGTCCTGACAATAGCCCTGGATATGGGCTGGCCGATATTGATCGTCTTGAAGTAACTTAGGGTTTGTGACTAGATCGGCCTGGCCGATCCTGAGATCGTCCAGGACGATCTGATCGTATCAATCATCCTTAATTACTCCCTTGATTTCCTGAACAATTATGGCATAATCTGTGAATATCGTCCAGGACGATTCGAGGATCGTCCGGGACGATAATTTAAAGATACAGTATACCATACTTGACTATGGCGGCTACTTCTTTCTGTTCTGAGCTTATCGTCCTGGCCGATACTCGTATCGTCCAGGACGATCGGTTAATGTCGGCTGCCTTAATTTAGAATCCTCAATTAGACTTTCTGTTGTAAGCTGATCGTCCAGGCCGATCCAAGAAATCGTCCTGGCCGATATGAGAAAAAACAGAAATTCTAAGTCTCTCAAGTGTGTGTGTGAAGGGTTACATAGCATCAGTCTCTTTGACTATTACAAGTGGACTCAAAAGGTAAAAAACAAATGTACAGACTGACTCAACCCTAAACCTACGCATTCCTGAACTTGGCTCCTTTTTGATTGTCCGATCTTCGATTCCTGAAAAAGTTAGAAGCAACAAGCTGTCCAAGAGAAACCGTGTTTGTCAATCATCAAAACATAAGACATAAAAAATAGATTTGCAACAAACCCAACTCCTTTTGCTTCCTCTCAAAGCAAGTAGAGAACTTTGATTGATTTCTGAAGTAGACCTCTCTCGAACCTCCAAGAATAAGGGATGATGATCAGAGAAGATGACTTAGATCCTTGCTTGGAGAATCCTTTGTGAAACCCCTCAAAAACTCCTTATTATAATCCTCTTATTGCAAATCTATTTTCATAACTTATGTTTTGATGATTGACAAACACTACTGATTCTCTTGGACTTTCTGTTACTTCTAACTTTTTCAGGAATCGAAGATCGGACGAACAAACGAAGCCAGTTCAAGGTTGCGTAGGTTTACGTTTGAGTCAGTCTGTACTTTGTTTTTTCTCTTCTTGAGTCTATTTGTAATGTTCAAGATACTGATGCTAAGTAAACCTACACAAGGGTGCTTCAAGGATCGCTCTACTTCTTCTTCATCTAGAGTTTCTTGTCCGTGGAAGGGTCGGTAGAGGTATGATTTTCAGCACTAGATTGTGGTTCTCTGCCAGCTTCAGGAGGAAGTAAAAGGAGATAGGTTCTCTGTCTTGCCGGGGTGGCAAAAAGGACTTCTTTGTGAGGGCTTCTCCGCCTAGCCGTGGGGGCTAAAGGAGAGACACGTTTTGTAGTGCAATACTTGGAGGGTTCCTCCAAGGAGTGGACGTTGGTCAAGTTGACCGAACCACTATAAATTTCTGTGTTATTGGTTTCTTGCTTCCGCACTTTAATTTCCGCATTGTTTTTGTCTTGTGGTGTGTTTTGGTTTTGGTTTGTGATCTTGTTGCTTTTGTTGAAAAGAATTTTTAAAATAACAATTCACCCCCCTCTTTGTTAGCTTGGGCCAGTTCTATAGGGCTTAACATCCCTAACAAACTTTCAATTGTATCAGAGCGGGATTCAAAAATTTAAGTTTGAAAACTTTTTGATTTTGATCAATGGCTAATCTTGGGAATCGTAATACTACGGAAGGGTATTCTATTACCCGACCTCCCTTGTTCGATAACCTACCTTTTAATTTCAGGAAAACCCGCATGTCAACATTTTTACAATCTACTGATTATCGCATGTGGATGCTTATCAAAGAAGGTTATTCTCCACCTTCTCGTGAAATTAATGGTGTTAAAACTGAAGTTGCTTTTTCTGAATGGACTTTCGATGAATGAGATTTAGCTCAATTGAATGCAAAATATTTGAACTATTTTTTCTGTGCTTTAAAATTTGAGGATTACATGCGTGTCTCCACTTGCAAAACTGGTAAAGAAATTTGGGACAAATTGTGTATCACCTATGAAGGCACTAATGAAGTTAAACAATCCCGTTTGAATATTCTCTTGCATGACTACGAACTTTTTTGTATGAAACCTCATGAATTAATTTCTGACATGTATACTAGGTTTACTCAGATAGTTACTTCACTGCATGTAGTAGGAAAAGAACTTTCAAACTATGAAAAAGTAAACAAGATTTTGAGATGCTTGCCTTTGTCATATGATGCTAAAATCACTGCAATCACTGAATCTAAGGATTTGAACACTTATTCTATTGATAACTTACTTGGCTCACTCATTGCTTACGAGCAAGGAGGATCAAGGGGTGAATCAAAGAAATCTTGATGCAGGTGAGAAAAAGAAGGAGAAAACAGCTGCACTGAAGGCGCACAAATGAGATTCTGAATCTTTCGGGTCTAAAAGCGATGAAGTTTCCTTCATCAAAAAGTAATTCAAAAGCTTTCTAAGGAAGAAGCAAAAGCATCATTGGAGAAAAGGTAAGAATCATAAATATTCTAAAGGATATTCTGATGTCGTTTGTTATGAATGCAGGAAACCAGGACACGTGAGAACTAATTGCCCTACACTTAAAGATCACTCAAGCAAAGGAAAGGGTGAGGAGAAACCTAAGCTAAGGAAGGACAAGATAAGAATACAAAAAGCATTTTGGGCGGATTCGGCATCGGACTCATCGGAGACGGAACCAGAAGATGAGACATCAAAATTGTGCTTGATGGAAGACAAAAATCCTGATCAAGAAGAGGTATGTGAACTTTCCTACGATCAACTTCTTGAAGTTTTAGAAAAAATTCATACATCATATAGGAAATTAAAGAAAACACATGCTAGCTTGAAATTAGAATTTTTTAACCTACAAAAAGAGCATTAAATTTTGACTAAAGATCATCAAATAATTGATTCAAATCACATTACCTTACTTGATGAATTTGATGAGTTAAATAAAAATTATTGTGAATTAGTTGAAAAGCATGATGCATTTAAAAGTTTCATACACATCACTTGAATCTGATTTTAAGAAGTCTAAAGAGATGGAGAAAAATTTGAGGATTGAAAATGAGGTCTTAAAAAGCACAAATTTGAAGATTCAAAATGAATTAGAAACATGTAAGAAAACTAAGATGACACCTACTTTTGATCAATTGCCAAAACCTAGGAAGAGACATTATAACTTAAACCACTTAAGAAATCCTTTTCCTGGAGTTAGATTTTTTTCATGTGGCATGCTAGGACACATCTCACACACTTGCACAGTTCACCATAGTACACAGTGGGTGTGGAGACCTAAGGTGCATGATCCACAGCATATCACACATGCATTGCATTCTACTCTTCATAAGAAGGAACCCAAACCTGTTTGGGTTCCGAAATTTAAGATTTGATAATTTTGCAGGAGGGCTCTCACAAAAGGCCTCGTGAGAGTATGTGGTACCTGGACAGTGGATGCTCTCGTCATATGACTGGTGATGCCAACCAGTTTGTTGTACTAGAGTCCAGGACTGGAGGCAAGGTTACTCTTGGAGACAACACCACCAAGAAGGTGGTAAGGGCAGGTATAATTGGTAATTCCAAGAACCTTATGATTGAAAATGTTTTGCTTGTAGATGGATTGAAGCACAACTTGCTCAACATCAGTCAACTCTGTGATAAATGCTTCATCATGTAATTCTTTGCAAATTTATGCATTGTAAGTTTAAGTAACAACACTATTTTGTAGGGAAAGAGGATCAACAACGTCTACATGCTTGATTTAAAAAACATTGAATGTGCTGCTTCATTTTGCTTAAAAATAGTGATTGATGATTCATGCTTGTGGAATCGGAGACTTTGTCATGCAAGTATGAAAACCCTTAGGAAAGTGACCCAAAAAGACCTAGTTAGAGGTGTCCCCAAACTCAAGTTTTCAAAAGACCACCTTTGTGATGCCTGTCAACTAGGAAAGCAAGTCCACTCCACCTTTCACCCCATTAAGGACATTAGCACCTCTAGACCATAAGAAGTCATTCACATGGATTTTTTTGGACCCATTAGCACTGCTAGCTTAGGAGGGAAAGTCTATGAATTTGTGATTGTTGATGACTACTCGAGGTTCACTTGGACTAGATTTCTTTCTCATAAAAATGAGTCTTTTGAGGAGTTTAAAATATTTTCTACTTAGATTTAGAAAACGCTAGGTTGTGAGATTTTGAATCCATAATGATCATGGGGTAGAGTTTGAGAATGAAAGATTTGGAGATTTTTGTGAGGATAAGGGGATTAGCCACAATTTTTCAGCTCCTAGGACCCCTCAGCAGAATGGGGTAGTTGAAAGGAAGAATTAAGGGTAGGACACCCAATCTGTTCCACCTTCATGTCTTTGGTTGTAAGGTTTTTATTCACAACAATGGGAAGTCTCACTTTGAAAAATTTGATCCTAAATCTGATGAAGGAGTATTCTTGGGATATTCTAGTGTTGGGAAGTCTTTTAGGGTGTTTAACAAGAGAACTTTAATGGTGGAAGAGACAACCCATGTAGTATTTGATGAGTCTGATCCTAAGAAACATGGAGTTGAGAATGATGATGAGATTGGAGAGATTACTAGTGGAGTAGAAAATTTGGGGAAGGGGGTAGAACACCAAAGTAATGAAGGAGTAGGAGAAGTCACCCAAGGAGTAGAAAATATTGATTTGGATGAAAGGGTTGGACTTTCTCACACTTTGCCTAGAGAATGGAGATACTCTATAAGTCACCCCAAGGATTTGATCTTAGGAGACCCTTCTAGTGGAGTTAAGACTAGACATGGACTTAGGAAGGAGGTGAACCACTCTGCCTTTATCTCAATGATTGAACCTACCACCATTAACCAAGCCCTTACTAATGAGTTTTGGATTTTAGCAATGAAAAAAGAATTGAATCAATTTGTAAGGAATGATGTTTGGGAGCTTGTAGAAAGACCTAAGGGACAAAGTGTAGTTGGGACAAAGTGGGTCTTTAAGAACAAGGTGAATGATTCAGGAGTGGTGGTTAGGAATAAAGCAAGATTGGTGGCTAAGGGGTATAACCAAATAGAAGGGATAGACTTTTGCCCCTGTAGCTAGTTTGGAAGCCATTAGAGTGCTATTAGCCTTTGCCTGTTAAAAAGGATTTAAGCTTTTTCAAATGAATGTCAAGAGTGCCTTTTTAAATGGGGAAATAAAAGAAGATGTGTTTGTAGAGTAACCCCAAGGTTTTGAGAGTTCCCAATTTCCAAATCATATTTTTAAATTAAAAAGGGCTTTGTAATGCAATACTTGGAGGGTGCCTCCAAGGAGTGGACGTACATCAAGTTGACTTAACCACTATAAATTTCTGTGTCATTGGTTTCTTGCTTCCGCACTTTAATTTCCGTATTGTTTTTGTCTTGTGGTGTGATTTTATTTTGGTTTGTGATCTTGTTGCTTTTGTTGAAAAGAATTTTTAAAATACCAATTCACCCCCTTTCTTGGTTAGCTTGGGTTAGTTCTATAGGGCTTAACATCCCTAACAAACTTTAGCTCTCTCTCTCTCTCTCTCTCTCTCTCTCTCTCTCTCTCTCTCTCTCTCTCCCTTTATATCCCTCTCCTCTAGGCTCTCTCAGGTTAAGATAACATCAAAAGTTAATTTATTGGGTAGAGCAAGAGATCTTAAATAGAAGAGTTTAGGAATAGCACTTATTTTGTACAAATTAACTTTATCATCATCGACGATCAGCATAAATTTTGCTCAATCAACCCAGACGGTTTGGGATGATCATAATATTTTTGTTCATATCGTCCAGGCCGATAGGATATTATCCTGTATGATCAGTATAAATCCTTGAATATTATCCAGATATGCGCATTGAATAGATGTATGGATGATGAAAAAATGGTTTGATCATCCAGCCAATCTCACGATCGTCCTGGATGATTAGTTCAAATCCGTGAAAATCATCCAGACAATCGCCCTAAAGGCATTTGGCCGATGAAGACCGTCTAGGAATAACTAAGGTTTTTTGAACTGATCATCCCGGTTGATCCTGCAATCATCCAGGATGATTGGATAAAGTAATTAAAACCTTAATTGCTTTCCATAATAAGCAGATTAATTTAGGCATAATTGTGTTGCATCATCCAGGATGATATACTGGATGATGTCCAAAATTAAATAATACCTAAACAAATCTGGCAGTTGATTCTTTCTGATTTTAGTCTATCATCCTGGCCGATAAAATATCATCTAGGACGATGTGCTTAATGATGACTACCTTAACCTGGTTGCCCTAATTGGGGTTTCTGTTTTTAACATATCATCCAGGATGATGTTTGGATCGTCCTTGACAATGTGACCAAAACAAAAGACTCTAACCAATAGACATAAATTTTCTCCCATGTATGTGTGTGTGCAAGAGTACTTAGCATCAGGAATCACATCGTTTACAATGGACCCAAGAAAAGAAAAAAAAGCTTACAAACTAACTCAGACCTAGTCTACCCAATCATGAGCTGGTTCAAAGTGTAATTTGATCTTATGGACTTGAAATGTTAGTAGTCAAGGCAGTTGTAGATAAATAGAATTAGTTTATATCATCAACATCATATTCCCTGAAAACAGATTTACAACAATCTTCCCCATTTTGATGATGGCAAAACACAAAAATAATTAAAGTGGTTTAAAGCAGTTTTTAAAAGAAAAAGGTGAATATTTGAACTAATTAACATAAAAATATAACAAACTAGAACAATGAAATCAGACTAGAAAAGGATAAACTAGTACAGCTACTCCCCCTTTTGACATCAAAAAAAGGAGGAAAAAAAACACAAAAAAAGGAAAAAACAACATCACATAAAAATAAGCAAACTAAAAGAAGGATGGCCTATGATCGTTGGAAGGAGGAGATGGTGGAGGTGGATGTGGCTGAAAGTAACTCGAAAGAGTGATGAACTACTCTCCAAACCAGGACATATCCTGGTCGTGCTAGTGCTGCAAGTGAAGAATACCTCCCACTGGTCAAATTGCTCCACCAGCTGATCCAGCTGAGAGTGCTCACGAAGCAGAATTGGTGCAGGAATGAGTGCAGGAGCCTTCTCCTCCTCTGATCCTTGAGCTTCCCCGTCCCCCAGGTGGAGATGACTCATATGAAGAACGTGGATGGAATTGTTCAAGCAGAAGGCAGGCTGATAGTTTGTTGGGGCAGGATATTGGAGGTATTATTTTAAGAACTTTTATTTTATCCAGTGAACGTACGCTCCTCTACGTTCGGTTTTAGGCAAAAACAGCGCAATACCGAGTACCAAGTACCGAGTACCGAGTGTACCGAGTTTTTCAAAAAACTCGGTATTGCGCTGTTTTGGTCTAAAACCGAACGTAGAGGAGCGTACGTTCACTAGATGTAATAAATGTTCATTATTTTAATTCTAGAAAATATGCAATAATATGTCCTAGCGCATGATTGGGCTTCCTCCTATGTCCTAGATCTTGAATAGTAGACAAATGCTTGATGTAATGAAAGATCTGGTCAGTGGCTTTGAATTCATGATGCACCATAATATAGAAGGTGGTGATTGAGAGAAGTGGAGTAATATGAACGTAATCACCGATATTGGGAGGATAGAGGTGCAAAGGAGATGTTGGATTGTCCTAGGAACTTTGAGTAAGGTGATAGTCTCTCCAACGTGAAAGTGAGCATTGGTGTTCCTTAAGAAGTGGTTGGTTGGAGCCCAGTCGTAGTCAAGATCAGAATACAGGGTGTGGAGTTTGTCCCCTATAGTTGAAAGGTGTGAAAGCTCATAACAGTCCTGATATGTGATTTTGATGGGACATCGATTCACATAGGACCCCAGAGAGGTGAAAGAGGAATTTATGTGGAGGCTAGCAAATAATTCAAAAAGAAGCTCGGAGTTGAAAGGAGCATTAAGAGTAAGGGGAAAACACAAGAAGGTGTGAGCAAATAGATCAAGTACCAGATATGAGAGAATGTTCGAGTTGACAGACTGGGAGATAGTGATTTTGGCCATCTTGTATCTTTGGTAGGTGGCTTGATCATCTGCCTCAGTGAATCGAGGTTCCAGAGTCGACCTCAAGGAACTCCTAGAAGGATGGCGAGATCTCTTTCTTCCAGCCATTATAAGAAAATAAAGCATAAGAGTAAGAGCACAAGGGGATTTGAGAAGGTTTGAGTGAGAAAAAAATGTCTGAAATGAAGCTCGGAGTTGAAAGGAGCAGTAAGAGTACAAGGGGATATATATATAATGAGCCCAATCATCCAAGATGTTCATAGAATCGTCCAGGACCATATGGTGCAAAAATTGCATCCGAGACGATTGGTCAAAAAGGTGGTAATATCATCCGGGATGATTAGTTATCATCCGGGATGATAAGACATAGGCGATCATCTTGAGTAGTCATTCAGGATGACCGTTGAAAAAATAGATCATTATGGACGATTAGGTGGATCGTCCAGGATGATGCACAATAATGGATCATATTGGAGTTGAGTGCCAAATTTTTCCACGTGGATTATCCTGGTCGAATAGGTGTATCATCCGGGATGATCACCAAAATTGAGCAGAGCTTGTGAAGATCATTCAGGATGAGGAGGATCATCCAGGATGATCATAAGACTATCCAGGATGATAAAAGATTGTCTACAATGATCAGAAGCAGAAGAGTCAAAAAAGCTGTTATATGGAATTCAAAGAGGGAATTGAACAGGTTATCTAGGATGATATGAATATTATCCGAGATGATGTGATCGAAAGTTTAAAATTAGAGAATGGAAGGAGATGATCAGAGAAGGCCGAAATACATGAAAAATCAACTTGAAAGAGAAAATAAAAAACAAAAAGATAAGAATAAAAGCAAAATAAGGTTTTTTAATCAAAGCTTGAATATGATAAATTCTCCATGTAATTGAATTAAAAAATTTGTAAGAATCAGTGAGTTAACGTCATTAAAATTTGAGAAAATAGTATAATAACTGATCCTGTTAGCCTTAAGTCGGACTTCTCCCAAGGGAAACCATCTTTTAAAAACAAGGATCTAAATCATAAAAATCATTTGGATTAGAAAAAGAAATCCATTCAAGACTTGGTTTCAAAAAAATATTTTATACAATAATATATCAAAGTAATTAGTTACAATTATGAATTCCAAAATGAAGCCTTTGAAAAATATCAAGTGACACATGAATTCTTTTAAGATTTAAAAATTTTGAAAGAGAAGAAGCTTGCTTTTGATGGGCTCATTTTATGCCTCTTGTAAATTTAATTTGTGCTCTTTGCGCATCTTTTAATTTTTGATACACTTTGTGTATATATATATATATATATATTTAATTTGGCATAATTGTGCATCTTTTGATTTTGGCAATATTGGCCTTTTTTTTGCAAGCTAGATCTCTTTTTCAAAATTCTTAAAAATTTTTAGTTGTGATAATATCTTTCTAGAGATTAGAGAAGAAAAAATCACTCTCTAATATAAAGAAGAATGATTCACAAAATAGAATAAAAAATTATATGATAAATTCAACGACAAGATTACAAAAATCTAAAGGTAAAATAAAAACTTTGAATATTTTATATATATATATATATATATATATATATATATATATATATATATATATATATATATATATATATATATATATATATATATATATATATATATATATATATATAAGATCTATTACTATAGTAAGATTGAAAAGTTCTCAATTTAAAATCCTAGTTCTTAATATGAGATAATTTTTTTTAGAAAAGAAAACTCCACCACTAAAAGAAGTTAGAGAGATGGAAACAATCAACAGTGTTTTACCCTTTTAACTATTTTTAGAGATGTCAGTTATTGACTACAAATTTTTAAAAACAAAAACACAACATAAGATTGAAAGTTCGTTAGGGAAGTTAAGCCCTTGAGAACTAGCCCGAGGCTAACCACGAGGGGGGGGGGGGGGTGAGTTGCTATTTAAAAAAAAAATCTTTCTTAGATTAAATCACAATAAGTATAAAACAAAATCACCACAGAAAAATAAGTGCAGAAAATTAAAATACGGAAGCAGTAAAAAGAACACAAGGGTTTATAGTGGTTCGGGCAACTTGACCCACGTCCACTCCCTGTAGGCACCCTCCAGGTATTGCACTAAGTAAGTGTCTCTCCTTTAGCTCCATAGCTAGGCGGAGAAGCCATTACAACTGACTCCTTTTCATTAACCCTGGTGCGACAGAGAACCGACTCCTTTTGCTTCCTCCTAAAGAAGGAAGAGAACCAACTCCTTTTGCTTCCTCCTGAAGCAGGCAGAGAACCAACCTCTTTTGCTTCCTCCTGAAGTGGGAAGAGAACCCGGACCTTTTGCTGAATTAGACCTCCCAAGAACCTCCCAAGAATGAAGGACGAAGACCGGAGAAGGTGACTTGGAACCTTTCTTGGAGTAACCCTTGTGAACCCTCTCACAAGTTCCTCTCTCTCTCTCTCTCTCTCTCTCTCTCTCTCTCTCTCTCTCTCTCTCTTTCTCTCTCTCTCTCTCTCCCTTCCCTCTCCCAAGGCTCTCTTAGGTCAAGACAGCAGCACTCAAAGTCTCTTACATGAGAAAAATCAGATCCTTTAAATAGAATTCTAAGAACTGATAATATCATCCAAGATGATATGGATATCGTCCTGGACGATAAGTACAAATCATGAACTATCGTACTGAACATCACCCTGAATGGGGGTCTAGATGATTCAAAATTAGCTTGATCATTCAGGACGATCTCATGATCGTCCCGGACGATTAGTTCAAATCAGAGGTAAATCGTCCAGAACATCGCCCTGAATATGATCTGGACAATATTGATCATCCAGAAACAACTAAGGTTTTTGAACTGTTCATCTTGGATGATATTGATATCATCCCAGATGATGTGATCATATCAATCATCCTTAATTGATTTCCTTAATTATTTGATCAATTTAGGCATAATTGTATCAAATCATCCAGGATGATACACGATCGTTGTGGCCGATATCCAAAAATAAAGAATGCCTAAATAGACCATCTCGGCGAATTCTTTCTATTTTGTGCATATCATCCTGGATGATACATGTATCGTCCAGGGCGATATCATAATGCCTTGACTAGGAGTCCTGATTAGGGTTTCTGTCTTAAACTGGATTGTCCAGGATGATATAAATATCGTCCAGGATGATGTGAGTAAAAATAGAAATTCTAAATCAGTAAGAAAAGATTCACTCAAGTGTGTGTGTAGGGTTAATTAGCATCAGACACTTCTAAGATTATAATTGACTCAAGAAGTGAAAAGAAAAGTTACAGACTGACTCAACCCTAATCCACCCAATCTTGAGCTTGTTCCATTTGTCGTCTGATCTTTTGGTCCTGAAATATTAGTAGAAAAAGGTCAGTCGTATTGTTTGCTATCATCAAAACCATAATTCATGAAACCAAATTTGTAACAATCTCCCCCTTTTTGATGATGGAAAACACTCCGACGATTATTTCAAAAACAGTAGTGTAAAAATAAAAAGGCTTTTAAGATTCAGAATAATAGTTCAAACATACAAACCTACTACTCCCCCTTTTGACATCTCAAAAAGGAGGAGGAAAATAAAAATAAACTAAAGCAACTAGAACTAAAAGAAAAAACACAATGCAGAAAAAACAAACTGCAGAAAATAGATGTTAAAACTAGAAAAAAGATGGACCCTAATCATCAGACGGAGGTGGTGGCGGTGGCTGCTGGAAGTAACTGGACATGGCATCGAACGTTGAGCAAAACCAGGCCATGTCCTGGTCATGCTGCTTCTCCTGATGTGCTGCATAGGCATCAAAATTGGCCAAGTCCTCATTGTGATGCTGTTTGTGGTGAGCAACGAAAGTGTCAAACCGGGCCTCCAACTGATTAAATCTCTCCATCAACTGATCTAGCTGTGAGTGCTGGCAGAGAGGAGTAGGTTCAGGAACAGGAGCGGGAGCCTCCTCCTCCTCGGCCCCTGGGCTTCCTCATCCCCTGGGTGGAGACGAGTACTATGAAGGACTTTGAATGAATTGTTTGAGTAAAAAGGTGGCGGATGGTTGGGAGGAGCAAGATATTGAAGATTGTACTTAGTTTGTAGAACATAAGTAATGAGGTGTCCTAAAAGAGATTGGGTTTCCTCTTATTGCATGGATTGCAAATTGATGTCAAATGATCGATGTACCAAAAAATCAAGTCAGTGGCATTAAAATCTCGATGTGCCAGAATGTAAAAGGTAGTAAGTGAAAGCAGTGGAGTGATGTGTACTCGGTCTCCGACTTTTGGAATGATGGAAGTGCGAAGGACAAGTTGGATTATCCTAGCATCTTTGACTAAAGTGCTAGTATCTCCAACATGAAAGGGTGAGTTAGTTTGGCCTAGAAAATGATTTACAATGGACAAGTTATAGTCAAGATCAGAGACAATTGTATGCAGCTTATCCCCGGTGGTGGATAGCTGCAAGAGTTCAGCATAGTCTTGATATGTGATCTCGACAGGGCGTCGATTCATATAGGACGTGAGGGCAATATACGAATTATTCATGCGGAGGTTTGCAAACAATTCAAATAGAAGTTCATAGCAAAAGGGTACGACCAGGGTAAGAATAAAGCAGAGCGAGGTATGGGCAAAAAGATATAGTACCGAGTAAGAAAGGTAGGCAGGATTGATCTTTCTTGAAAGCGTAATGCCGCATTCCTTATAACGGTGGTAATCAGCTTGATCTTCCGCTTCCCAAAATGAGGGTCCAGAGTGGCCCTCTAGGAACTTCTCTATGCCTGACGAACACGTTTTCCTCCAGCCATATTAAGAAAATAGTAAGCAAAAGATGGAAGGAAAGATTTGTGAGAAATTCAGTGGCTGGAAGCCTGAATTTAAAGGAACGGTCAGATCGTCCAGGATGAGCGTATAATCGTCCAGGACGATATGGTTCAATTATTACATACAGGCCAATTGGTCAAAAGGCGGTCCAATCATCCGGGCCAATCAGATATCGGACAGGACGATAAGACTTAGGCGATCGTCTTGAGGAGTTAAGCCGGACGACCATTAAAAAAGCAGATCATCCTGGCCGATTAGGTGGATCATCCAGAATGATGATCAATAATTGATCGTATCGGCCGAATTTAAAACATTTTAAAGCATGTGCCACATGTATCGGCCAGGCTGAACAGTGGATCGTTTGAGACGATTGTCCAAATATGGATCATCCCAGGAAATTTTAATGACTTAAAACGTGCTGACATGTGTATCGTCCAGGACGATCAAGTGTATCGACCGGGACGATGTCCATAAACGCATCGGCCAGTACAAAATAGAAATCAGCCACGACGATAAAAATGATTGTAGCAGAAGATGATCATATCGTCCAGGATGATATTGGATTGGCCGGGATGATGAGTTTCAGCAAATTCAGAAAGAAGCCAGCAGATGGATTTTGAATAGAGATGGTCCAATCGTCCAAGATGATAAAAATATCGGCCAGGACGATGTGACCAAATTTGGAAAATTAGAAAAAGATGGAGATGATCAGAGAGAGTCCACAAATAATAAAACCAATCTAAAAACAACAAAATAAAAAAGATAAAAACAAATAAAATAAATTTTTTTAATTTAAATTTTTGCAAAGCGGTATATGATAAATTTTCAAAATAATTAAATTATAAAGATTCTAAAGATCAATGAGTTAACAATGTTAAAATCTGAAAATGGTAGAATATCCGATCCTGTTAACCCTAGATCGGACTTCTTTCAGGGCACAATTATCTTTCGAAAATAGAAGGCCTATCTCAGATCAAACTAATTGGGTAAAAAGAAGATCTATTCAAAACTTGGCTACAAAAAAATATCTTATAAAATACTATACCAAAGCAATTTGTCTCGATCATGGAATTTGAAATCAAGCATTTGAAAATATCAAATAACCCAAGAGTTCTTCTAAGTTTTTAAAAGTTTTTTAAGGAAGAGGACAGCTTGCTTTTAGTAGGCTCATTTTTTTCTTCTTGTTACTTTGAATGGCTCTTTGAACATCTTTTGATACACTTTGTGTATATAGATTTTTCAATTTGGCATCATTGCGCATCTTTTTATTTTTGCCATCATTGGCGCCCTTTTTTTTTCTTGTTCTTGCAAGCTAGATCCCTTTTTCAACAACTCTTACGATAAGAATCATGCTCATCAATCAATTTCAAATGTTTTTAATTTAATTCATCAAATTCAACAAGTAAAACCATGTGATTTGAATCAATCGTTGAGTAATCTTTGAGAATAATTTCAAGCTCTTTTTGTAAATTCAAAAGCTCCAATTTTAAACTAGCATGAGTTTTCTTAAGTTTTTTGTATGATGCATGAATTTTCTCACAAATTTCAAATAGTTGATCATAGTTTGGTTTACATACCTCTTCTTCATCACTTTGATCAAGATGATCTTCTGCCATTAAGCACAAGTTTTGTTGTTTCTTCCTCAGATTCAGTTTCAGATGAATTAGAAGAATATTTTTCCCAGAACGCCTTTTGAATTCTCTTCTTGTCCTTCTTGAACTTAGGTTTCTCCTCACTATTTTCTTTGCTAGAGTGATCCTGAAGTGTAGGACAATCAGCTCTGACAAGTCCAGGCTTCTTGCTTTCAAAACAAACAACATCAAAAGACCCTTTAGAATATTTGTTATCCTTACATTTTCTCCAATTTTGATGATGCTTGAGACTCTTTTTTAGAAAGCTTTTAAATTGCCTTGTGATTAATGAAAGGTCATCGCTTTTAGACCCAGAAGAATCAGAGTTCGTGTTGTTGACCTTTAATGCCATAGTTTTCTCCTTTCTTTTCTCACATGCATCAAAATTTCTTTGATTCACCCTTGCTCGAAAGCAATGAGTGAGCCAAGTAAGTTATCAATCGAATAGGTATTCAAATCTTTAGACTAAGTGATTGCAGTGATTTTAGCATCAAAAGAGGAAGGTAAGCATCGCAAAATTTTGTTCACTTTTTCATAGTTTGAAATTTCTCTTCCTAAGGCATGCAAAGAAGTTACAATTTGAGTAAACCTTGTATACATATCAGAAATTGATTCAGAAGGTTTCATACAAAAAAGTTCGTAATCGTGCAAGATAATATTCAAACAAGATTGCTTAACTTCATTGGTTCCTTCACAAGTAATGCACAACCTATCCCAAATCTATTTTCCAGTAGATCAAGTGGAAACACGCATGTAATCTTCAGATTTTAAAGCACAGAAAAAATAACTCAAATACTTCGCATTAAGTTGAGCTAAATCTCTTTCATCAAAAGTCCATTAAGTAAAAGGCACTTCAGTTTAAATTCCATTAAGATCACGAGAAGGTGGATAATATCCTTCTTTAACAAGCATCCACATGCGATAATCAGTTGATTGTAAAAAGTAGACATGCGAGTTTTCCAAAAATCAAAAGGTAGATTGTCAAACAAAGGTGGTCGTGTAATAGAATATCCTTCCGCTACATTACGATTCCTAAATTTAGCCATGGATTAAAATTCAAAAGTTTTCAAACTCAGTTTTTATGAATCCCGCTCAAATACCACTTAAAAGTTCGTTAGGGATGTTAAGCCCTTGAGAACTAGCCCGAGGCTAACCAAGAGGGGCGGGGGGTGAATTGGTATTTTAAAAAAAATCTTTCTTAGATCAAATCACAATAAGCACAAACCAAAATCACCACAGAAAAATAAGTGCAGAAAATTAAAATGCCGAAGCAGTAAAAAGAACACAAGGGTTTATAGTGGTTCGGTTAACTTGACCTACGTCCACTCCCTGGAGACGCCCTCCAAGTATTGCACTAAGTAAGTGTCTCTCCTTTAGCTCCTATAGCTAGGCAGAGAAGCCTTTAAAACTGACTCCTTTTCACCAACCCTTGTGCGGCAGAGAACCGACTCCTTTTGCTTCCTCTTGAAGCGGGCAGAGAACCGACTCCTTTTGCTTCCTCCTGAAGCGGGCAGGGAACCGACTCCTTTTGCTTCCTCCTGAAGCGGGCAGAGAAATCGGACCTTTTGCTGAAGTAGACCTCCCAAGAACCTTCTAAGAATGAAGGACGAAGACCGAAGAAGATGACTTGGAACCTTGCTTGGAGTAACCCTTGAGAACCCTCTCACAAACTCCCCCTCATAAGTTCCTCTCTCTCTCTCTCTCTCTCTCTCTCTCTCTCTCTCTCTCTCTCTATCTCCCTCTCCCAAGGCTCTCTTACATCAAGACAGCAGCACTCAAAGTCTCTTACATGAGAAAAATTAGATCCTTTAACTAGAATTTTAAGAACAGAAAATATCATCCAGGACGATATGGATATCATCCTGGCCGATCAATACAAATCATGGACTATCATACTGAACATTGCCCTGAATGGGGGTCTAGAAGATTCAAAATTAGCTTGATCGTTTAGGACGATCTCATGATCGTCCTGGATGATTAGTTCAAATTAGAGGTAAATTGTTCAGAACTTCGCCCTAAATATGATCTGGCCGATGTTGATCATCCAGAAATAACTAAGGTTTTTGAACTGATCGTCCAGGTCAATTTTGAGATCATCCCAAATGATGTGATCTTATCAATCATCCTTAATTGCTTGCCTTAATTGTCTGATCAATTTAGGCATAATTGTATCAAATCATCCAGGACGATACACGATCGCTGTGGCCGATATAAAAAAATAAAGAATGCCTAAATAGATCATGTCGGTGAAATCTTTCTATTTTGAGCATACCGTCCTGGCTGATACATGTATCGTCTAGGCCGATATCCTAATGACGGCTGCTTTGACTTGGAGTCCTTATTCGGGTTTCTATCTTAAACCCGATCATCCAGGACGATATAAATATCATCCGGGATGATGTGAGTAAAAATAAAAATTCTAAATCAGTAAGAAAAGAATCACTCAAGTGTGTGTGTGTAGGGTTACTTAGCATCAGACACATCCAAGATTACAATTGACTCAATAAAGAGAAAAAAAAAGTTACAGATTGACTAAATCCTAATCTACCCAATCTTGAGCAGGTTCCATTTGTCATCTGATCTCTTGGTCCTGAAGTGTTAGTAGAAAAAGGGCTGTCATATTGTTTATTATCATCAAAACCATATTTCATGAAACCAAATTTGCAACAAAGATATCAATTCAGCTGTGATTAAAAGAAAAAATAAAACAAAAGAAAATAATAATCAACAGATAAAAGTTCATGCCTTTATGTCAATCAAACCCAATCTTGTTCTTAAAGTGCTGAAAGTGTCGAAGATCAGTGTTTTAGTAATGATGTCAGCCAGTTGATTCTCAGTTTCCACATGGTGTAACTCAATGTCTCATTTGGTTATATGTTCTCTAATAAAGTGATGCCTTATGTCTATGTGTATGGTCCTTGAATGTTGGATACGATTCCTAGAGATGTAGATGGCACTAGTGTTATCACAAAGGATTGAAATTATGCCTACAGGTAATCCTAAATCTAGAACTTACTGCTTCAACCAAAGAACTTGGGCCACACAACTTCCTAAAGTAATGCACTCAACTTCAGTAATGAAAAGTGCAACATAGTTTTGCTTTCCACTAGACCAGGAGACTAAAGACTGTCCTATAAATTAGAAAGTCCCTGAAGTGCTCTTTCAATCCACCTTACAACCTATAAAATTCAAATCAGAATATCCAATAATCTCAAAAGAAGTGCTGTGCCTAGGATACCAAATTCCTAAGTTTTGGGTTCCTAAGAGGTATTAAAAAAATTCTCTTAACTATAATCAGGTGGGATTCTTTAGGATCAGCTTGAAATCTAGCACAGAGATAAATACTAAATATTATATCAAGTCAGCTAGCAGTCAGGTAAAGTAGAGATCCAATCATCCCTCTGTACTTCTTCTGATTAATTGATTTTTCATTTGGGTCCTTGTCTACTGAACACTGGAGGTCATGGGAGTATTAATTGGCTTGGCTTTATCCATTTCATATTTCTTCAAGATATCATTTAAGTACTTTGATTGATTTAGAAAGGTTCCATCATCTAATTATCTTATGCTAAACCCCAAAAAGTAGGATAACTCTCCTATCATACTCATCTCAAACACCCTACTCATTATTTTTAAAAAATCATCACATAGCATTTTATCATAAGATCCAAATAGTATATCATCAATATAGAGCTGAACAATGTGTAAATCATCTCCTACTTTCCTCAGAAAAAGGGTGACATCTACACTCCCCTTAACAAATTCTCTCTCTAGTAAGAATGTGCTAAGCCTCTCATACCAAGCTCTAGGTGCCTACTTTAATTCATATAAGGCCTTTTTTAATTTGAAAATAAGATTTAGAAATTGGGAACTCTCAAAACTTGGGAGTTGCTCTACAAACACATCCTCTTTTATTACCCCATTTAAAAAGGCACTCTTAACATCCATTTGCAAAAGTTTAAATCTCTTATAATAGGCAAAGGCTAGTAGCACTCTAATGGCTTCCATTCTAGCTACAGGGGTAAAGGTCTCCTCAAAATCACCCCCTTCTATTTGGTTGTATACCTTAGACACTAATCTTGCCTTATTCCTAACCACCACACCAGAATTATTCATTTTTTTCTTAATGACCCATTTGGTTCTAACTAGACTTTATCCCTTTAGTTTTTTTACAAGCTCTCAAACTTCATTTCTAACAAATTAATTTAACTCCTCTTACATGGCTATGATGCAAAACTCATCAGAAAGGGCTTGGTTGATGTTGGTGGGTTCAATCATTAAGATAAAAGTGGAGTGATTCACTTTCTTCCTAAGTCCATGCCTAGTCCTAACACCTTCGAAAGGGTCTCCTTAGATTAGTTCTTTAGGATGACTCGAGGAATATCTCTAATCTCTAGGAAAAGTGTGTGTAGGTTCAACCCTTTCCTCGAGATCTATATTTTCTACTCCTTGGGTAATCTCACTAACTCCTTTAGTGTTTTGGGGCTCTACCCTCTTCTCCAAATTTTCAACTCTAGTGGTATTTTCTACAACTTCATCTTCCTCCTCAACTCTAGACTTCTTAGGATCAGATTCATAAAACACTACATGAGTTATCTCTTCCACTACTAATGTCTTCTTATTAAACACCCTAAAGGATTTTCCCACACTTTAATATCATAAGAACACTCCTTTATACAATTTTGGATCAAATTTTCCTAAGTGAGACTTCCCATTATTATGAATGAAAACCTTATAACTAAGGACATGAAGGAGGGAAAGATTGGGTGTCCTACCCTTAAGGATCTCATAGGGTGTCTTATCAAGTTCGGCTCTAACATTTACCCTATTCAACACATAATAAGTTGTGTTTACCGCTTTAGTCCAAAAGTATTTTGGAAGTGAAAACTCAAAAAGCATGGCTCTAACAACTTGAACTAAGGTCCAGTTCTTCCTTTCAGCTACCCCATTCTACTGAGGGGTCCTAGGAGCTGAGAAGTTGTGGCTAATCACCTTATCCTCACAGAAGTCTCTAAATCTCTCATTTTCAAACTCTCCCCCATGGTCACTATGGATGGTCAAAATCTCATTACCTAGCTTTTTTTGAATCCAAGTGAAGAAGGATCTAAACTCATTAAACTACTCATTCTTATGTGATAGAAATCTAATCCAAGTAAACTTAGAGTAGTCATTGACAATTAGAAAACCATAAAATTTTCGTCCTAAGCTGGCATTGCTAATGGGTCAAAATAAATACATGTGAAGGACCTCTAAAGGTCTAGATGTGCTAATGTCCTTAACAGAGTGAAAAGAGGAATGAACTTGCTTCCCTAGTTGGCAGGCATCACAAAGGTGGTCTTTTGAGAATTTAAGTTTGGGGACACCTCTAACTAGGTCTTTCTGGGACACTCTCCTAAGAGTTTTCATACTGGCATGACATAACCTTCTGTGCCACAACCATGAATCATCAACAGCAGTTTTAAAGCAAAATGAAGGAGCACATTTAATATTATTTAACTCAAATATTTAAACATTATTGATCCACATTCCTTACAAAACAGTGTTGTTATTTAAGCTTATTATGCAAGTATTTGCCAAGAATTTTATATTGAAGCTCTTATTACGAAGCTGATTGATGCTAAGCAAGTTATATTTCAGTACATCTACAAGTAAAAAATTTTCAATCAAAAGGGTCTTGGAGTTTCATATTATATCGGCACCCATTATCTTCCTTATGGTGTTGTCTCCAAGAGTAACCTTGCCTTCTATCCTAGTCTCCAGCAAAATGAACTAATTGGCATCTCCAGTCATGTGTCGTTAGCATCTGCTGTCCATGTACCACATACTGTCATGAGGCCTTTTGTGAGAGCAAGCCTGCAAAATTATCAAACGTTAAATTTAGGAACCCATATATGTTTGGGTCCCTTCTAATGGAAAGTAGAATGCAATACATGTGTGTTATGCTGTGAATCATTTAATTTGGGTCTCCACACTCAATGTGTACTATAGTAAATAGTGCAAGTGTGTGTAATATGTCCGAACATGCCACATGAAAAACATCTAACAAAAGGAAAAAGATGTACTAATCTACTCAGGTTGTGATGTTTCTTTTTAAAGTTATGTGATGCATGCAATCATGAATTATTATTTTCAAAAGCTTTGAGATTTGCTAATTTCTTAAAATCCTTTTCTAACTTAGCATAGGATGACTTCAATGAATCATGTGCATCAGATAATTCAATATGCTTTTTGTTTAATGCATCAAACTCATCAAGTAATGACATGTGATTGCTATCAATTGTATAATAATTTTTAAGAAGAATTTCATGCTCTTTTTGTAAATTTAAAACTCTAATTAAAAGCTAGCATGTGATTTCTTAAGTTTCCTATATGATGTATGAATATGTTCAGACACTTCAAGTAGTTGCTCACAGGTTAGTTCACATACATCTTCTTGGTCACTTTGGCCAAGATTTTTGTTCCCCATCAAGCACAAGTTTGTTGTCTCCTCTTCAACTTTAGTCTCAGAGGAGTCAGATGTAGAATTTGCCCAGAATGCCTTTTGGAACTTCTTCTTGTCCTTTTTCTACTTGGTTTTCTCTTCACCCTTCTCCTTGCTAGGATGAGTTTTAAGTGTAGGGCAATCAGCTTTAACATGTCTTGGCTTCCTACATTCAAAACAAATAGTATTATTTGAATCTTAAATTTTTTGCTACCCTTACCTCTATTCCATTTATGATGGTTCTTATGCTTTTTCCTTAGAAAGGTTTTGAATTGCCTCGAGATTAAGGCAATTTCATTTCTTTCAGACCCAGAAGAGTTAGTGTCCGTGTTGTTGGCCTTCAGCACCACAATTTTTTCTTTCTTTTTCTCACCTATAAGAAGATTTTTTTGATTCACCCCTTGATCATAAGCAATGAGTGATCCAACTAAGTTGTAAATAAAATATGTATTTAAAACTTTAGATTCAGTAATTGCAATAATCTTAAGCATTAAAAGAGGAAGGCAAGCATCTTAAAATTTTATTCACTTTTTTATTGTTAGTGAATTCTCGTCCTAAGGCATGCAAAGAGAAAACAATTTGAGTAAACCTTGTATACATTTTTGAAATTGATTTAGAAGGTTTCATACAAAAAAGTTCATAATCATTTAATAAAATATTCAATCGTGAAAGTGCTCTGATGGGACTAGAAAGTATGTTAGGGAGGTTAAGCCCTATGAACTGGCCCAAGGCTAAATAAAAGAGAGGTGAATTGGATAACTTTA
The DNA here is from genome assembly GCA_016618105.1 of Dendrobium huoshanense. NCBI lineage: Eukaryota > Viridiplantae > Streptophyta > Magnoliopsida > Asparagales > Orchidaceae > Dendrobium > Dendrobium huoshanense. Next base: position 44,744,091 of record CM028359.1, read on the forward strand.
AAACCAAAGATAAAACTCAAACCAAAATTACCACATAAACAACACGCAGAAGAAAATAATGCGGAAGCAATAATAAGAAAAGAACACACCAGATTTATAGTGGTTCGGTCAAACCTTAACCTATGTCCAGTCCTTAGAGGCACCCTCCAAGTATTGCACTACAAAAGTGTCTCTCCTTTAGCCCCCACAGCTAGGCAGAGAAACCCTTACAAAATCACTTCCACCTTCCCCGGTGTGGCGGAGTCGCCGGGTCCTTTGACAGCAAAGAGATCTTCTTCTTTGGTGAACTTACCTCGAGACAAGCCTTAAATCTGATGGTACTAAGGTGCGAGTTTGCTTGAGCAACTGTGTGGAATCCCCTTCACACTCCCTTGAGTTCCTCCTCCTCGCAAGATCTTCTCCCTCTCAAACTCCACCATTTCCTCTCTCGCTTTTAAGCTCTCTCTTCAAGTTTCCCCCATAAGAATGAAGCTATAATGGCTGCCAAAGACACTTACAAAATGTCAAGCCAAGCTTAAATAGAAAAGTTCAAAACAAGCTCATTAATGCAAGTTGCCGACATCAGTACAAATTCAGCTCATCAGTCCTGGATGATTTGGGACGATCAGAAGAAAATAGGTTATATCATCGTGATCGATATCATGATCGTCCAGGCCGATTAGTTTAAAACTGATTTCAATCATCCAAATCATCGCCTAGAATTTGAGCTGTCCGATGTAGATCATCCAGGACATCGTCCTAGCCGATCAGGTGATCATCCCAGATGATGTGATTATATCAATCAACCATTAATGCTTTCTAAAGATACCAGATCAAATTAGGCATAATTGAGTAAGATCAGCCTGGACGATATAAAGATCGTCCTAGCCAATTTCCTAAAACAAAGAAATTCTAAACTGATTATGGCGGTTGATTCTTTATGAATTTAGATTATCATTCTGCCTAATATAGGTATAGTCAAGGCCTATCTACTAATGACGGCTGCCTTAATGAGGATGCCCTAATTAGGGTTTCTATTTTTGGACATATCGTCCAGGACGATATTAATATCATCCCGGCTGATATTACCAAAAATAGAAATCTTATAAGGAACAACAGGAAATCTTCCAAGATACAAATCAACAGATCCCACACCAAATACAACAGACTCAAGAAAGGAAAAAAGATTACAAACTGACTCAGACCTAGTCTACCCATTCTTGAGCTGATTCCAAATTGCAGTCCGATCGTGTGAACCTGAAATGTTAGTACATAAGCCAGTCGTAGAGAAATAAGAATTTTTGCTATCATCAAAATCATAAGCCATAGATCCACAACAAATGAAGTTTGCTGAACTTCATTTGTGTAATACATAATTTATCACAAATCTCTTTACTAGTAGCATAAGTTGAAACACGTATGTAGTCTTCAGATTTTAAAACAAAGAAAAAATAGTTTAAATATTTTGCATTAAGTTGTGCAAAATCCCTATCATCAAAAGTCCATTTAGTAAAAGGAAGTTCAGTTTTAATGCCATTAATTTGACTTGAAGGAGGTGAATATCTTTCTTTAACAAGCATCCACATGCGATAGTATATTGATTATAAAAATGTAGATATGCAAGTTTTCCAAAAATTAAAAGAAATATTATCAAATAAAGGTGGTCGGGTAATAGAATATCCTTCCACAGTATCACGATTTTCGGAGTTAGCCATGGATAAAAATTCAAAAGTTTTCAAAAACTCATTTTTATGAATCTCGCTCTGATACCACTTGAAAGTTTGTTAGGGATGTTAAGCCCTTATGAATTAGCCTAAGCAACTAAGAGGGGGGGGGGGGGGGGGGGGTGAATTGGTATTTTAAAAAATCTTTCAGTCAAAAATAAATCTTAATCAAACCAAAATTCACCATAATGAAATCATCATAAATTAAATACAAAAAAGCAATAGAAAAAATATAAAAATTTATAGTGGTTCGATCACTCGACCTACATTCACTCCCGGAGGTGCCCTCTGAGTATTGTACTAAACTCAATGACTCTCCTTTTACTCCCACAGCAAGGCGGAGAAGCCTGTATAAAACCTCCTTTCCACCAACTCCGCTGAGGCAGAGAACCCAACTTCTTTTGCTTCCTCCTGAAGCAGGCAGAGAACCTTGATCGATTGCTAAAGTGGGCCTCTATCTAACCTCTAAGAACATGGGATGATGATTGAGAAGATGACTTGGATCCTTGCTTGGAGCAACCTTTGTGAAACCCCTCATAAACTCCCCCTCACAAGATCCTCTCTCCCTCTTCCTTTCTCTCCCTCTCCTCTAGGCCCTCTCATGTTAAGATAGTAGCAAAAGATAATTTCTTCGGTAGAATAAGAGCTCTTAAATAGAAGAGTTTAGAAATAGCTCTAATTTTATACAAACTAACTTTATCGTCCAAGATGATATAAATATCATCCTGGACGATTAAGCATAAATTTCACTCAATCAGTCCAAATGGTTTGGGATGATCAAAATATTTTTGTTCATATCATCCATGTCGATAGGATATCATCCTATACAATCAGTATAAATCCTTGAATATCATCCTGGATGATGATGAAAAAATAGCTTGATCATCTAGGTTGATCTCATGATCGTCCTCTACGATTAGTTCAAATCCATGAAAATCATCCAAGCAATCGCCCTGAAGGCATCTAGTCGATGAAGACCATTGAGGAATAACTAAGGTTTTTTGAACTAATCGTCTCGGCCGATCCTGCGATCATCCAGGATGATTGGATCAAGTAATCAAAACCTTAATTTCTTTCCTTAATAAGCAGATTAATTTAGGCATATTTATGTTGCATCATGTAGAACAATGTCCTGGATGATGTCCAAAAGAAAATAATTTTTAAATAGATCTGACAGCTGATTCTTTCTGATTTGAGCCTATTATCTCGGTTTATACAAATATCATCTAGGATGATGTGCTTAATGATGACTGCCTTAACTAGGATGCCCTAATTAGTGCTTTTATTTTTAACAGATCGTCCATGATGATGTTTGGATCATCCTGGATGATGTGATCAAAATAAAAAACTCTAACCAATAGATAGAAATTTTCCCCATGTGTGTGTAAGGTTACTTAGCATCAGGAACCACATCATTTACAATAGACTTAAGAAAGGAAAAAAGTTTACAAATTGACTTAGACCTAGTCTACCCAATCTTGAGATGGTTCAAACTGCAATTTATTTTTGTGGACCTGAAATATTAGTAGTCAAGGTAGTCGTAGAGAAACAGAAGTGTTTTCTTTCATCAAAATCATATTCCCAAAAAACAGATTCGTAACAGCTTTTGCCAGCCCTAGAATGTTACTAGGTCTTTCTGTATTTTTGTTAAGAGGGGACTTTTGGCTTGTAGGTTTTCTTTTAATTTGTTTTGTAGCTCATTTGAGCATTAGTGAGTTAAAGGTCCCCCTTACGGACCTTGGAATCACATTTTTTATTAACACGTAGGCCCCTCTGAGTATTTAACAAAAAAAAAAAAAAAAAATATATATATATATATATATATATATATATATATATATATATATATATATATATATATATATATATATATATATATATATATATACAAATAAAGTTAAAATATAACAACTCTTTATAAATTTAATAAAAATCATAAGAATGTAAACTCGACTAGCTTGAATTTTTATAAGTTAGAGAATTAAAGAAAAGTAAAATGTAATTAAAATCTAATTATTAAACCCTAAATCAATTCAATGTCAAACTTAATTCAAGCTTAAGTCAAACCATTATTTTAACTAAAAATAACTTAAAACTTTTATGGATTGGTTTTTGAGTAAGTAATGACTTAAGGTCCAAATCACATAAGGTATGGAGTTCATTTTGCATGTTAAATATCAAATCATATTTTGATTCATATACATGAACCCATATAATTTAGTAATTTCAAAAGTAATAAAAACATCATAAAATTAGAAAATAAAATCCATTAAACTCATGATTTAAAATGCAATTAAATATTAATAAATAAAAAAAACACAATTAGAAAATTGAACTTAGTGAAATTTAAATCTAAAAAATGATTAAAGGACTCTTTAATCAAACTTGAACTTAATTTTTTCCTTAAATTATATACAGATTATCAGAAAATCCTAAAAAATTATAAAACCACTTTGAGGTCATCCTAAACTTTTAATAGTGATTCTATAATTCTTTAGGGCCTAAACAATTTTTTTTAAAGTATGTTTAAAAAACCGAAATTAAGAAAACCATAATAACTAATATATATAAAATTAATTTAAGGATTTATACCATCTTTTGGATGAGTAGATTGCATTTTTTTATTGCTAATTAGTGGAACCAAAGCTAAACTTATGTTAGGAGCTTTATTCTCAATTTAGAAAAACTTTCCTAATTTATACATTCAAGTATAAATAGTTTTTTGGTTTGTTTAAGTGGGTGTTCTATCATAATATTATCTAGTTCAATCCAGACTACAGTGCCCTCCTTAGAGTGAAGTCTAAGGGAGGCCAGGGGAAAGAAGAATACTATATTTGAGAATTATTATCTTGTGTCTTTGTTTTTTTTTTTTTTTTTTTTTTTTTTTTTGAAGAAATACAATTTGTATTAAAAAAGAAAAGCACTAAATTTCCTAGATACAAACTAATGAGAGTAAACTAACCTATCACTTTCTTCCTTTACTATTTTAGTAAAAGAAGAAGGAAGATTACTTTTTTTTTTAAAAAAATTGCAAATAGCAAAGATTCTTCCTTCAACAAATCTAAAAATGAAGGAGGAACTTTATCCCTAGAAAAATCATCCGAAAAGAAGGATGAAAAATGGGCAATGTTAGCACAATAATGTGCTAACTTATTACAATTTCTATTAGAAAAAGAAAAATAAACATGCTTAAAATTAAGAAGAAAATCTAAATCCTTTGGTTTTAGAAATTCTTCATCAATCATCGGTTTTTCAAAGGCATTTTGAAAGACATTGATGACATTAGAATTGTCACCTTCAATCACAATACCTTTAGCTTCAAGCATCCAATCTTGTATGTAATCTCTAAAAGCAAGAATGGCTAATATCTCCATTTGTGCACAATCCCAATGAAGACATTGAATACCAAAATATCAATTCCATGCCCTTTGCAGTTCCTGTAAATACTTCCAATGCCGGTGCTATAATTATGAAAAACTGAAGCATCAACATTTACCTTGATCCAACCCAGGGGAGGAGGATGCCAAGAAGATTGAGACAGCTTAAAAAGATGATTAGCATCCCAGCTTTCACGAATTAAACCAGAATCAAATGATGATACAGTCGGGATAACAGATCTTGAAGCAATGGCAGAACAACTATCGTCAACTCCTCCATGAACTAGCTTATTTCTACTATTCCAGTAGTAGAAAATTACAGAGCATAGCAGATTTTCCAAAAAAGGATTAGAAGAAGACAATTTAAATAATAACTGATAACAATCTGATAAGGAATCAAACTCTGGTATATTAAAATGCCAATCAGTTAGCATCCACTAATACTGGCACCATCCCATAATACATCTCCATATTTTTCTCTTAATACTTTATTGAGAAGAATATTGGGTTTTGTAAAAAATTTCAATGCATGTTTAGATCTCAATGGACCCAATCTCTCAACCAAAGATTGTAAACCATAGCCTCCTTTATGTTTTGGTTTACACAAAGAGCTCCAAGAAACATAATGCATTCCATAGCTTCCATCTCTCTTATTCCATAGGAAATCTGTACACATTCTCTCTACTTCATATAATATCCCTAAAGGGATGAAAGTATGACTAGATAGAAAGGTTGGTAAAGAAAGAACTGAAGTATTGATCAAAGAAACTTTACCTGCAAGAGAAATGAATTTTGTACCCCATATGTTCATTTTGGCCATTGTTTTAACAATGATTTTGCTGAAATCTGATTTGACTAGTCTTCTAAGAGCAGTCTTCACTCCCAAATATTCCATTTCTTTCACCATCTTCATGTTGATAACTTTGAGAAGTGAACTGCACTCTCTTTTTTTCACAGTTTTACTAAATAAAACCACAGATTTAAGCAAGTTAACTTTTTGTCCTGTCCAACTACAATATTTCTTTAAGATATTATCCACCTTCTTCATGCAATTCTTATTTGCTCTAGAGAAAATCATGATATCATCAGCATACATCAAGTGAGAAATAATCGGGCCATTAGGATTGACTTTAATACCAATATTTTTCTCAATATTATTCAAATTCTTCCGTCAATAATTGAGAACACATGATAAAAAGGTATGGAGACAAAGGGCATCCTTGTCTAAATTCACATTCGGCCTCAATCCATTTAGAACTTTCACCATTTATCAAAATAGAAAACTTTGGACTAACAACACATTCCAAAATTAGTTTAGAGAATGCCTTAGGGAAACCAAACGAATCCATCACTTTTTCCAAAGTAGCCCAACACATACTGTCGTAGGCTTGTTCCATATCTATTTTGATAGAAACCAAACCTTTTTTAGCTTTAGAATGTCTAAATTTATTAAACAATTCTTGAGCTAGAAGAATTTGGTCTGAAATAGACCTCCCCTTGATAAAAGCATTTTGTTCCATAGATATGATTTTAAGGAATAAGAAACTCATTCTATTTAAGATCATTTTTGCCACTAATTTATAAATGGCATTACACAAGCTAATGGGATGGTAGTTAGCAGGATGCATAGGAGAATCTACCTTTGAAATTAATACCACATTGGTTTCCTTCCATTTAGGACAAAGAGAACCCGAAGCAAAGAATTTTTTAACAGCAGCCCAAACATCTTGTTTAATGATTGACCAATAGGATTTTAAAAAAAAATGTAATTCCATCAATACCTGGAGAAATATTGGATCCCAAATTTGAAATGATGTCCTCCAAGTCTTTCAAAGTAAACTCTTTGCATATAATTTCACAATCTTCCTCATCCAGTTTATTTGTAGAAGCCGGCCATCCATTTAAACAGTAGTTTCTAGCCTTCCATTTACAGCTGAAGAAATTAATAAAAACCTCTTCAATGCTATGCTTGTCTTCACAAACGAATCCTTCCTCATTTTTCACACAGTTTAATCTGTTAGCATTTCTCCTTGCTGAAGCATACACATGAAAAAAATTTGGAATTAGAATCTCCATCTTTTAGCCACTATATATTAGCTGTTTGCTTCCACCACATACTTAACCTACCCATTGTGTTGTTAAATTCAGCAACTTTAGCCTTTATATAGAAAGTTTCAGCTCTGTTAAACCTCCCATATTGATTTCTTCCTCTTGTAACTCCAGGATTTCTCTTTTCAGCTTTTCTTTGGTTTCTAACAGATTTTTATGTTTTTCTCTACTCCAAAAGAATAAGGACCTCAAAGTCCTTTTAAATTTAGTATTTAAAATATCTGTAACCGAACCTTTTGTATGTTTGTTCCATGAAGCTTGAACCACTGAATGAGAAGCTTTATAAGTTAGCCAAGTGTCTTCAAACATAATACTTATTTTATTCGTTGCCTTGTTAGCCAAGATATTGATAGAGATAGGACAATGGTCCGATACTATCCTTGCTAGATGCTTAACCACTGCCATTTGGATAAGATTTAGAGCAGCACAATTAAGAAGGCAACGATCAAGCCTTTCCAAAATCCTTCATCCAATTTTATTATTGCACCAAGTGTATTTCGGACCCACATGGCAACCTTCATGAAGATCATCTCTATTCATAAAAGAAATCATATCTTGAGAACCTTGAGAGTGTACAAACTTCCTACCACCTCTTTTATCACTTTGGGAAGTTATGCAATTAAAATCTCCCCCTATGATCCAAGGAATTTTTCCATCATGACGACTTTCCAGATCACTCCAAAGAATTTTCCTTTTACTATTTTCCCTGCTGCGATAAACCGTGCCAACCATCTATGTTTGATGGTTTTTGATTTTAAGCCTTCCCATCACTACTTGTTCGTTAGCTTCAATAACTTCAAATGTTGCCAAGTCTTTCCTCCAACAAACAAGTATGCCACCTGAAAGACCAATAGTTGGATATAGAAAAGAATCCCACTTATCACCAAATTTTTTTTTAATTTCCAAAGGATCCATAGAATGAACTTTGGTTTCCATAAGACCCACAAACAGAGCATCATTTCCCAAATACCTGGAGGCCACCACCTTTCTAGCCCCCCTACAATTCCAAAATAAAAGGGATCTCATTTCTTCTTTGAAGTGGGATTAGACCAACCACAAACTCTTTCAGCATCACCCTTCCTTGTTTTAGATTTCAAAGAATTATTTCCCAAAGATTTTAATTCTTTTTGTAGTTTGAATTTGACTTCGCCATTTACTAACTTTTCCACCAAGTCCTTTCGATCAAAATTCCAACATATTCCATTTCTTTTTCCTCACTTTATACCAGAGAATTATCCATCAAAGGATACATCTTATCTTCATCCTTGACATTATGAAGAATAGAAAATTTATTATTGCTATTGAGATTAGCATCACCTTTATCTACAGCTATTTTTTCTGTTATCAACACAAAAGAAGATAGTTTCTTCTGAACAGAATTTTCTTCAGCTGCTTCTATAACTACAGATAGGTTATGAATAACCATCTATTTACTGCCTGGTTCCTGAATCTTGCCATCTGAATCCTGATAAGGAATACTTGAGTTCACAGATAATCTCATAGGATATACCTAAGTTCGCAAGCATCCCTTCCCCTTTGTGTTGAAGTCTTGTGATAAATCTTGAATAAACTCCCCTTCTTCAAGATGCTGATTAGAGAACATTATCTTCTTTGTTAAATCCTGAATTTCTTTACCAATATCTACTTCTATTCCAAAAATACTTTTAACAGTAGCATCCACTTTAACAACATACTTTTTAACTAATTTGGAATAATTTGGATTGATCCACTTATCGCTCTTAATAGGAATCCTCTTCTTCTTGTTATTGTTAACCAAAATCTAAGGGCCATAAGTAGGTTCTTTATGGATAACTGAATCTCTTCTTGAATCTTTAACTTTAGCAGCTTCATTAGTAATCTCCACCTCTTTATGGATATCTTTCAAAGTCACACATTCTTTCTCCACATGACCTATCTTCCCACACATAAAGCAAAAGTTTGATATTTTTGCATACTCCACTTGTTGAAAGAATCTTCCACCCATGCTATCAACCCAAACACCTAGAGGAAGAGGTTGATCAAGTTGAATTCTCACACATACTCTAGCAAATTCTCTTCTTCCCCAATGAAACATATTTCCATCTAGCATGATTGGTGTTCCAATTCTTGAAGCTATAAAAGCTATGTTCTTCTCATCCCAACATTGTAAAGGAAGGTGTGGCATTCTAATCCAAATAGGAGAAGAAAGACTATCAGTTGAAGAAGAATTAAATTTTGGAGACCACATTTCCATTCCTACTATGTGTTCATTTACAAACCACGGTCCTCCAGAGTGTACAGCTTCCACCATTTCCTCTGAAGAGAATGAGCAAAGAAACCATCCTTTACCTAGTGTGGTAAAATGGAATTGGCCAAATTGTTTCCACTGTTTTCTTAACTCCCATGCTTTCATATGGGATGGTAAATCCTTCCCAAAAACTTTAATAACCAAAGATTTGGACAACTTTTTAGAATTCAACTCCTCCAAATCCACATTGAGCTTCACAGCTTTTCCATCATCCGATAATAGCACATCACTTTCATTGAAGTCCAATTTAATATATGGCTTTTTACTCCACGGACTCTTAGAAATAGAATCAACCAAGTTAGGCAATTCTTCAGTCATCTTAACTCCATATGATGGATTCATTTTTTCAAAACTAGAATGAACATTTTTATTAACCAAAATTCGTGAATCTTCATTTATCGCGCTGTAACAGAGTCCAGGGATTGCATTCAAATTCACAAATTTGTTAACAATAATCTTCATTCCAGACGTCGACGCAACGTTATCAAATGGAATCAAAGACTGTTTCATACTTTTAGGAGTAACCATATCCTCCGAGATAGCTACAAACTTACCTTTTCCTTCCACATACTTGACCACTATGGGCGAAGGTTCAGAAGTTTCTTTGATCACCAATGCACCTTGATGTTTCATTAAAGGCATATTACCTATCTGAATATAATTTAAGAACTCCATTCCGTCTCTGTTTTCCTTGACCAATGGAGGTTTTGCAAACCGAGATTGCTGAAAAATGTCAACTTCAGCATTCTGATCCTGTCGGAGGTTTATCGAAACCTTTGACGGCCCCTTATCGTCCAATGAAGTTCCGCGATCTTCCTTCAGATAATCACCGGTGAAGTGCCGGCAATCGTCCGCCACCATCAGAATTTTTACCGTTACGGCTAAACAAAATTTCAAAAAACCATTTCTCTCTCTAAAATCCCAGACATTCTCTCTCTAAAGATCTGTACTTTGGAAAAAATTGACTGAATTTGAAGGAAGATTACTCTCACAAAAGTTATCCCAAAGAAAATCCTAAGAAAAAAAAGGTTGGCACAATAATCAGCAAACTTATTACAATCACTACCAACAAAATGAAAAATAACATTAATCAAAGAATTAAAATCCAACAACTCTTCATCTTGAATGCCACCACCAAGTTCCTTCGGTTTGTTGTACAACTTGAGAAGAAACTGGATCACATTCTTATTGTCTCCCTCAATGATAATACCTTTAACATCTTGTAAACTTTCTTTTAAAACATTCTCTGAATCTCTAAACGCCATTAGTTCCATCTGAGATATGTCCCAATGAACACCAAAAACTCTAAATGATAATACAAATCTACCTTTGCTATCTCGAATAATCCCTCCAACACTAGCCCCATAATTTTCTCTAATTGAAGAATCAATGTTAATTTTATACCACTAAGGAGGAGGATGCCATGTATCTAAAAATAATCTAGGTGACTCATTGACATCCTAGTTATCTTAGAGGATATTCTTATTTTCTATGCTCACAAATCTGGAAACATTAGCCACAATCAATACATTGCTATCTCATGTTTTTCCATGCTTTACTCTATTGCTGTCATTCCAGGAGAACCATAATAAAGACACATAGATTCTAAAAGCCAGCACATTCATCCCAGATAAAAGTTCTAGCTCATATAAACATTCTTTAAAAGAGGAAAATTTTGTTAGCCTGAACTCCAACCTCCACAATAAGTTAATCACTTTAACCAGCTTAGAATAAGTAGATGTGACGTGATCAATGTCTTCTACCTCTCCATAACCTCTTGGGCACAAATTACTATTGGATAATCTTTTTTTCATAAGGAATTTTGCTGTAGAATAGCCTTCTTACATATACACCAAAGAAATAACTCCACCCGAGCATTCAACTTCAGTTTGTAAATCCAAGAAATTGGATCTACATTCTCCTCTTCTTTTAAGCCATCATCAATCAACATTGATGAAATAGATTTTCCACTCCATTTCTTCTTTAATTCCACATTGCTTTTTAGAGATATGAACACTACCTATCATGAAGGAAAGATCTTCTCCAAAGTATAACAGCAGTTTGTCATAGTCCCACTTCCCCTCATGAATGAAAAAATCAAGAGTTAGATTATCATCATCAAATATTGCAATAAACGGGGGCCATTTAAGCAAACTCTTGTCTAAGGTCCATAAATCTTTTAAAACATTTATATTCAAACCCACGACAACATTCCATCTTACAAAACTCCTTAGAGACTTCCATCCATTAGCAATGATCTTCCAAGGTGAAGATCCACCCTTCATAGCCTCATTGCTCCACCATTCCTCTCCATATTTGAGCAACAAATTTCTATTTAACTGCGTAGCAGGACTTTTTATTAAATTACATGCAAATTTTGCTCTTAACACTCCCATTCTGGATATAGCCAACTGAACTCCCCATCCTCCCAAAGCTTTCGGTTTACACAACACATCCCAAGCCACATAGTGCAGGCCATGACCTCCATCATACTTATTCCAGATAAAGTTCCTACATAATTTTCCAAATTCCTTTAAGATACTCAAAGGAACAAGGGAGTGATCCATAAGGAACAAGGGAAGGTTTATAAAAGAAGTTTTCACCAACACCAATCTTCCAGCTAGCGAAATGTACCTATTCCCCCAAGCATTTAACTTCTTCAAAGATTTATCCAATAAAATCTAGAAATCAACTTTTCTCAACCTCCTTAAGCTATTTTAACTCCCAAGTATTCCATCTCATTAGCAAGCTTAATCCCCAATAACTTCCCAATTTTTTTCTTCCTTCTTCTCAAAATTGATTTTCCATAAATCATAGAAAATTTATTAAGATTAACTTTTTGATTGGTCCATTTACAATAGTCCTCTACAATGCTCATTAGCTTCTTGATATTCTTAACTTTAGCATCAGAAAACACCAACAAATCATCTACATAAAGCAAGTGAGAAATGTTTTGTCCCCTTGGAGAAATCTTGATACCCAAATCCATACCTTTGTTCAAGACATCTGAATGGGCCTTTATTGATCAGAGAGGACATTGTGGATTCATCGATGAAAGTTTTATTCATTGAAGGTAAAGGAAAATATATTGTTGAAGATGATGGGTTCTTATCCCCACAGTTAGTTAGAAGGGTTTCTGATCAAACTTCTGTTGATCTGACGACAGCTATGATTGGTGTTGGAAGAATTGCTTCATCGGTTGGCAAACCTATGATGATGAATGGTAATATGTTTTAGTGGGGGAAAAAGAGAATTCACCAGAGTTTGTGTGAGAGTTAAGTTGGATCAATGTCTTCCTTTAGGAGTGTGGGTTAAAAGTATCTCAGGAAGATTCCTTCAAAGATTTGAATATGAGAAAATCTCTACTTTTTGTTATGAATGTGGAATGGTGGGACATTTGAAATCTGACTGTAAGGTGAAGAATTCTGGAACTCCTGACGAGATTGTGGATGGAGGAGAGTCTAGGGGTGTTAAGAAGGTGGAGAAGGTTCAGGAGGAGGGTGTTGATCCCTCTTATGGACCTTGGATCATGGTTAAAAGGAAAATTAATAGAAGGCCTGTGGTTCAGAAAGACAAGCAGAAATTTGTTAAAAAATAGTGGAAGAAAATGAATGGAATTCATGTTGCTATGGCTGAAACAAAAACTCAAAGTATTGATGTTAATGCTAAGGTGGAAACAGCTACTGTAGTAAATCACTTGGAGGAAGGGGAAATACTTGGAGAAGAGGAGGTGATTAATTTTGGAGGGAATTCTATCAGTATGGAAGATTTTGCTGTGGAGAACGTTGCTCCTGCTGAGGCTGCAGTTTTTCCTAATGGTACGTTTCCTGGTGTTGATACTCCATTTATTTATGTAAATATGAATAAATTTGATGTGTTGAATGGGGTGTAAGATGATAGAGTTGGAGATGTTTGCAATAATACAGTTACTGTTGTGTGTGATAAAAATAACAGAGAAGTGGCACCTCTTGATGTTGTGAATTCAGGCGGTGGTGGAGGTATTAAGGTCTATGAGGGGAGTCTGTGTGTTGTGGGATTTGAGAAGGAGGTTGCCTCAAATGGGGAATTGGTGAAATGTATGCTTGCGAAAGAGCTCAAAGCTTTGGGTCCTATTAAGAACAATTCTAGAGGCAGATTTCTGGAGGGAGGAAATAAGAAAAGAGCTGGGGGCTTTTCCCCCAAACCTTTTTAATGGAATCAATAGTATTTTAGAATTGTAGAGGGGCCAAGAAGAGGGAGGCCTCTCTTTGTTTGAAGGAAATTATAAAATACTATAAGGTGTTCTTTGTTGGGTTGATTGAAACAAAAATCACTTCTATGGATAGAGACTCTTTTGTAAAGATTATGGGTCTTGGTTGGGATTATATCCTTCTTCCCTCAGAAGGGCTTTCTGTTGGAATTATGGTTTTATGGAGATCGAATATGGCTTCTTTTTCTATTTTAAAATCCTCATATCAATGTGTTATTGGTGACCTTAATGTCTATATTAGAGAGATGTGGATGATTACCATAGTTTATGCTAGTAAGGATATTATTAAAAGGAGATTTCTTTGGGAGTATGTTCAGGAGGTTTCCCATAGGCAAATTCTGTCCATTGTTGGAGGGGATTTTAATTTCATTTTGGCTAAAGAAGACAAGACGGGTGGTAGAAAATTTAATTTCTCACAAGGCGCCTTGGATATGGTGAACTTTATGAATGAGAATGACTATCATGAAGTTGGATTTATTGGTCCATGGTTCACTTGGTGCAACTACAAAAGTGGTAGGGGATGAATTTTGGAAAGACTTTTTAGGTGTATTTTAAATACCTTGGCCATCAACAAAATCCAAATTACTTCAGTAAGACACCTAGCCAGAGTGGCTTCTGATCATAGTCCAATTGTTTTGAAGGTTTATGAGTCAGTTTTTAAAGAAAGATGATGCATTAAGTTTGAAGATACCTGGTTGTCCTTTAAGACCACTGAACATATTGTCTCTAGTAGGTGGTGGAGGCCCTTCTTGGGGGATGAAATGGAAGTACTTAATAAAAAATGCAATAGAACTTTGAAGGATTTATTTTATTGGAGCAAGGCTAGATTGAAAGATTTCTCTTTGGAGAAAGATAAATTGAAAGCTGAAATTTTCCATTTACAAGAAGAAGAAGCTAGAGAAGGTTGGTTGTGTGAAGACAAGTTAAGGTTACTTAAAGCTAAAGTTAGAGAACTTAAAGTCGTTCTTAATAACTTAAATACCTGGTGGATGCAAAGAGCAAAGGCAAAGTAGATTAATGAAGGTGATTCTAATATGAAGTTCTTCCATTCTTTTGCCAATTCAAGAAGGAATGTCAACTGGATTTCTCAAGTAAAGGGTTCTAAAATGATTTTTACTGATGATACTAAAGAAGTGGAGGTATTTTATAAATTCTTTCAAAATAAATGGAAATCCAGGAATTGTTGTTTTTCTGAGTGGCCTAAACCGTGGATGGTATTGCATGATAGTGATAGGCTTTTACTAGAGCAGGATCTTTTCGAAGCTGAGATAAAGGAAGTAATTTAGAATCTGTGTAGCAATAAGGCTCCATGCCATGACGAGATCACCTATTCCTTCTTCAAAGCATTTTGGAGCATCATTAAGGAGGATGTAGTAAGAGTTGTGCATCAGTTTTTTCTCACTGGTATTATGTGCAAGGATTGGAAAGACACCTTGTTTTTTTTGATTCCTAAGACTTCTAATCCTAGTGTTCCTACTGCTTACCGTCCCATCATCTTTGCAATTCAATCTATAAAATTGTAGCAAAGGTGTTGCTTAATTGAATGTTGGGAGTCATTCCAAAGATTATTTCTGAAGAACAGACGGCTTTTGTGAGGGGAAGGTCGATCTTTGACCATCTTCTTTTGGCATAGGAGGTTTTCAACAAATTAAAGTATTCTAAAGCTAGTAATTGGTTCTTAGCAATCAAAGTGGATATGGAGCAAGCATATGATAGTATGTGTTGGGCAACTTTAAAGAAGACGATGGCATATTTGGGTTTCCCTACCAGGTTTGTTAACTTGGTGATGGAATGTATCCTAGATCCCAGATACTGTATCATGATTAATGGTTCTAATTCTAATTAGATTGAGGGGCAGAGTGGCTTTCGTCAAGGATGCCCTCTTTCTCCATTTCTTTTTATCTTATGTTCTCAACTTCTTCCTAACGCTTTCCATGGCATAGGAGCTGATTTGGAAATTAGGATTTCTTCTAATTCCCAGAAGATTTCTCATCTTCTTTTTGCAGATGATATTTTTCTTTTTATGGAAACAAAGGGGATTAGTATGAAGAAGTTTAAAAAATTGTTGAAAGTTATTATAAGTGGTCAGGCCAAAATATTAATTACCATAAATCTTCCTTGGTTTGGGGTATTTCGGTGGAAAGGAGGAGGAAAGTGAAGATTTCCAGATTTATGGGAATTAAACTAGTTGAAGAATTTGAGTATTTGGGTATCAGATTGGCCTTGAAGAGATTAAGGAAGGTGGAATTTCAGGTGTTATTAAATAAATCCAGTAAAAACATTAATTCTTGGGGGAATAGATATATTTCTGTTGCTGGCAAACTTTTTTTGATTAATTCAGTTTATCTTTCACTTCCTATTTTCATTATGATACACTCTATTATTCCTTTGAATACTTTGAAGGAATTTGAGAAGCTTTGTAGAGACTTTATATGGAACAAATGTGATGTCAAACGGGGCATTCATTATGTGGTATGGGAGCACTTATGTAAACCAAAATAGTTTGGAGGTTGGAATGTTCATTTAGCTATGGATAGGAGAAGTGCTATGAGAGCCAAATTTGCTTGGAAGATGATTGAGAAGACTGATTCTTTTTTGAGAAGGAACCTCCTTGCTAAGTATTGAGTTAATTGGTGGAGTTATGGGTCGCATATAAGTAGTTCTTCCTCTTGGAAGATCATTTTTTCTTGCTGGAATGCTCCCAGGGATTTTGTTAGATGGAAAATTGGGATGGATCCAAGTTTTAAGTGTTGAAGGACATATGGATTTTGGATAAATCTTTACTCAAATGGCCTACATTTGTAGGTTCTTTTGAGGATGACAACACTTCTCTGGGTTTCTTCATTTCTGAGGGGAGTTGGGACCAAGACAAGCTGAGCCTATTTTTTGGGACAGATTTATTGGAACTTATTTGTAAAGTCCAGATTTTTCCAAATATGGATGAGTATTGTATGAAGCTTAAGTATAAGATGTCAGGGAAGTCTATCTCTACTTTACTTATGGAGGATTGTTATAAAGATATGGAGGATTTTGTTCAAATTAATTGGATTTACAAACTGAAACTGAATGCAAGGCTGGAGGTATTTATCTGGCATTTGTTCTTGGATGCTCTCCCCACAGGTGCTTTTCTCTACAGAAGAAAACTTTCTGATTTTCTTGTTTGTCCATTGGGGTGTGATGTAGTGGAAGATACCAACCATGTTTCTTCCAATTACCACAAATTACGAAAGGTGTTGGATGTTCTGAGAGGCTGGGGATTCCAACTACTTGGTTGGTTTATTGAGGATTAAATATAGTAATGTGATGGTGGTCAAGTTATATTTCATTGTTATATGTTTTTTTTTGGAATCATAGAAACAAGGTTAAGCATGGGAAACCGGAAGAAAGCAATGTTTTTAATGCAATTTTTGTTCTCAGTTTTTTCAGCTATTATACGCTGCATTTTGTTCAATCGGACAACTGGGTTGTTAACCAATCCAATGGACTATTCTTTTATAAATGGTAACCTCCTCCACCCGATCAGATTAAGATTAATCTTGATGCTTCTCTTAAAAGAAATTATGAGGCTGGTATTGGTGGCATTGTTAGGGATTGCAAAGTAAGATTTCTTTTGGCTTTTGGATTGGGGAAGAGGCATTGGGACATTGCCCATTTGGAGTTTTCAGCTTTTTCTGCACTTAAAGAAGTTTTACATGGTAGATTCAAAGATGTTAAAGGCATTATTGTGGAAGGTGACAATAAAAATGTTCTTAATATTCTTCATAAAATGCATAGTATACCGAAGAATATGGATTGGAGCACGATTTTTGAAGATTATTCTTTTTTTAGCAATATCAATAATGTGATTTTTCATTGGGTTAGTCGCAATTGTAATAAGTTAGCGGATTATTGTGCTAACTTAGCTTTGTCTTTTGATTTCATTTGGGATTTGTTTTGTGAGAGTGAACTTCCTTCTTTCTTTTGTAATTTGATAAAGGAAGAATGTGATAGGTTTTTTCACTCTTAGTAGCTTGTATCTAGGTGCCTTTTCCTCTTTCTATGCAATTTTAGCATTCTTCAAAAAAAAAAAAAAAAATTCCATGCCTTTGTAGGAAAAAGCATTAGAAAGCAATTGTAAGGACATGATAAATAAGAAAGTTGATAGTGGACAACCTTGACGGAAGCCACTTTTCCCCACAATCCATATAGTATTACCTCCATTAATCAAGATGGAAATCCTTTGTTCATAGCACACTCCATCACAAAGCTAGCAAACTTTTTCAAAAAACCCAATAGATACATCACTTTCTAAGAGTAGTCCAACTCATACTGTCATAGGCTTGTTCCATATCTAACTTGATATCCATCATTCAATCACTTAATTTAGAAAACCTGATTTTGTTGAAGATTTCTTGGGCTAGTAACAAAAGCTACGAGATATATCTCCCTCTAACAAAAGCTACTTGTTCTTGTTGAGTCTAGTAAATAGGTTGTTAGACCTAAGTTAATGTCCCAAGGCTACCAAGAGGGGGTGAATTGGTATTTTAAAAATTTAAACCCTCTTTGAAAATTTGTTGAACCGAAATGAAAATTTTTATTAAGTTTTTATAGAAAATGTTTTTCAACCACAGAGTTTTTTAAACCAAAAATAAAATGTGGAAAAATAAAAACAGTAAAGTAAATGACACCAGATTTATAGTGGTTCAGTCTAAACCAGACCTACATCCACTCCCCAGAGGCACCCTTTGAGTATTGCACTAATACCAATAGTGACTCTCCTTTTGCACCCACAGCAAGGCGGTGAAGCCTTTACAAAACACTCTTTTCACCACTACCCGGTGCGGCAGAGAACCGTCGTCCTTTTACACAATCCCTAGTGTTGGCAGAGAACCGTTCGTCCTTTCACACTCTCCTAGTGTGGGCAGAGAACCATCCGTCATTTCACACTCTACTAGTGTGGGCAGAGAACCCTTCGGCTGTTCACACTCTCCAAGTTTCGGCAGCGAACCCCTCGGCTGTTCACACTTTCCAAGTGTCGACAGCGAACCGGATCTCCTTGACAGATCTTCTCACAAGAAATCTATAAGGAAGAAAGAAAAGAGTGAAGTAATCCCAATTCATAAGTAGAGATTCTTACCTTTAAACTCCAAGTGAAGCCTTCACGCTCCAGTGGTAGGAATCCTCATTTGAATGCACTCTTACACTCTCTCCTTGGCTATTCTCTCAAGTGGCACGAAGATCAAATGACAAAAAGATTGGGTGGTAGTCTAATTTGGACTATATATACAAAAGACAAGAAAAACCGTCCAAAAACTGCAAGTTTTTAATTCTGTACGTAGTTGATCATCCCGTACGATCGTGGATCGTCCTGGACGATATTACTTAAAAGCCTTGAAACGAACCTGTTCGTATATGTGTACGAAATGATTTCGTACAAGCTGATCGACCCGTACGAACAAAGTTCGTCCGGTACGAACGGTTATTACAAGGTCAGTTCCAAAAAAACTACAGAAAAAGCTGTTCTAAGTCAGTTGTATCGTCTGGACGAAAATTGATTCGTCCGGACAAAATTTTTACAGAGACCAGATCGTCCTGGATGATATTTAATTTCGTCTGGACGAAATTCTTACAGAGAGCAGATCATCCTGGACGATATTTAATTTCGTCTGGACAAAAATTTTACAGAGAGCAGATCGTCCTGGACTATATTTAATTTTGTCCTGACGAAAATCTTACAGAGAGCAGATCGTCCTGGACGATATTTAATTTCGTCTGGACGAAAATTTTACAGAGAGCAGATCATCCTAGACGATATTTAATTTCGTCCTGGATGAATAGGACTTAGAAAATTTTTCTGCCCAGTTCCTATTCGTTCCATGTGATCTTAATAGGAGATAACTGTCTAATCGTCCCGTACGAACTGATATCGTCCTGTACGATCAGTATAAATTTTATATGATCTCCTTATGTGTGTGTGTATGTTTTTATTCACTCAATTACAATCACTCTCTTTCAAGTTTATTTCAAAGAAAAATACAAGCTTCAAATTCATAAAGTAACTCATGATGAATTTTGATTTGAAGTCTTCGTAGTCTGGAGTTAGATTTTCCTGAAATGTTAGTACACACAAGAGAAAATACAAATCTTCTAAAATTGTTAGGAGATAACTACACATTTGAACAATAATGTTTGGAATCATCAAAACTATAAAAGTTGCAAAAATATAAAGCATGCAAATAGCAACTATCTTAACAATTTCCCCCATTTTGATGATGGCAAAACAATTATTGTTTGTATGATTTCAATTTAAACAAATCTCCTAAACTCCCATTGAATTGATGAATACATGAAAATAAGGAGGTATTTTGAACCAAAGAACATAATTTTTTTTTTCAAATAAATTTTTAACAAAAACAAAAATAAAAATAAAAAAAGACCAAGACAAGACCACAAGTCAAAAGACATAAAATCAAAATACAAGCATTATACAAGCATACAAACACAATAATTTCTCCCCCTTTTTGACAACAACAAAAACTGAAGAAGAAATAGATAAGAAATGTAAGTAATTATATGAAATCCATTTGAAAATTTAATCTAAAGAGTGATTGACATAAGGTATGCAATCTAAAACTAATAACATTAGTGAAATCATAGAAATTCATAGAATTTAAGAAGTGATATAACAGTGTAAGTAAGAAGAATTTATCAAAGACATGATTCAATTTAGACATTTTTAATAAAGAAAATCATTACAAGAGAGATAAATAAAAATTCTATATTTCAAAGTTCAATAGAAATATAAATGAACATAAGATCAATTTGAATTAAGAGATTGAAAGAATCTGGAAAGAAGAGAATTACCACATGTGGCGCTTTGCGCATCTTTTTCAAATTTTTGGCACATTTTTTGTGCATCTTTTTATATTGGGCTTATTTTGTGCCTCTTTTTCACATTTGCGAACCTTTGCACATTTCTTTTGTTTTTTGTACTCTTTGTACAATTTTTCAAGAGTAATTGAAACCAATTCTTTCCAAGATCAATAATCTAAAATTTCAAAATTTTCTAAGTGCATAAATATCACTTGAGCAAAGAAATACAAAATAAGAACACATCTAAATTGTAATAATAATACTTATTTTTATGTAGTCTAAATGAATAGACATGAAATTAAAAATTCTAATTATAACAAGTTATAAACAAATTTTAAATTTAGAAAGACTAGATTTTCTAATAAAATTAATCTTAAATTATAATTTAATTTAAGCACAATTAAGATTAAAAAGACTAATGAAATTCATAAAAACTAAACACATTTAAAAAACAAACCAAATTTAAATCGACTACAATAAATATTGATATTGATGAAAAAGATTACAAGAACATTTCATAATATCAATAATAAAAAAAAACTAAAAAAAAATACACTGAACTTTTAAAAATTTAACACAAACAAACACAACTAAAACAAATACTAGAATAAACACTAATACAAACACAAATACAACAAACATAAAGAAAATCATCACTCATATCTTTATTCTTCTGGAGGAGGAGGAGGAATGCCACCAAATAGGTTGAAGTAGGAAGTCATCAACATAACATTGGTATTGATTTCATGAACTTCATTTCTGATACTACCAATATCCTGTTGCTGCTACAGAAGTTGAGCATCAATTTGATCAAATCTTTGATCAAAATGAGTCTCAAGTCTATCAAAATTCTCAATCAAATTCTGATAATTTGATTGAGGTGCAGATGTTTGCTCTCATTCTTCTTCTTCTTCTTCAGAAGCACTGGCAGGTGCTTTCTTTTTTGGCTCCTTGAAGATTGCTCTAAAAGAAGCATCATTGTAGTAGATCGGCTCTTCATATTCTTCATCAGGATGATCTAGATTATATTTCTTTTCTAAAATATATGTAATCAAGTGACCCAATGATATATTCCTTTTTCTTTTATGATCAACATGTCCAATTTCAGAAAGCCCATAAAGATGGTCTAAGATAAGTTGGGCTTCATCAATAGGACTACCTTTCATAATAAAAAAAGTCACAACAGAAAGGAGTGGAGTAATGTTGATCCTATCACCAGCTTTTGGAATAATAGAAGATCTAAGAATGTGCTGGATGATTCGAGCATTTTTTGTCATTCCAGAAACTCTAGCAATATGATAAGTTAACCCATTTCCTCTAATCACTCTATTGACTTCATACCACTTGAAGGTGTTATCGTTCATAAGGGTGTGGGCTCTAAGACCTTCAATTCTTAAGTTAAGAAAGGCACCTAAGTCATGCTTAGTGATTTCAACTTTTTGTTTAAACACATAAGAACTGACAGAAGAGTGATCTGAGTTGAAACTCATATTGGCTAATAAATAGAGAAAGGTTTGTTTGTTGTAGAGGTGGACGAGAGAAAGAATGAATCCAAACTGAGTAGAAGCAAAAAGGTGCATTACCTTGAAGTTAATCTCGCTTTGAATCAGAATGCGAGAAGGTGTGATTTTAGCAGAGGCAAAACGAGGAAAGGATTCCTCATTTGCTTTTGAAAGCAAGTTTTCAGAGGAATTCTTGTGGGGTTTCTTCGCTAACACCTTTTGTCTCTTGCTTGAGGAGGCCATTGTCGATTTGAAATTGAAGGGATTGAAAGTGAAGTTTGGAGATGTGATAGTTGAGTTAGAAAGCCTTCTTATTTAAAGAAAATGATACGTTCATCCTGGACGAAAATAGTTCATCCTGGACAAAAATTATCGTTCGTCTGGATGAAAAAATTTCGTACAGATGATCAAATTCATCCAAAATGTAACTGCTTTTCGTAATCAACTCAATTTACGATGCGTCCTTTCGTACAGACTTTTTGACTTGACCGATCGTACATACGAAAAACATTTCGTACAGATGATAAAAAATAATTTGTTTTTATGTCAGTTGGAAATCGTCCCCGCCTATGAATCGACGTATGTTCGTCTGGATGAACCAAAAGTTCGTACGGACGAACTTCATAATTAAAAACTGCCTTATCCACTCAACTGCTGCATTCAATCGTCCCGACGTTCAAAAAAAAATATTTCATCCTGGACGATCATCAGATCGTACAAACGAACTACATTAAAAACTATTCTCAAGACGTTTCATATCGCGCAAATTGAATTTTACACACATCGTCCCGTACAAAAAATTTCATCCCAGACGATTTCCACATTTTTAGATTTTTGAAATTTTATTTAAGAAAATAAAACAAAACACAAATCACACTACACTATGACAAAAGCACAGACTCTAAAAATAAAATCACTCAAAGCACACAAAAATAAAATCACAAAAACAAAAATCATAAAAACATAAACTACTAAAACATATCAATGTTGCAAAAATATTTTTATTTAAGCATTTAAATCAATCACACCAAGCCTTGTTCTTAATGTACTAAAAGTATCAAAGGCTAAAGGTTTTGTAAAAATGTCTGCAAGTTGATTTTCAGTTGAAACATGAGTAAGTTAAATTTCTCCCTTGGATACATGATCCCTTATGAAATGATGCCGTATGTCAATGTGTTTGGTTCTAGAATGTTGAATAGGACTTTTGGAAATACAAATATCACTAGTATTGTCACAATAAATTGGAATAGTGCCTATAGTTAATCCTAAATCAATCAACTGTTGTTTTAACCAAAGTACTTGTGCCACACAACTTCCTAATGTAATGTATTCTGCTTCTACAGTAGATAGGGCCACTGAATTTAGTTTTCTACTAGACCATGAAACTAATAAATTTCCAATGAATTGACATGTTCCAGAAGTACTTTTTCTATCCACTCTACAGCCTGCAAAGTCAGAATCTGAGTAACCAATAATTTCAAATGAAGAGCTAAACTTAGGATACCAAATTCCTAAGTTCTGAGTTCCTAGTAAGTATCTTAAAATTCTTTTCACTGCTGTCAAATGTGATTCTTTTGCATCTGATTGAAATCTAGCACCTAAGCAAACACTGAACATAAATATCTGGTCGGCTAGCAGTCAAGTAAAATAAAGATCAATTATCCCTCTAAATTTCTTTTGATCAACAGATTTTCCCTTAAGGTCCTTATCCAACTGAACTGAGGAACTCATTGGTGTACTAACAGGTTTAGCAGTGTCCATTTCATATTTTTTGAGGATGTCCTTAACATATTTAGTTTGACTAAGAAAATTTCCTTCCTCAAGTTGCTTAATGCTAAAGCCTAGAAAGTAATTTAAATCTCCCATTAGACTCTTTTCAAATTCACTACTCATTGTTTTAGAAAAATCATCACAAAGATTTTTATTTGAAGATCCAAAAATGATATCATCCACATAAATTTGAACAATGAGAATATCCTTTCCAAATTTATTTAAAAAAATAGTTGTATCCACACTTCCTTTTTCAAAAGAGCTTTCAAGTAGGAAGGTGCTCAACCTCTCATACCAAGCCCTAGGTGCCTGTTTCAATCCATATAATGCATTTTTTAACTTGAAAACATGATTTGGGTATTTAGAATTTTCAAAACCTGGAGGTTGTTCTACAAAAACAACTTCCTCAATTACCCCATTTAAAAAGGCACTTTTGACATCCATTTGAAACAATTTAAAACCTTTAAAACAGGGAAAGGCCAGTAAAACCCTAATTGCTTCAAGTCTAGCTACATGGGCAAAAGTTTCCTCAAAATCAATTCCTTCAATTTGATTATACCCCTTAGCAACTAATCTAGCCTTATTTCTAATGACTACTCCTGAGTCATTCATTTTATTTTTGAACACCCACTTGGTTCCAACAACACTTTGATCTTTTGGCCTTGAAGTTAATTCCCAAACTTCATTTCTTACAAATTGATTAAACTCTTCTTGCATGGCCAATATCCAAAATTCATCAGAAAGTGCTTGATCAATGTTAGTGGGTTCAATAGTTAAAATAAAGGCTGAATGATTGACTTCCTTGTTTAATCCACACCTTGTTCTAACACCCTCATTCGGTTCACCTATAATCAATTCCCTTTGGTGGTTTTTAGAAAATCTCAAATCTCTAGGCATAGGGTTTTCTCTTTCCAAATTCTCTTCCACATTTTCTTCCAAATTTATTCTATCAATCTTTTGGGAGTTTTCCTCAATCTCATCTTTAACAACATTTGGCTCTTCCAAATATCCAGATTCATAAAATACAACATGTGTGGTTTCTTCAATGACCAAAGTTCTTTTGTTGAATACCCTATAAGATTTTCCAACACTTGAATATCCAACAAAAATTCCTTCATCAAATTTTCCTAAGACAGATTTTCCATTATTATGAATGAACACCTTGCAACCAAAAACATGCAAATGAGACAAATTAGGTGTTCTACCTTTTAGCAACTCATAGGGTATTTTATTTAAATTTGATCTCACATTAACACTATTCAGAACATAGCATGCAGTGCTAACTGCCTCAGCCCAAAAATATCTAGGAAGTGAGTATTCTGCCAACATTGCTCGGGCGGCTTCTATTAATGTTCTATTTTTCCTCTCAACTATCCCATTTTGTTGAGGGGTTCTAGGTGCAGAAAAATTGTGATCAATCCCTTTTTCTTTACAGAAAATTTTAAATCTTTCATTTTCAAATTCTCCTCCATGATCACTTTGTATAGAAATTATTTCACTCCCTAATTTCCTTTGAATCCAAGTCAAAAATTTTTTGAATTCCTCAAACGATTCACTCTTATGAAAAAGAAATCTAACCCAAGTGAATCTTGAGAAATCATCCACTATAACAAATCCGTATACCTTCCCTCCTAGACTTACAGTTCCTACAGGTCCAAAAAGATCCATGTAAAGAATTTCCAATGGTTTACTAGTTATAAGATCCTTATTAGACTTAAAAGAGGACTTCACTTGTTTTTCTAATTGACATGCATCACAAAGGTGATCCTTAGTAAAGTCTAGTTTTGGTATACCTCTCACTAAGTTCTTTTGGGTAATTCTCCTAAGGTTTTTGATACTAGAATGACAAAGTCTCCTATGCCAAAGCCATGATTCATCAGAAACAGTTTTCAAACAAAAAGCAGTAGGAGATTGAATACAATTTAAATCTAGCATGTAAACATTGTTTACCCTTTTTCCATTTAAAACATTTTTCCCATTTAGACTTATTATGCAGCTATTAGGTAAAAAATTTACATTATAGCCCTTATCACATAGTTGACTTATGCTTAACAAATTATGTTTTAAGCCTTCAACTAATAACACATTGTCTATGAAAAAGTTTTTCAAATTTCCAATCATACCTGATCCAATCACTTTCTTTGTGGTATTATCTCCAAGTGTAACCTTGCCTCCACTCCTGGCTTCCAGCATTATGAATTGAGTTGTATCTCCAGTCATATGCTTTGAACATCCACTGTCCAGGTACCATATGCTCTCACAAGGTCTTGTGTGAGAGCAACCCTACAAAAATATCAAATGTTAGACCTGGAAACCCATACAAGTTTGGGTTCACCTTTTAGTAATTTATAATCAGATGCATGTATGATATGTCTAGTTTTATGCATCTTAGTTCTCCACACCAAATTAGTTTTCATCTTCAAAGTGCAGGTGTGAGATATATGTCCCAAAAATCCATAATTATTGCAATTAACATTAGGAAAAGTATTCCTAAGTTTTCTTTCATTTGATTGACTTCTAAGGGATTTCATGTATTTAGGATAATATTTAGGATTTGTAAAATCTTCAAGTTTTGGGGGTTTCCTATTATCCTCAAGAGCTCTTATTGTCAGTTTATAAAATGAATTCATATCTTCCAAGATTCGATTTGTATAATTGATTCGATATATTTTGCTCTCAGATTCATCCTTAAAATTTTTAAATTCTTTTTCAAGATCAGCATATGATGATTTTAAATTCTCAAAATTCTTATTCAAGTCATCATATTCGTCAAGAAGTTTCATGTGGTTGTTATCTATTAATGCATGATCTTTCCTAAGGATTTCATGTTCCTTCTTAAGCTCTTCCAATTCAAAACTTACACTAGCACGCATCTTTTTCATTTTCCTATATGCATCATGCATGTGTTCAGAAACTTCAAATAATTCATCATAGGTTAAGTCATATATCTCTTCTTGATCTGATTGATCAACATTATCTACCATCAAGCAAAGGTTGGTGACTTCTTCTTCTTTTTCAGTCTCAGATGAGTCTGAAGCTGAGTCAGCCCAGAAAGCCCTTTAAAACTTCTTTTTGCCCTTCTTTACAATTGGTTTCTCCTCAACCTTCTCCTTGCTAGGAGTGTCTTTGAGTTTTGGGCATTCAGTCTTGATATGACCTGGTTTTCTGCATTCATAACAAATCACTTCATTAGAAATCTTGCCATTTCTATTATACTTACCTCTATTCCATTGCTAGCGTCTCTTCTGCTTTCTCTTTAAAAAGCTTCTGAATTGTCTAGTCATCAATGCAATATCGTCTTCATCCTCAGGTTATGAGTGTTCACTCTCTGACTCTTCCACTTTTAGTGCAATATTCTTCTTCTTTCGTGGTTCACCTGCATCAATCTTTCTTTGACTTACTCCTTTCTCATAAGCAATGAGTGAACCAAGAAGATTGTCAATAGAATAAATGTTTAGATCTTTAGACTCTGTAATTGTAGTAAGTTTAGCATCATAAGCAGTAGGTAAACAACGAATAATCTTATTGACCATTTCAGCATTAGTTAATTCCCTACCAAGTGCATGCAAAGAAGTGACAATTTGTGTGAATCTTGTGTACATGTCAGAAATAGATTCATTTGGTTTCATGCAAAACAATTCATAGTCATGTAACAAGATATTGAGTCTTGATTTCTTAACCTCATTAGTCCCTTCATAAGTTATACAAAGTCTATCCCATATGTCCTTTCACTTTTGCAAGTTGAAACCCGCATGTAGTCTTCAGATTTTAAAGCATAAAAGAAGCTATTTAAACATTTAGGTATTTAGTTATGCTAAGTCACATTCTTCTATAGTCCAATCTGCAAAAAGGTGTTTCTACCCTAATTCCATCAACTAATCTAGTTGGTTTTGTGTAACCTTCCTGGACTAGGATCCACATACGATAATCAAGTGACTGTAAGAAAGTAAACATGCTTGTTTTCCAAAAATTAAAAGGTATATTGTCAAACAGTGGAGGTCTAATTATAGAGTAACCTTCAGGTGTGTTTCGATTTTCGAATGTAACCATCTACGTTAATTAAAAAGTAGTTTAAACTTATGATTTTGAAACAATGCTCTGATACCACTTATTGAGTCTAGTAAATAGGTTGTTAGACCTAAGTTAATGTCCCAAGGCTATCAAGAGAAGGGGTGAATTTGTATTTTAAAAATTTAAACCCTCTTTGAAAATGTGTTGAACCGAAATGAAAATTTTTATTAAGTTTTTATAGAAAACATTTTTCAACCACAGAGTTTTTTAAACCAAAAATAAAATGCGAAAAAGTAAAAGCAGTAAAGTAAATGACACCAGATTTATAATGGTTCGGTCTAAACCAGACCTACATCCACTCCCTAGAGGCACCCTCTGAGAATTGCACTAATACCAATAGTGACTCTCCTTTTGCACCCACAGAAAGGTGGAGAAGCCTTTACAAAACACTCTTTTCACCACTACCCGGTGGGGCATAGAACCGTCATCCTTTTACACAATCCCTAGTGTTGGTAGAGAACAGTTCGTCCTTTCACACTATCCTAGTGTGGGCAGAGAACCGTCGGTCCTTTCACACTCACCTAGTATGGGCAAAGAACCCTTCGGCTGTTCACACTCTCCAAGTATTGGCAGCGAACCCTTCGGCTGTTCACACTCTCCAAGTGTTGGCAGCGAACCGGATCTCCTTGACAGATCTTCTCATAAGAAATCTAGAAGAAAGAAAGAAAGAGTGAAGTAATCCCAATTCACAAGTAGAGATTCTTACCTTTAAACTCCAAGTGAAGACTTCATGCTCCAGTGGAAGGAATCCTCCTTTGAATGCACTCTTACACTCTCTCCTTGGATATTCTCTCAAGAGGCACGAAGATCAAATGACAAAAAGATTGGGTGACAGTCTAATTTGGACTATATATACAAAAGATAAGAAAAACCTCCCAAAAACTGTAAGTTTTCAATTATGTACGCAGTTGATTGTCTCGTACGATCGTGGATCGTCCTGGACGATATTACTTAAAAGCCTTGAAACGAACCTATTTGTATATGTGTACGAAATGTTTTCGTACAAGCTGATCGTCCAGTACGAACAAAGTTTGTCCGGTACGAACAGTTATTACAAGGTCAGTTCCAAAAAAATTGCAGAAAAAACTGTTCTAAGTCAGTTGTATCGTCTGGACGAAAATTGATTCGTCCGAACAAAATTTTTACAGATACCAGATCGTCCTGGACGATATTTAATTTTGTATGGACAAAATTCTTACAGATAGCAGATCGTCCTGGATGATATTTAATTTTGTCTGGACGAAAATTTTACAGAGAGCTGATCGTCCTAGACGATATTTAATTTCATCCTGACAAAAATCTTACAGAGAGCAGATCGTGCTGGACGATATTTAATTTCGTCTGGACAAAATTTTTACAGAGAGTAGATCATCCTGGATGATATTTAATTTCATATGGACAAAAATTTTACAGAGAGCAGATCGTCCTGGACGATATTTAATTTCGTCTTGGATGAATAGGACTTAGAAAATTTTTCTGCCCAGTTCCTATTCGTTCCATGTGATCTTAATAGGAGATAACTGTCTGATCGTCCCGTACGAACTGATATCATCCCGTACGATCAGTATAAATTTTATATGATCTCCTTATGTGTGTGTGCATGTTTTTATTCACTCAATTACAATCACTCCCTTTCAAGTTTATTTCAAAGAAAAATACAAGCTTCAAATTCACAAAGTATCTTATGATGAATTTTGATTTGAAGTCTTCGTAGTCTGGAATTAGATTTTCTTGAAATGTTAGTACACACAATAGCAAATACAAATCTTCTAAAATTGTTAGGAGATAACTACACATTTGAACAATAATATTTGGAATCATCAAAACTATACAAGTTGCAAAATGTAAAGCATGCAACTAGCAATTATCTTAACAGTTCTTCAGAGATAATATTAGGAATTACCATAATCAATCTATTCAACAACACTTTAGCCACAATTTTGTAAATGGAATTACAAAGGCTAATTGTATGGAAGCTAGAGAGAGTCACTGGATTACTTGATTTTGGAATGAGTACAACCAACATATCCTTCCACTCCTTGCACATTTTTCCTGAAAGAAAAAAGCTCTTCAATGCTCTACAAATGTCCTCTTTAATAAAATTCCAATAAAACTTGAAAAAAGAGTAAGTCGTATCATCATAACCAGGACCCTTGTTGTTACCCAACGTCCTGACCACCTGCATAATTTTTGAATTGGAGAAGTCCACATCTAGCCATTTCCTATCTTCATCTTCTAAAACCTTCCAAGGAGATGGCCAATTCTCCAAGCAACACACCCTATCCTTACACTTGTTTTGAAAAAAACTAAAAAAAAACCTCTTCCACCTCCTTAGGCTCCTCGGTGAGAACCCATTAGATTCTTAATTTAAGAGACCCAATTACCATTTTTCCTAGCATTAACAAAAGCATGGAAAAATTTAGTATTAGAATCTCCTTTTTCAATCCATTTCACTTTTGCTCTTTGCTTCCACCATGAATTCAAATGGCAAAGATTAACATTCAGCTCTTTAATCTTCACTTTAAGTAAGAATAACTTCTCATCATCCAACCACACTTCTCTAGCTTCCTCCTCTTGAAGATTAAAGATTTCCAATTTCAATCTATCCTTATCTTTAGAGAATTCCTTAAACTTCACCCTACTCCAATAGAACAAATCCTTCAAAGCTTTATTACATTTCTTGTTAAGAATTTGCATGTCATCCCCTCTAAAATCCTTCTTCCATACTTTAGCAATAATATTAGCCGATGCCTTGAAAGAAATCCACAAATCTTCAAACTTAAGGACCCCCTTGTTTTTTATGGTCGTCTAAAAAATTTACAAGATGATAGGCAGTGATCCGAAGCCGCCCTAGCAATGTGTCTAACCACTTCCACTTGGATAGAATTTATAGCCAAAGAGTTTAGTAAACACCTATCCAAACATTCAAGAATCCTCCCCCCTCCAATCTTATTATTGCACCAACTGAACCTTGGTCCAACAATTCCTACCTCATGAAGGTCATTTGAATTCATAAAATTAAGTATATCCTTGGGACCTTGAGAAAACAAAAACTTTTTACCACCCTTCTTATCTTCCAGAGATAAAATGTAGTTGAAATCCCCACCTACAATGGAAGTAACCTTCCTTTGGGCAACCTCATGAATGCAATCCCATAACAACCTTCTTTTATGAACCTCCTTACTTCTATAAATAGTAGAGATCATCCACACACCTTTAACAAAGATTTTAAGATCCCCCTATCACACATTGATCCGATGTCTTGA
The DNA here is from genome assembly GCA_016618105.1 of Dendrobium huoshanense. Taxonomy (NCBI): domain Eukaryota; kingdom Viridiplantae; phylum Streptophyta; class Magnoliopsida; order Asparagales; family Orchidaceae; genus Dendrobium; species Dendrobium huoshanense. The sequence goes on from CM028359.1 coordinate 44,775,277, forward strand.
ACACAAAAAATGAAGCCAAATTTGATATCCATAAGATCATAATACCACTAGATAAACCATCTGCTGGAAGTAGAAAAAAATCCCAATCCGGTCCCATTATCTTCTCCAAAGTTACTCTATCAAAAGAACCAATTTTGGTCTCCACCAATCCCACAAATAAAATACTGAAATCTTTAAAAAATTTCTATAGATAGAGAGAGTCTTCCTTCTTCTTAGCCCCTCTACAATTCCAAAAAGTGATGGAATTCATTAGATCACTCTAGTGGATGAACCCCCGTCCCTTCTTTTACTACCAGTCTCCAAATTCCTACCATGAGGAGCATTTTTAATAGGCCCTAAAGATTTGAGTTCTTTAGCAAACTTAAATTTGGACATTTCTCCAATGTTACCAAATTCCTTTACCACTCCACGATCATATTTACCAACATAAAATCTTCCTCCATAGCCAACCTCCTTCCATAACCCGTCACTTTTAATCACAATAGCATTGTCTTCATCAAAATTTTCTTTAACCTTTATTTCATTCACACCTCCATATTTTCCACCATTCTCCATACTCAAAATATCAAATTTATTAACATCTGTTTGAAAAATGGCACTAGTAGGACTAAAAACCATACCCATAACGCCATATGTTTTTTGATGATCTTCAATTATATGAACATCAGACTCCTCAGTTCTAGCAGCTTGCTCTCTTTCGTGGCTTGCTCCAGTCCTTTTGTAATTTTACCATCTTCAGTTTGTTCAGTACTAGCAATCAAGTTATTCAGCTCCAGCATAATTGATCTTATCTGGTCTTCAGAACTCACATTAATCCTGTCCTCATGAATCTCCAAATCAGTCTTCAATTGCTTCTTTACACATTTCATATTCATTAGCTTCATATTTGTGTTTCTCTGGATCAATCTTCTACTTCTCTTATGATTAACTAGAACCCATGGACCCTAAGAAGCATCATTGTCTATCTCTTGCCTTTTTTCACCATTCAACCCCAATCCTCCCTTACTTGCACCAACAATCGGTTCCTTGTTGATATGAATACCAAGTTTGCAATCATTCTTCACATGCCCAATCATCCCACATTAAAAATAGAAAGTTGAGATTTTTTCATACTCAACTTTTTGAGAAAATCTCCCTGAAATGATTTCTACCCATACTCTTAAAGGAAGGTATTGATCAAGCTTCATCCGTATGCACACCCTTGCAAACTCCCTCCTTCCCAATTGAAACATAGTCACATCAAACATTAACGGTTTACCAATCCTAGAAGAAATCCTTGCCACATTCAACTCATCCCAACATTGTAGGGGTAAATGAGGCAATCTTATCCATATAGGGGAGGTCAATCCCTTCATGGACAAGGGAGAAAAATTAGTAGACCATTTCTCCATACCAACTATATGCCCATTGATGAACCAAGGGCCGCCTGAAAGAACCCATTCAACCATCTCCTGTGAATTGAAAGAACATAAAAACTATGTTTGAATAGTTGCTATTTGAATGATTTATATTTGTGCAACTTATGTAGTTTTGATTATTCCAAACATTATTGTTCAAATGTATAGTTATCTCCTATCAATTTCAGAAGATTTGCACTTGCTCTTGTGTGTACTAAAATTTCAGGAAAATCAGACTCCAGACTACGAAAACTTCAAATCAAATTCAACATGAGAAATTTTGTTTATTTGAAGTTTGTCTTTTCTCTGAATTAATTTTGAAAGGGAGTGATTGTAATTAAGTGAATAAAATCTTACACACACAAATAAGGAGATCTTGAAATTCTATACTAATCGTACAAGACGATATTTATCGTACTGGACGATCTGTCAGTTATCTCCTATAGAGCATTTGGAACGAATAGGAACTTGCTTGGAAAATTTTTTTCTAAGACCTATTCGTCCAGGACGAATTTTAATATCGTCCCGGACGATGGGTTCTCTGTAAACTTTCGTCCAGACGAATTTTACCATCGTACTAGGCGACCAGTGCTCTGGAAAATTTTCGTCCAGACGAACATAAATATCGTACCGGACGAACAGCTCTCTGGAAAATTTTCGTCCAGACGAAACAAAATTATCGTCCGCGGCGATTGGTCCTCTGGAAAATTTTCGTCCAGACGAAATAAATAATCGTCCAGGACGATCGGCTCTCTGGAAAATTTTCGTCCAGACGAACATATTTTCGTCCAAACGATAAACCGACTTAGAACAGTTTTCAGCAGTTTCTAGAACCGACCTTGTAATAACCGTTCGTACTGGACGAACTTAGTTCGTACAGGACGATCATCTGTACGAAGTCATTTTGTACACATATACAAATTGGGTCGTTTCAGATCGTTTAAGTAAAATCGTCCAGGACGATCCAGGATCGTACAGGACGATCCACTGCGTACAGAATTGAAAATATGCAGTTTTTGGGCGGTTTTTCATGTCTTTTGTATAAATAGTCCAAATTAGACTGCCACCCAATCTTTTTGTCGTTTGATCTTCGTGCCTATTGAGAGAATAGCCAAGGAGAGAGTGGAAGAGTTCTTTCAAAGGAGGATTCCTACCATTGGAGCGAGAAGGCTTCACTTGGATTGCTAAGGTAAGAGTCTCTACTTGTGAAATTGGATTTCTTCACTCTTTTCTTTCTTCCTTCTAGATTCTTGTGAGAAGATCATTCAAGAAGGTCCGGTTCTCTGCCGACACTTGGAGAGTGTGAACAGACGTGGGTTCTCTGCCTACACTAGGAGAGTGTAAAAGGAAGAAGGTTCTCTGCCTACACTTGGAGAGTGTGAACAGCCGTAGGGTTCTCTGCCCACACTAGGAGAGTGTGAAAGGACGACGGTTCTCTGCCAGCACTGTGGATTGTGTAAAAGGACGACGGTTCTCTGCCGCACCGGGTAGTGGTGAAAAGAGTGTTTTGTACAGGCTTCTCCGCCTTGCTGTGGGTGCTAAAGGAGAGTCACTTTGTGGTATTAGTGCAATACTCAGAGGGTGCCTCTGAGGAGTGGATGTAGGTCTGGTTATAGACCGAACCACTATAAATCTGGTGTCATTTACTTTATTGCTTTTACGTTTCCGCACTTTAAATTTCAGTTTTAACAACACTGTGGTTGAAAAACATTTTTCTATAAACTTTAAAAGAAAATTTTATTTCGGTTCAACTTTATCATTAAGAGGGTTTAAAATTTTTTAAAACTACCAATTCACCCCCCTCTTGGTAGCCGTGGGACATTTACTTAGGCTTAACAACCTAATTACTGGACTCAACAAGTGGTATCAGAGCCTTGTTTCAAAATCATAAGTTTGAACTACTTTTTGATTAACGTAGATGGCTACATTTGGAAACCGAAACACACCTGAGGGTTACTCTATCACTAGACCTCCACTGTTTGACAATATTCCTTTTGATTTTTGGAAAACACGCATGTCTACTTTCTTACAGTCACTTGATTATCGCATGTGGATGCTAGTCCAGGAAGGTTACACAAAACCAACTAGATTAGTTGATGGAATTAGGGTAGATATACCCTATGCAGATTGGACTATAGAAGAACGTGACTTAGCACAATTAAATGCAAAATGTTTAAATAGTTTCTTTTATGCTTTAAAATCTGAAGACTACATGCGGGTTTCCACTTGTAAAAGCGGAAAAGACATATGGGATAGACTTTGTATTACTTATGAAGGGACAAATGAGGTTAAGCAATCAAGACTCAATATCTTGTTACATGACTACGAATTATTTCGCATGAAACCTAATGAATCAATATCTGACATGTACACAAGATTCACTCAAATTGTCACCTCTTTGCATGCACTTGGTAGGGAATTAACTAATGCTGAAATGGTTAATAAGATTCTTCGTTGTTTACCTACTGCATACGATGCTAAAATTACTGCAATTACAGAGTCAAAAGATTTGAACATTTATTCTATTGACAATCTTCTTGGTTCACTCATTGCTTACGAGCAAGGAGTAAGTCAAAGAAAGATTGATGCAGGTGAACCAAGAAAGGACAAGAATATTGCACTAAATGTGGAAGAGTCAGAAAGTGAACACTCATAACATGAGGATGAAGACGATATTGCACTAATGACTAGACAATTCAGAAGCTTTTTAAAGAGGAAGCAGAAGAGACGCCAGCAATGGAATAGAGGTAAGTATAACAGAAATGGCAAGGTTTCTAATGAAGTGATTTGTTATGAATGCAGGAAACCAGGTCATATAAAGACTGATTGTCCAAAACTCAAAGCCACTCCTAGCAAGGAGAAGGTAGAGGAGAAACCAATGGTAAAGAAGGGCAAGAAGAAGTTTCAAAAGGCTTTTTGGGCGGACTCAGCTTCAGACTCATCTGAGACTGAAAAAGAAGAAGAAGTCACCAACCTTTGCTTGATGGCAGATAAATCTGAACAATCAGATCAAGAAGAGGTATGTGATTTAACTTATAATGAATTGTTTGAAGTTTCTGAACACATGCATGATGAATATAGGAAAACGAAAAAGATGCATGCTAGTTTAGTTTTAGAATTGGAAGAGCTTAATAAGGAACACGAAATCCTTAGGAAAGATCATGCTTTAATTAATAGCAACCACATGAAACTACTTGATGAATATGATGACTTGAATAAAAATTTTGAGAATTTAAAATCATCCTATGCTGAACTTGAAAAAGAATTTAAGAAATTTAAGGATGAATCTGAGCACAAGACATATAGAGTCAATTATACAAATCGAATCTTGGAGGAAATGAATTCATTTTACAAACTTACTATAAGAGCTCTCGAGGATAATAGGAACCCCCCTAAACTTGAAGATTTTACAAATCCTAAATATTATCCTAAATTCATGAAATCCCTTAGAAGACAATCATATGAAAGAAAACATAGGAATATTTTTCCTAATGTTAAATGTAACAATTGTGGATTTTTGGGACATATATCTCACACCTGCACTTTAAAGATGAAACCTAATTTGGTGTGGAGAACTAAGATGCATAAACCTAGACATATCACACATGCATCTGATTATAAATTTCATAAAGGTGAACCCAAACTAGTTTGGGTTCCCAGGTCTAACATTTGAGAATTTTGCAGGAATACTCTCACACAAGACCTCGTGAGAGTATATGGTACCTGGACAGCGGATGTTCTAAGCACATGACTAGAGATACTGCTCAATTCATAACGCTGGAAGCCAGGAGTGGAGGCAAGGTTACACTTGGAGATAATACCACAAAGAAAGTGGTTGGATCAGGTATGATTGGAAATTTAAAAAACTTTTTCATAGATAATGTTTTATTAGTTGAAGGCTTAAAACATAATTTGCTTAGCATAAGTCAGCTATGTGATAAGGGCTATAATGTAAAATTTTTACCTACTAGCTGCATAATTAGCCTAAATGGGAAAATTGTTTTAAATGGAAAAAGGGTGAACAATGTTTACATGCTAGATTTAAATTGTATTCAATCTCCTACTGCTTTTTGTTTGAAAACTGTTTCTGATGAATCGTGGCTTTGGCATAGGAGACTTTGTCATTCTAGTATGAAAAATCTTAGAAAAATTACCCAAAAGAATTTGGTGAGAGGAATACCTAAACTAGACTTTACTAAGGACCATCTGTGTGATGCATGTCAACTAGGAAAACAAGTGAAGTCCTCTTTTAAGTCCAATAAAGATCTAAGGACCAGTAAACCATTAGAAATTCTTCACATGGATCTTTTTGGACCTGTAAGCACGGTAAGTCTAGGAGGAAAGGTATATGGATTTGTTATAGTAGATGATTTTTCAAGATTCACCTGGGTTAAATTTCTTTTTCATAAGAGTGAATCATTTGAGGAATTCAGAAATTTTTCAACTTGGATACAAAGAAAACTAGGATGTGAAATAATTTCTATACAAAGTGATCATGGAGGAGAATTTGAAAATGAAAGATTTGAAGATTTCTGTAAAGAAAAGGGGATTGATCACAATTTTTCTGCACCTAGAACTCCTCAACAAAATGGAGTAGTTGAAAGAAAGAACAGAACATTAATAGAAGCCGCCTGAGCAATGTTAGCAGAATACTCACTTCCTAGATATTTTTGGGCTGAGGCGGTTAGCACTGCATGCTATGTTCTGAATAGGGTGAATGTGAGATCAAATTTGAATAAAACACCCTATGAGTTGCTAAAAGGAAGAACACCAAATTTGTCTCATTTGCATGTATTTGGTTGCAAGGTGTTCATACATAATAATGGAAAATCTGCCTTAGGAAAATTTGATCCAAAATCAGATGAAGGAATTTTTGTTGGATATTCAAGTGTTGGAAAATCTTATAGAGTATTCAACAAAAGAACTTTAGTCATTGAAGAAACCACACATGTTGTTTTTGATGAAAATGGAAACATGGAAGAGCCAAAAGTTGTTGAAGAAGAAATTGAAGAAAACTCCCAAAATATTGATAGATTAAATTTGGAAGAAAATGTGGAAGAAAATTTAGAAAGAGAAGACCCTTTGCCTAGAGATTTGAGATTTTCTAAAAACCACCCAAAGGAATTAATCATAGGTGAACCAAGTGAGGGTGTTAGAACTAGGCGTGGATTAAACAAGGAAGTCAATCATTCAGCCTTTATTTCAACTATTGAACCCACTAACATTGATCAAGCACTTTCAGATGAATTTTGGATATTGGCCATGCAAGAAGAGTTGAATCAATTTGTAAGAAATAAAGTTTGGGAACTAACTACAAGGCCAAAAGATCAAAGTGTTGTTGGAACCAAGTGGGTGTTCAAAAATAAAATGAATGACTCAGGAGTAGTCATTAGAAATAAGGCTAGATTAGTAGCTAAGGGGTATAATCAAATTGAAGGAATTGATTTTGAGGAAACTTTCGCCCCTGTAGCTAGACTTGAAGCAATTAGGGTTTTAATAGCCTTTGCCTGTTTTAAAGGTTTTAAATTGTTTCAAATGGATGTTAAAAGTGCCTTTTTAAATGGAGTAATTGAAGAAGATGTTTTTGTAGAACAACCTCCAGGTTTTGAAAATTCTAAATTTCCAAATCATGTTTTCAAATTAAAAAAGGCATTATATGGATTGAAACAGGCACCTAGGGCTTGGTATGAGAGGTTAAGCACCTTCCTACTTGAAAGATCTTTTGAAAAAGGAAGTGTGGATACAACTCTCTTTTTAAGGAAAATTGGAAAGGATATACTTATTGTTCAAATTTATGTGGATGACATCATCTTTGGATCTTCAAATAAACATCTTTGTGATGATTTTTCTAAAACAATTAGTAGTGAATTTGAAATGAGTCTAATGGGAGATTTAAATTACTTTCTAGGATTTAGCATTAAGCAACTTGAGGAAGGTACTTTTCTTAGTCAAACAAAATATATTAAGGACATCCTCAAAAAATATGAAATGGACAATGCTAAACCTGTTAGTACACCAATGAGTTCTTCAGTTCAGTTAGATAAAGACCTTAAGGGAAAATCTGTTGATCAAAAGAAATTTAGAGGGATAATTGGATCTTTACTTTACTTGACTGCTAGCCGACCAGATATTATGTTTAGTGTTTGCTTATGTGCTAGATTTCAATCAGATCCAAAAGAATCACATTTGACAGCAGTGAAAAGGATTTTAAGATATCTACTAGGAACTCAAAACTTAGGAATTTGGTATCCTAAGTTTAGCTCTTCATTTGAAATTATTGGTTACTCAGATTCTGACTTTGCAGGCTGTAGAGTGGATAGGAAAAGCACTTCTGGAACATGTCAATTCATTGGAAATTCATTAGTTTCATGGTCTACTAGAAAACAAAATTCAGTGGCACTATCTACTGCAGAAGCAGAATACATTGCATTAGGAAGTTGTGTGGCACAAGTACTTTGGTTAAAACAACAGTTGATTGACTTAGGATTAACTATAGGCACTATTCCAATTTATTGTGACAATACTAGTGCTATTTGCATTTCCAAAAATCCTATTCAACATTCTAGAACCAAACACATCGATATAAGGCATCATTTCATAAGGGATCATGTATCCAAAGGAGAAATTGAACTCATTCATGTTTCAACTGAAAATCAACTTGCAGACATTTTTACAAAACCTTTAGCCTTTGATACCTTCAGTACTTTAAGAACAAGGCTTGGTGTTATTGATTTGAATGCTTAACTAAAATGTCTTTGCAACATTGATACTTGTTGTGTTTTGTTTTTGTAATTTTGTGAATTTTGTGTGTTTTTAATGAATTGTTTTTGGATTTATGATTTTGTTTTATGTTTTCTGTGTTTTTGATTGTTTTTGTTGATTTTGTTAATTTAAAAAATTTCAAAATTAAATTTTTTTTTTGGAGGAAATCGTCCAGGACGAAATATTTTCGTACGGGACGATGTGTAAAGAAACAGTTTGCGCGAATTTAAACCGTTTTGAGAGCAGTTTTTTATTGGATCGTCTGTACGAACTGTGATCGTCCAGTACGAATTTTTTCTTTTTCTCAAACGTCGGGACGATTGAATGCAGCGGTTGAGTGGATAAGACAATTTTTAATACGAACTTCGTCTGTACGAAATTTTTTCGTCTGTACGAACATGTGTCGGTTCATTGTAGGGGACGGTTTTCAAGAGTCATTAAAACGAAACACTTTTCGATCGTCTGTACGAAATTTTTTCGTATGTACGATCGGTCAAGTCAAAAAGCCTGTACAAAGGGACGCATCGTAAGTTGTGTTGAATACAAAAAGCCGTTACATTTTGGACGAATTGGATCGTCTGTACGAATTTACTTCGTCCAGACGAACGATAATTTTTCGTCCAGGACGAATATTTTCGTCCAGGACGAACGTATCGTTTTTCTTTAAATATGAAGGCTTTCAAACTTGACAATCACACTTTCAAACATCTTTTTCAATCCCTTTCTACATCAAATCAACTATGGCCTCCTCTAGCAAAAGACAAAAAGTTTTGGTGAAGAAACCTAACAGGAATGCCCCAGACAACTTTCTTTCCAAGGCAAATGAGGAATCTTTTCCTCGTTTTGCATCTGCAAAAATCACTCCGTCTCGCATTCTTATCCAAACAGAGTTGAAATTTCGGGTATTACACCTCTTCGCCTCAACCCAATTTCAGTTCATTCTTTCTCTTGTCCACTTCTACAATAAGCAAACCTACCATTACTTCCTAGCCAACATGAGTTTCAATTCTGACCACTCTATCATTAGTTCTTTTGTTTTTAAGAAAAAAGTTGAGATCACCAAGCACGACCTTGGTGCATTTTTAAACCTAAGAACTGAGGGATATAGAGCCCACACCCTAATGTCAGAAACCTCCTTCAAATGGTTTCAAATCAATACGGTAATTAGAGAAAATGCGATTGACAATCATGTTGCTAGAGTGGCCGGTATGACCCAAGATGCCCGAATCATCCAGCATATCCTTAGATCCTCAATTATTCCTAAAGCTGGTGATAGGATTAACATTACTCCTCTCCTTTCTTGTCTAACTTTTTTAATCATGAAAAGACATCCTATTGATGAAGCCCAACTCATCCTAGATCATATCTATGGGCTTTCAGAAATAGGACATCCTGATCAGAAGAGGAAGAAGAACATTTCTTTAGGGCACTTGATTACTTATATTTTGGAGAAGAAGTACAATATAGTGCATCCTGATGAAGAATATGAAGAGCCAGTTTACTATAACGATGCATCTTTCAGATTGCTCTTCAAGGAGGAGAAAGAGAAAGCACATGCTAGTGCTTCAGAAGAAGAAGAAGAAAAAGGAGTGCAAGGTTCTGCTTCTCAATCAGATTATCAGAATCTGATTGAGAGATTTGATAGACTAGAGACTCACATTGATCAAAGGTTTGATCAATTTGATGCTCATCTTACTCAGCATCAACATGACATTGGTAATATTAGAGATGAAGTTCATGAAATAAATACCAATGTAATGTTGATGGCCTCCTACTTCAACCTCTTTGACGGCATTCCTCCTCCTCCTCCTCCAGAACAGTAGAAGTGTTTTTTATGTGTGTCTGTTGTATTTTTTTTTTTTTTTTTTTTATCTTATATGTGTTATTGTGATTGTTGTTATGTTTTTGTTTAAGTTCAATATTTTTTTATGTAATTTTTTTAATCAATGAAAGTTTGTTTGTTTTAGATTTGTTTTGAAATGTGGCTAATCTTTATGAATTTCATTAATATTGTTTTTAATCTACATTGTGCTTAAATTCGATTGTAATGTGAGATTATCTATATTAGAAAATCTAGACTTTCTAAATTTATAATTTGTTCATAACTTGTTGTAATTAGAATTTTTAAATTCATGTCTATTCATTTAGACTACATAAAAGTTAATATTGTTATTGCAATTTTGATGTTTTCTTATTTTGTATTTCTATGCTCAAATGATATTTATGCACCTAGAAATATTTGAAATCTTAGATTATAGATTTTGGAAAGAATTGGTCAAATTACTCTTGAACATTGTACAAATGTACAAAAATCAAAAGGGATTCGCAAAAATTTGCAAAGTGAAAAAGAGGCACAAAATAAGCCCAACCAAAGAAAAATGCACAAAAATGTGCTCCAAAACTTTGAAAAGATGTGCAAAGCACCACATGAGGTAATTCTCTTCTTTCCAAATTCGTTTAATCTCTTAATTCAAGTTGATCTAATGTTCATTTATATTCTATTGAACTTTGAAATATAGAATTTTTTTTACATCTCACTTGTAATGATTTTCAATAATCAAAATGTCTAAATTGAATCATGTCTTTGATAAATTCTTCTTACTTACAAAGTTATATCATTTCATAAATTTTATGAATTTCTATGATTGATCTAATATCCTTAGTTTAAAATTGCATACCCTATGTCAAATCACAATTTAGATTAAATTTAAAAAAAAAAATGAATTTCATATTATTATTTACATTTCTTATCTTTTTCTTCTTCACTTTTTGTTGCTGTCAAAAAGGGGGAGAAATTATTATGTTTGTGTTTGTGTTTTTTGTGGTTTGTGTTTTCTGTGTTAAAAATTTTTGAAAAACAAAAATATTGTTCTTTAATGCCTCCTTATTTTAATGTACTCATAAATTCAGGGGGAGTTTAGGAGATAAGAGATTTGTTTTAACTTGAAACCATACTAATAATAATTGTTTTGCCATCATCAAAAAGGGGGAGATTGTTTGAATAGTTGCTATTTGAATGATTTATATTTGTGCAACTTATGTAGTTTTGATGATTCCAAACATTATTGTTCAAATGTATAGTTATCTCCTATCAATTTCAGAAGATTTGCACTTGCTCTTGTGTGTACTAACATTTCAGGAAAATCAGACTCCAGACTACGAAAACTTCAAATCAAATTCAACATGAGAAATTTTGTTTATTTGAAGTTTGTCTTTTCTCTGAATTAATTTTGAAAGGGAGTGATTGTAATTGAGTGAATAAAATCTTACACACACAAATAAGGAGATCTTGAAATTCTATACTAATCGTACAGGACGATATTTATCGTACTGGACGATCTGTCAGTTATCTCCTATAGAGCATTTGGAACGAATAGGAACTTGCTTGGAAAATTTTTTTCTAAGTCCTATTCGTCCAGGACGAATTTTAATATCGTCCCGGACGATGGGTTCTCTGTAAACTTTCGTCCAGACAAATTTTCCATCGTACTAGGCGACCAGTGCTCTGGAAAATTTTCGTCCAGACGAACATAAATATCGTACCGGACGAACAGCTCTCTGGAAAATTTTCGTCCAGACGAAACAAAATTATCGTCCGCGGCGATTGGTCCTCTGGAAAATTTTCGTCCAGACGAAATAAATAATCGTCCAGGACGATCGGCTCTCTGGAAAATTTTCGTCCAGACGAACATATTTTCGTCCAAACGATAAACCGACTTAGAACAGTTTTCAGCAGTTTCTAGAACCGACCTTGTAATAACCGTTCGTACTGGACGAACCTAGTTCGTACAGGACGATCATCTGTACGAAGTCATTTCGTACACATATACAAATTGGGTCGTTTCAGATCGTTTAAGTAAAATCGTCTAGGACGATCCAGGATCGTACGGGACGATCCACTGCGTACAGAATTGAAAATATGCAGTTTTTGGGCGGTTTTTCATGTCTTTTGTATAAATAGTCCAAATTAGACTGCCACCCAATTTTTTTTTTCGTTTGATCTTCGTGCCTATTGAGAGAATAGCCAAGGAGAGAGTGGAAGAGTGCTTTCAAAGGAGGATTCCTACCATTGGAGCGAGAAGGCTTCACTTGGATTGCTAAGGTAAGAGTCTCTACTTGTGAAATTGGATTTCTTCACTCTTTTCTTTCTTCCTTCTAGATTCTTGTGAGAAGATCATTCAAGAAGGTCCGGTTCTCTGCCGACACTTGGAGAGTGTGAACAGACGTGGGTTCTCTGCCTACACTAGGAGAGTGTAAAAGGAAGAAGGTTCTCTGCCTACACTTGGAGAGTGTGAACAGCCGTAGGGTTCTCTGCTCACACTAGGAGAGTGTGAAAGGACGACGGTTCTCTGCCAGCACTGTGGATTGTGTAAAAGGATGACGGTTCTCTGCCGCACCGGGTAGTGGTGAAAAGAGTGTTTTGTACAGGCTTCTCCGCCTTGCTGTGGGTGCTAAAGGAGAGTCACTTTGTGGTATTAGTGCAATACTCAGAGGGTGCCTTTGAGGAGTGGATGTAGGTATGGTTATAGACCGAACCACTATAAATCTGGTGTCATTTACTTTATTGCTTTTACGTTTCCGCACTTTAAATTTCAGTTTTAACAACACTGTGGTTGAAAAACATTTTTCTATAAACTTTAAAAGAAAATTTTATTTCGGTTCAACTTTATCATTAAGAGGGTTTAAAATTTTTTAAAACTACCAATTCACCCCCCTCTTGGTAGCCGTGGGACATTTACTTAGGCTTAACAACCTAATTACTGGACTCAACAAACTAGTCCCTTCCAAGCAAAGTAAAATGAAAATGACCAAACTGACTCCATTGCCTTCTAACTTCCCATGCCACCATATGAGATGGTAATTCATTACCAAATACTTTGATTACCAATGAATTCAACAATTTGTTTGAATTTGAAATTTCAATCTCTTCACACAATCTCATTGCTTTTCCATCCTCCGACAATACCATATCTTTTTCTTTAAAGTCTAGCTTGATGTATGGTTTCTTACTCCAAGGATTAACATCCACTTCCTTCATAGCTCTCTTTGGCATTTCATCAATCACCTTTTCCACACCATCTTTCCTCACAAACTATCATTCTGATGAAGATTTTTATTAACTGAAATAGGTGAATTTAAATTTATCACACTGTGTCCAGGGATTGCATTTGAATTCCCAAATCTATTAACAAAAATTTTCATCCCGTAGGACGAAGAAGAAGGATAAATCGAATTTATAACCATTGAGCTTTTCACCAATTTTGGAGTAACTGATTCAAAATTTTCATCAATAGATTTACCTTTTCCTTCCACATGAATGATCTTCTTAGGTGCAACATCTAATACTTCCTTTATCACCAACACTTTGTGCGAACACTTGTTCACAAAGTTGAGATCTTTCTATTTAGAACAAGCCATCAGACAATTATTTCCACCCAAAATTTAATATTTGGTACCTCCAATGGAATCTTATCGCTGAAGCCAAAGATGGCCAGCGACCATCTTCCGCCATCTTCCCCACCAAAACTTGATAAAAAGGAATGAAAACTAGGAGAAATAATTTGAAAATTCAAAAACATTCTCTCTCTAAACGGCAGCTTCTCTCTCTAAATGATAGCTTCACTTTCTAAACTTTAGAATTCAACAAAAGTGTTGATCTTGTGTCTTTGTTAGTGGTCAAATATTGGGAGGATAAATGAGTTTTTTAGACGAAATGCAAATTGCATTTAAGAGTAGAAAATAACTATTACAAGCTTGAAAGTAAATAAATCTACAAGTTCCCAATCCAAATAAAAAATAGGAACCTTATTTATAAGCAAATAAACATATGAAAAAGTTATTTTCCAAAATACATCTATCATAATGGAAATAAGTTCCACTCCTTACATTAAAACAAATGGGGTGATGGAAACACCAAATGTTAAACAACCTAAAAGGTTGGTTAGTATGACAGAGTTCTCAAATAGGTAAAAATTGAAAACTAGTAAGAATCTCAAATTCCATTATTATAATTTCATAATAAAAATAAAAAACTAAGTAGAAAATATTAAAAATCTTGCAGCCAAATTGCCACAACAAACCCTTTAAGACTAATTCTATTACTATATACCAATAAAGTGAACACCCAAATTAATGTAGCATAATCCTCTAACCCCACTAAACCTAGATAAGTCTTCAAAAACCTTAAATAGCTTAAGCTCCATGCTTTGATTAAACTGCCTTCCCCTAAGAAACCAAAAAAGGGGAAGACTCACCACCACCATGACTCATTAAAATAAACTTTCCTTTTCCTTGGAATGTCTTCAATAGGACCTAAGGATTTAAGTTCTTTAATACATTTATGTTTTACACTTAAATAACTTATAACCTTATTACAATTAACAAGATTAGGAGACTATGAATTTGTGAAAGGATCCTTATTTTTGAAGTAAATAAGATTAGAAAAGTTGATCCCAAAATCTTCCGTCTTTTGCAGAGACAAATATTCAGAATCATTCATGTTGAGAATAGAATCATGAAAATGAACATCAACTTCTTTCAAAAAATGTTCAGCAGGCACTTAAGAATAATAAATCTCCAAAGAAATTTTACCTCGACCAATAAAACTATCTACAAAATCATCTCCAACTCTAAAATCTTATGTTAGAATGTCTTTAACAGCATCATCAACTAAAACAACCTTTCAGCTAGTATAAAATTAGATTCACAAGCATTTGTTAAATAAGAGATGGCTCAATTAACATATCAATTTGTATCCCAGGATCAACAACAATAGTTTGTTCAACATCAATAGATGCATCCGAACCCTTACACAAAGAATGGTTACCTATATTATTCAAAATATTGTAGTTAATTAGAGATAGATTAGCTACCGACACTTTAATTATTAGTATAAGAACTTCATGAACCAAGGAGTCCAGAATAAAACTAGGAGCGGATCCCTTAGCAATATTCTATATAACATTACCAGAAGAAGGTCTACCTTTAATAGTATAAATTCCTTTTTTTCCCAAATTTGACATGGACCCATGACCCATACTTATAATTATTTTTACCAACAATAGATTCAACAACTTCATAATTAATAATATATGAATTAGATTTCTCTATTCTAGAAGAGCCTCTACTATGCCCAAAAGGGACATCTAGACAATCATAATCTCTATGGCCAATTCTACCACATTAAAAGAAAAATGTAGATATTTTTTCATATTCAAATTTCTTAAAAAATCGGCTAGACAAAACTTCAACCCAAACCCACAATGGAAGTTGCTTATCTCGAATTATTCAAAAACATACTCTTGAATATTCTCTCTCCTTCCACATTGAAACATGTTACAATCATTCATTAATTGTAAACCAACCATTGAAGTTATCCATGAAACATTAATTTTATTCTAACAATGTAAGGAAAGTTAGGAATTCTAACCCAAATTTGAGATGACAAGCCCTTAAAAGATGAAGGTGAGAAATTAAGAGACCATTTATAAAGACCAATAATATGCCCATGAACATACCATTGTCCACCACTCAAGATGATTCAACTGATTTTGAAGCTTGGAATGAGAAAAGAATCCAACCCAATCCAAGAATTATTATATGAAAATGTCCAAATTATTTCCACTACTTACATAATTTAGAACTAATTAAAAAAATGAAATATTATAGCCAAATACTTTCGCCACCAAAGCATTTTAAAGTCTCCTAGTATTAGCCATTTCATTTTGAACAGTTAAGTTAACAACCAACCCATCATCCATAAACATAGAATCAAACTCAGAATGAATAATTTTAATATATAACTGAGTTCTCCAATCACTTTGACTATTGAGGTAATCATCAATGTTCCCCAAAATGACCTCATCATTCTTTCCATTTATTCTAAGACAACCATCTTCTATAGTAATGCCACTATCAGTAAAGTGAATATTTTTTTTATATAAGAATTATTAATAAAACTAGATTCTAAAAGATAATCTTTAGCCAAAGCATCCCCATTACTTTTTAAACTCAATGCTAGTTTTTCCTCACAAAAAATTTATACTAGAAGAAGGCGAGGCTTTTGAATCGTTAGCAGTAGATGGAAAATTCAAAGGTTTAAAAATTTTTTCCCTAGAAGATTGATGATTATCAATCTCAGAAATAACATTTTTCCCTTTACCAGAGATAAGATCCTTTTTCTCAGAACAAGAAGAACCGTCTCGGATAACTAATAAAGCACCTTTTACATATTATTGGCAAGAAGGAGGAACCAGAGTTACATTAGAAATACCAAATATGTGACTTAATCTTAAACCAGTATGAAGGTTAGAAACAACCTAATGGTTGATCATTGATGGAGACGAGACTCCAAATGGCCAGTTACCATCTACAATCAGACCTGAAGAATTGGAGAAAAAAATGTAAGTGAGGAATTCAAAATGGAAGCATTTACACTTTCTAGGCTAAAGGGAGTTTGAGAGTGCATTTATACAATCCAGGAAACATTTGAAATAACTTTTAGTCTTGTATTTTCTTTATATGTAAAAAATAAACTATAATTAATTTTCTTTACATTCCATTTTTATCTAATTCAATAGCTTTGGGATAAGTATGTTAATCCAATGTTAGTAAAAATGTAGACTCGTATGCTTTGAAAGCGAAATGGATGTTTTCAATGATACTTGATCTTAACTTAATTCTTATAGTGGGCATGTGTGTGTATAATATATCACATTGATGGAGGAATGTAATGTTTAAATACATAGACATATGATTGTGGCAATCCAGGATCACTAACTAGTAATTTTTAAGATAATAAACATTGTTGCTTGAATTTTTACTTCTCCTAGCATATTTACTGGATATTATTTTTTTGCATATAATAACATTTTAGGTACATAAAACACTGCTCAAGATTTAGTAAGACTCAAGTTTGGGTAGAATTTGATGTCTTTCAGAAGTGCCCATATTTTTCATTTTCCCTAATTTTATGTTTCGTGAATTTGGCCATGTAAGGGTGCATGCTAAATTGGCAACCGTGCACACACACACAGGGGTGTGAGAAAAATTGAGCTTAATTTTTTTGAATTAATCGCACATATGATTAAAATCATATTATTATTATTATTATTATTATTATTTTCTAGGGAAAACCCATGAAGGTGACTACGCGTTGATTAAAATTCAAAATTACAAGATCCTTAAAGGGACCTCAAGCTTTAATACTGCTCAGAAGAACTACAATAAAAAAGAAAACAAAAAATCCTAAAGCTCAAGTTCCCTACTAAGGCAAAATACATAGAACTTAGGTACAATCTATGGTGCAAAAGAAAGGGCAATCAAAAAAATAGCGAAGCGAAGGATAAAACCGTTCAGCACCAGTTTCCTGATCCAAAATTGAAAGAGGCACAACCTGCACAAAAATAATCCTGCAAAAAAGGAAAAATCATAGCAACATAAGCATAATAAAGACCAACATACCTAAGGCAGAGAGTAGCAAAAAGGAACAGGTAAGGTTCTATCATCATAACCATGCTTCGTCCAAGAAGCCAAAGACCTCAAAAACATCCAATTAAGCAGGCACTAGAAAAAGGGAGGAAAGACCAGCCAGCTAATATTACAACACCAACAAATAAAAATAAGCCCCTAAGAAGAAAACTCCATCTATCTCAAATACCCCAACAAACCCCAAAAAATAGCAATCCATATCCAACCATTATCCACCACCCCAAGATAATAGGGAACACCACCTAACACCCAAAAGTCCCAACAAATGGAAGCCCAATACTCCACATATAGAGAAGAAACCACCAGCAAACAACAGAACAAGATAGAAACTGAGGCCAGGAATTAGACACATAGAGGAAAAAATCAATCAAAACAAACCAAAAGAAACCAATAATGTTAGTAGTGCTCGGACTAAAGGAGCTCAGGTTAAAATAACAAATGCAACCATCATAGGTAAAAACCAGATGCCGCTCCATCCAGCCCCCCAGGGCCAGCACATAGAAGGGACCAATCCAGCAGAAAATAGAGAACACCAACCAAGGTAGCAGTATCCCCCAGTCTAAAGCCACCACCTTTAGAATAAAAAAAACTAGCCCATAAACACAGTACCTTGACTCAACACCCTTCACAGAGAATAATAAATCTCCAATCCATCGGTGAACGAGCAGAAACAAAACCACCCTCAGGCCCAACAAAAACCAAACCCAGCCAACAGAGGAAGCAAGGTTACCAAATGCCACAGAGTAAATCCAAACCAAAACCATGGAGAGGAGAGAAATAAGCAGGCACCTAAAAAAAGAAGGGTTACAATCATTGCTCCACCCAAACACTTAGCACAAACTAAATTGAATCATAACAACTAGAAAAACAAAACCAAAATCCTTCATGCATGAAACCAGCAAAATGACAAAAAAGAAAACCCCCAGCCCAACATGAAGCAAGAAAGCCAAACCAAAACAAATTAAGATCTAACATAAGGGTAAGACAGAGCATCCAAATTGATGAGACCTCTAAGAGGCATAGGAACATTGACATCCATGATGTCTGTAAAGCAATCAGACCCAGAACCAAGACAAGCTAACCACTTAGCAGTAGCATTGGCTTCCTTAAGAACATAAGAAGTGTCAATGTAAATGAAAACCATTAACTGCTAATATCTCTTATGATATAAAAAAATTAAGAGTCACACATTGAATCCATCCTCTTAAATAAGCATTAAATATTAAAGGAAGGCTCCAGCTCAATAGTAATAGCAGTAATATCAAGAGACAAACAACATCTTAACCTATAGAGAATGGTAGAAAAAAATAGCCAAATGGATATTACCCATGAAAGGTACCATAAAGGCAAGAATTAGATTACCATAGCCATCTCTGATGATGCCACCACACCCCAAATGGTTATTCTCATGCACAGTAGTCACATTGAGCTTGAAATAGCAAATCTTCGGTTTAACCCAGCAAATCAGACGAGGAGAAGAAAGTTGCAAAGAATTTTGAAGCTTGATACCAAAATTAGAGGCTACATGATAACAATTTTTAAAACTATTTAAGATATTAAATTGACAGAACACAAATTAATCAATTTATCTTTCACATTATTAATAACCCGGCATGAATCCATTTTAATACCATTAAATAAAGAGTTGTTTCTTTCCAACCAAAGGTACCAAAAAATAAGGGAGCAAGTAACATTTCTGATATGACCTTTAGAGTTCATAAACCAAGCCTTGATAAGATTATTAATGGATAAGTTAACATTAAAAATATTTAATTTGAAAATATCATTAAAATAAAACCAAATTTTATCAGCTATAGGGCCAGACAAAAAGACGTGATGCATACTTTCAACATGGAAATAGCATTAGAACTTAGAGGGAAGAACAAAACCCCTTTTAATCAAATTGTCTTTCGTAGAAAGAAATCAGTGAAGCATTCTCCAAATAAAAGTAGAAACAGATAAGGGAATACTTTTGTGCCAAACCATAGAATAAATGGTATCCACCTCTTTCCTCGTTATAAAAAAATTCAACGCATCTTTTAATCTAAACAAACCATCACTAGCCAGATTACATAAAAGAACATCATTAGTGTCAAAGTTAAGAGGAAGAGTAAGGATTTTCTGAACAATACAATCCAGAAGAACCTTAGCAAGCTTGTCAAAATCCCAACAATTATCGTTGATAAAGTAACTAACCTTAACCGCAGCAGAAGAGGAAGAATTAATAAGAGAATCAATAGAGCACGAATTAAGCAATTGATCCTGCCAAAAGAAAATATTGCCACTACCAAGGCCCCAAGAAAGAAGAGGCTCCACTTCCCACTTGACCTTACACATCCTCTGCCAAACTTTAGAATCTCCAATATTAAAAACACAAGTGGAAGGGTGCTTACCCACACAATATTTAGAGTACATAAATTTAGCCCATAAGAACACTTTGGCATGAAAAGTAAACCATTACATATAAGAAAAAGCCTTAGCAAGATCACCCATGCTTTTACAGCCAAGCCCACCCTCATTTAAAACCCCACAGCATTTGTCCCAAGTAGCCCAAATTTTTTTTTATTAATTGAAGCACCTTTCCAAAAAAATTTGTTAATGATAGTATCAATTCTATTGCAAACCAATTTAGTGGGGGGGGGGGGGGGGGGTTTGAAAGAATAAATAGGAAGAGAACAAAGCACACTTCTAATAAAAGTTAGCCTACCCCCAAAACTCAAGAAATTGGAATCCCAGGAGAGAAGCTTATTCTGCACAAAAGTAATTAAATCATTAAATAAAAAGGACTTATTTCTGCCTTTAAACAACGGAATACCAAGATACTTAATAGTTAAATGACTATGCATAAACCCAGTCTTCTCTTTAATGGCCGAGGTCCGATCCATATTCATATTATTAGAAACAAGAAAACAACATTTGTGATTGTTAAGAGATAAACCACTAACCAAGTTAAACTCATGAAAAAATTCCATGAGTTTATTAAAATGATTACGGGAAGCATCCATAAAAATGATAAAATCATCAACAAAATAAAGATGCAAAATCAGAAAACCACCCCTAGTTCTAAAATAAAATTGGGGTTGAGATGCAAACAAGTGAGCAGTACTTCTAGAAAGGTAATCAACAACAATAATGAACAGAGCAGGGGACATAGGGTCACCTTGCCTAAGACCATGAGAAGATTCAAAAAAACCAAAGCTCTTACCATTAATAATCAAAAAGAAAAAAGGACACTCAATGCAACTTTTGATAAGGTCAATGAAGGTCAAGCTAAACCCAAATAAATGCATAATATTATAGATGAATTGCCAACTAATATTATCATAAGCTTTGGAAATGTCCAATTTAAGAATGGAATTACCTCCCCTAACCTTAATGTCCAGATCAAGGCAAAATTCCTGAGCCAGCAAAATATTATCAGAGATAGCACGACCTTTAACAAAACTCATTTGGAAGGGTGAAATAATCTTAGGAAGAATATTAGTTAAACGAGACATAAAAATTTTGGGAAGCAGCTTACTAAAAAAGGTACAGAGACTAATAGGTCTGAAATCATTCCAACTACTATCATTAATCATTTTAGGAATAAGAACAATAGAAGTAGATGAAAAAAACTTAGGTATAGTATTACCCGCAAAAAATTTCATAACCGCAGCAAAAAAGTCATCCTTAATAATATCCCAACTTTTTTGAAAAAAATTAGTAGTAAAACCATCAGGGCCAGCCACTGAGGCATCATTCATATTGAAAACAGTCTCTTTAAGTTCCTCAAGAGAAGGATTGGCAGCAAACATATTATTATCCTCAACCAAAATGATAGAGGGAATAATATCAGGGTTAGGGATCTGACTAGGAATAAACACCTTATTCAGTCTTTCCTGAAAATGATGAACCGCCAACATGGCAATGTCCTCATCTTCTTCGATAATAGAACCATCCTCCCGATTAATTTTATTAATAGAATTAGTAGCACATTTCCTTTTAACCAAAGCATGAAAGTACTTAGTGTTATTGTCACCCTCCAACAGGTGTTTAGCAGCATCTTTTTGTTTCCAAAATGTTTCTTCTTGAGCCTGAAGTTTAAAAAGACTATCCTTAGCCTCTCTAAGAGAAGAAAAATTCACATCGGAAGAAAAGCTTTGACAGCTAAGCTCAAAATTTTCACCTTATTTTTAGCATTTAGGATACTAGTAAAAATATTTTTAAAAACATGATGGTTCCACCAATTTAAAAACTTGCTTAAGTCTTTTTAGTTTAAACCAAAATCTTTTCATACCCAAAATAGAGTTATCAGGATGTAAAACATCATTTTATTTATCACTCACAACACATAAAAAAGAATCATGCTGAATCCACATATCCTAAAATCAAAGTTGGGGAACAACATTCACATCCGAGCCTTCAAAACAAGCAATAAAGAAGAATGATTAGATAGAGTATGACTCAGATGCTCAATGGAAGTAGAACTAAAGGAATTAATCCAACTATCATTAAATAAAATATGATCCAACCTTTGCCAAAGTTGACCTCTATTCCAAGTAAACTGATTGCCAGCAAAACCAATGTCAATAAGATTGCAATCCAAAATCATATAATTAAAATCATTCATAGAATAAAAATTGGGAGTAGATCCCCCAGAATGCTCAGAAGCATTAGAAATGGTATTGAAATCACCCCCAACTAACCAAGGACCAGGGTTAATACTATGAAAATCAGTTAATTACTCCCACAAAACCTTTCAATTGCCATGGGAAGAAGCCGCATAAATAAAGGAAGCACAACACTTAACATTAAAAACATCAATATGACAATGCACAACTTGAGTAAAATTACCAAGAATTTCAATATGGATAGGGTCTTTCCAAAACACCCATATCTTACTCGCACAATTAGACAATGCATGCTTAAAGCCAAGAAATCAAGCAGTGCTAAGTAAATTAGAAGCATTAATAAGAGGTTCAAGAAAAACAAGATAAGAAATACCATGAATACGACAGAGATTCTTAACCCTCCACCGAGAGGAACCAAAACCAATTCCACTCACATTCCAAATAATAGCTTTAAACAAAAAAAAAACAAAAATTAATGACTAGTTTGTACACGAGTATTTCTACCAGATTGTATTACAAGATTCGTAGTTCTACCCGAATGTAGAACCTGGTTTTTGCTCTTCCTACCATGTTTCCATTGGACTTTAACAAAGCTAATGTCAAGGTCATCTTTAGCAAAGAATTTGGTAGAAAAAGACAATTCATCGTTATCAGTAGAAGCATCATAGTTGAGATGAGATTAGGGAAGGGGACTTACAGTCATGATTCACCTCTAAGCCATCACCCTTAGGAGAGAGTTCACCCTCCTCCAATAATTCTTTCCCTTTCGTGACAAAGCAAATTAAACCAAGACCTGCATTTTTAGATTCAACAAAATCCTTTTCACATTAAGGTGGATATTGTTAAGAGAGTTGCTACTAGCATGTTTTACATTCTTGCAATTTATATAGTTTTGATGATTCCAAATATTATTATTTTATGTGTAGTTATCTCCTAACACTTTTTGGAAGATTTATTTTTGCTCTTGTGTGTACTAACATTTCAGGAAAATTGAACTCCAAATTATGAAGACTTCAAATCGAATTCAACATACAATAATTTGCAAATTGAAGCTTTAAATTATTTTTTGAATTGAGAGGGAGTGATTGTAATTGAGTGAAAAAAAACACACACACATACTTAAGGAGCTCTTACAAAATTTGTACTGATCGTATGGGACGAACCAAGTTCATACGGGATGATCAGGTCAGTTATCTCCTCGTAGGAGCAATGGAACGAACTGGAGTTGAGGAAATTTTTCTAAGTCCTTATCGTCCAGGACGAAATTATTTTTGTCCCAGGACAAGTTGGGCTCTGTAAAAATTTCGTTCAAACAAAATCTATAATCATACTAGGATGAATTCTTCTCTGTAAAAGTTTTGTCCAGACGAAATCCAAATCGTCCCAGGAAGAATTCTTCTCTGTAAAAATTTTGTTCAGATGAAATTCATTATCGTGCCAAGACGAGTTGCTCTCTATAAAAATTTCATCCGGACGAAGTCCTATTCGTCCCAGGACAATGTGAACCGACTTACCAAAGTTGGTTACATCCTGCAGTTATTTAGGAAACGACCTATGGTATAACTGATCGTACCGGATGAACTTAGTTCGTACGGGACGATGATCGTGTATGAATATAGTTCATACCAATATTCTTTTGGAACATTTCCGACACTTTAAGTAAAATCGTCCAGGACGATTGACGATTGTACGGATGATTCATTTCGTGCTGACTTGAAAAATTTGTAGTTTTGGATGATTTTTATTGTCTCTCCTATATATAGTCCAATTTAGACTACCACCCAATCTTTTTGCTCATTGATCTTCGTGCCAATTGAAAGAAGAGTTAAGGAGAGAGTGAGAGAGTGCATTCAATGGAGGATTCCTACCACTGGAGTGTGAAGGCTTCTCTTGGTGTTCAAAGGTAAGAATCTTTACTTGTGATTTGGGATTACTTCACTCTTTTCTTTCTTCCTTCTAGTATTCTTGTGAGAAGATCTGTCTAGGAGATCCAGTTCTCTGCCGACACTTGGAGAGTGTGAACAGCCGCGGGTTCTCTACCCACACTAGGAGAGTGTGAAAGGATGATGGGTTCTCTGCCCACACTGGGAGAGTGTGAAAGGACAAAGGGTTCTCTGCCCACATTAGCAGAGTGTGAAAGGACAAATGATTCTCTGCCAGCACTGGGGATAGTGTAAAAGGATGACGGTTCTCTGCCACACCGGGTAGTGGTGAAAAGAGTTTTGTAAAGGCTTCTCCGCCATGCTGTGGGTGAAAAAGGAGAGTCACTAGTGGTATCAGTGCAATACTTGGAGGGTGACTCCGGGGAGTGGATGTAGGTCTGGTTTTGACAGAACCACTATAAATCTGGTGTTATTTACTTTTCCACTTTTTATTTTGTTTATCATTTACAACTTGTGGTTGAAAAATCTTTTTCTAAAAAATTCACTAACAATTAAGTTTTAATTTCCAAAGTTTAAAAAGAGGGTTCAATTTTTTTAATTACCAATTCACCCCCCTCTTGGTTAGCCACTAGGACAGAAGCTTAGGTTTAACAACCTAATTCATTGTGAATGATTCTCAATCGATATTAGCAACATTATCTTCCTGATTAAGATTAGAGCAAGAGACATCCTCAACCATAACAAAATTATTAGTATTTAAAGAGCAATTAGTAAATGGCACAACATCAGCAATAACATTTAAAGATGAGAAAACATTTAACCCTTCACCACCCTTAGATGTCCCATCCAAAATATAAGTGCTAACGGCTTGTTCAAGAGGAATAGCCTCCAAAAAGGTGGGATGAATAACATGAATAGTTAACGGGTCATTATGTAACAATAAAGGATCATCAACCTTAGATGAAAGCACATCAACCATCTTAGAATTATTACCTTCATTCTCAATACCCTGCAAGTTAATATTCTTATTAGCTACCTCCTATTGAGATTGTTTGGTTTCCATTTTTTCTTTGCGTAAGTGAGGGTGAAACCTAAAACATTCATTAAATCCATGACCATGAATTTTACAATGAGAACAAAAAATTGGAAAATTTTTAAAATCAACTTTTTGGAAGTAACCATTTATCTCAAAGCCTAACCACACCTCACCAGGGTGTTTCTTAGAAACATCAAGTTCAACTAGCACCCGAGCAATAGAGGGCCAAGAAATAGATGCCGTGGCTTGATCAGTTTGTAGTGGTCTTCCAAATATTGAAGCAAGCCAAAACAGAATTTACGAATTGAAAAAATGTAGTCTCAAATTAGGGAAATATATCCAAACTGGCGCTATAGGAGATTCGTCCTTCACATCAAATTTTGGAGTCCATTTGATAAGGTGCATTTAACTTCCTTGAATATAGTAAGATTTTTGCACAAAGATCCTATTATAATAAAGATCGTTGGATATTTGTATCGCAACATGGCGCGGATCTAATAGACCGACATGAAATGAACCAGTCAACTTCAAGCTAGCGAAAAACTTATGGATAATGTCTAGATTCGGGTCCATCAAAGCAAATTTACCTATCAAAGTAAGAGAAAAAGGAGCAGCTAACTGGGAAACCACAGAGTCATCTAAAAGAAGTGCCGGACAACCCTTAAAATTCAAATGCACAAAGTTAAGCTTAGAAGCAAAAGCAGAGGAATTGAAAATAATCTCCTTAAAGGAATGAAAATGACTATTATATGAAGAAACATTCAGGAGGGAAAGATGACGACGGACTCATCATCTCCCAAACTAAAAAACTGAAATAAAACTCAAACTAAGGAAGCGTAGATCCACGATAAAGCTCGCGGGATAGAACTAAAATAAAAAAACCAAACCAGAAATCCAGAGATCCATCGAAAATGAGTTCTCGTGGAGGAACCCTAAATTTCCTCAGAGTCGCTAGAGAAAATGAGAGCTCAGTCACGCTGAATTTGATTACAATCATATTATATGATTTGTTATACATAAAAATTGGGTTAACAGCTAATTGAGTAATTAATATTAAAAAATTTATCATATTATAAGATAAAGAATGTATTGTACAATTTATTTCCATCAAGAAAGCCTAGCCACTAGATAATTTAAGTAAGTATTTTATAAAATTGATTTTGTACTAATTATATTGTACAATCCTAATCATATTATATGATATTTAAAATCTTGCTTAAATTATCACTATGATTAGTTAACAAAATAAAGGTTTAGTAAATATGGCTAATTATGTTGTATGACGAAGAACATATCGTATGATTGACATAGTTGAAATTTAGTCACCCAAATATCGTACCAGATGAAAACCTTGATTTTTGAACTAATCATATAGTATGTTGTTAGCCCTTGACATTTGAACTTAATATAATGTACAATGTTAGTTGTATTACATGATAGACAAAAATGATTTCCAATCATCCTAGTAATGGTTTTGTATGAGAAGAGTTAATTTGAACTAGTAATATCGTACAAACTTACAAATGTAATGTATGATAAGTATGAAGAATTTAAGTAGTTTGTCTAAATGACTATTCCAGCATACTAAACAAACCTTTATTTATTAGCTAATTATATTGTACAAACCCATATCGTATAACATGAATAGTGACAAACTAATTGAAAATTTTAGATTTTTTGAAGCCTTGTACTTAAAAAAGTCAATGACATATTTTAAAAAGACTTTTGGATATTGAAGGAAATCTGAGGGAGAATTATCTAGAGAGCTTTAGGCATAGAGAGGGAGAAGGTGAGATTGTGCGTAAGAGACAAGGAGTGTTTGGGGTGTTCACATGGTTGCTCAAGGCAAGCCTGCACCTTGTTTCCTCTAGTTTTCATGGTGAGTTCTTCGAGATGATTTGGGAGAGAAACTTCAAAGTTAGGGTTAAGGGTTCTCTACCTTAACTATAAGCATGAAAAAAGATTGATTTTTCTCTACCAACACTAGGAGGGAAAGAAAGAGTTCATGGGTACTATTCCTTCACTAGGAGGGTGATAAAAGATTAAAGGTTTGAAGCCGTGACTAGGAGGGTGACATAGTTTTTGATTCTCCACCACACTGGGTTTGGTGAAAGTAAATTTTGTAAGGGCTTCTTCTCCTTATTATGGAGGCAAATGAAGAGTCACTATAGTTTTAGTGCAATTCCCAAAGAAGAGGACTTCATGGAGTGGATGTAGGTCAAGGATGACTAAACCACAATAAAAGTTTTATTGTGTTTTTACTAATTTTCTCTTTTCTACATTTAAGATTTTGCACTTTATATTTCCTACAATAATTTTATTTCTCATTATAAATTATATTGTTTAATTTGTGTTAGAAAGTAACTTCGTATTTCTCTTGATGTTTTTGTGCTTCAAAATTTAAATAAAACTATTATAAAGTTTTAAATTGCTTTCTCTTGTGTTAGTCACTCATCTAATTTTTTTTAAGTTATTATCCTACATAAGACAAAAAGAAGTGTTTTTATTATAGTATTTTTAAAGTACAAATTCACCCCCCCTCATGGCGTGCATAGGGATTATTTAATGAGTTATTATAACCTCCCCAAACTTCTAAGTGGTATAAGAATGGCTCTTGGAATTCATGATTTTAATTTAAATCTTCAATTAAAGATCTTTTGGTCCATTGTTATAATAAAAATATTGCATAAGGTTATTCTATTACACATCCATCTCTGTTAAAAAATATTCCTTTTAATATTTGAAAATTTTTCATGTCAACATTTCTGTAATCTATTATTTAAGAATTTGACATATGATTCAAATTGGGTTTTCACTTCCATCTCGAATAGTCAATGGAGTAAAATTGATGTCTATTTACTTAATGAATTCATAAGGATAGAGAACTCACTCAATTGAAAGCAAAATGTTTGAATAATTTTTTCTGTGAGTTGAAATCTGAAGATTATATGAGAGTGTCTACATGTTGTATGAGAAAGGAAATATGTGATAAAATGTACATCACATATGAGGAAAATTGTAAAGTTAAACGGTCTAGGCTGAACATTCTACTAAAAGACTATGAAGTATTTCACGTGAAACCTAGTAAGACTATCTGAAATGTACACTAGATTCGCTCATATAGTGACATCCCAGCATACATTTGGTAGAGAACTTTTTAATTCTAAAAAAATTAACCAAAATCAATGTTACCTATCTAGTTCTTATGATGCCAAGGACCTGTAATTTATTAATCCAAAAATTTAAATGTGTATTAGATTGATAACTTTCTTGGCTCGCTCAATGCATACAAGCAAGGCCTGAGTCAAAAATTACTTTATGCAGATACTAGAAAAAAGGAAAAGACTTTGGCCTTGAAAGCTAATGACTCAAATAGTGATGGATTCATAGCTGAGGAGGATGACATTACAATGATGCCCCTTAGTTCAAAAATTTCCTAAAAAGAAAGCAGATGCATCATCAACAATAGTGTTACAAAGGTAAGAATAATAAAAAATTTAAAGAGCCATCTGATATAATTTGCTTTGAATGCAAAAAACTAAGCCACATGCAAATTCAATGCCCCAACCTGAAAACACACCGAATCAAGGAGAAGGATAATGGAAAAGAAAACTTAAAAAAGGGGAAGCAATGAACAAAAAGTATTTTGGGTTGACTTTGCCTCAGAATCATCTAAACTAGATATCAAATTTGATAATAATAATCTCGATTAGTCAGATAAAGATTATAAATTGGTTGAAAAATATATCTCATGGTTAATGAAAATATTAATCACTCTGATCATGATAAAATTGCCAACTATCTTATGATAAACTATTTATCATAACTAAAAAAATTTATGATTTATATAGAAAGCTAAAAAAGATGTATGCTAGTTTAAATACCGATTTTTTTTTGCATCACAAATAAAGCATAACTATCTAATAACTGAACATTATGATTTAGAAACTAATCATGTATCTTTACTTATTGATTTTAATGTAATGAAATAAAAAGCATATTAATATAACCAATGCATATGAATCCTTGGAATCAAAGCATCTTGAGATAGAAAATTAATACTTTTGAGTAGAAAAAATGTGCATCTGAACTAAATTGCAATGAGCATGCATTAAAATTAGAAGTTCATGTCTCGAAAGTTTGAACTAGTTCTTAAAAGAAAAAAAAATCAATGCACTTGAACAAAATAGAACACCACCTACACTAACATTATGGTATAACCCCAAATCACTACTTGCATTATATACCCCTAGGAAAACGAACAATCCGTAGAATAAACTAGTCAATTCATTCCCTTGGGTTTGGTGTCATTCTTGTTCTATGCTAGGTCATATAGGCCACAATTGCATAATATACTGTATGACACATCTAGTGTGGAGGTCCAAAACACATACACCATAATATAGAATGGAAGCAAATTATTCATCAAGGCATAAGGTGGCACCCATAGTCACTTGGGCTCCCAAATTTAATATCTGATTGACATTATAGGAGTGTTCTCATAAAAAGCCTAATGAAAGTACATGGTACCTTGATAGCAGATGCTTAAGGAAATTAACTAGAGATTTAAAGTAGTTCAACATTCTAGGGGCTAGGTTAGAAGGCAAGCTCACATTGGGAGACAACACCACCTGGAAATTGATGGGATCAGGTACAATTAGAAACTCAAAGAATTTTATCATTGAGAATTTCATAATTTTTTTTTGAAGAAGTAATTACTGCATTTATAACTAAAAAAAAGGAACAGAGAAGCCTACAAAATACTTCTTACAAATTCCTCCTTTAATAATTTAATAAAGAAGGAACCTTATTCAAGACAATGTCTTCCCAACAGAAGAAAGAAATAAGAGCATAATTAGAACAAAGATCTGCTAACGTATTACAAGACCTTTCTATACAAATAAAAATCATATAATTAAAATCCTTGATAAAAGAAAAGTCTTTACTCCTTATCCACCTTTTTTAATAACCTTCTTTATGAACTTGATGATATTTGCATTGTCACATTCAATAATGATGCCCATATACTCAAACATCCAGTTTTTGATAACATCTTTAATTGCTTTTATAGCTAGTAGCTCCAATTGAGCTATATCCCAAGGAACACAAAGAATGCAAAAGCCAAAAGAAACCTACCTTTATGATCTCAGAAAATACCACCTATACCTTTTTTGTAAGATGGTAACAAGGATTCATCTACATTAAGTTTGATCCAATCGAGTGGAGGAGGATGTCAAATATCATTAAATAGCAAATGTTGATTGGCAACCAATCAGCCCGAGTTAAAAAAATTATGAACATTAGAAACAGATGCATGACTAACTGATTTAGCTTCAATAAACATTGAGCTCCTCTTAGATTTCCCATGAACCAATACATTCCTCTCCTTCCATGTAAAGAACACCGCATTGCAAAACAGATTCACCAAAAAGGAATTTTAAAGGTACAACCACTTACATCTATCTTCAAAGGAATTAAAATGGGACACCAAAGACACATTTATTTAAATGATGTTACACTTCAATAAGCTTCTTGCAATTATTGGCCACATGATCTAAGTCTTCAATCTCGTTATAACCTCTAGGACAAAGGTTATTAGTTTGCAATGTTCTATATGATAATGGCATTGTTAAATAATCTTCACCAAAAGTTCTCCACCCGAGCATTGAGCTTAGCATTCTTTATACATTTCCAGTACTCCTGTTCATGATGCATTTTCGCCACTAAAGCAGCAGCCAGAGCTGATAAAGATTTCCCATTATTTTTTTAAAATAAGTTCAATCCAGTCTTCATTAAGATTTGAATAAATTTCTATATTATTAACCAATTCCATAAGATCATTACCAAAATTTTTCTTTAATTCTTCAATATCCCATATTCCTTTCTAAATGAGATTGCTTACTATCTCTATTCCTTCATTGACATCTTTAGACACCACAGTGTTGTCCACATATTTATACATTTATCCAAGACCCGGGTATCTTTAAAGAGTAAAGTGAATCCATGATTAAATTTGAAAGGAGTAAAGGGAATCCAAAATACTCTAATGCTTTCCTCAAAGTCGGCCACCCCATGGAATCATAAGGCTATTCCATATCTATTTTAAAATAGACTAAACCTTTATGGGATTTAGAATACCTGAACTTATGAAATATCTCTTGAGCCAAGAATATAAGATCAGTTATAGAACTTCCTTTAAGGAAATCCACCTGCTCCTTAGAAATCTATTTTGAAATAATGCAAGCCATTCTGTTTAATAAAACCTTGGCTGCTTTTTTGTAAACAGTTCTACATAAGCTAATTGGTCTATAATTGGAAGGAGTAATTGGATTGCTAACTTTGGGAATCAACACTATAAGAGTTTCTTTCCAACTACACACATTTCAATAGAAGAAAAGAATTGGTGTAAAGCATTCCAAAAATCATCCTTTATAATGGTCCAATAGCGTTTAATAAAAGAATATGATATGCCATCAATCCCTAGAGCATTGTATCCCCCGATTTGTTTGATCATAATCTCCATCTAATGAGAATTCTTTGTTCAGTAGCCTTACATCCTCCTCTTCCCTACTCCTCCTAGGTCTAGGCCACCCGTCTAGAGCATAACTTCTTTCATGCCACTTCCCTTTGAAAAATTGGAGTAATACTTCTTCAATTTGATTTTGATCCTCCTCTAGACATCCATCTTCTCCTTTAATGCTAAAAATAAAGTTGGAATTTCTTCTTGCACTAGAAAAAGATCGAAGAAAGCTTGAATTACAATCACCCTCTACCATCCATTTAACCTTTGCACGCTGCCTCCACCAAGTGTTTAAACGATCTAAATTAGAATTTAACTCATTTATTTTGGATTTGAGTGACCAAATCTCTTCAACTAAAAGGCATCCATTATTCTCTTCTTTTAATTGAAGCTCCAAGATTTCTTTCTTAAGGGTATCCTTTTGCTGATTTAAACATTTCATCTTTGCTCTACTCCAATAAAATAAAGACTTCAAAGCTCTATTCAACTTGTAGTTTAGAATTTGAGAAAAGCTTCCATAAGTCTTCCTATTCCAAACATTCCTTACTATTGCAGTAAAGGTTGGAAAAGAAGACAAGGTATCCTCAAATGTTATAGAACTTTTAGCCATAGAACAAACTTCAAAAAGATTCAACATAATAGGGAAATGATCTGATACCACTCCTGGTTGGAAAAGAAGACAAACTTAATGTCGGCGAGTTAACAAAGCATCTGTCCAACCTTTTGCAGGAGCCCATCAGCAATGATTTGTTATTACACTATGTAAACTTTTGTCCAACAAAACCAACCTCATGAAGGTCATTGCAAGCTATCTTTGGAGATCTTTGTTCTAGAAGGATACTTCTTTGGGTTGGTTCAAATTTGTTGAACATTATAGATGGATTGTAATGGTTGGGCTTCTTAGCTTTATTGTTTTTTTTTTTTTTTAATTTTATGTTTTATTTACATAATGAGATTAAAGTTATGAAGTTTAGGATTCTTACTACTACTTATTTTATTCCTCTTTGGGATAACTGGATACTAACCAACCCTTTGGGTTGTTTTATATTTGGTGTCCCAATTACCCCGATTAGTTTAAAATGAGTAGTGGATCTTATCTTTGTCATGATATTCTACTATTGCAAATATTTCTCTTTTATTAGTTTTTTTTCTTTTTAATAAATGTTACATCCCATTTGTCTGGTATCCTTAGTTATTTTTATTTTTAGGTTGTAATATATTTTTTATTTTCCTTTTTAATGAAATTTGCGTTCTCTCAAAAAAATAAATAGATAAAAAAATAAATAATAAATAATAAAAAGGCAAGTGTTTTCCTCAATTCCTTCTGATTTCATTATGCTTGCATTATTTTATGGAAGATACAATGTTGGCTATCACTATTCTTGAACCATTGATGGGGACATTTCATTTTTTGTTTTCATTCATTTTTCCTTGGTTGATGCCAGAAATGCATTTATCAAGATGACATTTTATGGCACCTAAAGAAAACTTTCTTATTGTTTAGTTTGCCTTTTATCTACATCTAAAAATCAACCTTCCATATTCTTCTAGGTAACTCGAGTGTGGCATTATATTAAGTAAAATATTAATTTTGTCAATTACCACCCTTTATTTTTTCACTCTTAAAGTTTTTAATTTGTTTTTAGATTTTGAGCTTTTTTTAAGGTTTATTATTATTTTTTAAAATTTTGATATATATTCAGAAATATTCCATATATATATATATATATATATATATATATATATATATATATATATATATATATATATATATATATATATATATATATATATATATATATATATATATATCACATTACTTTAGATGTACTATATATAGACATCAGAATCTTGACCTTTTTCAAGATACATGTTGAACCTTTAATGCTATGATTATGAAAGGCTATGAAGCATGGCTAGCTAATGAGTCAGCCAATTGATTCTTTTTAAATAAATTTGATGTCTTCTCGAACATTTTTAATGTAGGATAGTTTGGTTAAATTCTTACTAAATTAATCTATGATTGGATTTTAATTAAAACACATTAAAGAACCACAAACCGATTGTTTTCAACTTTTAATTTGTTTTTAAAATTTGTTACTTTTAATGTAAAACATCAAATACATTATTTTAATTGTAAAACATATTTTACTAGACTTCAATATTTGAAATTCTACAAGAAAAATAAAGATCAAATGTAAAATTACAACAATAATCAAGATTCAAGCGAGAAAAAGGAATCTAACATGCATCACATTTGACATTTTTGTAAATCTTTTTCTTTTTTTTGTTGGATTTGTAACCCTGCCATATCTTATTGGTAAGCTAAGAAATAATTTCTCCTAAGCTTCTATTCATTATTTTACTATTTAGTTATTCATCATAATTATTTTGCTCATTATCTTCTAGCATTAAAAAGTTGTGCAAAACTATTTTACAACTAACATATTTATGAGTGAAAATGTTTTACATTAAAAAAGAAACATACCTTATAAATTGTAATAGATTAAAAATTCAATAGAAAACTAAATAGTTATCAAGCCTTGAATTTATTTCCGAGCTATAGGGTAACTACATACTTATGAAAGAAGGTGTGGAGAAATACGAGTGAAATCTCTCCCTTGTCAATACAATTGAGATATATAAAATTATTGGTCGTGTCACTCCTGCTCTCTATAATAAGATGAATGCTACTATAAGCATCACTTAAGGTTTATACTATTATACCCATTTCCTTATTTAGCTCGAGGATTTCTTATCTGATTAATTAATTCCAAGCAATATATTGAAATAACTTATTACTTCATGATATCTTATTTGATAATGGAGCTGTGAAACTTGGATGTTGACTTCTATGCACTAAGAATAAACTAAATTATCTTTACCATATTAATGGTTTTATCTAATTGTTTTCTTGTGAAAACTTCATGTTAACAATTGGACGAAACTATTAACATGATGTTAGTTATGCTAATTGTTAGAATTCAAGTTTGCTGATAGACATGAGCGATTAATGCAAACTAGTTATGGAGCTTATGTCTTTATAAGAATTGATGGAAATGTGTTCTAGCTCTCATATAGTACAAGGCCATGAGAGTTGGATCATGTACTACCTCTGATGGTCTTATTTAAGAATTATTAAGTCTTCTACCTATTTAAAAATGTTAAACTTTACTCCACTAGATTTGGGATGTTATTATGCTTCGCTTGCATATTTCAATCTTTCTTGAGTGGTATTAACTGGATTGTTAATGATACATTCCTTAATTAACTTTAAATTAAGCTCAAAGGACTAATTTGGTTTGAGTTTACAAGATAATTATCATTGAAATTTAAAATAAATCATTAATTTCACTTCCTTAAAAAAAAGCTTTGTGATTAGTTTTTGAAGATTACTTTCAGCTGTAATATTTTTTGGGGTTCAACTTTCAATTTTAAAATCGCTTAAATTGTTATTGAAGACTTTTAATTATTATATCTATTCGTTTAATTTTTTTTACTTTTTATTTGTAGATTGGCATTATCATGCTTAAAGATTTTCCACCCAAGAGCACCCAGATGGAGTAAACACCAAGGTTGCCACAATTAGCTATGGCCATCCAGGGGGTGAGCAAGACGTTAAACTCATCGTAGTCCGAAAACAAAAACCATAAACTCAGTTCCATGCCAACCATCAACAAATAAACAAACAACACTAATTGACCAACATGGGTTACAAAGGACCACCAATGGTAGCATGCCAAAGAAATAAGCCAAAATAACCAAGAAAACACCCACAACATATTTAGGTCCAAATCCCAAATAAGAATTCATTTATTTCTCAATATACAAAGTCTATGCTTGGTACACATTTTTAAATCACCAATATTAGTAATTTAAAGAATACTTAAATCTAAGTTATCTTGAGAATCCAAAACATCCTCAATATCATCATGTTAGTAGTCATTCCACATCACCACATTTTTCCCTAATTTATGAGCTAGTTGAGCAACCAAAGCCTCATTTGAAATAACAGATATTGTTACGTCCAAAAGAGGAACATTAATATTTTTCATGAAACCCACAAAGGAAGAAGGAATGTCCAAAACCATAGAAGCCATGCAACTATAAATAGGAAAATTCTCAACAACATAAGACACACATTCAAGGTCAGATGGGTTCAAAAGGGTAAAATTATTGGAATGCAGTTTGTTGAGGTTTAGGTAACTTCCCAAGAGGATTTTGGGTTTGGGGTTCAAGGGTGTTTTAGTAGTCAATTTGTGCAATGGTTGTCAACTTAGACCATTATAAGGTTCAATATATTCAAAGCATAATCATGAATGGTTATTAAATGCCTAATATAGAAGTATATGTCTTGGATTGGGTAATTCAATATTATTTATACATATGAAGGTTTCATATTCAAAAGGATCCATAGGCCAAATGAGATCAACATAAGTCAATAATAGTCTACCAGAGAATCAAATGAGGTTAAATAAATGCAATGATGATTTTGAATATATTCAACTAATTTCCATAAGTTTCTGAGGTTTTCTAATAGAACTGCTCAAATTTTGAACTAATCACCTTTAAAAAACTTTAAATTTCTAAGATTTATCTTAAAATATTAAAATTAAGAAAATTTTAATCACTGTTTTAAATTAGAGTATTCTTAAGGGATTCAACTCTCTTAAAATGTAACTAAACATAAGGATTTACCTTTATGGAGAAACTATAACTTCTTATTAAAATAAAACCTATCTTATTCTAATCGGATCTGGGAAAGATCTCTAGGAACATAATCTAAATTCTTGGTGCATCATCCTATTATCTCCCCATGCTCTCTTGCGATTCCTGGGCAATTTAGGGTTTCTGTTCATGAGCTTTGCTTTCAATCTCCTAGCATGTTTTTTTGGTGGTTTTTTCATCATTTTTTATCCCTGGTTCTTACTTAGTCCTTCTATGGCTTTTTTTTTGAGGTTTTATTTTGTGTGGTTTTGGCTTTGTGAAATGATGACTTCTTCATCTCACCCGTCATACACTTCATTTATTGATGGTCATTCTAGGTTATTTGAAGATATTTTAGCTGGCTCTACTTCCTCTGTGACTAAAGTTCAATTTGTTTAAACCTTTTTCAAGGGTTGTCCAATTTTGATGTTTAATGATGATGTTGTTTCTCAGCTGGCTGCTCCTTTTTCCTTAACTCTAGTTGGCAAATCCTTGCTTTGTCGTCCAAAACTTGATGTCATTCAAAAAAATTTTGTTAACATGAAGCTTTTGGGC
Organism: Dendrobium huoshanense; assembly: GCA_016618105.1. Taxonomy (NCBI): domain Eukaryota; kingdom Viridiplantae; phylum Streptophyta; class Magnoliopsida; order Asparagales; family Orchidaceae; genus Dendrobium; species Dendrobium huoshanense. The sequence goes on from CM028359.1 coordinate 44,812,236, forward strand.
TCCTTTCACGTTGGTTTGCTACATTAGAGGAATGTTTCTTTTCAAATTATGTATGACCTTGATTATAGTTAATTTTTTTCAAGGAAATTGTACTATAATTAAGCTTGTCAAATGCGTCTCCTCAAATGGATGCCAGATTTTGGTGTTAGGGAGGAATCTCCTATTTCTACTATGTGGATCTCTTTTTTGAATATGAACTTCATTTTTTAATACCTAAATTTTATTTGTTCTTGCATTTATTTTTGGTAGACCATAACAAATAGATCAAGCTACTGCTTCTATCTTTCATCCATTAGTGGCTCATTTTTTATTTAAACTTGATATTTCTAAGAAAGATCCTAATGAAATTTGGATAGAATCAAAGTTGAATGGTTATTTCCAAAAAATTCATTTTAAAAACTTACCTATCTTATGTTCTCATCATAAAATTCATGTCCATGGTGTTAATGAATGTTTTGGGTTGCATCCTCATCTTTATAAGAAAAACGTTCCCTCCAAACAACTGAAAGGATATGTTATCATTTCAGCTGATCATGAGCATGTGATTCCAAATTGTGATGAGGTTGAAGGCGATAGAGCCAATCTGCTTGACAATAATGAGGAACTAATATAATCGTTCAGTGTGCATATTGAATCATCCCATGTTATTGTTGATGTCCCTTTCTTTGCTGAGGGAAATAATGTTAGCAATACTACCATCTTAGTTAATAAGTGTGAAAATATGGATGAACAAATGCTTTCCATCACTTTTACTCAAAGTAATGTTATTTTAATTACTACTAGTCCATGTGTTCTTAATAAAAAATTACCTGATATGGAGTTTTTGATGACTAATAATAATTGCACTAATATTGTTTCCTTTCAATCTGTTGTGAATGATAAGAACAATGTGGTGGAAATTAATACTGGTAATGACATGAAAAGCAAAGGGAATGTGGGGATTGGAAATTCCTTGGAGGAAGGTGAATTGGCTCTTGTTATAGAAGAAAATGCAGAGCTTGGTCTGAATAGTAAAGAAAGTGTGGAGGATGGTGTTAATTTTGAGGAAGGTTTGCAAAAGGATAATAAGCTTCCCACTGACTCTCATTATCATTATGATGCTTTTACTAATATAGAAGATATGGATTTATTTGCTAAATGTTTTGCTAAATATGATAAAGACACTAGCTACATTAAATTTCAAAATAGGGAAGGTAGAAAAAATAAGAACTTTAGTTTACAATCTTCTTAGAACACCCATTTGCATTATAATTGTTAGATCTATTTTTATGTTTAATTCAACCATTTGAAATGTTAGGGGCATTGGTTGCCTGTCCTCTCAGTTGAGGGATAAAAATTTATGTCATACTTATTGATGTTTCTATTCTTATTTTACTTGAACCTCTTATTAATGTCTCTAAATTATTTAATAGTGCTAAATTTTTAGGCTTTAAGAATTTTGTTATGAATTTTACTAGCAAAATTTAGGTGTTTTGGTAGGATCCTATTCGGTTTTGACATTATTGGAGATTTTACTTAAGTCATGCATTGTAATGTGAAGTTTTGAATTTTAATTATTATGCATCTTTTATCTATGCCACATCATCTTATATTAATAGAAATGTACTTTAGGAGTAACTCACTCGATTTCATAGTATCTATAATTTTCCCTTGCTTGTGGGTGGTGATTTTAACACTATTTTCAGTCCCTCTGAGCGTATTGGGGGCTCTAGTCCTATATATCATTCCATGGAGGATTTTTATAATATGATTATGGATTATAATTTAATTAAAATTGGCTTCTATGGTAACAATTTCACTTGGAAAAGTGGTCATTTATGGAAATGGCTGGATCATGTTTAATTTAATATACCTGGCTTAACTCTTTTAGTTCTATTTCTATTAAGCATCTTAGCTGAATGCTTTTTGATCATTCCCTTTGTTAATTGGTCTTATGACCAAGAATGTGAATTTTTAGACCCTTTTTAGATTTCAAAATATGTGGTTACTTCATGACACTTTTCTGGATGTGGTTCAGGAAAATAGGTTTGCTCCTTTGCACCATGATAACTCTATTCTTGACATGAAAACATTTTGGTTTAAATTGAAATGAACCAATCAAATCCTTAATTGGTGGAATCACAATGTTTTTAAAAATATCTTACTAATATCTTAAATGTAGAGATAGAGTTAACTCTGTTGAATTTAATTCTCAAATGTCTCCTACTGATGATAATTTTGTTTTACTTAGAGAGGTTGAGTGCCTGTTTAAATTACAAGCTTAGGAGAAAGTTTTTTTGAAACAAAAAGCATTTGTGAAGCATCTTGTTGAAGGTGATAACAACATTGAGAATTTTCATGCATGGATTAAGATGAAGAATTCCAAGAATTCCAATAATAAAATTAACCGTGAGGATGGTTCTATTACTGAGGATGTTGAGGAGATTGCCTTGTTAGCGATTCAACATTAAATTGGCTCAATAAGGATTTTCCCCTGGGCATGTTAAGAACCCCTCTATCATCTCCAATCTCATCTCTCAAGAGGTCATTGACTTCCTTTCTAAACCCCCTCCTTTTGATAAAGTTAAAGAGATTGTTCATGGCATGAATGGTGTTTCTGTGGCTGGGCTGGAGGGGTTTAGTACTAAATTCTTTCAGAATGTGTGGCATATTATTAGTGATGATCTTTACTCTATTATTTTGAAATTTTTTGTTGGGCATGATATTCCTAAATTTTTTTCTTCTACTTCTATTATTCTTATTCCCAAGAGTAATGATGTTAGTACTTGGAATGATTTTAAACCTATTAGTCTTTGTACCTTTTTTAGTAAGTTAATTTCTATAATTATTATGAGTCATTTAATTTATATTCTTCCAAGAATTATCTCCCCCTATCAAATGGGATTTGTTAAAGGGTCGGGCTATCTTTGATAATATCCTATTGGCTCAAGAATTCTTTATGATCTGGATGACAGGGTGAGAGGTAGCAATATTATCTTAAAACAATATATTTTTAAGGCTTATGATAATATTAATTAGGACTCTCTTTATATTATTTTACACTTAATTTGATTTTAATTCAATTTTTATCAATCTTATCAGAAATTGTATTGAAAGTTCTTTTTATCATTATTATTAAAGGCAAATGCTCTATTTTTTTCGATAATCTCATAATTTGAGACATGGTGACCCTATGTCTCCGGCCCATTTCATTATTACGGCCGAGTGTCTTTCTAGAGGCATTTCCAACCTCTTTGAGAACCATCCTAGCCTCTATTTTAGAACCTTAGGGGGTTTTCCTATTTCTCATTTATGCTTTGATGATGATTTTATCATTTTTACTAGTGCTTCTCTTAATAAGATTAATGGACTTCTGGACTTCTTTAAAATTTTTGAAATTGTTAGTGGGCTTTCTTTGAAGAAGCAGAAATATTATTTCATTTCTTTCTATAACGTGCCTAATGCTTGTGTTGTAGCTATCAAAATCCTCAAAAGTTTTGTGCAAGGCCACTTACCTATTAAGTATCTAGGGATCCCTCTTTTTAATGGTAGAAAAAAGTCTTCTCTTTTTGATGATTTGATTATTTCAGTTTAGAATAAGCGTTTTTCTTGGGATTCTAATTTTTTGAGTTGTTGTGGTAAGCTTACTCTGATTAAAAGTGTGCTTTGCTCTCTCCCTATTTTTTTTCAAACTCTTATACCTACTTAGATGGTGTGCAATAGAATTGATAAAATTATTAATAAATTTTTTTGAGAAAAGGCTAATAGCAAATCGAAAAATTATATGGTCCTCTTGGGACAAGTGTTATGGTGTGTCGAATGAGAGTGGCATGGGGTGTAAGTGTATTTTTGATTTGGCCTATGCCTTTTCATTCAAGTTATGGTTTACCTTCCGTACTAAAGTGAGTTTTTGGGCTAAGTTCATGTATTCCAAGCATTATGTGGGGATGCATCCTACTACTTGCTCCTTTAATAAAGTTGATTCTAAAGTTTGTTAGAGACTTTGCAAGGTTAATTAGGTTGTGGAGCCTCACCTCTCCTAGGGGCTTGGTAGTGGGAACATCTTCTTTTGGCAAGATCATTGGTTGGGTAACCAATCCATTGATTCTATCACTAATACTTCTTCTACTACTGTGGTTAAGGTAGATTTTTTCATTATTGATAAATGTTGGGATTATGATAAATTTATTAATTTAATTCCTGATTTAAATATTCAACAAATTCTGAACCTTCCCTTAAAAATGGATTCAAAGTATCTTTTATTACGTAATTTGTTTAATGATGGGGTTTTAAGATAAAAGGATGCTTGGCATGTGTTTAGAACTAAGAATGAGGTTATGAAAATTTTTTCCATGATTTTGTATAAAAGTATTCCTTTTACTATTACTATCTTTTATTGGTTAATTTTACAAATATTTATTCCTACTAATGATAACTTGATTAAATGAGGTTTTATCTTACCATCCAAATGTCAATGTTGTTATCGTGTTGAGAATATGCATCATATTTTTTTTGGATCTTTTAGATGTTAAAACAGGGATTTATTTTGATGATATTTTCAAATTAAACAACTTTAATGCTAATTTGTCTATTATTACTTTACTTAATTCTTTGTTTGCCAACTCTAAAGGCCATATTAGAAACATTATTCCTTCTCTTATTTTGTGGCACTTATGGATGGATTTGAATAACTCCCTTTTTAATGGTATTAGTATGAACTATCATAGGATTATAAAAAATATGAAGGCATTATTTTGCGCCCTTTTTTCTGTTAGTCTACTTTCTATCAAGAGCTTTAAGAACTACTTTATTTCTGCTTATTTAGGCCTCAGGTTGGATGAGGCTCACCCTATCTTTTAACATAGGTATGTTCTTAGGTGTTGACCTCATTTTTGTATGAGGTCACTTGGACTACTCTTGATCCTAAATTAATTTAATTTTCAAATTAAGTTAAATTTTAGGATCCTCCTAGAATCTTGACCCTAGGATCTAGGCTAGGATTCTTCCAGAGCTTAGACCTCAGGAGCTACTCTAGATCCTAAATTTCTTCTAGACTCCAAGTTCTAGGAATTTATTAAGCTCTAGGATCCTTCTAGATTCCTAATTTTAAGATCTATTCAGACCATAGGATCTTCCTAGATCTTAGGTCAATCAAACCAAATCCAAGGTCCAAGGGTTTTGTCCTAAAGGCCTTTTCCGTTGAATTTTCAAACACTTTGAAACCTAGTCAAATGACCTCCGATTTAGAGTCTGTCAGTTGCATACTGATGGGACACGTCTCTGGAGGCAACCCTCCAAGTTTGAGCCCATTCTGAGGTCTCTAACCCCAGAAACTTAATCAAAATCCATAGGCTGCAAAACCTTCAAATATTTACAGCCTATGCCACTGGACCTATCACTTTGAAGATTCTGACCTTAGAGCCTTCACCAAAGCCTCTAGTCACTTCCAGACCTTTAATCTTGATATGTTGAACATTAAACTGTATTTTTCTGGACTCACTTTGACCCCCAGTTGACCAGGGGTCAAAATGACAAAAATACCCCTTAAGGACTCAAATGGTGATTTTGAACCAAATGCACTCCGAATTGAACACAACCACCTCCTGCAAGTTTTAAATGTCATTTCAAATCTGTTGGACCCATTCCTGATCCTTGGGTCAACCTGGTTGACCAAGTCAATAGGTTTGACCCAAAAGGCCCTTTAAGGAACCAAACAGGTGTTTTGAACCAAATGACCTCCCTAGACTTTGAGACCACATCCCATAGACTCAAAATGTCATTTTGAACCTATTGAACCCATTTCCAAACCCTGGACCTAACCGGTTGACCAAGTCAACCAATTTTGACTTAAGGGCCCATTAAGGGCCCATTTAAGCCCTCTTGAACCATTTGACCCATTTGAACCATTCGAACTCTTAAACCATTTTCAAAGCATGATTGAAACTCATTCAAATTTATTTGAAGTTGATCCACCTTGATTTGACTTGGTCAAACATTGACCTATGATCAAAAACCATGTATTATATACACCATTTCATTCATTTGTTGAGTCTTATTGATTTAAGAACCCTTGAATCCATTTCATTTAACATCTTGAACACCTCTTAACTTAACCCAAGTCAAATCATGGTCATATTGACCAAGTCAACGATTAAGACTAGATTAAATCAGCTTGAAACCCTCCCAATTCTCAACCATTTGACCCTAAGTCGTTAGGACCCTTTCAAAACACCTCAAGCCATTCTTTAATGTAACCTCACCATCCCATGTGGCATGTTGACTGGTCAAACAGTCAACATGAGCATTAAGAGTGGTCGAAGAGGGTCAAATCTTTCCTTAAGCTTAATACACTCCATTTATATTCCCTTTTATTTAACCCATCAGCTCTTAAACTTCCCCATTTGCCAACTCAGCAGTCCAACATGGATTTTGACTTGTCAAACAGTCAAACCAAGGGGTAAGAGTGGTCAAATGTGGTTAAAATATTTGTTAAGCTTAATCCTTCCTATCTTAAACCCCTCCAAAAGTTTTAAAACACTCTGGAACCTTCTTTCATTTAATCTAAACCCTTAGATCAAGATCTTATGGCCTTTAATCTTTTGAACATGGACAAGAGGCCAAAATAGACTTTCCACCTAGGATGTCCTCTCCATGTCCTTGTTTTCTGCTCCCACCAACCCCCTGGACAGATGTCACTCATCTGGGAGCCTAACCAAACAATCCTAGCCGTCCAATAGATCTAGGGCAGCTTGAATAGGGTAGAATCTCATTTTGAGCCGTGATTTGGCAACCCTATCATTCTCTCTCAACTCCCAGCCTCTCAAGCCAAGGTCTCTGTTCCATTGAGCTCCCCAGAGACTCCTACCTACCTCCCCGATAAAATCACGCCGGTCAAAGCCTTTCTCCGGCGAGATCCTGTCGAACTTAGCTCAATCCGTTCAAGGAGCGTTTCTATTCGATCTAGGCGATATCAGTTCGTGGAGTCTTCTACAAATAGGAGCGTGGATAGCCTACAAATGCAACAAGTCCATAAACGATTCAATCTGTCCAAAATCGAGGTAAAAAACTCAAACCCTAGATCTAGGTACACTAGATTAAATAGCTTTTTGTAAAGCTCGTTTTAATCCAAATAAATCATTCCCCACATTTTCTGTTCATATCATTAATTTAAATTTAAAATTTCAAAAGAATTGATTGAGCCAATCTCTCAAACGAGCCATTTTAGTCTATTAGGTCTCGGTTTACACAGTTCTGTAACTGTGTGTCATCGGGACCGTTGATCTCACGATCAACGGTCACGATTTGGCCCTCCTGCGGCCTGTCCGACCGCGTGTATCCCTTGTCCGCACGGATCACAGTTTAGTGAAATCCTGACCGTCCGTTTGGGGTTGCGGGATTTGATTTCCGCCGCTTGATCATCCTCCTTTGAGATCGAACGGCGGGATTTGATCTCCGTCGTTAGATCAAACCTGCGGCGGATCGGACGGTCGCTGTGCCGAGCCGACGTGGATTAGTGAAAATGTGTGGGACCCACGCATTTTCTCAATTAGCTAGTAATGATTGCGCCGCCACGCGTTTTGTCCCCACCAGTGAGAAGCCGCCGCGTGGCATCTCCAGCCGCCATATATTTAAAATGATTTAAAAAAATCATTTTAAATCCAGAAAAATTAAAAAAATAATATAAAATTAAAGATAAGTCAAAAAAATTTAATATTTAGTATCAAAATTTTTATAATTTTTTAAATTTTAATTTAAAATTAATTTCAAATCAAATACTCAATATATTTTCAGTTATTTTAAATAATTGATATTTGAGTTTTTTTTTATATCATTTAATATAATATTAAATCAAATATTTTCAAACATTTAAAATTTAATATCATTTCATTCAAATCAGAGAATTTAATTTTATTATTTCAAAATTTAAAATTTATTTTAAAAAAAATATGTTAAGTATTTTAAGTGATTTAAATTACTTATTTAATTTAAATAGTTAATTAATATTTAACTTAAGTAATTTTCAAAATTTCAAAGAATCTCTATTTTAAATCATATTAAATTATTAAAATACTTTCAAATTTGTTTTAAAACTATTTTACAACTAATTTTGAGATTTATTCAAAATTATTTTGAATTATTTAAATTTTCTAGAACATCCAAAATTATCTATTTTCTAAATATTAAAATTAATTTTAAAACTATATATGCTAAATTTTGTGAGCATTTGAGAGATCCTTTGGAATTTCAAACATGGATTAAATTTGCTTGAGCATGAACCATGGGGGAGATTAGTGAATAGTTGTTTTCCAACTATTCACTAATCAATATCTTTTTCTATCTTAATTAACTTTGTATCTCGCATACTTAGGTTATGCGCACACACCACCTAGCTTAGGCTCTCCTAGATTTAAGTACTGGTTTGATTGTATGTGTTTATTTTATGCTTAATCAAGGGTTAGTTAAAACATTGATTAAAACCTATTAAACCTAGTGTCATTAAGGACAAAAATTAAGGGCTTTGATTAGATAACTTAAAAATTTCATTATGATTAGGATACATCTCATTTAAACTTGAAATTTGAACCACTTGAACTTAGTGACATTCTCAGCCTTAGGGAATTTTTTTACTGATTTTTGAATTCATTAAGCTTCTTAATTAACTTAATCAAAATTAAACCTTAATTAAGCCATTAAAACTTCCAGAAAATGTAATAAATTCATTTTAAAATCAAAAAATATGTTTAACCCCTCTAACTGACCATAATTAAACCCTTAACCAATGAAAATTAAAATCCAATTGATTTGACAGTAAATTAAACCTTAATTGAATTTTAAGTAAAATTGAATATTTAATTAATATAATTAATTAATAACAATTAAAAATTCCAAAATTTGCCCAAACACTTGGGAATCTCTCCTTAGGTCATTCCTGACCTTTGGAGCTGATTTCAAGGAGTGGAGATCTTATTTGGAGTAAAATAAAAAAAAAGCTCTCTAATTAAACCTTTTAAAATTAATTAAACACCTCAAATTTCAAACCTTCATAACTAATTCCAGAAAAATCAAAATTAAACAAACTCACTTGCATTCAACTCATAATAACTCCTAGTATTTATAAAAAATATTAAAATTCCAGACATCTTTCAAATTCAAAAAGTCAACAAATTGGTCAAACCATAGTTAAAATCTAGTTCAAAACTTCAAACCTTTTTAATAAAATGTAGAAAAAACCGTTTTCAACGTACTTACTATCTAACTGATCGTAGTAAGATCTAGAATTTTAATAAAATGCTAGCTGTCCAGAATTTGAACTTAATTAAAAAGTCAATTTTCAACCCCTTAATTAAATGATTAAAATATTCCAAAAATTCATAAATCTCAGAATTAATTTGAAATTCCAAAAAATGTTAATTTAATGTTTAAAACATTCAACAAACCTTTTAAAACACAACAACCATCCTAAAGATGAAGTTTATTGGCTGGACTACTCCGGGCTGCGGGGCTAAGTGTCCTAAGGAGACTGGTTCCTCGAGCCTGGTGGCACAACGCCACGAATGGATTCCAAGGGGTGTTAAACCTTAAAAATAGATTAATTATTAATTATATAACCTTTTAAAACCTCTAATTCAATTACATTAATTTGGTTTATCGGCTGGACGACTCCAGGCTGCGGGGCTAAGTGTCCTAAGGAGGCTGGTTCCTCGAGCCTGGTGGCACAACGCCACGAATCGATTAATGGCAAACTTAAATTAATCAATTTTAAAAATCAGCAACCAAACTTTTTTAATAAAATTTATTAATTCTTAAGTCTTAATCAATATAAAATACTTAATTATACCAGGTACCACTGGGTAACCCAGTCCTACGAGGCTATTAACTTAGCCCCAAGGAAGGTGAAATAAACTTCACAGCCTCGGTGTGAAACAAAGGTGATATCCAACAAATAATTAAATAAATCTTAAAATTAACCTTAAGCCATTAATATTTGAATTCAAACGTAAATATCTTAAGCCTTTCAACTAATCAAACTTTAAATAACTCTAACCAATAATCCTATTTAGGACATATCTAAACCACACAGCCTATATCACACACCGTAGATGGTTTGCTAGGAGCACAACCTCTAGTTTTAGGCTAGGCCGGTGTTTACTTTTTGCAGCTGTGTGCGGGATTTTTGAGTTTTCACTACATGCTGTTTGCTAGCCTAGGATTGATGTGATTATTTATTTATTTATTACATTTTATGTTGTAATTGATTGAGCATTTAAATTTTGAATATTAACTGCTTGAGATTGAATATTAACTGCTTTGGACTATAGATATAACTGTTGATTATTAGGATAACCTTGCAGGATTGAGTCTAGATTTTTTTTATTTCACATTAATGTAAATTTGATTGAATAAGGTTGTATTTATTTGAAATGATTTGAGATTGGGATATTTTATCCAATTTGAGTTCTAAAGAGGTGAAGACATCCCTAAAGGGGAGAGTCTTCTTCCATTTGGAAGTCAAATTAGGATGCCTTTCAAATATCCAAAGAGGAAAGATAACACCCCGTTCAAGGGGGAGTTTCTTTCCATTTGGATATCCGGAACCGACGAATCAAGATGTTCGTGAGAAGACGAAGAAATGGACAACGAGAAGAATCCCAAATCTCAAAGTCATTTGAGTCTTAAGATAAAATCCGGGTTTTAGTCAGTGGTGCCCGGCCACTTTAATTTTCTGTAAAATTCTGTGATGTAATAATAAGGGGCACTTGCCTACGGACATTCAATTTGATATATTTAATTTGATTGATTTATTTAAATTGATTGCGCATTAGAGATACATGCTTTTCTAGTCTTTTTACCTGCATGCCGATTTTGGTTTGACCTGGAATTCGATCGTAGGCTCTTAAGGACTTAATAAAACTTTTTCTACTTAAATTAAATTAAAATATTTAGGCTCATATAGGAATTCTAACGAATTTAAGAAATAAGCCCAGGACTGCTGGGAGTCTTCATTTCATAGCCTTAATTCAAATTCAATCTTTTAATCGAGTCGATCAGCATGCACTAGATTAATAACTAATTAAATCTTTAATTACATTAGCTTAAGCATCAAACCCAACATAAGTCTAAGGGGTCAATTAAGGATCTGCTCTAGATGTCGATCCCGTTCCTTTATACTTTTCTAATTAACATCCCTATCACTCTTCAAAAAGACTGGACTCATATTTTAAAATTGTTTAGGTGGTTTAGCTGGCTCCACAATCCAGGCCGGGGTAAGACCAGATTCGCATTGCACTAGCTTGGTTCGGGGTGCTAACTTTTAGTGCCCAATTTAGACTTAGGTTCTGAGGCTGGCTAGGGCCATAAGACCTCAATTTTTGGGAATTGAATCCCAACTTTCTAATAAAATTGATCACTTAAACTAAACATCGCTTTCAATCAAATACAAGCCTAACAATTAGAATTAGTTGGAGTGTTTTCTGAAGTAATTCAGAATCTTAAAAATACTCCCTACTCCTCTTCCTTTGACTCTGAAAATAACTGCTCAAACTTGAACCAATCCCTATTGAAAATTCCTACACTTTTTCTCCTTTGATATCGATCTTTGAAAATCTAAATGAAATTTAAACCGCTATTTTAATCGAGAGTTTTCGTAGGAAATTTAGATTTCCTACGATGTAATTAACTACGAGGGCTTGCGCTCGTAGGAGATTTAGTAACCCAGATTTAGTTTTCAAAAATCAAAAATATTTCAAAATCTCTAATTAATTATTTTTGGGAAAATCCAATGATCATTATCGTCATTTTTAGACGGTCAATAATGATTGATATTCTCTTTCTTCGGAGAGATATATCAGTTATTATTGTAATTTAATTATGAAATTAATGATCTTCAATCCATATTAGCTTAGCCAAATATGAGATTAAATCTTATTTTGATCTTTCGAGGTCAAATACGATTCCTCTTGGATTTGACTACGATAATAAGGACAACGTTAAAGTTTTGTAATATGAACCAATTAGTGAATGATATCTTCACCCTTTTGAGATGATATATCATTCCTAATCCTGAGTTCTATTACGAAATCAGAATTTTAAATTTAATAATCCCAAAGATAATTAAATATTTTTTAAAACTATATATACTTAAATAAATATATTTTTTTTAATCAAAACAAAAATGGCGACTCCGCTGGGGAGAATCTCTCTTTCCATCTTTAATAGCGGTTTGAATTTTATTGAATCGGTAGTCTTAACTACCTTTCTCTCCGTTGGTCCCTCTACCCATTTCTCCCTTGGGTGAGTGTGGCCAACTCAATTAAGACATGTAAAATGAGAGGTGAGTGTAGAAAACCTCCCTCTAGATTGGGCTTGGACATTTTGCCTCCAACTTGATTGGTAGAGCGAAAGAGTCAAGCCTATTCCTTTCTAAACCTTTTTATAAATGTTAGAAACTCGCGTGCTCGGATTTCCAGTGGCATGATAAGTTATATAACTTATAGAACTTTTCTTTAATTTCAAAATCAAAATTCTTAATCCTTTACTAGAAGTCAAGTCTTTTCAAACTCTAAACAATCTCTATGTTGTATCGTTATACATCGGATTGTGCCTTTGCAATTTGGTGTATACGATCTAATGTTGAATTCACTTTTAAAATTCGATCTGAAAATTCAATTATTCCGGTAAAGCTAATCTCTTACATTTCATTTCTAGACCACTAACTAGAGCGAAAGAGTTGAGTTAGCATTTAAGAAATTCCCTTAATCAATATGGACCTTCTGTTGAATGAAAATTCAACACCTTGAGTCCCAAAATAAGGGGAGATGCTGCCAGATTTTTTTGAGTTTTCAAATATCTCTCTAAAATCATTTTAAATCGATTGTCGTTGTTATATGTTCTCCTACGACAATCATTGTAGTTAACATATACGACAAACCTCCAACCTTTCTGGTAAAAAGTTTGTCTTTAACATTTCATCCTTTAATTACTCTTAAAGGTTGAAAGAGTTAAGCTTCTTTACTAATCTTCCCTAAATAGTTTGTGAACCATTTGTTGAATGAAAGTTCAACACTTTGAGTTCCAAAAATAAGGGGAGATCCTGCCAGATTTTCAAACTTTCAAATTCCTTCTAGAATCATTTAACTTCAATCGTCATTGCCATATGTTTTATACAATACCCTTTGTAGTTTAGCATAGGCAACACAAATTCAAACCCTTAATCAAAATCGGATTTTGACATTTCACTCTAAGCTAGTCAGTGAAAGAGTCAAGTCCAGGCTTCCTGATTTTCTCTTAATTTTTGTTAACCATTTTGTTGAAAATAAAAATCAACATTTTGAGTTTCAAAAGTAAAGGAAAATCTTTCAAACCTACTTCAGCTGTCAGTGCTATGTGTTTTCTATAACATTTTTTTGCAGTTGAACACATGCAACACAATTCTAAAATTCTTAAGTCAATTTTAGGCTTTGACATTTCATCCCAAGTCAATTGGTGAAATGAAAGAGTTAAGCCCAATTTTTGGACTTTTCTTATCAATTTTATAAACCTACATAATTGAGTGAAACTCAGTCTGTTGAGTCACAAAATTTGAAGAAGATCCACTCGACTTTAATTTCAAATTCAATTTTAAGCCAAATTCAATATCAATCTTAAAATCAAGTTTGATTTCAATTTTAAATTCAACCTCAAATTTGATTACAAATTCAAATTTGAACTTTGACATTTTGCCCCAAATCAATTGGTGTAGCAAAAGAGTCAAGTTCAACTCTTAACTTCAATTCGTCAATTTTATGAACCACCGTGTTCAGTGTAAACTGAATATGATTGAGTTATAAAATTTTGAGTAAAATCAATCAAACTTAAAAATCAAATTCAATTTCAAATCACTAATTCAAATCACTTTCTTAATCTCAGGAAATCAAACAATCAAATGGCTGGGAAACTCGTCTTCTCACTGAATAAAGATGTGCCTGTAGAAGAAATTCTTAATGGCAATTTAATTCAGTACGAAATGGAATTTCAAAACCTCGAGATTTCAGTTAATGGAGAAAGAATCTTAGATCTGTCCACTTATACTCAAGGGAATTTCCCCTTAGTAGAAGTTACTTTAGGGTCAGGAGCTGACTCCCCCATCTCTAAGATGGAGGTTGTTGTCGCCCCTGTACCCACTGTACTCTCTACTCAGGAGGATCAAAACCAGAAGTCAATAATGACAAAAGAGTTACCATCTCAATCTGAGATCGGATCAAATTCTAGCACCCCCGTCGTCGGTAGGAACAAGATGAAGAATTACCTTCGAAGAGCCAGGAAAAAGAATCTTAAGGCTAGAAAGACTGCTGAATTTGAAGCCTTAGAGAAGACCGACTTCGAGGCCAATTAAGAGTTTGTTGCTCCTTCTACGTACCCTCTCCTTGCACAAAGGAGGGAGGTTATGGATACGAGAGTGCGATCTTCAATACACCTGCTTGACTACTACACAGAAAGACTCGAGCAAGAAAGGATTGAGCAATCACCAACATTAGGCTATAGGCCCCCAACTGAAGGTTATGATCCGTCCACTCTACTAGAAGATGTTAGATCACGTTATTATACGTGTCCCAATACATCATCTGCAGAGGAGGAGGAGTAGAAACCACTCGGGGTGCCACTCTCTTAACTACTAGTTTAGTGGTAATTTGAGAGAGGGAATAATCTAAGATTGTGTCAGATAATGATACCGTTGAAATATAACTTTAACGGGGTCCTATCGCGATTAATCTTTTAATTATAATAATGTCGTGCTTTCTAGGGATGTTGCAGATCCTATAGCAGTCTCTCCCTTCCAAGAGATTGTAGGAATTCAATTTCATATGGACAAGGGTCTTGCCACCTAGACTCGCAACCTTTAAAGGAAAGTTTCCAATTTCTCAAAGTGTACTAGATTCAGAATTTCAAGATAGTTAATTCACCTTTCTAATCGAAATTGACCTCTACCTTAAGTCTTAAGCTGAAGAGAGTTGTAGTTGATTCCATCAAATGTTTGAATACCCCTCCCTCCCACCGCTTCTGTGGGTTGATTTAACCATTGAATTAAAATCTATCTCAAATTTAAGTTGAATTCAAAAATGAAAATTTTATCAAGCTTCTAGCAATCTTCTATCTTCGTAGGCGATTCTCTCATGTCTAAAATCTATTCAATGATTTTCAAAAGTCAAGTTAATACTCTTTTCAAAAAGATTGAATGTGCTTTGAGGATTATTCTTCCTTGTATAAGAGAATGAAATTTTTTTTTTCTCTAATACTTGAGATATAATCCCAACATTCAAAATAAAAAGATCAATCAATTTAAGGTATTTGAAGAAAGTGGAGCCTCTTCTCGAATTCAATTGAAATCAAAAGATGAGTGAATGCTCTAAAAATTAAAAGATGCGTAAATACGCCAAGAATCAAGAAATGCACGAAGTGCACTAAGAGTTAAAAGATACGCAAACTGCGTCATCAGAAAAGAAAAAGAAGAAGAGTAAGATGGCTTCCTTCCTCTAAATCCTTGAATCTCAAAATAACTCGATCACCTTCAAGAACTTGACTTTGAAAATCCTGAATTTAGATTCTTCAACATGCACGAATTTTCTATTAGATAGAAGGACATGTGCAAGAAAATTGAAAATATCAAATTTCTCTCTTCAACTTAAACCTTTTTGAAGTTAATTTTAATTTAAAATTTATTTAAGGGAGACCCCAGTTTAGTTTCTACAAAACTCTATCTGGGTTAACAAAACCTAAATCCTTAAATCCTTTCAGATTAATCGGAGTCGACTCTACTTCTCTCTGCACTTCTAAATTTGTTCCCACATGTCGTTCCGACAGGGTCCAAATAGTTAGAGGAAATTTCTTAATAGAAAGATCGAATCTTCTACTCCTGAAAAGAATTCAAATTATGTTCTTGAGAAATGTGTGTAAGTCCTTACACATAGGCATCTCTTCCTTTAAGAGCCTTTTTCAACAAAATTACACTCTATACTGGGTCCAAGATCAAACCCTACTAGAGGAGTATTTTGTAATGCTGGGAATTGCCGTTTAAAATCAAACCACGACTGAGCAGAGTGCCCGACTCCAATTTGAAGAGTTCGAGGCCTTACAGAGCTTTGTCTTCAAGGCTCAATAAAACTCAGAATCGTACAAAGTCTAACTGGTTGAAGCTCGTGATAAGATAGAGCAACTCAGAACCTTCCAAGGAGGAGACTTGATCTAAGTTCTGTGGATGCATATCTTAGCCTACCGAGAGATCGGTGGAGGAATTTGAACCAACACACAAGTGTCCTCCTGTCGTTGAGACGATCTTTGAGAAAATTTCAAACATTAATTGATCAACCCTGGAGAATGCCACCTGATATTTTTAAATGTTAGGGAGGCTCTTCAGGAAGTACCACGCCAGATGAGTGTCAAATTCAAAGTCAATGAAAAGTCTTCGAATTTCTTGGATTAAAAAAATTTCTTAATTCAAAATCAAACATTTGAAACTTTCAAAATTCAATTTTAAAAATCAAATTCAAACACATTCAATTCAAAAATCAAATCAATTCAAATTCAAAACTTTCAAATCTCAAATTTCAAAATTTAAGCCCGATCCTCTGTGTAGAGCAAGTTTCCTCTACATACGATCAATTTAAGCCCGATCCTCTGTGTAGAGCAAGTTTCCTCTACATACGATCAATTTAAGCCCGATCCTCTGTGTGGGGCAAGTTTCCTCCACATATGATCATCCAGACCCGGTTCTTTGTGTAGAGAAAGTTTCCTTTCCACAAGACCGTCCGTTAGTGGTGGAGCATGCCCTCTGTGGCACCACCCTAACATTTGAGTTAAATGATTAGTGATGGAGCGTGCCCTTCATGGCACCATCCTAATTCGTATCCGTTAGTGGTGGAGCATGCCCTCAGTGGCACCACCCTAACATTTGAGTTAAATGATTAGTGATGGAGCGTGCCCTTCGTGGCGCCATCCTAATTCGTATCCGTTAGTGGTGGAGCATGCCCTCAGTGGCACCACCCTAACATTTGAGTTAAATGATTAGTGATGGAGCGTGCCCTTCGTGGCGCCATCCTAATTCGTATTCGTTAGTGGTGGAGCATGCCCTCTGTGGAACCACTCTAACATTTGAGTTAAATGATTAGTGATGGAGCGTGCCCTTCGTGGCGCCATCCTAATTCATATCCGTTAGTGGTGGAGCATGCCCTCTGTGGCACCACCCTAACATTTGAGTTAAATGATTAGTGATGGAGCGTTCCCTTCGTGGCGCCATCCTAATTCGTATCCGTTAGTGGTGGAGCATGCCCTCTGTGGCACCACCCTAACATTTGAGTTAAACGATTAGTGATGGAGTGTGCCCTTCGTGGCGCCATCCTAATTCGTATCCGTTAGTGGTGGAGCATGCACTCTGTGGCACCACCCTAACATTTGAGTTAAACGATTAGTGATGGAGCGTGCCCTTCGTGGCGCCATCCTAATTCGTATCCGCTAGTGGTGGAGCTTGCCCTCTGTGGCACCACCCTAGCATTTGAGTTAAGCGATTAGTGGTAGAGCATGCCCTCAGTGGCACTGCCCTAATAAATTTAAATCTTGATTCCCTATGGACGAATTTTTCATTCCCTTAGGATTAAAATTCCACATTTGATCTTTAATCCCGGTCAACACCAATATGTGCAATAGAACTTCACTCTCTTATACATATTGGGGGTCCATTTGTTGACCTCATTTTTGTATGAGGTCACTTGGACTACTCTTGATCCTAAATTAATTTAATTTTCAAATTAAGTTAAATTTTAGAATCCTCCTAGAATCTTGACCCTAGGATCTAGGCTAGGATTCTTCCAGAGCTTAGACCTCAGGAGCTACTCTAGATCCTAAATTTCTTCTAGACTCCAAGTTCTAGGAATTTCTTAAGCTCTAGGATCCTTCTAGATTCCTAATTTTAAGATCTATTCAGACCTTAGGATCTACCTAGATCTTAGGTCAATAAAACCAAATCCAAGGTCCAAGGGTTTTGTCCTAAAAGCCTTTTCCGTTGAATTTTCAAACACTTTGAAACCTAGTCAAATGACCTCCGATTCAGAGTCTGTTAGTTTCATACTGATGGGACACGTCTCTGGAGGCAACCCTCCAAGTTTGATCCCATTCTGAGGTCTCTAACCCCAGAAACTTAATCAAAATCCATAGGCTGCAAAACCTTCAAATATTTACAGCCTATGCCACTGGACCTATCACTTTGAAGATTCTGACCTTAGAGCCTTCACCAAAGCCTCTAGTCACTTCCAGACCTTTAATCTTGATATGTTGAACATTAAACTATATTTTTCTGGACTCACTTTGACCCCCAGTTGACCAGGGGTCAAAATGACAAAAATACCCCTTAAGGACTCAAATGGTGATTTTGAACCAAATGCACTCCGAATTGAACACAACCACCTCCAGCTAGTTTTAAATGTCATTTCAAATCTGTTGGACCCATTCCTGATCCTTGGGTAAACCTGGTTGACCAAGTCAACAGGTTTGACCCAAAAGGCCCTTTAAGAATCCAAACAGGTGTTTTGAACCAAATGACCTCCCTAGACTTTGAGACCACATCCCATAGACTCAAAATGTCATTTTGAACCTATTGAACCCATTTCCAAACCCTGGACCTAACCGATTGACCAAGTCAACCAATTTTGACTTAAGGGCCCATTAAGGGCCCATTTAAGCCCTCTTGAACCATTTGACCCATTTGAACCATTCGAACTCTCAAACCATTTTCAAAGCATGATTGAAACTCATTCAAATTTATTTGAAGTTGATCCAACTTGATTTGACTTGGTCAAACATTGACCTATGATCAAAAACCATGTATTATATACACCATTTCATTCATTTGTTGAGTCTTATTGATTTAAGAACCCTTGAATCCATTTCATTTAACATCTTGAACACCTCTTAACTTAACCCAAGTCAAATCATGGTCATATTGACCAAGTCAACAATTAAGACTAGATTAAATCAGCTTGAAACCCTCCCAATTCTCAACCATTTGACCCTAAGTCGTTAGGACCCTTTTAAAACACCTCAAGCCATTCTTTAATGTAACCTCACCATCCCATGTGGCATGTTGACTGGTCAAACAGTCAACAAGAGCATTAAGAGTGGTCGAAGAGGGTCAAATCTTTCCTTAAGCTTAATACACTCCATTTATATTCTCTTTTATTTAACCCATCAGCTCTTAAACTTCCCCATTTGCCAACTCAACAGTCCAACATGGATTTTGACTTGTCAAACAGTCAAACCAAGGGGTAAGAGTGGTCAAATGTGGTTAAAATATTTGTTAAGCTTAATCCTTCCTATCTTAAACCCCTCCAGAAGTTTTAAAACCCTCTGGAACATTCTTTCATTTAATCTAAACCCTTAGATTAAGATCTAATGGCCTTTAATCTATTGAACATGGACAAGAGGCCAAAATAGACTTTCCACCTAGGATGTCCTCTCCATGTCCTTGTTTTCTGCTCCCACCAACCCCCTGGACAGATGTCACTCATCTGGGAGCCTAACCAAACAATCCTAGCCGTCCAATAGATCTAGGGCAGCTTGAATAGGGTAGAATCTCATTTTGAGCCGTGATTTGGCAACCCTATCATTCTCTCTCAACTCCCAGCCTCTCAAGCCAAGGTCTCTGTTCCATTGAGCTCCCTAGAGACTCCTACCTACCTCCCCGATCAAATACTGCCGGTCAAAGCCTTTCTCTGGCGAGATCCCGTCGAACTTAGCTCAATCCGTTCAAGGAGCGTTTCTATTCGATCTAGGCGATATCAGTTCGTGGAGTCTTCTACAAATAGGAGCGTGGACAGCCTACAAATGCAACAAGTCCAAAAATGGTTCAATCCGTCCAAAATCGAGGTAAAAAACTCAAACCCTAGATCTAGGTACACTAGATTAAATAGCTTTTTGTAAAGCTCGTTTTAATCCAAATAAATCATTCCCCACATTTTCTGTTCATATCATTAATTTAAATTTAAAATTTCAAAAGAATTGATTGAGCCAATCTCTCGAACGAGCCGTTTTAGTCTATTAGGTCTCGGTTTACACAGTTCTGTAACTGTGTGGCATCAGGACCGTTGATCTCACGATCAACGGTCACGATTTGGCCCTCCTGTAGCCTGTCCGACCGCGTGTATCCCTTGTCCGCACGGATCACAGTTTAGTGAAATCCTGACCGTCCGTTTGGGGTTGCGGGATTTGATTTCCGCCGCTTGATCATCCTCCTTTGAGATCGAACGGCGGGATTTGATCTCCGCCGTTAGATCAAACCTGCGGCGGATCGGACGGTCGCTGTGCCGAGCCGACGTGGATTAGTGAAAACGCGTGGGACCCATGCGTTTTCTCAATCAGCCAGTAATGATTGCGCCGCCACGCGTTTTGTTCCCACCAGTGAGAAGCCGCCGCGTGGCATCTCCAGCCGCCATATATTTAAAATGATTTAAAAAAATCATTTTAAATCATTTTAAATCCAGAAAAATTAAAAAAATAATATAAAATTAAAGATAAGTGAAAAAAATTTAATATTTAGTAACAAAATTTTTATAATTTTGTAAATTTTAATTTAAAATTAATTTCAAATCAAATACTCAATATATTTTCAGTTATTTTAAATAATTGATATTTGAGTATTTTTTTTTATATCATTTAATATAATATTAAATCAAATATTTTCAAACATTTAAAATTTAATATCATTTCATTCAAATCAGAAAATTTAATTTTATTATTTCAAAATTTAAAATTTATTTTAAAAAAAATATGTTAAGTATTTTAAGTGATTTAAATTACTTATTTAATTTAAATAGTTAATTAATATTTAACTTAAGTAATTTTCAAAATTTCAAAAAATCTCTATTTTAAATCATATTAAATTATTAAAATACTTTCAAATTTGTTTTAAAACTATTTTACAACTAATTTTGAGATTTATTCAAAATTATTTTGAATTATTTAAATTTTCTAGAACATCCAAAATTTATCTATTTTCTAAATATTAAAATTAATTTTAAAACTATATATGCTAAATTTTGTGAGCATTTGAGAGATCCTTTGGAATTTCAAACTTGGATTAAATGTGCTTGAGCATGAACCATGAGGGAGATTAGTGAATAGTTGTTTTCCAACTATTCACTAATCAATATCTTTTTCTATCTTAATTAACTTTGTATCTCGCATGCTTAGGTTATGCGCACACACCACCTAGCTTAGGCTCTCCTAGATTTAAGTACTGGTTTGATTGTATGTGTTTATTTTATGCTTAATCAAGGGTTAGTTAAAACATTGATTCAAACCTATTAAACCTAGTGTCATTAAGGACAAAAATTAAGGGCTTTGATTAGATAACTTAAAATTTTCATTATGATTAGGATACAACTCATTTAAACTTGAAATTTGAACCACTTGAACTTAGTGACATTCTCAGCCTTAGGGAATTTTCTTACTGATTTTTGAATTCATTAAGCTTCTTAATTAACTTAATCAAAATTAAGCCTTAATTAAGCCATTAAAACTTCCAGAAAATGTAATAAATTCATTTTAAACCCAAAAAATATGTTTAACCCCTCTAACTGACCATAATTAATCCCTTAACCAATGAAAATTAATATCCAATTGATTTGACAGCAAATTAAATCTTAATTGAATTTTAAGTAAAATTGAATATTTAATTAATATAATTAATTAATAATAATTAAAAATTCCAAAATTTTCCCAAACACTTGGGAATCTCTCCTTAGGTCATTCCTGATCTTTGGAGCTGATTTCAAGGAGTGGAGATCTTATTTGGAGTAAAATCAAAAAAAAGCTCTCTAATTAAACCTTTTAAAATTCATTAAACACCTCAAATTTCAAACCTTCATAACTAATTCCAGAAAAATCAAAATTGAACAAACTCACTTGCATTCAACTCATAATAACTCCTAGTATTTATAAAAAATATTAAAATTCCAGAAATCTTTCAAATTCAAAAAGTCAACAAATTGGTCAAACCATAGTTAAAATCTAGTTCAAAACTTCAAACCTTTGTAATAAAATGTAGAAAAATCTGTTTTCAACGCACTTACTGTCTAACTGATCGTAGTAAGATCTAGAATTTTAATAAAATGCTAGCTGTCCAGAAATGAACTTAATTAAAAAGTCAAATTTCAACCCCTTAATTAAATGATTAAAATATTCCAAAAATTCATAAATCTCAGAATTAATTTGAAATTCCAGAAAATGTTAATTTAATGTTTAAAACATTCAACAAACCTTTTAAAACACAACAACCATCCTAAAGATGAAGCTTATTGGCTGGACTACTACGGGCTGCGGGGCTAAGTGTCCTAAGGAGGCTGGTTCCTCGAGCCTGGTGGCACAACGCCACGAATGGATTCCAAGGGGTGTTAAACCTTAAAAATAGATTAATTATTAATTATATAACCTTTTAAAACCTCTAATTCAATTACATTAATTTGGTTTATCGGCTGGACTACTCCGGGCTGCGGGGCTAAGTGTCCTAAGGAGGCTGGTTCCTCGAGCCTGGTGGCACAACGCCACGAATCGATTAATGGCAAACTTAAATTAATCAATTTTAAAAATCAGGAACCAAACTTTTTTAATAAAATTTATTAATTTTTAAGTCTTAATCAATCTAAAATACTTAATTATACCGGGTACCACTGGGTAACCCAGGCCTACGAGGCTATTAACTTAGCCCCAAGGAAGGTGAAATAAACTTCACGGCCTCAGTGTGAAACAAAGGTGATATCCAACAAATAATTAAATAAATCTTAAAATTAACCTTAAGCCATTAATATTTGAATTCAAACGTAAATATCTTATGCCTTTCAACTAATCGAACTTTAAATAACTCTAACCAATAATCCTATTTAGGACATATCTAAACCACACAGCCTATATCACACACTGTAGATGGTTTGCTAGGAGCACCAACTCTAGTTTTAGGCTAGGCCGGTGTTTACTTTTTGCAGCTGTGTGCCAGATTTTTGAGTTTTCACTGCATGCTGTTTGCTAGCCTAGGATTGATGTGATTGTTTATTTATTTATTACATTTTATGTTGTAATTGATTGAGCATTTAAATTTTGAATATTAACTGCTTGAGATTGAATATTAACTGCTTGAGATTGAATATTAACTGCTTGGGACTATAGATATAACTGTTGATTATTAGGATAACCTTGCAGGATTGAGTCTAGATTTTTTTTATTTCACATTAATGTAAATTTGATTGAATAAGGTTGTATTTATTTGAAATGATTTGAGATTGGGATATTTTATCCAATTTGAGTTCTAAAGAGGTGAAGACATCCCTAAAGGGGAGAGTCTTCTTCCATTTGGAAGTCAAATTAGGATGCCTTTCAAATATCCAAAGAGGAAAGATAACACCCCGTTCAAGGGGGAGTTTCTTTCCATTTGGATATCCGGAACCGACGAATCAAGATGTTCGTGAGAAGACGAAGAAATGGACAACGAGAAGAATCCCAAATCTCAAAGTCATTTGAGTCTTAAGATAAAATCCGGGTTGTAGTCAGTGGTGCCCGACCACTTTAATTTTCTGTAAAATTCTGTGATGTAATAATAAGGGGCACTTGCCTACGGACATTCAATTTGATATATTTAATTTGATTGATTTATTTAAATTGATTGCGCATTAGAGATACATGCTTTTCTAGTCTTTTTACCTGCATGCCGATTTTGGTTTGACCTGGAATTCGATCGTAGGCTCTTAAGGACTTAATAAAACTTTTTCTACTTAAATTAAATTAAAATATTTAGGCTCATATAGGAATTCTAACGAATTTAAGAAATAAGCCTAGGACCGCTGGGAGTCTTCATTTCATAGCCTTAATTCAAATTCAATCTTTTAATCGAGTCGATCAGCATGCACTAGATTAATAACTAATTAAATCTTTAATTACATTAGCTTAAGCATCAAACCCAACATAAGTCTAAGGGGTCAATTAAGGATCTGCTCAAGATGTCGACCCCGTTCCTTTATACTTTTCTAATTAACGTCCCTATGACTCTTCAAAAAGACTGGACTCATATTTTAAAATTGTTTAGATGGTTTAGCTGGCTCCCCAATCCAGGCCGGGGTAAGACCAGATTCGCATTGCACTAGCTAGGTTCGGGGTGCTAACTTTTAGTGCCAAATTTAGACTTAGGTTCTGAGGCTGGCTCGGGCCATAAGACCTCAATTTTTGGGAATTGAATCCCAACTTTCTAATAAAATTGATCACTTAAACTAAACATCACTTTCAATCAAATACAAGCCTAACAATTAGAATTAGTTGGAGTGTTTTCTGAAGTAATTCAGAATCTTAAAAATACTCCCTACTCCTCTTCCTTTGACTCTGAAAATAACTGCTCAAACTTGAATCAATCCCTATTGAAAATTCCTACACTTTTTCTCCTTTGATATCAATCTTTGAAAATCTAAACGAAATTTACACCGCTATTTTAATCGAGAGTTTTCGTAGGAAATTTCAATTTCCTACGATGTAATTAACTACGAGGGCTTGCGCTCGTAGGAGATTTAGTAACCCAGATTTAATTTTCAAAAATCAAAAATATTTCAAAATCTCTAATTAATTATTTTTGGGAAAATCCAATGATCATTATCGTCATTTTTAGACGGTCAATAATGATTGATATTCTCTTTCTTCGGAGAGATATATCAGTTATTATTGTAATTCTAATTATGAAATTAATGATCTTCAATCCATATTAGCTTAGCCAAATATGAGATTAAATCTTATTTTGATCTTTCGAGGTCAAATACGATTCCTCTTGGATTAGACTACGATAATAAGGACAACGTTAAAGTTTTGTAATATTAACCAATTAGTGAATGATATCTTCACCCTTTTGAGATGATATATCATTCCTAATCCTGAGTTCTATTACAAAATCAGAATTTTAAATTTAATAATCCCAAAGATAATTAAATATTTTTCAAAACTATATATACTTAAATAAATATTTTTTTTTAATCAAAACATTAGGTTAAACCATCTATGAACTATTATAAATTTAATGTTGGTGGTTTTGCTAAAGGTACCATTTTGGGTTGTGGTGGGATCATTAGAGACAGTCAAGGAGTATTATTATGGCTTTCACGAGTCCTTTACAGAATGGCAATGTGCCTTTGCTTAATTCTATTATTTATGGGCTAAGAATTTGTATATCTCTTGATATTCCTGACATTGGGATTAAGGTTGACTATATTATAGTATTCAAAGCATTAATAATGTTGAGGAGTCGGTCTACAATCTTGTAGTTTTTTATCTGGTTAGGGATGTTAAATAATATATGGTCTTTTTTAATGTTTCCTTCTCTCATGTTTATATGTAGGGTAATGCTTGTGCTAATTGGCTTTCCAATTTTCGATGTGAGTTAGTTTGTTTCACTTATTTTATGGCTGCTAATTTAACTAGCCCAGTAAAAGGGCTATGAAGGTTGGATAAAATTGGTATGCCTTATATAAGGTGTTAATTTGTTTATTTTTTTGGGAGTTTATGGGGTTTCTTTACTTTAGTATATTTATTTTATATTATCTGGTTCATTTGCGGTTAGCCCCTTTATAGGATTCCCTCTTATTATTTTCTTTTATGTGGACGCATGCTGGTTGTGTTGCTTAGTTGGTTCATTCCTGGTGTTTCGGGAGAGATTTGGGGCTTTAGGCCTGGTTTTCTTTTGGAGCTTTTCTATGATAGTTTTTGTTGAGCCCTATGGGAATTCTGTGTTGTTAATTTTCATTTGGTGGTTGGTTTTTTTGGTGTTGTCCTGGTGCGGTTTCGAAGCTTATATGGGGTATTTTTTCATCTATCATGGAGTTTTTTAGGCTATTTTTGGAGGGCTTTTGATGGTCTTTGGTGGGGGATACTGAGAGTTAGTTTTTATTTTGGTTGTGTAGTGCTTATTTTCTTCCTGGATGGCTATAAGGATCGAAGGTTATATGTTCTGGCTTTGCCTCTATGCCTTGTGGGGGCTGATTTTACTCTATTGTATTTTTTGGTTGTTTCCTACTATTTCCCATCTTATGCTAATGGCTATAATTTATTTCTTCTTTTATATTATTCTGGTGTTTGTGAATTCCTGCTGGAATTCTTATGTGGTTTTGCACTTTCTAGCTGAGAATTTTGGGGTTATGGGCTTGAGCTGTGATAGCATTAAATCTATTATTAAAGGTTTTCCAAGTTGTTGCTCTCCTACCTCTAGGTGTTATAATGAAACTTGGTTTTGGCTATTTTTATTGTAGAGGGTATCTATGGGAGTAATGGTGGGACTGGGGCTATAATGTTTCTGTTATGATTTTCCCCTATTATGGGGTTGTTGGGTGGTTTCTAGTGGTTTACTAGGGTGTCAGGGGCTTATCTTTGTCTTGGTGTATCTTATGTTTGATTGTTGGTTTAGGGGTCATTTATGGGTGGGTTGTTAGTGTTGGCATGGGGCTCTTTTATGATTTATGCTGGTTATTGTTGTGTCCCTCAACTTTCCTTTTATGTTGTTTTGCTATTCTATCTAGGTTTGTCTTTGTTTATGTGTGGGTTTTTGCTTTCTCTGTGAGCTTGTCTTGCTGCACTTTTGAGTTATTTGTCAGCGTGTTGATGTTTGGTCTGTGTAGTAGGATGGTGCGGCATTTGGATTACCCAAGTGATGAATGATAGTTTCATTTTATCCTGAGCTCATTCAACCCGTACCCTTATTTAGGTTTAAGTGGTGGTTTAGGTTGGACTTCTTTATTAGCTTGCATGGCTTGTTCTACTCCTTTATCTTCCTATATTTGTATTTTATGTATTGTTGTTATATCTTGGATCCTTACTATGGTATTTTTTCACATGATTTTTTGTATTGGCGGGAGCATCTCTTACTCAACTATGCAAGGTTTTTTGCTCGGAAGCTATATATGGGTAATATCCTTTCTTATTATTCTACTTTTAAGTTAATCAATTTCCATTTATATTTCTCTATTTCTTTGGGCTTTAGTTTTTTTCTTTACAGCCTTTTTTACTTTCCGGAGGGTTTCTTTATGGTTGTGATCAAGAATTTTTATAGAAAGATCGTTCTTCATGTTCTTATCAGCAACTTTGTTTTTTGGATGCTTTTCTATAGCATCATTAACATGTTATTAGGTATTCTAGTATTTTGGCTTAGTGGGGACTATCAGCTTGTAGGTTTTCTTTCACTTCATTTTGTAGCTCTTTTGAGCATTAGGGAACTGATAGTCCCTCTTAAGGACATCATAATTGCTTTTTTATTTAATGTGTAGGCCCCTCTGCATGTTTTAACAAAAAAAAAAATCTAAAGGAACATATGTATTTATTTAAAACCTTCCTTTTTTACTATAAATCAAAGTATAATTACTTCTCATCTATATCGCGTTGGTTGGAGTATTAACCAAGATTATTTTCAATTTAGTTTTAATATCTCCTTAAGATCCCATAAGCCTAACCACCATATGTCTATGCATGGAAAAGTTTTTTTTTTTTAAATCATATATTTGTTCTTCTAGTCCAAAGTTTGTTCTAAATAAACTAAATTAACCATAGAGGATTTAAAAATTGGATTAAGAAATTTACAAAATTATAAATCTACTCTATGCCTTACATGGTTTTTAAATTTTCATAATCTTAGAAAAAGATTCTAAATAAACTAGAAATTAAAGGTAAATATAAAAAATAACTTCATTGCAATATATAAAAAAAGAGTATATAGAGAGAGTAATGATAAAAAAGACAAAGAAATCCTTCACAAGATAATTATAGACTCCTTACACTCCTTCCTCATTTTTAAAGACTTGTACTATATTAATATAACATTAACACATGGTTAGTATACACTAGGAGCAGCCTCACACACACTCCCTCACATATCTAAAAATAACTAATCCCTTTACCTGAACAACAAGATTACTATTTATAGATTTGCAAAAAAGCTAAACTAGCAATGTCAGGCTGAATAGTTAGCATTGATGTCATATTAAATCAACATGTTAGTTCACAATTCATCTTATTAGTTCTTATATTCAAATATTTCCAATTATCTTTCATCGTAGTGTTGGAGCTATTTTCATCTATACACTTGATCTGGCACTATAGCGTTCCTTGGGTAGTGCCTCTATTTCAATTATGGATCCAATAACTATGATTTTGATGATAACAAACATTGTTATTTCTTTACCTCTACTATTATTGCATGTCTATTTTGTTTTTCCCTACTTACTAACCTTACAGGTCCACAAAGATAACTTGCAATGCAAATCAGCTTAAGATTTGGTAGATTAGGGTTGAGTCTACTTGTAATTTATCTTTTAGTCAAATCTTTAATATGGTAGACCCTAAGCAAAGAAACTTTGCACAGAAACACTCAGTGGGAGAAATTTGATGAGTTAGAGTATTTTTCTATTTTTGAACTAATCATAGAGCATGATCTCAAATTGTATTGGATGATTAGTTAAAATAAAAACTTGAATTAGGGTATCTATACTAATTAGAAGTAATTAAACTAATTATATTGGATGATCCCCATCATCTAAGACAATTTAGCAGTCACCAATCATAATTTAGGTAATTTTTTAATTTTCATTTTTTTTTCTGATTGTACAGGGTGATTTAAGAAAATCATACCTAATTTAATTTGGAGATTAGGGGAGTAATCATAATTAAATTATTCAATCAGTTCATGCAATATTATACACTAGCATTGTATAGGACGATCAAGTATATTTCATAGGACGTTCCCCTATTGTCCATTATGAAAACCATGATTTTCTTCTAATCATCAAGGAGAATTATGCTAGAGATCGAGAGATATTTGCTAGATGATATAAATATTACCACCCATCATCCGATGTTGTACTAGACGATCAAAACAATATTTTGAACTAATCATCTCAAATGATCATATAATCATACTAGATGATCTTTTCAAATACTTATATTTATCGTATAGAGCAAAGGAGATCATCCTGGCTGAAAGGCCTATTTTGTACTGATTATACAAGATGACATTATGATCATCCAAGATGATCTTTGACACCAAGTTAAAAATTAGGACTCTTTTATTTAAGCTCATGTACTTGTCCTTTGACATAATCTAGTTTGTGCTGTGGAGTTGATCCAAATGGGAGCTTAAAGATCAAAGAGGGAGCGCTTGAGAGTTAAAGATCATTATGAAGGGGATTTGTGAGGGATTCATAAAGGTTACCCCAAGCAAGGTGCTCATAATCTTCTAAAAGTTATTATTTTTGTTCAATGGTAGCTTTGAGTGAGATCTTCATAAACATTAGATCTAGGTTCTCTACTTACTTCAAGAGGGAGTAAAAGGATTCCATGGTTCTCTTCCTACTCTAGAAGAGAGTAAAAGGATTCTCCAGGTTCTTTTCCTTCACC
The DNA here is from genome assembly GCA_016618105.1 of Dendrobium huoshanense. Taxonomy (NCBI): domain Eukaryota; kingdom Viridiplantae; phylum Streptophyta; class Magnoliopsida; order Asparagales; family Orchidaceae; genus Dendrobium; species Dendrobium huoshanense. The sequence continues at coordinate 44,841,642 of CM028359.1, forward strand.
AGGCGGGTAAAAAAGGATTTTAAGGTTCTTTGCCTACTCTAGGTGGGAGTAAAAGGATTCAAAGTTCTTTGCGTCACCGTGTTAGTGGAATGATTTTTTAAGGGCTTCTCCACCTTGCTATGGGAGCTAAAGGAGAGTCACTAGAGTTTTAGTATAGTACTTGGAAAGGGAGTCTCTCAGAAGTGGACTTAGTTCAGATTTGATTGAACCACTATATAATTTTGTGTGTTCTTTCTTATTACTTTTACTGCACTTTTATTTTTGCACTATTCTATGTTTTGTTCTATGGCTGAAAATTCTGATTGTATTATTATTGTTGCTAATCTGATTTTATGGATTAAAATTTTAATGATAACAAACATTTTTGATTTTCTATGACTGCCTTACCTACTAACTTTTTATGTCCATAAGATCAAGTGCAACTCAAGCTATCTTAAGATTGGGTAGATTTGGCCTGAGTCAGTTAGTAACTTTTCCTTTTTTGAGTCTATTATAAATGGTATGGTTCCTGATGCAAAGTGACCTTGCACACATAAACATGGGGGAAAATTTCTGTTAGTTGATTAGAGTTCTCTATTTTGATCACATCATTTCGGGATGATCCAAAAATTGTCCTAGACGATAAGCTAACAATAGAAACCCTAATTAGGGCATCTTGGTTAAGGCAACCTTCATTAAGCACATCATCCTGGATGATATTCATATCGTCGAGGGCGATAGGCTCAAACAAAAAAGAATCAAACACTAGATTTATTTAGGTATTCTTTATTTTGGGACATCATCTAGGACATCGTCCTGGATGATGCAGCATAACTATGCCTAAATTAATCTGGTAATTAAGGAAATCAATTAAGGTTTGATTGCATTATTACATCAGCTGGGATGATTGCAGGATCGTCCGGGATGATCTCTTGGATGATTGATAATGGCCAGCTCCTATTCATGGTGATGTTTTGGATGATTTCCAGTAGATTTGAATTAATCGGCCAGGACGATCGTTAGTTCATCCTGGACGATCAAGCTATTTTTGCATCGTCTATACATTATGTCAGAGCGATTGTCTGGATGATATTCAAGGAATTGTACTAATCGTATAGGATGATATTATATCATCCTAGACGATATGACCAAAAATCTTCTGATCATCCCAAACCGACCAGGCTGATTGAGCAAAATTTACGCTGATTGGCCAGGATAATATCCATATCATCCCGGACGATAATGTTGGCTTATATAAAATAAAAGTTATTATGAAACTCTTCTATTTAAGAGCTCTTATTGTACCGTTTAGAACAACTTTTGCTATTATTCTAACCTGAGAGAGCCAAGAGGAGAGGGAGAGCAAGGGAGAGAGAGAGAGAGAGGATCTTGTAAGGGGGAGTTTATGAAGGAGTTCATAAAGTTTGCTCCAAGTAAGAATTTGTAATCATCTTCTCTAGTCATCATCCTTTGTTCCTTGGGGGTTCTGGAGAGGTAAACTTCAGTATTTGATCAAGGTTCTCTACCTGCTGTAGGAGTAAGCAAAAGGAGTTGGGTTCTCTGCCTGCTTTCGGAAAAAGTAAAAGGAGTTGGGTTATTAGCCTGCTTCAAGAGGAAGAAAAAAGAGTTGGGTTCTCTACCTACTTCTAGGGGAAGCAAAAGGAGTTGTGTTCTCTGCCTCACCTAGGTTGGTAGAAAGGAGATTTGTATAAGCTTCTCTTCCTTACTGTGGGGGAAAAAGGAGAGATACTGAGTTTAGTACAATACTTGAAGGGCGCATCAGGGGAGTGGACATAGGTCATGTTGATTGAACCACTATAAATTTATGTGTTCCTTATTACTGTTTTCGCATCTAAATTTTGCACTTTGATTTCTATGGTGAATCTTGGTTTTTGTTTTAAGATTATGTTTTGATCGAAACATTTTTTAAAATACCAATTCACTCCCCTCTTAGTTAGCTTTGGGACTACTTCATAAGGGCTTAACATCCCTAACGAACTTTCTAGTGCCATAAGAGCACTTTCAAGTGGTATCAGAGCGGGATTCATCAAATTAAGTTTGAAAACTGTTTGAATTTTGATTCATGGCTAACCTTTGTAATCATAATACAATAGAAGGATATTCTATTACACGTCCACCTTTATTTGATAATAATCATTTTAATTTTTTGAAAACTCGCATGTCTATATTTTTACAATCGCTTGATTATCGTATGTGGATACTTGTTAAAGAAGGTTATACACCACCTTCTCGTGAACTTAATGGCATTAAAATTGAAATTCTTTTCACTGAATGGACTTTTGATTAAAGAGATTTAGCACAACTTAATGAAAAATGATTGAACTTTTTTTTTGTGCTTTGAAACATGAAGATTATATGCGTGTTTCAACCTGTGCTACTGGTAAAGAAATTTGGGATAGATTGTGTGTAACTTATGAAGGAACTAACAAAGTTAAATAATCTAGGTTTAATATTTTATTGCATGACTATAAACTTTTTTGTATGAAACCTTTTGAATCAATTTCTGACATGTATACAAGGTTTACTCAAATTTTCACCTCATTGCATGCTTTAGGAAGAGAGTTAACTAATTTTGAAAGGGTTAATAAAATTTTGAGATGCTTTTCTTCTTCATTTGATGCTAAGATCACTGCAATTACTGAATATAAAGATTTGAATACTTATTCGATTGATAACTTACTTGGATCACTCATTGCTTACGAGCAAGGGGTGAATCAAAGAAATCTTAATGCATGTGAGAAAAAGAAGGAGAAAACTGTGGCACTAAAATCCAACAACACGGACACTGATTCTTTTGGATCTGAAAATGATGATGTTGACTTCATCACTAGGCAATTCAAAAGCTTTTTAAGGAAGAAGCATAAAGAACATCAAAAATGGAAAAGATGTAAGGATAACAAAAATTACATAAGCTCTTTTGATGTTGTTTATTTTGAATGTAGGAAGATTGGACATTTTAAAGCTAATTGTCCTATACTTAAGGAACACCCAAGCAAGGGGAAGGGTGAGGAGAAACCCAAATACTGGAATTATAAGAAGTAGTACCAAAAAGCATTGTAGGCATATTCTGGATCTGACTACTCTGAGACTGAAGCAGAGGAGGAAATAATAAACTTGTGTTTAATGGCTGATAAACATCTTGAATAGTCTGACCAAGTAGAGGTATGACAACCAACCTATTATAAACTACTAAAAATATGTTAGAAAATTCATGTTTCCTATAAAAAACTTAAGAAAATGCATGCTAGCTTGAAATTGGAGTTTATAAATTTACAAAAAGAGTATGAAATTCTCCTTAAATATCATTCTACAATTGATAGATATCACATGTCATTACTTGATGAGTTTGATGCATTAAAAAAATATCATACTGAATTATCTGATGGATATGATTCTTTAAAGTCATCCCATGCTGAGTTAGAAAAGGAGTTTAAGAAATTAGCATATCTCAAAGTTTTTAAAAATAATAAATCATCATTGCCTGCAATGCAAAACTTTAAAAGGAAGCCTCACCACCTAAGTAGTTTAGTAAATCCTTTTTCTGGTATTAGATGTTTTTCATGTGGCATGTTAGGACATATTGAACACACTTGCACTATTTACCGAGTACACATTGGGTGTGGAGATCCAAATTACATGATTTACAGCATAACACACATGCATTGTATTCTTCTTTTCATAAGAAGGGACCCAAACCTGTTTGGGTTTCTAAATATGATATTTAATGATTTTGCAGGCTTACTTTTACTAAAGGCCTCTTGAGAGCACGTGGTACCTAGACAGCGGATGCTCACGATACATGATTAGAGATGCCAATCAATTCATTTTGCTAGAGACCAGGATAAGAGGCACGGTTAGTCTTGGAGACAACACCACCAGGAAGATAGTGGGCGCTGGTATAATTGGAAACTCCAAGAATCTTTCGATTGAAAATGTTTTGCTTGTAGATGGACTAAAACACTACTTGCTAAGCATCAGTCAGCTTTGCGATAAGGGCTTTATCATAATTTTTTTGGCTAATACTTGCATTATAAGCTTAAATAACAATACTATTTTGCAGGGAATGCATATCAATAATATTTACATGCATGACTTAAATAATATTAAAAGTGCTGCTTCATTTTGCTTAAATTACTATTTATGATTCATGGTTGTGGCACGGGAGATTATGTCATGCAGTATGAAAACCCTTAGGAGAGTGACCCAGAAAGACCTAGTTAGAGGTACACCAAACTTAAATTCTCAAAAGACCACCTATATGATGCCTGCCAACTAGGAAAGCAAGTTCATTCATCTTTTCACTCCGTTAAGGACATTAACACCTCTAGACCATTAGAAGTTCTTCACATGGATTTGTTTGGACCCATTAACACAACCAGCTTAGGAGGAAAAGTTTGTGGTTTTGTGATTATCGATGACTACTCGAGGTTTACTTGGATTAGATTTCTATCACATAAGAATGAGTCTTTTGATGAGTTTAAATCCTTCTTCACTTGGATCCAGAAAAATTTAGGTTGTGAGATTTTGATCATCCATAGTGACCATGGGGAAGAGTTTGAAAATGAGAGATTTGGAGACTTCTGTGAGGATAAGGGGATTAGTCACAACTTCTCAGCTCGTAGGACCCCTCAGCAGAACGAGGTAGCTGAAAGGAAGAATCAGACCTTAGTTAAAGCCATTAGAGCCATGCTTGCTCAGTATTCACTTCCAAAATACTTTTGGGCTGAAGTGGTAAATACAACTTATTATGTGTTAAATAGGATAAACATTAGAGACAAACTTGATAAGATACCCTATGAGATCCTTAAGGGTAAGATACCCAATATTTCCCATCTCCATGTCTTTAGTTGCAAGGTTTTTATTCATAACAATGGAAGTCACACTTAGTAAAATTTGACCTAAAATATGATGAAGGAGTGTTCTTAGGATATTCAAGTGTGGGGAAATCCTTTAGGATGTTTAATAAGAGGACATTAGTGGTGGAGAAGACAACTCATATAGTATTTGATGAATCTGACTCTAAGAAGTCTAGAGTTGAGTAGGAAGATGAAGTTAGAGAGAATACCGTAGAGTTGAAAATTTGGAGAAGAGGATAGAGCCCCAAAACACTAAAGAAGTAGGTGAGATTACCCAAGGAGTAGAAAATATAGATCTGGAGGAAAGGGTTGAACCTGCACCCACCTTACCTAGAGATTGGAGATATTCTTTGAGTCATCCTAAAGAATTGATCTTAGGAGACCCTTCTAAAAGTATTATGACTAGGCATGGACTTAGGAAGGATGTGAACCACTCTGCCTTATCTCAATTACTGAATCCACCAACATCAATCATGCCCTTTCTGATGAGTTTTGGATCTTAGCCAAACAAGAGGAGTTAAACCAATTTGTTAGGAAGTATGTTTGAGAGCTTGTAGAAAGATCAAAGGGACAAAGTGTAGTTGGAACCAAATGGGTCTTTAAGAATAAAATGAATGATTCTGGTGTGGTGGTTAAGAATAATAAAATGAATGATTCTGGTGTGGTGGTTAGGAATAAGGAAAGATTAGTGGCTAAGGGGTACAACCAAATAGAAGGGATTGATTTTGAGGAGACCTTTGCCCTTGTAGCTAGTTTGGAAGCCAATAGAGTGCAATTAGCCTTTGCCTGTTATAAGGGATTTAAGCTTTTCCAAAAGGACGTTAAGAGTGCCTTTTTAAATGGGGTAATGAAAGAGGATATTTTTGTAAAGAAACCCCCAGGTTATGAGAGTTCTTAATTTTCAAATCATATTTTCAAATTAAAAAAGGCCTTATATCGATTAAAGCAGGAACCCAGAGCTTAGTATGAGAGGCTTAGCGCATTGTTACTAGAGAGGGAGTTTGTTACGGGGAGTGTAGATGATTTACACATTTTCATTTTTTAGATCTATGACGATAATATACTATTTGGATCTTCTAATAAAAGGCTATGTGATGATTTTTCTAAAATAATGAACAAGGAGTTTGAGATGAGTATGATTGGAGAGTTGTCCTACTTTTTAGGATTTAGCATAAGACAATTAGATGATGGAATATTTCTAAATCAATCAAAGTATATAAAGGACATCTTGAAGAATTATGAAATAGATAAAACCAAGCTAATTAATACTCCCATAACCTCTAGTGTTTAGTTGGATAAGGACCAAATATAAAGTATGTTGATCAAAAGAAGTATAGAGGGATGATTTGATCTTTTCTTTACCTATCTATTAGCTAACCTGATATAATGTTTAGTATTTGTCTCTGTGCTAGATTTCAAGTTGATCCTAAAGAATCCCACCTAACTGTAGTTAAGAGAATTTTTAGATACATCTTAGGAACCTAAAACTTAGGAATCTAGTATCCTAGGCACAACACTTCTTTTGAGATTATTGGATATTCTGATTCTGATTTTGCAGGTTATAAGGTGCATGGAAAGAGCACTTTTAGAACTTGCCAATTCATAGGACAGTTTTTAGTCTCCTGTTCTAGTAGGAAGCAAAACTCTATTACACTTTCCACTATTGAAGCTGAGTATATTGCCTTAAGAAGTTATGTGGCCCAAGTCCTTTGGTTGAAGTAACAAGTTCTAGATTTTTATTACTTGTAAGCACAATTTCAATTTTTTGTGACGATACTAGTGCCATTTGTATTTCTAAGAATCCTACCCAACATTTAAGGTCCAAACACATTGACATAAGGCATCACTTTATTATAGACCATATTACCAAAGGAAACATTGAGTTACACCATATGGCAACTGGGAATAAACTAACTGACATCTTTACTAAACCACTGGCCTTCGACACATTCAACATTTAAGGACCAGATTGGGTGTTATTGACATAAATGTATAAACTAGATTCTTACTGATTTCTAATTTATTTTCTAATTTTTTCTATTATTTTATTTCTATAGTTTCTCATTGTTTATTTTTTTTGTTCTGTTTTTGTTTGTTGCTTTTTTTTAATGAATTTTTTAATCATTGCTGAATTGATATCTTATTCCTTATTTTTGTTTTTGGAAATTTGTAAGTCAAAGATTAACATCTCTAAATAAGTTAAAGGGGGAAAACACCGTTGATTATTTCCTACTCACTAACTTGTTTTAGTGGTGGAATTTTCTTTTCTAAACAAAAATCTATCTCATATTAACAATTGAATTTTGAAACTGAGATATTTTCAATCTTGCTAGAGTAATCTATTATATATATATAATATTCAAAGTCTTTATTTTACCTTCAAATTTTTATAATCTTGTCGTTGAATTTATCATTTTATTTTTTAATTCTATTTTGTGATTCATTCTTCCTTATGTTAGGGTTTTTCTTCTCTAATATCTGAAAGATATAATCACAACTGAGAATTCGTAAGAATTCTGAAAAAGGGATCTAGCTTGCAAAAAAAAAAGTGGCCAATGATGGAAAAATCAAAAGATGCGTAATGACGCAAAAAAATATACACAAAGTAAATAAAAAAATGAGATGCGTAAAGAGCGCCAATCAAATTATCAAGAGGCATTAAATGAGCTCATCAAAACTAAGCTTCTTCTCTTTCAAAATTTTTAAATCTTAGAAGAATTCACGTGTCACTTGATATTTTTCAAAGGCTTGATTTCATGATTGTAATTAATTACTTTGATATAATTGCATAAAATATTTTTCTAAAACCAAGTCTCGAACATATTTCTTTTTCTTAACCAATTAATTTTTATGATTTAGATCATTGTTTTCAAAAGACAGTTTCCCTAGGGAGAATTTCAAGTTAAGGCTAAATAGGATCGGTTGTTCTACCATTTTTTTTTTTGGATTTCAATGATGTTAACTCAATGATTCTTAAAAATTTTTAATTCAATCATATAAAAAAACTTATCATATTCAAGCTTTGATTTAAAAATTTTTTTTTTTTTCTTATGGTCTTATCTTTTTCATTTTTTTTAGTTTTTTTTATGTTTTTAGTCTCTGCCTTATTTCTGTTTTACTTTCCTCCACCTTTTTGTGATGTCAAAAGGGGGAGTAGTTGTGCTGGTTTCTTTGATTTTGCTATTGGATAGTTAAAACTGTGTTTGTTTCTTCTCACTATTTCTTTTAAACTGTTATTAAATTGCTTAGATTATTTTTTGGTTTGCCTTCATAAAAAATGGGGAGATTATTGCAAAACTAATTTTATGGATTAGAATTTCGATGATAGCAAACATTCATGATTTTCTACGGCTGCGTTACCTCCTAACTTTTTAGGTCCATAAGATTGAGTGCAACTTTAGCCAGCTCAAGATTGGTTAGATTAGGTCTAAGTCAGTTTGTAATTTTTCTTGAGTTTATTGTAAACCGAGTGAACTAAGGACAACTTAATATAGGTGAGAAGAAAAAGAAGAAAATTGTTTCCTTGAAGGATAATGATTCTGACACTGACTCTTCTGATTCTAAAAATGATTACACTATTTTAATAACTAGGAAAATCAAGAACTTCTTAAGGAAAAAACAAAAGCATCATAAAAAAGAATAAAGATAAGAATAATAGAAATTATTTGGTTTCCACAGTTGTGTTTGTTTTGAATGCAGGAAGCTAGGGCATCTGAAATCTGATTACCCAACTTTGAAAACTCACCCAAGCAAGGAGAAGGATGAAAAAAAGCCTAAGTTCAAGAAGGATAAGAAAAGGATCCAGAAGGCTTTGTAGGCTGACTCAGCATATGACTCCTCTGAAATTGAGGCATAAGAGGAGGTAACCAACCTGTGATTAATGGCTGATGATCATTTTGATCAATCTGATCAAGAAGAGATATGTGAGATTACTTATGATTAATTACTTGAAGTTCCTAAAAAAATTAAATACTTATATAGGAAGATAAAAAATTTGCATGTTCACCTCAAAGTTGATTTTGTAGATATGTAGAAAGAGTATGAAATTCTAATTAAATAATGTTCCACTCAAGATAACAATCACATGGCTTTATTAGATGAACTTGACTCCTTAAATGAAAAACATATTGATTTAACTAAAGAGCATGATTTCTTGAAATTATTACATGTTGAATTAGAAAATGCAAATAAGAGCATATGTATTATTTTATCTGACTTAGATAGTAATGAGCATGTATTGAAAATATAAAATTTAATTCTTAAACATACAAATAAGGTTTTAGAAGCTAAATTAACTACTTTTAAAGAAAATAAAAAAATTCCTACACTTAAAGAGTTTCATAATCCATGATATCAGTAGCATCATTTAAACCTAGGAAGACACACCATTACCTAAATAGATTAGTAAACCCTTTTCTTGGTGTTAGATGTTTTTCTTGTGTCATGCTAGGACATATCTCCTATACTTGCACTATTCACCATACTACATACACACTGAGTGTGGAGAGCTAAAGTTTAAAACTTACAACATAACCTGCATGCATTTCATTCTTCTATCCATAAGATGGGATCCAAACCTATTTATATTCCCAAATCTAACATTTGATGATTTTGTCAGTGTGATCTCACAAAAGGCCTCGTGAAAGCATATGATACTTAGATAGTGGATGTTTAAGGTATATGACTGGAGATACAAATTAATTCATATTGCTGGAGGCCAGGGAAGCAGGTAAGGTAAAACTGGGATATAATACAACTAGGAGAGTGGTGGGGTCAAGTATAATTAGTAACTCTAAAAATTTCATCTATAAAAATGTTTTATGGGTAGATGACATGAAACATAACTTGCTCAGCATCAGCCAGCTATATTATAAATGCTTCAATTTGAAATTTATGTCCACCAGTTATATAATAAGCTTGAATAATAATATTATTTTTTGCATGAAAAAATGATCAACAACGTCTATAAACTTGATCTAAATTGCATTAAATATGACAGTTCTCATTGCTTAAAACTAATTGCTAATGAATAATTATTATGACATAGGAGATTATGTCATGCAAGATTAAAAAAGCCATAGGAAGATCACCTAAAATGACTTAGTGGTGGAATTCCTAAACTACAGTTCACTAAGGACCACCTGTGTGATGTTTGTCAGTTAGGGAAATGAGTTAAATCCTCCTTCCACTCAATCAAAGACATTATCTCTAGCAAACCCTTAGAAGTCCTTCACATGGATCTCTTTGGACCTATCAGCACTGCAATCTTAGGAGGGAAAGTTTTGGGATATTTGATTATTGATGATTAGTTGAGCTTTACTTGGGTTAGATTTCTTTCACATAATAGTGAATCATTTGAGGAATTAAGATCTTTTTTCACTTGGATTCAGAGGAAGTCAGTTTGTGAAGTTTTAACCATTCATAGTGACCATGGTGGGGAAATTGAGAATAAGAAATTTAAAACTTTTTGCATGGAGCAAGGGATAAACTACAACTTTTCAACTTCTAGGACCCCTCAGCAAAATGGGATAGGTGAAATAAAGGATAGGACCCTAGTAGAAGTTGCTAGAGCCATATTAGTTGAGTACTCCCTTCTAAAATACTTATGGGGAAGAAGTGGTGAATATAACCTATTATGTTCTGAATAGAGTGAATGTTAGATCCAAACTGAATGAGACACTCTATGAAATTTTGAAAGGTAGATCACCCAACCTCTCATACTACCATGTATTTGGATGAAAAGTGTTTATTCATAATAACGAGAAGTCTCAACTAGGAAATTTTAACCCAAAATAAGATGGTGTATTCCTAGGGTACTCAAATGTTGAGAAATCCTATGGAGTCTTCAACAAAAGAACACTATTTTTTAAGGAGTCTACTCATATTGCTTTTGATGAATCTAATAATTTTAGAGGGTCTAGGGGACAAGAAGAGGAGGTTATAGAAGTTATCCAAGGATTAGATTTTGCAAATATCAAGGATAGAACTGGAAAATACATTGCCTAAAGAATTTAGATATTCTTCAAGTCATCCTCAAGAACTAATCTTAGGAGACCCATCTCAAGGTGTTAGAACTAGGCATAGACTTAGGAAAGCGGTAAACTAGTCTACCTTCATTTTAATGATTTAACCCACCAACCTAAATCAAGCCTTATCTGATGAATTAGGAATCGAAGCCATGTAAGTAGAACTGAATCAATTTGTAAGGAAGGATGTTTGGGAGCTAGTTAAAAAACCTAAGGACAAAAATGTGGTTGGAATTAAATGTTGTTTAATAATGAAATAAATGATTCTGGAGTAGTTGTAAGGAATAAGGAAGATTAGTGCTTAAGGTGTATAATTAAATTAAAATGATTAATTTTATGGAGACCTTTGCCCCTGTAGCTAGAATATAAGACATTAGGGTGCTACTAACCTTTGCATATTTTAAGGGATTCAAATTGTACCAAATGGATAAAAAGTGACTGTCTGAATGGGGTGATAAAAGAAGATGTGTATATGTAGGGCTGCAAACGTACCGAGCCGAGCCGAGTATGTGAGTGTTCATGTTTGTGTTCATTTAATATAAGCTTGTTTAAGTTTGGTTCATGTTTGTTCGAGCTTTAGCGTTTGTGTTCATGTTTGGTTCATTTAAATTAAAGAGTGTTCATGTTTGGTTCATGTTCAGTTCATGTTCATTCATTTAGTATTTATCGAGTTTGTTCGCGAACATATTTAACTAATTTTTTTAACTATCAAACAAACACGTTCATGAACATATCTATGAACAAATACATTTATAATAAAAGTAATGATTATTTATATTTATTAATTTCATAGTCAAATATGTATTATTTAAATCGATCTTATTCATGAGTTCAAAATCGAACATGAATCGAGCTTTTATTGAGCTTCTTATCGAGCTTAATGTTGAGCTTGTTCACCAACTTGAAATGATGTTGTTCGCGAACATAAATGAGCCAAACACATTAGTGTTAAAGTTTGTTTATTTAAGAATCGAGCATTTAAAATATTGTTCAATTTTGTTTGTTTAGTTAATTAAACGATCGCAAACGAGCTTTAATCGAACCAAACAACGAGTAACTCGCTGAACGTTTGGTTCGCTTGCAGCCCTATGTGTATGTAACAACCCCAAGGCTTTAAAATTTCAAATTTTATAATCATGTGTTCAAATTAAAAAAGGTATTATATCGACTTAAATAAGCACTTAGGGCATGGTATGAAAGACTAAGCACATTCTAACTAGAAAGAACATTTGTTTAGGGGATAATATGCACCACCCAATTTCTAAATAAGGTAGGAGATGAATTATTAATTTTTCAAATTTATGTTGATGATATTCTATTTTAATCTTCTGATAAAAGCCTTTGTGATGAGTTTTTAAAAATAATGAGTAAATAATTTAAAATGACTATGATTGGGAGATCTAACTTACTTTTTGGGGTTTATAATAAGGTAGAAAAATTATTGAACTTTCCTTAGTCAATCAAAACACACTAAAGACATCCTTAAATAGTATGAAATAAATAAAGCCATGCTAATCAACACTCCCATGAGTTCCAGGGTTCAGTTAGACATGGATTTAAATAGAAAATTTGTTGATCAAAAGAAAGATAGAGGACTAATTGGTTCACTTCTTTACTTGACTACTAGTAGACCTGATATCATATTGAGTATTTGTCTCTATGATAGATTTCAGGCTGATCCAAAAGAGTCCCACTTAACTGCTATTAAGTTAATTCTTTGATATTTCTTAGGGACCCATGATTTACGAATTTTGTATCTTAGGAATAGCACCTCTTCTAAATTTATAGGATATTATGATTTAGATTTTGTAGGATGTCGAGTTCATAGGAAAAGTATATCTGGGACATGTTAATCCATAAAATAATCCTTAAGTCTCTTAATCTAGTAGAAAATAGAACTTAGTGCCCTGACCACTATAGAACCTGAGTACATAGCCATAGGAAGTTGTGTGGCCCATATTATTTAGTTAAAGCAATAAATTCTAGATTTAGGATTACCTGTAGTACCATTTGTATTTCAAAGAACCCAAACCAATACTCCATGACCAAACACATTGACATAAGGCATCACTATATTAGGGACTAGGTTACCAAAGGAGACATAGAGACACACCATGTAGCCGCTACAAACCAACTTACTGATAGTTTTACAAAATCACAAACCTTTAAAACTTTCAGCATCTTAAGAAAAAAATTAGGTGTAATAGATATTAATGCTTAAAACTTTGCTTTCTATTTTATGCTATTTTTGTTTTATTTTATTTGCATGCCATTTTATATTTATGTATTTCTATTTTATGATTTTCATTATTATGTTATTTATCATTCAATATTTTTAAAAGAATCAGATCAAGATTCACTACTGATATTAATTTTTTAAATGACATTTTTTCCTTGCTTATTCATTTTAAAAATTAGTAAGCGGTGATTGACTTCGTTAAGTCAGTTAAAGGAAGAAACATAAATGATTGTTTCTCTTCCTCTAACTCCTTTAGTGATACAATTTTCTTTTAGAAATAAAATCTATTTCAAATTAAAAGTTGGACTTGGATATTGAGATCTATTTTTTCCTTCCAACATTAATCTATCTAATTTGAATAATACTCAAAGTCATTTAATCACTTTAAAATTTTCATAATCAGGTTGTTGCATTTATCATATGAATATGATTTTATTTTGAAGTTTACTCTTCCTTGAATTATAGAGTTAGGTATTCTTCTCTTGTATCCTAAATATATTTATATAAATGAGAATTTTTTAACGGTTTTGCAAGAAATCCAGTTTGCAAAAATGGTAAGAGGCAAAAAAAGAGCCCAAAAGAAAGCTGAAAAGATTCACAATGATTGCCAAATAATTACAAGATACATAAAGTGTATAAAAAATTGAAAGATGTAAAAAGTATGCTAAATAACTGACAAGAGGCATAAAATGAGCCCACAAAAAATAAGTTTCCTTCTCTTTCAAACCATTAAATATTAGAAGAATTCATGTGCCACTTTATATCCTCAAGCACTTGAATTTTGAAAATCATGATTTTGATTAATTGCTTTGCAATATTAAACAACTATATTTTTTTTAAAAATAAAGTTTGGACAGATCTTTTTCTTAACTAATTTCTTTATTAAATTTGATTTGTGCTTAAAAATAATTCAAACCTATATGGAGTCTGAGCTAAGGTTAAAAATATCATTTTTCTACCCTTTCTAGTTTTCATCATTGTTAATTCATTTCTTACTATTTTTTAATCCACCCCCAAGGGAAATTTATCATTTATTAAGAGTTGATTGATTAAAAAAAATTATTCATTTGGTTTTGAGTTTATGATTTGTTTTTATTTAAGTTTTGTGATGGTTTATGTTTTTATTTTATTTTATTTTTTCTTAAAGAACACATGATGTAAATTTTTCTGGTTTTGCTCACATTATCTAGGATGATATATATCATCCTGTACGATATAAAAAAAAAATACAACTCTTTGATCACAACACATCTAGTTGCTGATATACATCAATTATTGGTGATTATCTCGTATGATTCCTACATCATATTGGACAATCCACAAGGAAGAAATGGTTGGACAATTTAAATTTTGTTAGGCCAATTCATTATTATACATCATCCTTGATTATACACGTGTTCATGCTATATGATCCCTTTATTCAATGGTAGTACATGATGAATCCTCAGGAAGATTGTTCTGTGTCTAATCATCAAGTACAATATTTGATCATCATAGATGAAAAGATCAACTTTTTTGACTGATCGTATGGATGACATTATTGCGCCTAATCATCCTGGATGATCTCATTATTTTCCTTGATGATATTCCTGACCCTATATAAATAACCCAAATTAAGTTTTTTTACACCAAGCTTTTCAATTCCCTTCTCCCTTATTCATGCTTTCTATTTTTAACTAAGGTTGGTGGTAATTAATCTCATGCCTTCACAGGCAGGTCTTTTAGGACTACTATCAATCCTTACTTTTTTCAGGCACTTGACCTATTTGCATGCACCACTCTTGGATTCATTCTTACTCTTGCTTTCCACATTAATTTTGAACTCCTATTCAAAATTTTTGCCAGTCTTTGTCTAAATGTTTATTTTATAGCAATTCAATCATATGTTAATCGATGCCATATTGAATTAATATATCATGATTTTACAAATTTGTCCACCTTTCCACTACTATCGAGGAACTTCATAATTTTACTACAAATATTGACTTTAACTAGGGCCAAGCAAATACCCTTCTCAAAGAAACCATTGCCCAATTTCATGTCTCTACAACCAATAATTTAAGAAAAGATGACTGAACCATCTAGTACATTCTTTGCACCTTAATTATTCCTAAAGTTGGAAATCAGATTCATATTACCCACATCCTATCACTCACCACCTGCTACATAATGACTCATCATGATTTTAATGTCACTAATCTTCTAAATTGATAAATTGAACATCTAACGAACATTAGGGATGTCAGCTACAAAAGAAAGCCAAATCTAGCCTTATGATACATCATTGCCTATATCCTTATATCCAAATATAACATTCATAATATGGCCCCACCGGATCACTCCCCTATTTTCAACTAAAAAGCTCCTTCCACATCCCTTACAGTACTCATTGTCACCTTGTGGATGTGGAGACTATGACAATATAGGAAGGACCTATATTTGCACCTGTCCCTATCTTCCAACACTCCTAGATCGAGCATCTAGTTCTGCAGTTTGAGTAGTGGGAAACCAGATTTGAGAAATATATCATCAATTAGTAGCAATAACATAATCAGGACCTAGCTTGGTTTGAAGCATATGTGGCCCAACAAAAGCAGCACGACTAGGATTTGGCTTAGTTTAGCGAGCAATTTGCATCTTTTCACCGATACTTTTAGCAGCCACCACCACCACCTCCATATGACCAGGGTTCCTCTTTATACTAGTTTGTTAGTGTTTGTTTCTATATTTGTACTGGTTTTCTTTCTATATTTTGCTTTGTTTAGTGTTTTTCTTATTTCCTTCTTTTTGTGACGTCAAAAGGGGGAGTAGTGAGTTGTTTATTTTTGTGTGTGTGTTATTTGTCTTTGCTTTTAATGGAATTTACTTTAGAATTTATTTATGTCTCTTTTTATTTTTATTTAATTAAAATTAAAAAAAATCTTTCTTACTTGATCTAAAATTGTTATCAACAATATTTGTCATCATTAAAAAGGAGGAGATTGTTACATATCTAGATCCAATACTTTAATTTTGATGATAACAAGCATTATTATTTTTGTACCACTACTATTACTACATATCTATTGTGTTTTCCTTGCTTACTAACCTTTTAGGTCTATAAAGATCATGTCCAATGAAAATTAGCTAAAGATCAAGAAAATTAGGGTTATGTCTACTTATAAATCCAATTCAATATATTTTTTTATCTTTCTTTAGTCAAATCCTAAATATGGTGGATCCCAAGCTAAGTAACCTTGCACACACACACTCAGGGAAAGAAATTTGGTGAGTTACATTATTTTTCTATTTTTAACCTAGTCATACAATATGATCTCAAATCATACTGGATGACCAGTTAAAAATAAAAACCCATATTAGGGCATCCGTACTAATTACAAGTAATTAAACAAATAATACTGGATGATACCCATTATCCAGGATGATCAGTTTATATGATGACAAACATTTACCAATCACAATTTAGGTAATTTTTTAAATTTCAATTTGTTTTCTAATTATACACGACAATATACATCATCCTTGATGATTTAAGATAATCAGGCCTAAATTGATTGAGTGATTAGGAAAGTCATCATGGTCAAATTATTTAATTAAATCATAGAGGATGATCCACTAGGATCATACAATATGATTAAGTAAATTTAATAGGATGATCCCTTATTGTCCAAGATGAAAACAAAGATTTTCCTCTAATAGTCTAGGAGAATTGTCCTGGACATCACGAGATATTTGCTGGATGATATAAATATTGCCACCCATCATCCCATGTCATAATGGACGATCAATAAAGTTTTTAAACTAATTATCCTTGATGATCGTAGGATCATACTGGATGATATATACAAATACTTGTATTGATTATATCGAGAAAATTTGATTATCCTAGCTGAAAGGGATATTATTATTGTTTAGGATAATTTTTGATGCCAAGTTAAAATTTTGGGCTTTTTTGAGCAATTCTAGTTAAGCTCATGTAGTTTTCCTTTTATATAATTTGGTGTATTATGGAGTTGATCTAAGAGGGAGCTTAGATATGGAAGAGGGAGAGCTTGAGAGAGAGAGAGAGGAAGAAAGAGAGGGAGGGAGGGAGAGAGAGAGAGAGAGAGAGAGAGAGAGAGAGAGAGAGAGAGAGAGAGAGAGAGAGAGAGAGAGTTGCGAGGGATTCATAAAGATTTCTCTAAGCAAGGTGTTCATCATCTTCTTGAAGTTGTTCTTCTCATTCCTTGGCGGCTCTGAGGGAGATCTTCATTAGCATCAAATCCAAGTTATCTGCCTATTCTAGGAGGGAGTAAAAGGATTTCAAGGTTCTCTGGCTACTCTAGGAGGGAGTAAAAGTATTATTTGGGTTCTTTGCCTTCACTAGGTGAGTGAAAAAGGATTTTTAGGTTCTTTGCCTACTCTAGGAGGGAGTAAAAAGATTCAAGGTTCTCTACATCACCGTGTCAGTGGGAAAATTTTGTAAGGGCTTCTTTTCCTTATTGTTGGAGCAAAAGGCGAGTAACTTGAGTTTAGTGCAATACTTGGAGAGGGAGTCTCCAAGGAGTGGACGTAGGTCAGATTTAACTGAACCACAATAAAATTTGGCGTGTTCTCTCTTATTACTTTTACCACACATTTATTTTTGCACTTTTTTGTGTTTTGTTCTGTGTTTAAAAAATTTGATTGTATTGTTATCGTGAAAATTATTTTTCTTTCATATTAAGGGTAATTATATTGTTTTGTTTTAAAATATTCAAAAAGGAAAAAAGTTATATTGTACTTTAAGAATTTTAAAACAATCAATTCATCCCCTCTTGGTTAGTCTCGAGAAAGTTCTTTAGGGTTTAAACACCCTCATAAACTTTTAGCCTCAACATTAAGCTCCCTAGCATTCAACAAGGACATCTTCAACTGTGGTTCTATTATGGTGTCACTGTAGCATTGGGAGAAAAATATAGCTATTCAGCTCTTAATCTATGGCGCTATGTCTTTGCTTCAATTTTGAGAATTTTAAATTATTTCTTGCGTAAAAAGATAGGATTAATAATAATTTTCATTGTAATAATTGTTGATTGTTATATAGTTTTCTTATCAAATTCTTCCAAACATAAAGTTATTACCTATATTGTACTTAATTCAAAATTTTCTTTTGTGAAATTATAATATTTCAAAATTACAAAATTAAAGATCTAACTATTTAAACTATACATAGTTATAAAATTTTCTAATAAAACACTTTATAATAGCCCATTAATTAACTTTTAATGAATACATTTTTTTTTTAAATTAAACTCCCAAGTGTAAGTAAAAATTCTACTAACTCACTTATGGTTAATGATATCTGGATTTAATGGAGTTTACTTATTTAGTTATTTTTTAGTTTAATTTATAAGATTTCTTTAAGTATGATGATTCAAATATTTTCATTTAGAAGGGTATACATGGGTCTAGATATTACAAGTGCCAATTTTTGATAATCCAATGTTTAGTTTTTTTTTTTAAACTTGTTATTTATTTTTCTTTTGAATAGGCTAAGTACACTATAACGATTTTAAATACATTTCTATTGCCTCCATGTTTTATTTAGGCTAGCCATCATATTCCATGTACCAATCTTTAATTGTCCAAAAATGAACCTTTTTTATCATGTTATTTATTTTACTTAACTTTTCCAATTGCTAAATACTTTAAAATTAATTTTAATTGCCTATCTATTGCATCCACTTTTTATTTTATCTAAAACTCATTATTGGTCTTATAATTTTTTAATTACTTATTAAATGATTTAAAATAAATTTAAATAGTATATTCATATTAATTTTTATACCAATTGAGCCTTATAAGTAGTGAGGTGCTTAAGTGTATTTAGGAATTTAATTTATTATGAAGTACTAATTTTAAAAAAATTTAATTATTATTATTGTTAATTATTTTATCTGGTAAAGTTTTAAATGTGTGTACTAGCAAATACTTAATTATCTTAATTTTTTAAATTTCAAAATTTCAAAATCAAGGTAACACAACTATATAACTGTAATAAGTGCAATAAAGACAAGAATTCATACACATGAAATTCAAGGAAAGGAAATATGGTTTCATATTCATCCATTTTGTCCAAAACTACATTTAATTACAATAAGTAAAAATAAAATAAAGCTATAATAAGATAAAAAACTAAAAAAAACTAAAAGAAATTAAAACAACAAGAACGGACATTCCCTACTTCTCACCCTCATTCTCGTCCTCATCCTCATCCCCTCTTACTTATTATACTGTTTGAAAGTTCATTAAGGTTGATAAACCTTAAGGAACTAGCCTAAGGATCACCAGGATGAGGAGTGAATTGGTAATTTTAAGAATTTTCCGTAACATAAAAATAACGATGAGAATATTTTTTGAAAAGATTTTTAGAAATTCAAAATAGCAAATTTTAATTGATTGCGGAAGCAAACGAGTATATCAAAAATATTAATTTAACTATGATGAAACTTTGATTTATGAAATGAAGAAATAATCACCAATTTTCTTAAGAAGTTGTAATAGAAATAAAATGCAAGAAAAATAAAAGTGTGAAAAGAAAAAAACAAACCCAAAATTATTATAGTGGTTCGGTCAACCTTGACCTACTTTCACTCCCTAGAGTTCAACTCTTCCAGTATTACACTAACACTAAGTGACTCTTGTTTTGCTCCCACTGCAAGGCAGATAATCTCTTATAGACTCACATTTACCAATGATGATACAATGGAGTGTCGGAAGCGATTTCATTTTCTTAATGATGGTAGGAGACCTTGACACATTTTTCTCCCTCCTGAAGAAGGTAGAGAATCTCAACTTCTTTTCCTCCATCTTGAAGAAGCCATTACACCTCAAGGACTTGATTTAGAAGCCTCTTAACCACACCATCACCTTTGTCTCAAACCCTATATCTCTCTCACAAGCTTCACTCTTAGATTATCCCCACCAGTCAAACATTCCTCTCTTCTTTCTTAGAGTTTCTTAAAAATAAATCTTAATAATAGGCTTCAAGAAACCCTAATAATTTAAGTTAGCCGTCACTGTTTATACAATATTTTTATAGTTCATATAGTGTGATAAGTTCATAAACTAAATTCATCTAGTATGATCTAAATAGTCATTCCAAAAAGAGCCATTTAATTTTTTTGAACACATCGTATAGTAGAATCCAAATATCTTCTTGTATAATATGTTTGATTTTCTATATTTGTACAGGATGATTAGAAATTGACACTATCAATAATTCCGTACTGCTCTCAACGTGCAGTATGATTAGTAGATTTCAAGTCAGTTGTATGTTAAGACATGAATATTATTCTCTATGATTATTAGTTGAAAAATCATGGTTTTATTTGGTACAATCTTTGGGATGAAAAATTTTGATGTCTCTACCAATTTTACGGTATGATCAAGATCATACATTATGATCTTCTATCATTAATTAAACCATGATATAATTGGCTTATTATTGGGGTTAATTTAAGTATGATTTTTAAAATTTTGTATAGTATGAATTTAATCGTACATTACAGTTAGTTTAAAATAAAATTTTTAAAAATCTTACCTAATTTATTTGGCGGCTAGAGTTTATAGACCATAATAAATCATACAATATGATCTAGATCGTACAATATGATTAGTTCACAAAAACTTGTTTTTAATTAGTTGTTAAGCCCTTATTTTTATCACCACTTATACAGTACAATTTTAGGTCGTACATTATGATAAGTAAAAAAAAATTCATTTTTAAAATTTTTTACTTTCCCTGTGTATGTGCACGGTCACCCAATTACATACACTATAATTGACCAGACTCAAGAAATAGAAAAAAATATTTAGACTTTTTTACTTGACATTCCCATTATAACATTCTTGATCTTCCAGTAGATTTGAGCAATGTATGTTTTACCTATAACGTTATTGCACATAGATAAAAAGATATATAGAATATTCAGTGAGAAAATATAACAATTCAGCCAATACAAAAAGATAACAATTCATTAGTATTTTCATAGCATGCCACTTCCAGTATTAATGCATACTTACTACAATCTAGTTGAGATGCAAGCTTTTCTAATTCCTGAAATGAATTTTCTAGTTTAATATGAGATTTTTTCAAGGAATTGTGAGCATTAGATAAGTTAGTACGCTTCTTATTTAATGTATAAAGTTCATCTAATAAAGTCATATGATTTCTATTTAAAGTAGAGTGCTTGATAGTTAAACTAGCATGCTGCTTTTGTAAATTAAAGAATTTTGTATTGATACTAGCATGTATATTCTTTAACATCCTATACGTGTCTTGATTTTTTTAAAAAACTACTAGTAATTTATCATAAGATTGTTAACATACCTCATCTTGTTCTAATTGATCAAGATTATCATTAGCCATAAGGCATAGGTTTGTTACATCCTCTTCTACTTCTACTTCTGATGATTCAAAAGCATAGTCAGCGCAAAAAGCTTTCTCCATCCTTTACTTTCCCCTCTTAAACTTTAGTTTCTCTTCAGCCTTCTCTTTGATTGGGTGAGTCTTCAGGTTGGGGTAGCTAGCTCGGAGGTGGCCGGGTTTCCTATACTTGAAGTAAATTATGTCAGAATATTCTTTAATATTTTTGTTACTTTTACCTTTGCTCCCATTGTCTTATTGACATCATTATTTTCATTTCAAAAAACACTTGAACTGTCATGTCATTAAGGCAATGTCGTCATTCTCCTTTGGTACAAATTTGTCACTATCTAAATTATTTCTTTTAATGCTATAGTTCTCTCCTTCTTCTCTCATGCATCACTTTGCCCTTGACTCACTCATTGCTTACTGGCAATGAGTAACCCAAGAAAATTTTCAATGGAATAAACTATCAAGTCTTTAGATTCAATAATTGAGTTATATTGGCATCCTAAAAACTAATTTAATAGTATGGAATCTTATTATTTTTTTTATAATTTGATATTTCTCTACCTAGTGCATGTCAGGATATCACTATCTATGTGAGGCTAGTATACAATTTAGATATAGTCTTGCTAGGTTTCATGTGAAAAAGTTTATAGTTATATAGTAGAATAATTTTCCTAGACTATTTAAATTCACTGGTTCCCTCATAAGTGATATATAACCTATCCTAAATCTCCTTCCATATAGTGCATTGAGAAACTCGCATATAGACTCCGAATTTTGAAGCACAAAAGAAACAATTCAAATATTTAGCATTTTATTGTGCAAGTTTCCTATCCTCAAAACTCCATTTAGTAAAAAGAACACCAATTCTAACACCATTAACTATATGCGATGGAAGTGAATATGCAATTTGAATAATATGCCAACTTTATATTTAATGGATTATACAAAATAACACATGCATATTTGTAAAAATCAAAAGAAATATTTTATAATTGCGGTGGATAGGTTATCAAATAACCCTCTGCTATTATGATTACCAAAATGAGCCTTTGATCATTTTTCAAAAGTTTTCAAAACATTTTTTTTATAACCTGTTATGATACCACTTGAAAGTTCATGATGATTATTAAAACATAAGGAACTAGCCTGAGGCTCATTAAAATGAGGGTGAATTGGTAATTTTTAGAATTTTTCCTACTTTAAAATAAGTATGGTAATATATTGTAAAATTTTTAAGAATTTGAAAATACCAAATTCTAACTGATTACAGAAGCAAACATGTTTATTAGAAATATTGATTTAACTATAATGATGTTTTGATTTATGAAATGAAGTGATAATCATTGATATTCTCAAGCAGTTATAATAGATATAAAATGTAGGAAAAATAAAAGTACAAAAAGGAAAAAAATGCACCTGAGATTTTTATAGTGGTTTGTTTAACCTTGACCTATATCCACTCTCTTGATCATCCACCCCGTAGAGTCCTCCACTCTAAGTATTGCACTAACACTAAGTGACTCTCCTTTTGCTCTGACAGCAAGGTGGAGAAGTCCTTAAGGACTCATTTTCACCAAACTTGATGCAGTAGAGAGTCAAACATTATGACACCCTCCCGGTGATGGAATTAAACCTTATCTCATTTTTTCTCTCTCCTTGAGAAGGTAGAGAACCTGAGCTCTTTTTTCTCCAATACAATATAAATATCATGCTGTACGATTAGTTTAAAAATTCATTAATTTATTTGGAATAATATTTTAGATGACCAAATTTTATCTCTGTTAATCGTATGACATGTTTACGATTATACAACATAATCATCTATCATTAATTAAATTATGATTTGATTGACTAATTATGGCAATTAATTTAAGTAAAGTTTCAAAATTTTGTATAGTAAGAATAGAATATTAAGTAAGATTAGTTAAAAATTAATTTTTTAAAAATATTATTTAATTTATCTATCAGCTAGGGTTTATAGATTATAAAAATTTTATAATATGATCTAGATCATACAATATAATTAGTTTATTGAAACCAAATTTTTAATTAGCTGTTAAGCCTTCTTTCTATCGCTGATCGTATAGTACCATTAGAACAAATAAATCCCACTTAAAATTTTTCACTTTCCCTATATGTATGTGTATAATCACCCAATTATGTGCACTCTTAAGTAGCCATAATCAAGAAATTAAAAAAGAAAAAAGAAAAAATGAAAATTCATCCTTTATTTACTTAATATAACTATTCTACCCATTTTTGAGCTTCTAGTAGCTTTGAACACTATATATTTTACATTTAATGTTAGTGCTCTTAGATAAAAGAAATATCTTGATTATTCAATGATAAAAGATAACAATTTAATCAATACTACTTCTCTTCATGAAAATCACATAGTAGGGATACTAGATTTCAACACTATTGGTGTTATTGATGTTATTGATGTTGATAATAATAATTGGAAATACTCAAAGGGATTCCATCTCTAAATTATTTGAGAACTTAATACCACAATATTGCATATATGGTATTGCATCAATATATGAGACAATTTGGTACTATGTTGTTGTTTTCCTTCAGCACTACAATGTGATCAAAACAAACTAATTAATTTTATAATTGTGACAACATTATAGTGCTCTTGTACCAATAGTGTTATACTAGACTAAAATTTTCATTTAAGCTCCAAACACATAAGATAAAAACTAAAACACACACATAACATCCCTATAACCTAAAATAATACAAACCAAATTGATTTTAAAGCTCACATATACTCACAATCGCTTAATAACAATACAAGATGATCAATTGGGTTGCTTCCCAAGATGTTCTAAGTTTATAATATTCAACCAAACTATGCCAAATTCCTATCCAAGAAAAGTCAACTCCTTTGAAATCCTATGTGATCTACTTCTTCTCCTATATATGGTTTTAGTCTCTAACCATTAACTTTTAAATTTTGTGTGGTTTTACTATCATTAATATCCACATCTCCATATATACACACTTTAATAATTATTAATGGTCTTAACTACTTGGATTTTTGCTTCCCTAAAAAATAATGTCAACTTAAATTATACAATAACACTTCTTATCTTGGTTCAAATTATTTCTTAATGATCTTATAATTAGGCTAATTTTAATTTGCTTGTTATATAATTTATCTTTATCTTATGAATCATTTCTAAATTCTTCCAATTCATTCAACAAGATTAATCTTTTCTCTTTCACAACATTAAGTTTATAATTTGATTCTTTCATTGCCTAGTAAGCATTAAACTCTAATTTAAGGTAAGTGGCAAGCTTTTCAAAAAAATTAAATTATAGTGTGAGATTTCATTTTTGGTTATATAAGCAAGCTTGTAAGCCCTGAGTGCATCATCTAATCTTATAACACAATCCTTTCTATTTGGACTCACAATTTTCTCTAAATCAACTTTATATTCTTATTACTTGTATAAGTTGGACACTAGTTTGGGGATGATAAGCAGTTGTTACCCTATGTTTCATTTAATATTTAAAATTAAATTATCTTTTCTCTTATTATTGAAATAACTACCAGCATCACTAATGATGACTCTAGATGCTTTAAATATAGAAAATATATTTTTCTTAAAAGGTATAATTACTACTTGAGCAAAAATTTTATGTGTTAACATTTTATAAACTTGGAGACGAAGTCAACTACTATAAAAATTTAATGGCATCCATAAGATTGAACAAAAAGACCCATGAAGTCTAGTCCCAAAATATCAAAGTGAGAAAATATATTACCTCTAAATTTGCACTTCAGATTCTTATAATTATACTTGCATAAAAAAGAAGCTATAGTCCTGAAGAAGAGAAATTGGGTTTTTCTATTAATTTAAGAATATAAATATATTTATAATTTTTATAATCAATCTCAACAAAATATATATCCTAATATCATGAAAGATAAAATGGTATTAAACTATCATTTTGTAAACATAATTAATTAGCATAAAGATTTATATTTGTCTACACCTTGAGACTTTCCCCTACTTAAGAGAGATAAACTAGGATTTATTTTTTTAGTTAGGGTTTTAGGTTCCTCATTAAGGAAAGCATTTATAATTAATTACATCTTAGGAGAAGCTCCTAAGAAAACTCTCAATTAAAGTGGTGACTAAATCTTCATTTATATACAAAGATTGCATGAAAGGTTTTGAATATGGGATTTTTATCATAGGGAATAGATCAAAGCAAGAGAACTTATTTCTAAATTAACTATAGTAAAGTTAAAGAGTTCTTTAATATTATGGAATACCAAAAACACTCTAACATATACTATAATTTAGCTTTAATGATTTAAAGAAGGAGCATAAGCTGATAATTTATTATATGGATAGATTATACTCCCAAAAGAAAGTGTAGGAATTATGAAAAAATGCAAACTAGATGTAAGTTTTCTTGGAGCGGATAGTTAGCAAACCACCTATGTGATTTTGAAAAAAAAATGTGATTTCAGTTTTAATAAATATGAGATAGATAGGCAATTAATTTAATAAAGAATTAATTTAAGTTCAAAATTTTAATTTGGGTTTGAAATATGTTAGAGGTTTAAATAAAACAAGCTAATGTAAATAAAAATAATTTCTACCATAACTCTAAATTTTTATAAAGTTTTGGTAGCATAATGGCTCGATACCAAAAGGAACAGCAGACTCAACTCTTCACATTGATTGTTTTTTGCTTGCCATAAGCTTCTGTGTCATTTTTTGAACTTAGTAAAAATAAAAGTAAACATACATGCCATTAATATAAAATGGTAAAGTTGTTGGTTTTTTAAAGTATAAAGAACACAAAGTCCATGGAACCTAACATGTATGTCCAAGAAAAAGTACATGTAATGCTAAGAAACATAGGAAAGAAGAATGTCATTTCTTCTTAACAAACATATGTAGGCAGGCAATCATTCAGTGTATATAAAGATCTAAGTAAAGAAAGTGTCCGTGGAAAGTGAGACATAATATAGGAAATAAGGCCTATAATAAATTAAACGTGGCCTAACTCTTTCAATTATAAGCTTAGATTTTTATACATATAAAATGATGCAGGTCTATACAAGGTAATTTTGCTTTTCCATGTCTTCAAGCTTTATGTATGAATATGACAATAAAGAATTCCAAAAGAAATGATCTTTATAAAAGAAACATTATTTTGGACTTCTTTTATTATATATAAACAACATATTTTAGACTTTCACAGCATATTACATTTTATAACTCTATAAAAATTTATATTTAGCTTGAATGAAAAAGACTCTACAAGTGCTGGGGTTAGTTTACAAATAGTTCATAAAAATCTATGCATCATCATAGACACATCACAAAGTAAGCACTCACATCATCACACATCCAACATAATAGTATCTAACCATTTTAATGTGCAAAAATGTAAACACAAACACCTCAATGCTATCTAACCTAGATTAGAGTTAGTTATCCTAACAATCAATTCCATTGTGTACTAGGCTGTGTGGCTTTGATACATTCTAAATTTATTAGTGATTGAGTTATCTATATGTTTAATTAATGTTTTATAGGTCAAAGGGTATAATTTAAAGTTTAAGGTTTTAACGATTTACATTTTATTTATGATTTTTTTGTTTAAGTTTAAAATAACCATGTTAATTAATTATCCCAATTGGGATTCTAAATGAATGTATTTGTCACATTGTAAAGAATAAAGCAAGCATATAAAGCCTTTATTCTTAAATTAATTTTAGTTTATTTACTTTAGGTTTTAAAAAAAGTGTTAATTAACAACTTCAATATACACTGAAGTCATTAATAAATAAGCCCTAGCCTTCAAAATTGATGAATTCACTTCTTTTCAATGAATAAACCAAACGCATAAAACATTTCAATTAATTTAATTGCTTATTTAATAAAATTTAATTAATTACAAATTTAATGTTTATTTATGTTTTAGTTCATTTGCATTGTTTCATTTAATTTAACTTAATTGAGTATGATTTATTACTTAGATTTGATTTAATTAAATGATTTAATTCTAATTTAATTTCTTTTATTTTTATTTTATTTATTTAGTTTTGAATTTTAGAAATTTATCTAATTATTATTTTATTTATCTAATATTAATTTATTGAAGTTGAATGAATTAATTTTCATTTAAATTTTTTATTTATTTATTAATTTTATTTATTTTTTTATTCATTAAATTTTATTTAATGTTTAATTATTTTTATTATTTATCTGAGTTGATTTTAAATTTATGTTTATTTATTATCTATTTTATTTATTTATTTATTTCTTATCTATTTATTTATTTATATTTTAACTTTCTATCTTTTATTATTTTAATTTTATTTATTGTTTATTTATAAAAATTTATTTATTTATTTAGTTAATGATTTTGTTCAATGATTTATTATTTAAATTTTATATATATATTTATTTATTTATTTATTTTGTAAATTTCATTTTTTATCTATTTCATTTTATAATGAATTATTTATTTTTTTATTTAATAATTTATTTTATTACTTAAATGTGGTTTTATGAGACTTTAATTTTTCATGTTAAGTTGCAATTTAATTAGTTTGAAATTTTTAGTAAATTATATTTTATTTAGAGTTGAATCCAATTGATTGTGTATTTTTAGGATTTTTTTAGCATTGTAATTTCGATCTTTACTAATTGGTTTATTTACTTAAGGATTTGGTAATTTGTTTTGTACCAAATCAGCTCTAATCATCATGTAATATTCACCATAGGTTAGGAATGACCTAATGTAAGATCCCTAAAAGTTTGGAGGCATTTTAAATTTTAGTTCATTTTTAATTATTTACTTGTATAATTATTGAATTTTCATTATGCATTGATAATTTTTATTTTTAGGGATTTTTTTTTGGACTTTTATTTTTTTGTTAACTATTATAATAATTTAATGATGGTTACACTTTATGTTATATATATTTTTAATTTCTTTAATGATTTATTACTCTCTCTCTCTCTCTCTCTCTCTCTCTCTCTCTCTCTCTCTCTCTCTCTCTCTCTCTCTCTCTCTCTCTCTCTCTCTCTCTCTTAAAAACTTGCAGAGGGGCCTAAGTGTTAAATAAAGAAAGGCAATTACATGGTCCTAAAGGGGAATCTCAGCTCTCTAATGCTCCAACGAGCCACAAAACAAATCAAAAGAAATCTTACAAGTCGAAGATCTCCATTAAACCAAAATATAGAATGACCTAGTAACATTTTAGGGAGGCCATAGGTCTGCATCCACAAAACAATGATACTGATGAGAACATTGAGCACAGTCTTTCTATAAAAAATATTAACCACAACAAGAAGTAAACTAACTTGAAAAACAAATAGACTACAAGAATAAAAAAACTATTGAATAAAATTTTATAGAAATATAAAGGAGAAGTGTCTAAATTAAATGCAAAATAACAAGAAGAATGATCACCAAAATAGAGTATATGAGCCAAACAACACCTACAATTAAGCAAAAATTGATCCCATACAATACCTATATAGATATTCAGAGCTCTACAATACTGATTGAATTATAGAAGAATCATAAGCAGTAAAGATAAGGTGTCGGGAAAATAGTGCCTTGAACCTAGACATAATAATGAGAAATGGAGTAATGAAGGACCCATATAACCAAAATAAGAAATGATGAGCAATAACTATCTAAAGATAAGGTGTCAGGAAAATAGTGCCTAGAATCAAGACTCCACAGTAATAACCAAGAAAAAATAACCTAGCCGTCTGGAATAGCCGATAGATAAAAGATCCAACTCATAGTGCATACAAAAAGGAAACTAATCAATCTATAGTACTCGATCCCAAAAGACCACGCACCCCAGAGCCTACAGGAGGCCCAAAAATAAACCCAACACACCTCAAGGTCCAGAAAAGAAAAATCCAAATAATAAATCTTTTCATATTGTTTTCATCAGGAGCACCAAGTCAAGAACCAACTCCAGTATAACATGAATAATAAGAAAAGACCCCAACTCACAATTAACACCTAAATTATAAGTACCCCAAAAGTAACGACCATAAGATAAATAGATGAAAATAGAATAAAAAAATGCCTAAGATCAGATATATCCAGATAGCAAGGCTCCTTCATAACAAAATGAAAAAACCTCTTGTATAAAAGAGGATAGGAAAACAAAAAAAAATGTTGGTAACAAATATATTAGAACTAGTAATCTGGCCCCTCCTGTAGTTAACCGAGTGATCACTATGGGTATTATTCCATTTAATTTGGCTTAGGAATGAAATTGATGGATAATCATTATAATTTATAAACACTTACTGCTCAAATTTGATACATCTCTAGTATAGATAGGATTTGTTAGACAAGGGAACAAAAATAAGAGAAATACAGCCAACCACTAACCTGATAAAAAGGTTCATATCATACCACCAAATAATAAAGAACCTGTTAAAAGTAAATTCCTCAAACTGATTAAGAGAAAATATTAACAACTTATAAATAACATAGGAATAATCCACCAAAATATAACAACCAAGAAAAACCCAACTTAGATTGACGATAATGAGAATATAACCTTCCAAAATGTCCACCTGACCACATAATCTAGTAAGAACTAGAGTAGGATCAGATGAGAAATAAAGGAGCCAATGGTTAATATCCAACGTATCCCATGTATCCAATAGTTTGTAGTCATTCTAGACATCGAGTCCTGCCTGGTCAGTAGGGCCATAAATCTAAATCCAATATTAAAAAAGGGTCAGTCATAGAAAGGTTAACATAATAATATAATAAGAAATCATAAACTAAAATAAATTTTCAAAAACTAACTAAGCACATAAATGAATGTACCCATATCAAGATCATAAATTAGCCAAATATATAAAGGCAAAGGAAGCAAACCCTAGGTAAAATGAATATAGGGTAGACTAGACCGATCGAATCTAACCAGCCCTCTCATCTCTCTAGGAAGAGAGAACTCAATAAATTCAATAAATCCATTTAAGTTACACCCAATATTAGCAAGGGAATCATCAATCGCATTGCTTTCCCTTAAATTATGAGAAATATTAAAGGTTATGCAAGAAAGCCAAAACAAAATAGCTCTTAACATATAAAAATTAGTAGGATTTGAGAAAGAATCCCCCATAATATAATTAATCAAAAGCAAAGCATCTACATTGATCTAGATATTAGTAAAAATTAAAGAAATACATAACTGAAGACTAAATAAAAGAGCTTCAATCTCAACTTTAATGGAAGTGTAAGCATTACTAGGATCTAAAAAAGTAGCAATAAGATAACCATTAAAATCCTTTGTAGTTCCACTATAACCAGCATTTAAATTGTTCATCGATGTTTCAATAAAAAGTTTAAAACAACTAAATGAAGCTTCCTCCAAATAATGACCCTATCTTTGGAGTCAATATAAGAAGATTGGATAGATAAACCCATCTCAGAAGCAACATGCTAAAAGCCTTTAATAGAATTACCATTCAATTGATTAGTTGCAAATAACTATAAAATTTTATCCTTAATTTTTAAAATAATACCAGTAGCACTAATCTTAATTCCCTCATGCATAGAATCATTCTTGCTTCTCCAAAAAAAAAAAAAGAATCGATAAAGTGTTCCTAATATGACATTTGGTAGTAATGAACCAATCGTTAAGAAGCTTAGAAAAAGAATTATAGCAAGTAAAAGAATGAATATTGAACAAATTGTCAAAAAATAACAAAATTTTCATAGTAATCAGTCCTTGTATAAAAACATGATTAAAGTTTTCAATATGATAACAATATTGACATTTAGAAATAATTTAAATACCTTTCCATAATAAGATATAATCCACTTGAAAAATATTATGTAAAATCATTCATAAAAGAACATAATAGGAATGAGGAATATTGGTATGCCGAATAGCCGAGCATATCATAAAAATAGTATAACTCATTGAAAGTCAGCGGTAGAGAGAGAAAGTCTACGATTTTACAAAAATGTATTTCTCAGTTTTTATTCATGTTAATCAGGAACTGGTGGAGGAATGGCGGTGGAAGGCCGCCGGATTGCCCAAGCATCTCCAGAAAGGTCTTCTTCAGTAACAGGTGGAGGGATGGCGGTTGATGATCGTCGAACCCATACATCGCCGGCAAGGTCTCTATCCTTTGTCGGAAATAAGGCATTCAGTGTGAAGATGTCTGATCGTAAAAATTTGGATGTTAACTAGATAGATTTGGAAATCCTGAGAAGGAAATCTCAAGAACCATTGTTAATCAGGGACATTATTGAGGAGGCTCCAAGGAAGGCCATTTATGTGAAAGGGAAAGGTAAATCTATTGTTGGGGAAGAAAATTATTCTAAGACTCCTGAAGCAGGTGAGGTATCTCTGGATATAAACATGGTAGATCCATCTGCATCATCATCGGGTACTAAAAAATTTTTTAATAGATTTGGGAATTCAAATGCAATCCCTAGACAAAGTGTGATAAATGCAAATTCTCCAATGTTAGTTAACAGAAATTCTCATTTTCTCAGTGATGATTCGTCTACCAAGGTTGCAGGTGAAGCGGGCAAGGTTACTGTTGAATTGCCTTTGAAGTCTGGGAAGGAAGTGAAGGATAACCCATGGATTAATAAGCCTTACATTAAGATAATCTTTAAATATGAAGACCAATACTTAACTGAAGATGGGAAAGTAGTGAAGCTGTGTGAGGAAATGGAAGTGGAAAACTCAAATAAACTCTTAAACTCATTGGTGATTAAAGTGTTTGGTAAGGAAACTCCAGCTCACTTGGTGGCATGGGAAGTAAGGAGACAATAGAACATGTTTGGTAAATTTCATTTTACTTCCCTTGGAAATGGATGGTTTTTATGTGCCTTTAGTTCTTCTGATTCAATGGAAGATGTACTATCTGGAGGACCATGGTTTGTAAATGGTCATATAATTGGCATGGAGAGATGGACGCCAGAATTTTCACCTTTGATGATGAAAGGTTTGACTTCACCTATTTCAGTTAGAATTCCCCATCAACCTCTTCATTGTTAGGATGAGAAGAATATAGCAAGAATTGCTTCAATGATTGGCAATCCACTTATGATGGATGGAATTATGTTTCAATGTGGAAAGAGGGAGTTTGCAAGGGTTTGTGTGAGGATTGAGATTGATCAAAGCCTTCCATTAGGTGTTTTGGTGGAAAGTATCTCAGAAAGGTTTTTTCAAAAGGTTATATATGAAAAAATTTCTTCCTTTTGTTTTCAATGTGGTATAATTGGGCATGTTAAAGGTGAATGTATCAAAAGAATTTCTGTGTAGGAAAATGTGAAGTTGTCTAACAGTAATGATGGTTTGGCTTCTAATGTGGGAAAGATGATTGAGGAAGTTGAGACAGCTGCTTATGGACCTTGGGTTCTTGTTAATCACAAGTGGAATAGAAGGACAGCTCAAAGAAATAATCTTCCAAAGTAAAATGTAAAGTATGTGGAGAAAAATGCTCTGATCCAGAATAACTAGGATGCTGAAAAGTCTACTTCACAGAAGAACTTAAATAATTCAGCTCAAGGAAATGGAAACAAGAATCTTGTGAATACAGATGAAACTCAACTAGAAGAAGGAGAATTCTTACGGGAGCAGAATCAAGAAGATAGTATCCAGCCGGCTATAAATGTGAAGACCAATGAGATGGTTGTTGCTGAAGCATTGATGCCTGAAGTTATTATGGGTAACAAACTCAACTCTGAATGCTTTATTCTAGTTACAAATGGTAACAAATTTGAAATTCTTTGTATGGAAAATGAAATTATAACGGAAGATGAAGTGCAGGAGAGGAACTTGGTGGATAAGAAGAGTTTGTTTATTAACTCTTCGGTTGGTAGTATTATGGATGAAGTTGTGACTGAGAAAGGGGAAATTTTCTGTGACAGAATTGATTCCAAACAGTCTAAAATAAATGTTGTAAATGGTGAATCAACTAATGTTAAGCTTTCCAAAGAACTTAGGTCCTTAGGACCTATCAAAAATATACCTCATGGAAGAGTGTTGGACGGTGGTGGTGGAAGGAAGAAGGAGGGTGGTCCCTCTCCGAAAATTATTTAAATGAATTCCATAGCTTTTTGGAATTGTAGAGGGGTGAAGAAGAGTGAGGTCTCTCTATTTCTTAAATACTTCATTAAACATTACAAAGTTATGTTTGTTGGGTTGGTGGAGACAAAAATCAATGACTTTCACAAAGTCTTATTTGTGAAAATATTATGAGACCCAATTGGGATTTTTTTTCTTCTTCCATCAATTTACTTGTTTGGAGGGATTATGATCCTTTGGAGGACTGATTTGGTTTCTTTTTCAGTTATTAAAACTTCTGATCAATGTGTTATTGGAGAACTCAATGTTTTCAACAAGGCTGTTTGGTTGATCACTACGGTGTATGGAAGCAAGAAGGTGCATAAGAGGAGGATGCTGTGGGATTGTATTAAGGAAGTTGCTCATAGGAAACTTCCATTGGTAGTAGGAGGTGATTTAAACTGCATTTTGTCTCAGGATGAAAAGAGAGGTGGTAGGAAGTTTATCTTTTTAAAAGAGCGGAAGGAGATGTTAAGCTTCATGAATGAGAATGATTTTCATGATGTAGGCTATGTTGGACCAAGGTTCACTTGGTGTAACAACAAGAATGGTGGAGGACGAATTTTGGAAAGATTGGATAGGTGCTTGTTGAATACTTTGGCATTGAATTATTGACAAGTGGCAGTGGTAAGACATTTACCCAGGATTGCTTCTAATCACAGTCCCATTGTGTTAAAAATCCTTGATACTATTGCAAAGAAGAGGGAAATTCTCAAATTTGAAGATGTTTGGATTTCTTACAAAGCTTCAGCTCGTATTATTGCTAAAGTCTGGAAGAAGGATTTTATTGGAGATGAAATGCAAATCCTAAACAAAAAGTGCAAGAAATCCTTAAGGGATTTATTCTACTGGACTAGGAGTAAGCTCAAAGAATTTTCCAAAGACAAAGATAGGCTAAGGTCTGAAATTCTCATCCTTTAAGAAGAAGAAGCTAATATTGGGAATTTGAGTGAAGACAAATTTTGGGTGCTCAAGTGTAAGGTCAAGGAGCTGAATGCAACTCTTGGTCATTTGAATACTTGGTGGAAGCAAAGGGATAAAGTGAAGTGGATTAAAGAGGCTGATGCTAATACAAAGTTCTTTCATGCATTTGCTATTGCTAGAAAGAATGGTAACTGGATTTCTCAATTAAAAAATAATAATGGTACTCTTACCGAAGACCCTAAAGAAATTGAATTTCTATTTTATAATTATTTTCAGAAGAAATGGGATAACATAGACAACATGTTGACTTCTTGGCCACCTCCTTGGAAGGTTTTAAATGATGAAGATAGAACCGGCTTGGATGCTAATTTACTGTATTCAAAAATCTGGGAAGAGGTAAGGAATTCGGGAAATAATAGGGCACCGGGATTTGATGGAATCACTTACTCATTGTTTAAACACTACTGGAGCATTGTAGGTATGGATGTTTGTATGGCTATGAGAAGATTTTTCTTAACAGGAAGAATGGATAAAGATTGGAAGAACAATATTGTAGTTCTTATTCCCAAGAGCAACAACCCAGTTTCTCCAGCTGGATTTCAGCCTATAAGTTTGTGTAATTCTATTTATAAGATTGTGACAAAGATCTTATTAAACAGATTATTGATAGTAATCCCAAAAGTCATTTCAGATGAATAAGTGGCTTTTATAAAAGGTAGATCAATTTCAGATAATTTGCTTTTAGCACTGGAGGTCTTCAAAAAAATGAGGTTGTCTAAAGATAACAATGGTTTGGTGGCTATCATGGTAGATATGGAGTAAGCATACGATAGTATGTGCTGGACTACTCTCAACAAAATGTTATTTCTTTTGGGTTTTCTGGAGATGTTCATGAAGCTTGTGATGGAATGCATCTTGGAACCAAGCTACTCTATACTCATCAATGGTGGATGCACTAAATGGATAAAGGGAAAGAGTGGTTTCTGTCAAGGATGCCCACTCTCACCTTTTCTATTTATAATTTGTTCACAACTACTTTCTAATGTTTTTCTTAGCAGGGGAAAGGATTTGGGCATCAAATTTGCATCCATAGGACATAGGATATCCCATTTGCTCTATGCGGACAATGTACTTTTATTTTCTGATGCAAAGAGGAAAAGTTTAAAAGACTAAAGGCTATTATTGATGACTACTATAGTTGGACTGGACAAAAAATCAACTACCATAAATCTGCTATGATTTTTGGTAAAAGACTTGATAGAAGGAAGAAGAAGGTAATTGTAGATTTCATGGGTTTCAAACCGGTTGATGAAATGGAGTACTTGGGAGTTAAAATTGCACTAAAAAGATTGAAAAAGGCTGATTACCAATCTCTCTTTGACAAGTCTTTGATGAATTTGAACTCATGGAGTAATAAATTCATCTCTTTGGTAGGAAGGATGGTGTTGGTGAATTCGGTTTATGTTAACTTCCCTGTTTTTATTACATCACACTCTCTCATTCCTGTAGGAGTTTTGAAGGAATTTGAGAGATTATGCAGAAATTACATATGGAATAAGTAGATGGAAGTCATGGACTACATTATGTAGCTTGGAATGAACTTTGTAAACCAAAAGCTTTGGGAGGTTGGGGGATAAAGTTTGCACTTTCTAGCGTGGAATCTTTAAGAGCTAAGTTTGCTTGGAAATTATTAGAGTTTTTGAATATCTTGTTGAATAAGAATCTATTATGAATATATGGAGAAGACTGGTTAAATGATGACAATAAGAAGGGTGGTTCTCCTTCTTGGAAAAAAATAAAATCTTGGCGGGATGCTCTTAAAATGGCTGTTAGATGGAGAGTGGTACCGGGAAGCAAAATCAATGTTCTAAAGGATGTTTGGATATTAGATAAGAGCCTGATCAGGTGGCCTACCTTTGTTGCCAATTTTGATGATGAAAACACATATCTAGACTTCATTCATGATGGAAGTTGGGATCTAGATAGATTGTCATTATTCTTTGGAAAAGAACTCCTTGCTTTAATCAGCAACATTGAAATTTCTAACAGGCAAGATGGTGATTTCTTGGAGCTGAAATGAAGATATTCTGGAAAATCAATTTCTGCATTGATTAAGGATGAAGTGATGTATCAAGAACTTTGTTCTGATTCTATTCCAGTGAATTGGATCCATAAATTACATTTGAACTCCCATGTTGAATTGTTCATGTGGAGGATTGGTAAATCTACATTACCAACCGCAGACTTCCTTATGAGTACAAGGCTTGCCAATGGGAATTGTTGTCCTTGAGGTTATGGAGTTACTGAAGATTTTGATCACATCACCACTTCTTGTCATAAACTTTTGAGGGTTATTGATGTGTTAAGAAATTGGAGATTTATGATTCCTAAAAACAACTCTTTCCAGGATTGTTGGAGCAAATTAGAAATTTTTGCTGATACAAGTCCGGTGATGGCTAGGATCTACTGCACTCTGTTATGGTTTTCTTGGAACAACAAAAATAAGATCAGGCATAGAAAAATGGAGAATGGTGATACAT
Source organism: Dendrobium huoshanense (assembly GCA_016618105.1). NCBI lineage: Eukaryota > Viridiplantae > Streptophyta > Magnoliopsida > Asparagales > Orchidaceae > Dendrobium > Dendrobium huoshanense. The sequence goes on from CM028359.1 coordinate 44,878,743, forward strand.
TGACATCTTCTTTCATTTTGAGTTATGTAAATAGTAAGAAGTTCAATCTTATTTGATCAGACCATTGGGATGTACATAGGTCCTTGGGACTGCTTTCTAATTCTTGGCATCCCCTCCACCCAGTTGGTATAAGATTAACATTGATGCTACCCTCAAGGAGAACTATGAAGCAAGAATTGGAGGCGTCTTTCGAGACTTCAAAGGAAGATTTATCATGGCTTTTGGTTTCTATGGAGTTCATTGGGATATTGCACAAGTTGAGTTATTAGCTATTAATTCATTAAATAAGGTCGTCAAAGGTAAATTACTTGATGCCATTGGTATTATAGTTGAAAGTGATAATTATAATATCACCCATTTTCTTCAATTGTATAGCAAAGAAAAGAAATTGGATGATAATTGTGATGATGATGAAGATGATTTCTTTATTGGGAGAGGTTTTAATAATGTCGTCTTTCACCATGTAAGGCGTAATTGTAATAAGTTAGCTCACTTTTGTGATAACTTATCCTTTTCTTATGAATTCTTTTGGGAATACTTTTCTGAGAAGGATCTACCTAATTCTTTCGTTCATATATTGAAGAAAGAATGTGTTAGGGTAGTTTCTCCTCATTAGCTTGTATCTAGGCTTCTTTCTTTTTTCTTTGCTTTAATATATGCTTATTAGCATTCTTCAAAAAAATAAAAAAGAATAGCCAAGCAGATCAAACTTTAGGATAGACTTGCCTAATAGAATTCCAAACTTGGTTACTAGCAAATTTTCGATCATTAAACAAATTAAACAAAATCATATCTTTAGTTTCCAAATGAATGGAAAATTGTAGATTAATATTGATAATAAAATCCAATACATAATCAGTAAACAAATCAATATTCCAACTTCCATTAATTATAAAATCCTTAATTTTAGAAGCATAAATAGAATGAGTTTTAAAAGGCTATCAATAGAGAAGTTACCTAATTTATCATGCCAAAAAAAAAAATTTCCAGTTTTGAAACCCTATCGGATAAATTCTTTAGCCTCCCATTTAAAAGAGCATAATCTTTTCTAGTTGAAAGAATCAACTTGTTTGAAGAAGCAAATGCTTCCTAACACAATACTTAGAGACCATAAAATTAGACCACAAACTTTTCTTAGATCTAAGAGAAAACCACAATTTATGTGAAAAAGCTTTGGACATATCCATTAAAGATTTCAAAACTAATCTCCCTTCATCAGCAGCTCCAGCACATTTTTTCCAAGAGCCCCATAGAAAGGTATGTTTACCATCTAACCAAAAAATGTTAATTAATCAAAATCTCCATTCTTTGACGAACATTTAAATTAGGAAATAAAGTTTGAAGCAAATAGATAGGAATGAAGCATAATATGTATTTTAGATGTGTATGTCTGCCACCAAAAGAAAGAAAATTGAATGCCCAAGAAGATAATTTCTTATGAATCATAATAAAGATGTCATCAAATAGATTAGAATATTTCATACCCTTGTAAAAAAAGTACCATGGTATTTCATAGGTAATTTCTTTGGGTTAAGCCCAAACTTTAATTTTAATACTAGAAATACTTCTATGATATATTGATTTGGCAGGAATAAAGCAACTGATATAAGGGTTGAATGTTAACCCAGTAGCAAGATAAAACTTTTTGAGAAATTAAAAAGAATGTAAAGTCTTTTAATGGAACCATTAGTGAAGATAGTGAAATCATCAATAATGCTCAAATAAGAGGCAAAAAATCCACCAGTAATTTTAAAATTAAAAGTAGTGTTTATGCTAAAATGATTTTTAAGCCTTCTATATAAGAACACCAGAACAATAATGAAGAGCGTAGAAGATAGAGGATCACCATGCCTAAGCCCATGAGAAGATTTGAAAAAACCATGAGATTCAACATTTATCATAAATGAAAAAAACACTTCTCATACTATTCTTGATCAAATTGATGAATTGCAAATTGAAGCCATGCAACTTTACTTTGGTATAAATAAAGTCCCAATTTAAATTGTCATACGATTTGGTAATGTCAACTTTAAAAATAATATTACCTCCAATAACTTTACAAGGTAAATCATGAACTAATTTTTGTGCAAGAAGAACATTATATAAAATGGATCGACCTTTAAAAAATCCCATTTGCTTAAGAGAAATAATTTTATTTAAAATAAAAAATAATATCCTCACAATGATTATATGAACGAGTTTGTTGAAAAAAGAGCATAAACTTATGGGACGATAATCATTCAAAAAATTAATAGCATTAGATTTAGGAATTAAAGTTATAGTAGTGGAAGTAGAAAATTTATGAAAAGGATTTCCCAAGAAAAAGTCCACTATAGCTTTAACAAGATCTTCTTAAATAAAAGACGAATTAGTAAAAAAAAACTTGATTAGTAAAATCATCAGGATTAGCCACACACTAAAAGTTCATATCTTTCATACTCTACAAATTTTTTATCTCAAAAGGAACTTTGATCAATGATGAATTATCCTCCTCATAAATATGAGTGGGAATAAAAGAGAAATCAATATTTAAATCCGGGCTGAAATCTCTATTGAATGCATTTTTAAAGTAATCAATACTAGATGAAAAAATCAATTTTGGGCTATAATTGACATTACCATAAGGAGAAGTGACTTTATGAATATGTCTAGTAACTTTATTGGGATTAGCAATATTATGAAAAAAAGAAGTATTATGATCACCCTCCATAAGAAATTTGGAAGTAGATTTCTTCCTCCAAAAAACATCTTATTTTTTCCTATAGTTTAAAAAGAGTACTCTTAACTTCATTCAAAATTGACAAGTTTTTAGAAGAAGGATCCTTGATGTACATAATATCATCACTGTCCACATTCTTTTCAGCAAGCATAATATTAGAAAAAATATTCTTAAGTATACATTTGTTGCACTAGGATAATTTTTGTTTGAGTCTCTTAAGTTAGAACCACAACCTAATCATACCAAAAATATTACAAAAGGAAAAAGAGGGGAATATCAGTTACCTTGATTAACATTAAATAAATTATTATTCTGGAGCCACATATTGTGAAATCTAAAAGGTTGAAAAAAATTTATACTATTCATAGAATTACCAACAATAAGAGGAGAATGATTAGATAAAGTTCTTGTTAGATGCTCAATATGAATCGATTAATAAGTAGACAATCAAGTAATTGTTAAAGAGGATGCGATCTAATCTTTGCCACATAATAACCTTATTCCAAGCAAAGCCATTACCAGAAAAACTAATGTAATGGAGATTCCAATTCAAATTCATATCGTTAAAGTCTTCCGTCACTTTGAAATTCAGAGGATGACCCCTAATTCTTTTAGAAGCATTAGTAATAGTATTAAAATCCCCCGACCCTTACAAAGGTACCTTCATAGAAGAAGAAAAATCAATGAGTTATTTCCACAACACCTTCCTATCAAATTTAGAACAAGAAGCATAAACAAAAGATGCATAACAAGATAATTGCTTAAAACTAACATTACTATGAACCATTTAAGGAAACTTTATTATAATGTCTAAAGAAATAAAATGCCTCAAAACATTCAAATTTTATTAGTACAATTACCATAAGTTAAATGAAACCCAAGTTTTTTATCAATAGTGTCCAACTTGACATTATAAATTAAATGCTCAATTAAAACAAGCAGGTGAATATAATGAACCCCAATTAAGTTCTTAACTCCATCCTAGGATAAAGTGCCACCCAGACCTCTGATATTTCATACAAGAGCTTTAACCATTAATAAAAGATGAAGCATTTGAAGCACTAGTGGTTAACAGAAATTTTACTACTCTTATTTTTCTTCTTAGAAATATTTTGAATGCCCTTATTAATGATATCAATTTTCCCGTGAGGAGTGGACATAAAAGTAGTACGGTTGCCTTCAAAATTTTCTTTAGGAGAATCATTATCACGGGTAACATATTCTTCTTCTTCCACTACATCATCCCTTAGGTCCAAAGGTGAAGAATGATTTGAAGGTATTTGGTCAAAAAAAAAATTAGCATTATCCCCATTCATTTGGTTGAAGGAGCAATTATCTTGATCCAATCTATCCTCATCAACACCAACCACATCCTTGTCATTACTGTTCAACAATTTATGATTATTTTCTTCATGTATAGTCTCTCCAAAAAGTGGTCTAGCAAAATTAATTAAAGCAGGACTCTCAATATCTCTAATGATATAACAAGTTTATCAAGTTCATCATTTTCATAAAAATTTATTCTCTAAATCACTAATAGATTTCTCTAGATGAACATTTTTATTGTAGTTTTCAGAAGCCTTATATTCACCAATATCCATATTTGGGGAATTATCTTGAATCTAATTTTGTTTATAATTTTCCATCCCAAAATCAATATTCGGTTCATCATTATGATTAACTAAAATATTTGCACCATCCTTAGTTTTTTTAAACTATGGATGAACCACAAAACATTACATTGATTGAATGTTCATGAACCTTAAAATGAGAGAAAAAATTTGGAACATTTTTAAATACACTTTTTCCAAGTACCCTGACCTTTCAGAATCAAGCAAAATTTCTTTGGGATGTTTCTTAGTAATATCTAATTCAACCAATATTCATGCCATGGATGGTCACGATCGAGAAGAAGTGTCTTGGTTCGATTGTAAAGGCCTCCAAAAAATGGAACCCAAAGCCTATAAAAATGAGAATTAGAAAAATGCAATCAAAGATTAGGGAAGGAAATCCTAATCAAAACTACTGAGGATTCTTTTTAATATCAAAATAAGGAGTCCATTTCAGAAAATGCATCCAACAAATGTTTATATAATAAGATCTCCTAGCAAACACATGGCTATAATCAAGATCATTTGACAATTGTTTCATGTTCCCAAAGAAAATTCAAATCATGTCAAGATTAGGTCACCGTATGGAAAACTTCCCAACTAAAGTAAACTGATATGGAGAATATCATTTCATAATATCATTATCAATAAATATAAGAGCTTAAAAACCTTTAATAGAAGCTTTGGAAAAAAAATGATCTATAGAGGGAGAAGTACCAAAAACAACATCACAAAAAGATTGTTTTTTAGGATTATCAACTTTACCATCCTCATCGAAAAAATGAGACTTAGAAGCAAGTGGAGCCATTGAAGGATTACAGCATAGATTTTGTGGAGAAGATGACAACCCCAATGCCATTTCACAAGAGCAAAAAAAAACTAAGGTTATATGTCCTTAAGAAATAAAACAAAAATTAGAGACCAACAAATTAAGAAAAATAATTACCCAAATCAAGAGTATCGGGCTTGTGTTGAACAGAGAACTTTGCGATCACTAGAGCACAATCGTAAAAGGGGAGAGAGAATATAGACATTGCGTGGTGAATGAGATTTATTAAATTTTCCTTTTTTTTTTAAGGAAATCCCATAAAGGTGCCTACACATTGAATAAAAAAAATATTACACAGTCCTTAAAGGGACCTCAAGCTCGTCAATGCTCAAAAGAGCTATAAAATTAAACAAAAAAATTTCTAAGTGATCGAGTTCCTTACTACTAAAAAATACAAGATCACCTAGGTATAATCTATGGTGCTTAGGAAAAAGCACCCAAAAAGGAAGAGCAAAATAAAAAATAGTAAGAAGCTCCATGCTCCCTTCCCAAGTGCCACCACTTTGAACATCTGCACTAAAACATTCCTACAAAAAAGGTTGGAAAAAATAGATAGCACAAATTTTAACAAAAAAAAAGGCCAGATGATAGTCCAAACACATATCCACACACATATCCACATATTTTAAAGGCAAAATAATCAGAGTACAACTAACAACTTGAATACATTTAACAATAACCTCACCAAGAAGTAGAAGATTGAACAGTCATCAACTCATATAAAGGTCACAGCACCCCAAGTCACCCAACCCATAAATGGAAAAGATATAACTCTTTAGAAATAACATATAAGAATACAACTAAGAAAGAACACCCAAGCTCCCAACACAACTTTAAAAGAAACCCCCAGCTAGAAAGCATAAAAATCAAAACCAACCAAACCACTCAATTCAAATAGATAACTGGACAAACCAATTTAAGAAATGATAAATAGAAACTACCTGGAAAGCAGCAACTCAAATACCACACAAGAGTAATCCCCACCCCCATAATGTAAAAAGGCACCATGCCCAGGTAAAGGCAATGCCCTAGCAAAGCCAAACCCCAACTGGTACAGTTGCAGTACCCCACCCAACTGAAAGTAAAAAAAACATAAGCAGAGAGGATCCAAGAAGCAACCTCCATCAAAGGCCCCACAAGGCACATAGGTGGCAAGGACAAGTACTAAAGCTTGCTCCATAGAAGCCATAATTAGACAACCAAACAATGCCACAAGAGATAAATAATGCCCTAAAATATACGGGGAGCGAAGCTACAACAATGAGGAAAAATAAACTAAGGGGAAGAATAAAATAAGACCAAAAAAGAAGGTAGAAACATAATCAGAAATAGAGTAGCAGGAAAAAAATAGTATCACATGTAAAACAACCAGCACACTAACAGAGAGACATTCCTTAGTACCAATGAAAACTTTACCATAGGCTCCAAAAAACAACAAATATTAAATTTTAATATAGGGCATACCAATTTTATCTAATCTTAAAAGCACTTTATACAGAGCAGAGAGGTTAGTTCCAGCCAAATCAAAAAAATAATCCAAACCACATCCCCAATTGGCAAGCCAAGTAGCACAAGCATTTCCCTCTTTGAGAATATGATAGAAATAATAGTTTATAAAATCAACAGGTTCTTAATGTCCTTCGCAAGATAAAACATTGCAGGATTACACACTATATCAGCAACATAATTTAAAAACTAAAAACTATAATTTGAATCAACTTCAATACCAATGTTAGTTAAGTTAAGAGAAATGCATAATCTTAAGCCGTGGAGAATACCCGAGATAATAACATAGATCACATCACAGTTCTATAATGGACCAGCAAAAGACATATTTAAACTACCATAACCATCTCTGATAACCCCACCACATCCCAAAGAGGACCTAATGATAACATCATCCACATTCAGCTTATATAAGTTCTTAGGGAGTTTGGTCAAATAAATAAACTTAGTTGGAAAGATGACTAACCTCCCACTTAAGTCTAAAATCAGATACAATAGAAGGATAATTTTTAAAATTCTTGGCAGAGAGCAACTTAATAGAATAAAGAGCTAAAACCTTGTCTTTCATATTCTAAATAATCCTATGATGGTTCATACCAACTCCATTAAAAAGATAATTATTACTATCCAACCATAAATACCATAAAATAAGAGAAGGAATAACATTTTTGATATGAACTTTATTTTTAATAAACAAAAGAATTAAGCATAGAATTAATAAGAAATTTAGCACTAAATTATTTCAATTGAAACATGTCATCAAAATAAGCCCAAGTTTTAACAGCTAAAGGGCCTGAGATAAAAACATGAATCTTATTCTCCACAAGATAAAAACATTGGCACTAGGAAGACAAAATAAAACCTCTTTTAATTAAGTTATCATCTGTAGGAACAAACTTAAGCAAAATTCTCCAGATAAAAATAGCCATAGTGGAAGGAGTACTTTTGTACCAAAGCATAAAGAAAATATTAGTAACCTGTTTCTTAGTTCTAAAGGCATGCCAAGCATCCTTTAATCTGAAACCACCATCTTTGGATAAACAATATAAAAGTAAATCATTGTGGAGTTAGTGTTCAGGAGAAGGATCAAAATTTGTTAAATAATAGAGTCAGGAATAACATTGACAAGTTTTTCATAGCCCCAACAATTATCAGTAATGAAATAATTCACATTAATAGCCATAGCAGAAGCGGAGTTAATAATAAAATCAATAGATCAATCACTCAATCAACAATCTTGCTATAAGAAAATGTTACTGCCACCAAGCCCCCATGAGATGTAGGGCTCAACAACCCATTTAACTTTGCAAAGTCTTTGCCACACTTCAGAATCACCTTTGTTAAAATAACAAGTCGGATGTTTAACAACACAATACTTAACAAACATAAAATTAGCCCAAAGGCTCACTTTAGCACCAAAGTTGTACCACAACTTGAAATAAAAAGTATAGATTATGAATTTTATTAATGCAATATTTAGCATGTTTCCTCTTAACCAAAGAATGTAAATATTTAGTATTATTATCACCTTTAACAAGGTGTTTTGCAATTGCTTTTTATTTCCAAAAATCTTCCCCCCTAAGCTTGTAATTTAAAAAGGTACTCTTCAGCATACCTCAAAAAACTAAAGTTAACATCAAAAGGAATCAATTGATAGTTTATCTCAAAAGTGTTCACTTTCTGCTCAGCATTTAAAATATTGGTGAAAATTTTTTAAAAACATTATGATTCCACAAATTTAAATTTTTCTTATGCCCTTTTGAGTTTAAAATAAAGTCTCCTCATACCAAAGATAGAGTTATCTAGATGTAAAGGGGCTTTCCATATTTCCTATAACATGTCCAAAAAATAGTCGTGAAGTAACCACATGTTTTGAAATCTAAATTGAGGGGAAGAATTAAGATGCCTAGTCTTTAGGCTAATTAATAAGGGGGAATGGTCAAAGAGAGTTCTAATAAGATACTAAAAAATAATATAATTAAAAGAGTTAAGCCAACAATCATTAAACAACACCAAATCCAACCATAGCCATAAATGATCATTGTTCCAAGTGAATTTATTGCCAGAGAAGCCACTGAAAATTAAATTACAGTCCATAATATATTATTAAAATCCTCCAAAGGGTGATAGGTGTTGAAACTCGTTCACTATGATATAGGTTGTTAAACCTAAGCTTATGACCCAGCGGCTAACCAATAGGGGGTGAATTGGTAATTAAAAATCAATCCCTCTTTTTAATTTTTTTAAACCAAAAAATAAACTTTAATGAGTTTTGTATAAATAGATTTTTCAACCATAAATTAGAAACAAAAATCAACAAAATAAAAAGCAACAAAAAATAAAAGACACAAGATTTATAGTGGTTCGATCAAACTTGACCTACATCCACTCGTCGGAGGCACTCTCCAAGTATTCCACTAATACCACTAGTGACTCTCCTTTAGCATCCACAGCAAGGCAGACAAGCCTTTACAAAAACTCTTTCCACCACTACCCGGTGAGGCAGAGAACCATCATCCTTTTACACTATCCCCAGTGTTGGTAAAGAACCGTCGTCCTTTTACACTATCCCTAGTGTTGGAAGAGAACCGTCATTCTTTTACACTATCCCCAGTATTGGCAGAGAACCGTCATCCATTTACACTCTCATAGTGTAGGAAGAGAACCCTTCGGCTGTTCACACTCTACAAGTGTGGGCAGAGAACCCTTCGGCTGTTCACACTCTCCAAGTGTGGGCAGAGAACCCTTCGGTTATTAACACTCTCCAAGTGTCGGCAGAGAACTGGATCTCCTTAATATATCTTCTCATAAGAAATCTAGAAGGAAGAAAGAAAAGAGTGAAGTAAACATAAATCAAAAGTAAAGATTCTTACCTTTGAACACCAAGTGAAGTCTTCACGCTGTAGTAGTAAGAATCCTCCTTCGAACACTCTCTTAACTCTATCTAGGACTCTTATTTCAATAGGTACGAAGATCAGAGGACAAAAAGATTTGTTGGCGGTCAAAATTGGACTTTATATAGGAGAGACAAGAAAAATAGTCCAATAAATGCAAATTATCAAGTAAATTTGCATTGGATCATCCCGTACGATTGCCGATCATTATGGACAATTTTACTTAGTTATGCTGGAAACGAACCTAATATATATGGGTACAAAATGACTTCGTACACACACATCATCCCGTACGAACTAGGTTCGTCCAGTATGAACAGTTATTCCATAAGTCGGTTCCCAAAAATTGCAGAACGTCACTAAAATTTTAGAGTCGGTTCACTTCATCCTTAAACGAATATGGGTTCATCTGGATGAAATTTTTTTAGAGAGCAAATCATCCCGGGACGAATACACTTCATCCTGGACAATTTTACTCCAGATAGCAACTCGTCCTGGAATGAATACACTTCGTTCTGAACCAAAATTTTCTAGAGAACATTTCGTCCTGGGACGAATACACTTTGTCCTGGATGACCAGGACTTAGAAAAATTTTCTTCAGCTTTTTTTATTCCATTGCTCTTACAAGGATATAACTGACCTGGTTATCCCGTACGAACTATGTTCATCCCGTACGAACTATATTCGTCCCGTACGATTAGTACAAATTTCTCAAGATCTCCTAAAGTGTGTGTGTGTGTATTCACTCAATTACAATAACTTCCTCTCAAACTTAATTCAAAGAAAAATACAAGTTTTAAATACATAAAATATCTCATGATAAATTTGATTTGAAGTCTTTATAGTATAGAGTTTGATTTTTCTGAAATGTTAGTACACACAAGAGCAAAAACAACTCTTCCAAAAAGTGTTTGGAGATAACTATACATAAAATAATAATATTCTAAATCATCAAAACTATACAACTTGTAAGAATGTAAAACATGCAAATAGCAACTCTTTTATCAATCTCCCCCTTTTTTATGATGGCTAAACAATTATTATTTTTATAATTTTCAAATTCAAAAAATCTCCTAAACTCCCCCTGAATTGATGAACACGTGTAAATAAAGAGGCATTTTTAGAAATATACAACAAACAAAAATAAAACAAACACTCAATGTATACAACATATACAAAACACAAAACAAAAAACAAAAAATAGACACACACACATACAATACGAATAAAACAGAACCAAAAGTAAAGAAGAAAAATACTTGAAATATAAGCAGACATATGTAAATCATTTGATAATTCAATCTTTAAAGTGATTGAAAAAAGTTATGCAAATAAAATTAAAATATTAGGCAAATCATATTAATTCATAGAATTTAAGAAGAGATATAACATTGATAATAGAAAGAATATGTCAAAAACATGAGTCAATTTAGACTCTTAGATAGAGAAAATCATTGCAAAAAGGATGAATAGAAAATTTGTATATTTCAAATTTCAAGACAGAATATAAATTTACAGAAGATCAATTTGAATTAAGAGATTAAAAGATAATGAAAAGCAATAATTACCACATGTGGCGCTTTGCGCATCTCTTTCAAATTATTGTCACATTTTTGTACATTTTTTTTTTTTTGACTTATTTTGTGCCTCTTTTTCTACTTGCAAACCATTACGCAATCCTTTTGATTTTTGTATAGTAGACATTTTTTCAAAAGTAATTTTGATCTTTCCAAAATCAATAATAAAAAATTTCAAATTTTTCTAAGTGCATAAATATTTATTGATAAATGATATATAAAATAAGAAAACATCATAGTTACAATAATAACATTAGAATTAATGTATTTTAAATAAGAGACATGAAATTGACAATCTTAATTATATCAAGTTATAAGCAGAATTTAAATTTAGAAAAAAATAGATTTTCTAATGAATTTAATTTTGACTTGCATTTCAAAGTATAGAACTATTAAGATCAAAAATCTAATGATTGTCATAAAGGCTAACACACATTTCAATACCATTAAAGCTAAAACACGAGAACATATATTGATATCACTATGAAGATATTACAATCTACGCTCAGGATATCAATACAAAAAAAAAAAACAAAACATCTAAAGAAAAGAAAATACAATAAACTTACTTATAACAATAACTAACACATAAACTATAGAAAATACATAAAATTAAGTGTAACTATCACTGAGAAAGACCCTGATTTGGAGGAGGAGGAGGAGGTGCACCACTGAAGATGTTAAAGTAAGTACTCATCATAAGCACATTGGTACTGATTTCACTCATCTGATCCCTTATAAAATTCATGTCATGATGATATTGTGCGTCCTACTACTAAAGATGAGTCTTAGTTTGATCAAAACATTGATCAAAATGAGTCTCTTTGCGATCAAATCTTTTAACCAAATCCTAATAATTTGGTTCATTGGCTGGTGCAGGTGCAGCTTCTGGTTCTTCCTATGTATCACTAATGACATGTGTTTAACTTGGTTCTCCTTTGAAGATTGCTCTAAATGATCCATCGTTGTAGTAGAGCGGTTCTTCAAACTCTTGATCAGGATGAACCAAGTTGTATTTCTTGTCCAGAATGTAGGCAACTAGATGTCCTAATGCGATATTCTTCTTTCTCTTATGCTCTACATATCCAATTTCAGATAGCCCATAAAGATAGTCAAGGATAAGTTGGGCTTCATCTATAGGTTCTTTAGTCATGATAAAAAAGGTCACCATAGATAGAAGAGGGTTAATGTTGATTCTATCACTAGCTTTAGGAATTATAGAAGTTCTAAGTACATGCTGGATGATACGTGTATTTCGAATGAGACCGGATACTCTTGCCACATGTTTGTTAATATTGTTTCCTCTAATCACATTATTAATTTCATACCATGCATAATAATGAGTGTTGATCAAGTGATAGGCTCTAGCTCCCTCTATCCTTAAATTCAAAAAAGGCTCCTAAGCCAGCTTTGTGATTTCAACTTTTTGTTTGAAGACAAAGGAATGGATTATAGATTGGTCAGAATTTAAGGACATGTTGGCGAGGAAGTAGTGAAAGGTTTCTTTATTGTAGAGATAGACGAGGGTAAGGATAAAACCAAATTGTGTTGAAGTAAATAAGTTCATCACCTAAAAGATAAGTTGTTCTTGGAGTAGGATTCTAGAGGGTGTGATCTTTGCTGAGACAAACCTTGAAAAAGATTCCTCATTCGCTTTGGAAAGAAAGTTCTTAGAATAATTTTTATGTGGTTTCTTTGCCAGAATCTTTTATCTCTTACTTGAACTTGCCATTTGGAAGAAGATCTAGAGTATGAAAGAGATTAAAAGTGAAGTTTTGAGTGTGACTGTTGAGTTCAAAAGCCCTTCTATTTATTGAAAATGACACATTCGTACCAGACAAAAGAAATTTATCCCGTACGAATTTCTCGATTCATTACGTATGAAAAAATTTGTATGGACGAACCAATGCGTCAAAATGAAACAGCTTTTCGTAATCAACACAACTTACGAATCATCCTTTCGTACAGACTTTTGACCAGACTGATCGTACAGACGAACACATGTTCGTCCTGGGACGATCAGAACTTATGATCATTTTAATGGCAGTTAAAACCATCCCCTATATCGAACCGCCATGTGTTCGTCCGGATGAACCAAAGGTTTGTACGTATGAAGCTCATATTAAAAACTACCTTATCCATTCAACCGCTTTATTCATTCGTCCCATTGTTTGAAAAACATTTCGTCCAAGATGATCATGATGATCGTACAGATGAAGTGATAATAAAACACTAAAAACTGCACTCAAATGGTTCAAAATCTAACAGATTGACACACTACACAAATCGTCCCGTACGAAAAAATTTCATCCCGGATGATTGTCACTCAAAATTTTCAAATTTTTTCACTCAATCAAAAAACTAAAACACAAAAATACTAAAAGCACAATACAACGAAAAAACACAAACTCTAAATAAAGAAAATCACACATACAAGTTCATAAACACATAAAAACACACAAACACATTAACTAGTAAACAAACATCAATGTTACAAAAATATTTTTATTTAAGCATTCAAATCAATAACACCAAGGCTTGTTCTTAATGCACTGAAAGTATCAAAGGCTAAAGGTTTTGTAAAAATGTCTGTATTTTGATTTTCAGTAGAAACATGAGTGAGTTCATTTTCTCCTTTGGATATATGATCCCTTATGAAATGATGTCTTATGTCTATATGTTTGGTTCTTGAATGTTGAATAGGATTTTTAGAAATATAAATAGCACAAGTGTTATCACAATAAATTAGAATAGTACCTATTGTTAATCCTAAATCAATTAACTGTTGTTTCAACCAAAGAACTTGTGGCACATAACTTTCTAATGCAATGTATTCAGCTTCTGCAATAGATAGGGCTATTGAATTTTATTTTCTAATGGACCAAGAGACTAGAGAATTTTTAATAAATTGACTTGTTCTAGAAGTGCTCTTTCTATCCACCCTATAACCTGCAAAGTCAGAATCTGAATAACCAATTATTTGAAATGAAGAGCTAAACTTAGGAAACCAAATTCCTAAGTTCTGAGTTCCTAACAGATATCTAAAAATCCTTTTCTCTGCTGTCAAATATGATTCTTTTGGATCTAATTAAAATCTAGCACGTAAGCAAACACTAAACATGATATCGGGTCAGCTAGCAGTCAAGTAAAGTAAAGATCCAATTATCCCTCTAAATTTCTTTTGGTCAATAAATTTTCCCTTAGGCTCCTTATCCAACTGAACTTAGGAAACCATTGGTGTACTAATATGTTTAGTATTATCCATTTCATACTTTTTGAGGATGTCCTTAATATACTTTGACTGACTAAGAAATATACCTTCCTCAATTTGCTTAATGCTAAATTTTAGAAAGTAACTTAAATCTCCCATTAGGCTCATCTCAAATTCACTACTCATTATTTTAGAAAAATCATCATAAAGATTTTTATTTGAAGATCCAAAAATGATATCTTCCACATAAATTTGAACAATTAGTATATCCTTTCCATATTTCTTTAAAAAGAGAGTTATATACACATCCTTTTTCAAAAGATCTTTCAAGTAAGAAGGTGTTAAACCTCTCATACCAAGCCTTAGGTGCCTGTTTCATTCCATATAATGCCTTTTTCAACTTGAAAACATGATTTGGGTATTTAGAATTTTCAAAACCTGGTGGTTGTTCTACAAAAACATCTTCTTTAATTACTCATTTAAAAAGGTACTTTTCACATCCATTTGATACAATTTGAATATTCTAAAACAGGCAAAAGCTAACAAAACCTTAATTGCTTCAAGTCTAGCTACAAGGGAAAAAGTCTCCTCAAAATTAATCCCTTCAATCTGATTCTACCCCTTAGCAACTAATCTAGCCTTATTTCTATTGACTACTCCTGAGTCATTCGTTTTGTTTTTGAATACCCACTTAGTTCCAACTACACTTTGATCCTCTGGCCTTGTAGTTAATTTCCAAACTTTCTTTCTTATAAATTGAATCAACTCTTCTTGCATGGCCAAAATCTAAATTTCATCCGAAAGTGCTTGATCAATATTTGTGGGTTCTATAGTTTAAATAAAGGCTGAATGATTGACTTCTTTATTTAATCCACGCCTAGTCCTTACAGCCTCACTTGGTTTACCTAAAATCAATTCCCTTGGATGGTTTTTAGAAAATCTCAAATCTTTAGGCAAAGGGTTTTCTATCTCCAAATTTTATTCCACATATTTTCTTCCAAATTTTCTTCCAAATTTATTTTATCAATCTTTTGGGAGTTGATCTCAATCTCATCTTCTATAACATTTGGCTCTTCCATATTTTTAGATTCATCAAATACAACATGTGTGGTCTCCTCAATTACAAAAGTTCTTCTAATGAATACTCTATAAGATTTTCCAACACTTGAGTATCCAACAAAAATTCCTTCATCAGATTTTGGATCAAATTTTCCTAAGGCAGATTTTCCATTGTTATGAATGAATACCTTGCAACATAAAATATACAAATGAGAAAAATTAGGTGTTCTTCCTTTTAGTAACTCATAGGGTGTTTTATTTAGTTTAGATCTCACATTCACCCTATTAAAAACATAACATGCAGTGCTAACCACCTCAGCCAAAAAATATTTAGGAAGTGAGTATTCTACCAACATTACTTGGGTAGCTTCTATTAATGTTTTGTTTTTCCTTTCGACTACCCCATTCTGCTGAGGGGTTCTAGGTGTAGAAAAATTGTGATCAATTCCTTTCTCCTTACAAAATTCTTCAAATTTCTCATTCTCAAATTCTCCACCATGATCATTTTGTATAGAAATAATTTCACCCCCTCGTTTTCTTTGAATCCAAGTCAAAAAGTTTCTAAATTCTTCAAATGATTAACTCTTATGAAATAGAAATCTAACCCATGTGAATCTTGAGTTATCATCCATAATCACAAATCTGTATACCTTCCCTCCAAGACTCACAGTTCCAACTGGTCCAAAAGGATCCATATGCAAAATCTCGAATGGTTTACTAGTCTAAGATCCTTATTGGACTGAAAAGAGGACTTCACTTGCTTTCCTAATTGACATGCATCACAAAGTTGGTCCTTAGTAAAGTCTAGTTTTAGTATACCTCTCACTAAGTTCTTTTGGGTAATCCTTCTAAGATTTTTGATGCTAGAATGACACAGTCTCCTATGCCAAAGCCATGACTGATCAGATATAGTTTTCAAAGAAAAAGCAGCATGAGATTGAATATAATTCAAGTCTAACATATAAATATTATTTATCCGTTTACCATTCAAAACATCTTTACCATTTGGGCTTAATATGCAGCTAGTAGGAAAAATTTTCACACAATATCCTTTATCACATAGCTAGCTTATACTTAACAAGTTATACTTTAAGTCTTCTAGTAATAATAGATTCTCAATGTAAAATTTATTACGATTTCCAATCATACCTAATCCAACCACCTTCCTTGTGGTGTTATCTCCAAGTGTAACCTTGCCTCCACTTCTGGCTTCTAGCGATATGAATTATGCAGTATCTCCAGTCATATGCTTTGAACATCCACTGTCCAAGTACCATATGCTTTCATGAGGTCTTGTGTGAGTGAGATCCTACAAAATTATCAAATGTTAGACCTGGGATCCCAAACCAGTTTGGGTTCTTGTTTTGGCAATTTATAATTAGATGCATGTATGATATGTCTAGGTTTATGCATCTTAGGTCTTCACACCAAATAAGTTTTCATCTTCAAAGTACAGGTGTGTGCTATATGTCCAAACAATCCATAATTATTACATTTTACTTTTGGAAATGATTTTCTAAGTATTCTACCATTCATCTGTCTATTCAGGGATTGCATAAATTTAGGATACATAATAGGATTAGTAAAATCTTTAAGTTTAGGGGGTATCCTATTATCCTCGAGAGCTTTTATCATTAATTTGTAAAATGAATTCATATCTTCCAAAATTCAAATTATATAATTTGATCTATAAATCCTGCTCTCCGATTCATCCTCAAAATTTTAAAAATCTTTTTCAAGTTAAGCATAGGATGATTTTAAATTTTCATATTTTTTATTCAAGTCATCAAACTCATCAAGTAATTTCATGTGGTTGTCATCAATTAAAGCATGATCTTTCCTAAGGATTTCATGTTCCTTTTGTAATTCTTCAAACTCTAAACTTAGACTAGCATGTATTTTCTTTTTTTTCTTATATGCATCATGCATGTGTTCAGAAACTTCAAAAACTTCATCGTAGGTTAAATCACATACCTCTTCTTGATCTGACTGATCAAGACTATTGGCCATTAAGCACAGATTAGTGACTTCTTCTTCCTTCTCAGTCTCTGATGAATCTGAAGCTGAGTTCGCCTAGAAAGCTCTTTGAAACTTCTTCTTTCCCTTCTTTACAATTGGTTTCTCCTCTACCTTCTCTTTGTTAGGAGTAAATTTGAGTTATATGCATTCAGTCTTGATATGATCAGGTTTCGTACAATCATAACAAATCACATCATTTAATACCTTGGCATTTATATTAAATTTACCTCTATTCCAATGCTGGCGTCTCTTCTACTTCCTCTTTAAAAAGCTTCTGAATTTTCTAGTCATCAATTCGATGTCATTTTCATCCTCAGGTTGTGAGTGTTCACTCTCAAACTCTTTCACATTTTGTACTCTGTTCTTCTTCCTTCATGGTTCACCTGCATCAATCTTTCTTTGGCTAACTCCTTGCTCGTAAGTAATTAGCGAACCAAGAAGATTGTCAATTGAGTAAATGTTAAGATCTTTAGACTCTGTAATTGTAATAATTTTTGCATTATAAGTAGTTGACAAATAATGAAGAATCTTATTAACCATTTCAGCATTCGATAGTTCCCTACCCAATGCATGCAAAGAGGTGACTATTTGTGTGAATCTTGTGTACATATCAGAAATGGATTCATTTGGTTTCATGCAAAATAATTCATAATCATATAACAAGATATTAAGTCTAGATTGCTTAACCTCATTAGTCCCCTCATTAGTTATACAAAGTCTATCCCAAATGTCTTTCCCACTTTTAAAAGTGGAAACTCGCATGTAGTCATCTGATTTTAAAGCACAAAAGAAACTATTCAAGCATTTGGCATTTAGTTGTGATAAGTTACGTTCTTATACCATCCAGTCTACAAACGTTGTTTCAATTCTAACTCCGTCAACTAATGTAGTTGGTTTTGTATACCCTTCCTGAACTAAAATCCACATACGATAATCAAGTGAGTGTAAAAATGTATGTTACAAATCTATTTTCATGGCTTATGTTTTGATGATTGACAAACACTATTTCTCTTGGACTGCTTGTTGCTTCTAACTTTTTCAGGAATCGAAGATCGGACGAACAGACGAAGCCAGTTCAAGATTGCGTAGGTTTAGGGTTGAGTCAGACTGTACTTTTGATTTTCACTTCTTGAGTTTACTTGTAATGGTCAAAGATACTGATGCTAAGTAACCCTATATACACACACTTGAGAGACTTAGAATTTCTATTTTTACTCATATCGGCCAGGACGATATTTTCATCGTCCTGGACGATCAGGCTTAAAACAGAAAGTCTAAATAAGGATTCTTAATTAAGGAAGCCATCATTAACATATCAGCCTGGACGATACATGTATCAGCCAGGATGATAAGCTCAAAACAGAAAGAAGTTGCAGCCATAGATAATTAAGGTATACTATATTTTTAAATTATCGGCCAGGAAGATCATTGATCGGCCTGGACGAAATTCTCAAATTATGCCTTAATTGATCTAGAAATCAAGGGAGAAATTAAGGATGATTGATACGATCATATCGTCCTGGACGATCACAGGATTGGCCAGGACGATTCATTCAAAAACCTAAAGTTACTTCACGACGATAAATATCGGCCAGCTCGTATTCAGGGCGATGCTCTGGATGATTTACCTCTAATTTAAACTAATCAGCTGGGACGATCGTAAGATCAGCCTGGACAATCAAGCCAATTTTAAATCGTCCAGTTTGCATTCAGCGTGATGCTCTGGCCAATTTTTTGAGATTTGTACTGATCGGCCAGGCCGATGTCCATATCGGCCTGGACGATATTGTCGGCAACTTGCAATTAATGACCTCTTTTGAAGCTCTTTTATTTAAGAGCTCTTATTCAACATTTTGGATGACCTTTGGCTGCTGCCTTGACCTGAGAAGGCCTAGAGGAGAGAAAAAGAGAGAGGGAGAGAGAGAGGATCTTCTGAGGGGGAGCTTATGAGGGAATTCACTAGGGTTACTTCAAGGATCGCTATGCTTGTTCTTCGTCTAGAGTTTCTCATCTGTGGAAGGGTCGGTAGAGGTAAGGAGTTAGCTTTTGGTTGTGGTTCTCTGCCAGCTTCAGGAGGAAGCAAAAGGAGGAAGGTTATCTGCCTTGCCGGGGTGGCAAAAAGGAAGTGCTTTGTAAAGGCTTCTCTACCTAGCTGTGGGGGCTAAAGGAGAGTCACATTTGTAGTGCAATACTCGGAGGGCGCCTCCATGGAAGGGACGTAGGTCGAGTTGACCGAACCACTATAAATTTCTGTGTTCTTATTTTCTAGCTTCCGCACTTTTATTTCCGCATTTATTTTTATGGTGTGATTTTAGTTTATGTGATATTTATTCTTTGTGAAAAGAAATTTTTAAAATACCATATCACCCCCCCCCCCTCTTGGTTAGCTTGGGCCAGTTATATTGGGCTTAACATCCCTAACGAACTTTCAAGTGGTATCAGAGCAGGATTCGAAAATTTAAGTTTCAAAACTTTTTGAATTTGTTCCATGGCTAACCTTGGGAACCGTAACACTACGGAAGGGTATTCTATTACCCGACCACCCCTGTTCGATAACCTACCTTTTGATTTTTGGAAAACCCGCATGTTAACATTTTTACAATCTACTGATTATCGCATGTGGATGCTTATCAAAGAAGGTTATTCTCCACCTTCTCGTGAAATTAATGGTGTTAAAACTGAAGTTGCTTTTACTGAATGGACTTTCGTTGAACGAGATTTTGCTCAATTGAATGCAAAATGTTTGAACTGCTTTTTCTATGCTTTAAAATCTGAGGATTACATGCGTGTCTCCACTTGCAAAACTGGTAAAGAGATTTGGGATAAATTGTGCATCACCTATGAAGGTACTAATGAGGTTAAACAATCCCATTTGAACATTCTCTTGCATGACTACGTACTTTTTCGTATGAGAAACTCTAGGAGCATTAAGAGTAATAGAAATTCCCAATCCACTTCTACGAAGGCTAAGAGCATCAGAAAAAATTTGAGAGCATAAAATAAACAAATAAGGAGAAAGGGACACCCTTGCCTAAAACCACTCATGCCAATGATCCAATCAGTCCTCCTCCCATTAATCAAAATGCAATACTTTGGATCTAAGACACATTGCATTAACAATTCCAAGAACTTACTAGGAAAGTTAAAGTGTACAAGAACTTGTCTTAGAGTTTGCCACCCCATACTATCGTAGGCTTGCTCCATGTCAATCTTGATTGCCAAAAGTCCTCTTTTAGCTTTTAAGTGTCGAAATTTGTTGAAGACTTCTTGGGCCAACAAAACATGCGTAGACAAGGATCGGCCTTTGATGAAAGCAGCTTGATCCGGTGAATAATTTTATGAAACACCTTCTCCAATCTATTCAACAAGATCTTGGCAATTAATTTATAAATAGTCAAACAAAGACTAATAGGACAGAAATTAGAGGGAAGCAAAGGACATTTTATTTTAGGGATCAACACAATCACTGTCTCTTTCCAAGAATGATGCATTACCCCTGAAGAGAAAAAATGGTTTACGTCTTGCCAAACATCTATATGAATAATCTTCCAAAAGCCATTTAAAAAAGAGAATGTGATACCATCTATCTCAAGAGATATGTTTTTACCAGCTTTTTAACTACTACCTACAGTTCCTCCCTAGTGAAATCCACATTCAACCTTCCTTGATCTTCTTCAGTAATGAATGCCAAAGACCTTGGCCACCCTTCCAGCAAACATTCTCTATGCCGCCACTTAAATTTAAAAAAAATTGAGAAGACTTTTTGTATTTCAGTAAAATCCTCAGTTACATTACTAGAATCAGTTTTGATATGATTAATCCAATTAGTATTCCTCCTTGCATTTTCAAAAGCATGAAAAAAAGATGAATTATAATCCCCCTCTTAAATTCATTTTGCATTAGCTCTTTGCTTCCACCAAGTATTGAGCCGGGCAAGGGTAATATTGAGTTCATTAATCTGGTGCCTGAGAATTTGCAATTTCTCAAAAGAAATCATACCATCTGCTTCTTCCATTTGTAGTTCCAGAATTTCTACCTTCAATGCTTCCCTCAACAAGTTGAGATTTTTGAACTTGGCTTTACTCCAAAAAAATAAAGCTTTCAAAGTTCTCTTGAACTTTGAATTCAAAGATGTGGCCAGGTCTCCTCCTCTACCAATATTCAAATTTTTTTCCACCACTTCTGCTGCCCCATGATAAGATGCCCATACATCTTCAAAATGAATGCTTCTATTAAAGACTTCAACCGGCTTGAAAATCTCCAAGAGAGTTGGACAATTGTCCGAGGCTATACAAGCCAATTTTTTTCACCCGAGCTATATGAATACAATTTAGAGCAGTAGAATTAATGAGATATTTATCCAATTTTTCTAGTATTCAAGGTCTATCCGTTTTAATATTACACCAAGTGAATTTTGGTCCAAAAGACCCAACCTCATGCAAATCATTATTAATCATGAAATTCTGTAAGTCTTTAGCACTTTGAGACAAAATGAATTTCTTCCCCCCTCTTTTCTCTTCTTGAGACAAAACATAGTTAAAATCTCCACCCACCACCATTGGCAAATCACAAGAACAATGCCTTTCTAAGCACTCCCAAACTAGTTTCCTTCCAAGAGCATTAGTACTCCCATAAACTACAGCTACCATCCAACATCCTCTGTTTAAAACATCCAATTTCCCAATGATAACCTGGGAGGAGTCTTCAATAATTGAGAAGAAGGCCAAATCATTTCTCCATAACACCATCAAACCTCCCGAGAAGCCTTTTGACGGGACCATGTAAGAGTCTCAATTACTTCCCAAAAAGTTCAACACCTGCATATTTTCCATGGAACTGATTTTTGTTTCAATCAATCCCATCAGCAACACATTATTATCTTTAATAATCTCTTTTAGATATAGAGCAGCCTCCACTTTCTTGGCACCTCTACAAATCTAGAAAGCCAATGAAGTCATTGTTTAAAGATGGGGGAAGGTCCCCCAATCCTCTTTGCTTTACCACTAACCAACTCCCTATTATGTGATATGATGTTTCCCAAACCAAGAGACATCAGCTCTTTAAGATGCTTAACATTTTTTCTTGAGGATAAGTTCTCAGCTACAACACCATTCAGAGGTGAATTTTCCTTCACATTCACGTGTTCCAGTGCAGATTCCTTACCATCATCGCATCCTGACGTTTCCATACTAGCCAAATTAGACCCAATAATTTACCCTCTTCAGCACAATCATACCCAATCACCACCACAGTCCCAGTGGCTTTCATTTCATCCAGACCGGATAACACATAAAATTTATTAAGAACCGTGATAACAGGTTCAACAATATTTACCTCAACATGTAATTCTTCTAGGATTTCAGTTGATTATGCAACAACAATGTCTTTATCTTTTTCCACTCCCACCTCTTCAAGATTGGAATTAATTAATTCTATTTTTAGCTTCATATTTTCATCTTCTGAATCAACATTTTTCTTTGAAAAACCAATACCAAGTTTAGGGACAAAGACTTTCTTCATAGGAACCAAGGCTTTATTAAGCAAGTTTTTCTTTGCAGCAACTACTCTTTGCCTTATTTTACCATAATTTACTTGATTCCAAGGACCATATCCAGCTTCCACTTTAGGCGGATTTATACCAACAGAGTCTATTGATATATCCTGAGAAGATTTTGCCACATCGACTGCTTCTGAAGCAATCCCCTTGACTTTTTTTGATTCAGCACAATCATCACAGATGTGGCCTATCCTACCACATGCAAAGAAAATTTTTGAAACTACCTCATATTCAATTATTTGGAAGAATTTACCAGTTCAACCTTCCAGCCAAACACCAGATGGTGGTTTCATATCTAAGTGAACACGGACGCATATTCTTGCAAATACCCTTCTACTCCATCGGAACAATATTCCCATCAAGGAGATAAGGTTTACCCACTTGAGAGGCAATTCTGCAAATATTAATTTCATCCCAGCATTGAAGAGGTAAATTGGGCAATCTTATCCATAAAGGAGCTGAAATTCCTTTTAAAGAAGCTGGATTAAATGAAGTCTTCCACTTGTCTAAGCCCACAACTTGACCTTTAACAAACCAAGGTCCACCAGTTAAAATTTTCTCCAATACATTTGCATCTTCAAAATAACAAACCTCCCAACCAAGACCTAAGCCTGTAATATGGAATATCCCAAAGCAGCTCTATTGTCTTCTCAATTCTACACTTACCAATTGAAATGATATGTTGTCTCCAAACACCTTCACAACAATGGCTCTCTTAACCTTCTTGTATTCTCAATCTCTTTATCTGCATGGAGTCTAACCACCTTCCCATCATCTGATAGCAAAGATCCCAGTTCCAAATTATCCACATTAATGTTCTGCTTCCTAGTCCAGGCTGAATTGACTACTACATTGTTCCCCTTCACCACAGGTTGAGCTATCTCTTGAGCCTCCATATTGGTCTTCTCAGACGCATATGGTCAAATCTTTTTGCAACATAACCTCATCCACCTTGTCTTCAAGAATGTTATTAACTCCCGTCAATGGTGACCCGAAATTTACATTCCGGACCGGAGATGCAGGCAGCGAAGCAGAGTTAAAACATTTATTGGAGTAAACTTTCAATCCAGTTGAAGTAGAAGCATCTAGGTTAAGATCATCCATCACCTTATTTCTATCAAACTTAAACTTAAAGACTTTTGGGCTGGCAAACTCATCACCCGTAATGATCTCTTTACCTTTATCGTGAATAGAGATGGGGATTTTCTTCATTACTAATCCGCCTTCATTGATCACCAAAGCTTTTTTCTTAAACCCCTTGATTTGGCTGTTGAACACCTCCAGAGTTCTAGAACTTCCATTGAATACATTGGAAGCTTGTCGCACAAGACTGACAACCCCTTCTTGTAATTCGCCCAAGCTTCCGTAGAAGAAAGGCGCTTACCATACATCTACGCCACTAGTAGCTTCTATAGCTGCCACTAGCGACTAAATCCACTGGAGCTCCGACTGAATAATGATGGCCGAACAAACCCCAAAAATTTAGGAGCCGCTGAATTAAAAAAAAAAAAACAAACAGAAACCAGTTGAAGTCCCAGACATTCTCTCTCTAACTTTTCACTTCGAAATTTAATTAAGTTCCTTCTAATTTCTCCAAAATCCTTTCATTACCTTTTTGTTGTTGCAACAAGTGTTCTTGGGTCCAATACAAGCAACCTCATCTAAGTCATTACAAGAAATGAAGGTTTTCATCTCCTTCAGACCAACAGAAAAAAGAAAACCTCCTAACCCCCTTTTTCTCTTCCTTAGATAACAAGCAATTGAAATCACCTCCCACCACCATGGGAATATCTTTAGATATATGGTTTTCCAATTTCTCCCATAATGATCTTCTTTTATAAACATCCTTGCTCTTGTAAACTATAGCAATCCTCCAAAGACCTTTATTGAAAACATTGAGATCCCCTACAAAAGTTGGGAAGAAGCTTCAAGGACATTGAAAGATGCTATGTTATGATTCCATAACACCAAAATGCCCCAATATAACCTTTCGGATGATACATTAAAAAAAACCCATTCATCACCCAACAACAAGTTAACTATCTTCTTGTCAAGGAAAGAAAATTTGGTTTTTACCAAACCAAGAAAGAATACTCCATTGTCCCTTGTAAACTCCTTCACATATAGAGAAGCCTTCCTCTTCCTAGCTCCTCTATAACTCCAAAACCAAATGTAATACATTATTGAATAATAGGGGAATGAATCCCCAACTTTTTCTTCGACTCTCCATTCACCCTCCTACCCCTTGGCACAAATTTAATGGGTCCCAAACCTTTAAGTTACTTTGACCCTTTTTTCTTCACTTTAATAGATCCTTCTCCAGAATTGTTGCATGTACCTTCATTCACATATGCATATATCTTCAATATTTCCTTACCACCACTTATAATAGAAAATGAGGCTTCACTAAAATCCAGCACTCCTGGCTTTAAGCACACAATCTCCCCTTCCTAAACCAAATTGTTTAAAACATCAAATTGATTGGATATACTAGGCATACCATCAGTTTTCAAAACAACATTACCTCTATCACTCAAGTATTCTTCAGCTTTAGATCCTTCATTGAAGCAAGAAAGATCTGGTTGTTCCTCAGGAAGCTCCTCCTCATTTTGAACTTAAACATTATAATTTTCCATAATAATTTCACCTGCAGACAAATCATCCATCACATTTGGATTCACCAAAATTACCTCTTCTTTGGACTTGTTACCTTCTTTGGATACTGGCTGAGTCCATGTATTTTTGAACTTATAATTTCTGAAATTTTTCTTCCCATAATTTACATGAATCCATGCTCCATAGCCTTCTTTGAAAACTTTACTAGAACCTTCCTCCAGTGAACCAGCATTAGAGCCAACATTGTTTGATATAGCTTTGTCTTTATTTGTGCTTTTGATTATAGACTTCTCTTTGATTGCCTCCAAAGTCATTTCGGAGCAATTTTTCTCCTAGTGACTAATTCTTCCACATTTAATGCAAATGGTTGGGATCCTCTCATATTCAATTTTTTTGGTAGAATTTGCCTGATACTCCTTCTACCCAAACTCCCAAAGGTAATTTCTCTTCAAGTTTGATTGTTACACAAATTCAGGCAAACTCTCTCCTTCCCCATTGAAACATGTTTTCGTCAATCAAAAAAGGAGATCTAACATTAGAAGAAATCCTACATACATTAATTTTGTCCAAGCTCTGTAATGGTAGATTTGGTAGTCTGATTCAAACTGGAGCCGTGAGCCCTTTAAGAGAAGAAGGTTGGGATAAGGTAGACCATATGTCCAGTCCTATGATATTCTCATTCACATACCAACAACCACTAGATAAAATTGATCCCATAGCAATCAGATCGTCAAAAGAACATAATACCCAACCCATGCCAAGTAAGGTCATGTGAAACCTTCCAAACTGATTCCACTGCCTTCGTAATTCCATTCCAACTACATGATAAGGAACATTTTCCCCAAATACCTTATACATCAAAGAATTATGTAATATTTCTATATTTTCTACATCTTCACCACTCCCTTATCATAAAAATTATCACCATAGTCGAAATCTTCTGGTTTAAAATTTGGCTTTCTGTTCCATAATTAACAGCCGGCTTAGTCTGGGAAGGAATCGAAACCAAATTCTTAATAGATAAGTAGTTTCCCAAGTCATTAGAGACACAATCACGGGCCTTCTCCAAGTTCTTCTTGCTTGGCATTGCTTCATGAACAAGCACACTTGCATTGACATTATTACAGACAGGTGAATCAGACTTGTGAGAAGAAAAGTAATACCAACACCAGCATTAATTACTTCAGCTCCACCAAATGACTATGAAATTCCATTGGACTTCATTTGTTTGACATTTGATACAACATTGGAAGCCACATTACCAAATGAAATATGATCAACAACAACATCTTTTTGAAAGCAGGACAGATCTTGAAAAACCAATACTTCCGACAAAATCTTCTTCCCTATGCATATATGATCATCTTATTTTTTTCAAGGAATAAATCCTCCTTCATTGATCACCAATGGTTTTCCATGATTGAATCTCAGCATATATATTCTCATTATCAAACACCAAATTTGTGTCTCCAAAGGCAAGAGGAGACGAGCAATGAGTTGAACATGGAAGAATTCTAACTATAGATGATGATGAGATTTGACATATCCGATGCTGGAGGATAGAGGATGACTGCCCTCCACCACCATTGGTGGGGTGGACGGGTTGCGAGAAAATAGAAATTCAAAAATTTTGTAGTCCTTCTCACTTTAGAAACTGGGAGTTTCTCACTCTAAAAACTCCTCTCGTGTGATACAAAAGATTTTCTTTCTGTATTAAGAATTTTTTTTAAACAACTAATTCACACCCTCTTTGTTAGCCTCTGGCTAGTAATAAAAGTTTAATAACCCTCAAAATATTTCATATATCTATTGTGATATTAAAATAATAATAATGCAAGTGCACGTGTTGATTAAGTAATAAATTGTATGAGGGAGTGTCAATTCCAAAAGAAATAATGTGTCATAAAAGACTTAGCTACTATCTAAAGCTACAAAATTTATCCTACATAATAAAATAACTAGGTAATTAATGATTCTACTTTGAAATGCAAAAATAAGTGGGGATAAAAGGAATTATAGATTATTTAGACATATGATAGTGAATGATCCAATGTACTCATAAGCAGACTCACAATTGAAAGTACAAGATGCACTAAGAGGGAGTGAATTGAAAATTTTTAAAGTAAAGAAAGAAATCTAAATAGGAGTTTTAATTAATATTTTAATTTTTTTAAACAAAATTTAACTTGATGCGAAAGCGAATGATTAAAACATGATTACAACAATAGGTGGTGAAATTTTAAATCACATAATAATGATCTAGAATAGAATTTTCACCAAACAGTTATAACAAATATAAGATGCATAACATAAGTAAAGTGAAGTAAACGAAAAAATATTGCCACCAATAAACCTTAAACCTCCATTAAAAATAGCATTTTTTTTATACAGAGGAATAAAATGAACACAACCATAATTAATTACCAAAATTAGTAATATGAAAAGAACCAAATTTACTCTATTATTTCATTAATTCAATACTAATTACAAAAAAGGGAATTGATGATCTGAAAACATTAACAACCAAAGAATTATGAAGTTCATATATGTTTGCTTTTTCATATTCAAGATTCAATTTAACAGGAACACCATCTTCAGTCATTTCAACTTGAGAATCAGAATTAATCACTTTGACATGTTGTTTTCTTTCCAAATGATCACATATCCATTCATCATAAAAGAAGAGTTTACATTAAATTCTTCACAAACAATATTACAAGGATTAAAAATATAAGAATTTTCAGCTTTTCCAATCGATGAATGAGCTTTATTCATATAAAAGAACTAAGATTAGTATGACAATTTTCATTAGAAAAAAAGTTTGATTAGAGTTTTAATAGAAGAAGATGAATAAATAAGAGCTCAAGCATTCAAATCACAATTAACAACATCTTTGTTTAATGAAAAAGAATCAACATGTTTAGAATTGATAAACCTATTAACATTTAAAAATGGACCAACTAAATATGAAGCCTCAAAATTACTTGTCCTTTCTTGAAAACCAGCAACAAAATTTGATATATTATGGAAAATAATTATATTGATGGAAACTCGATGACCTTCATATAATAAACCTTTACCCTTACCGACAATAGAGTTGACTTTACCAATACTAGATCTGATTACCGTCGATCATCCCCCTCTATAAATGAATTAAAAAATAAGAGTTTTTCTCTCACTAGAACACTTGATTTTGTCTCACTAAAAAATAGGATTTTCTCTCACTAGAATATGGAAAATTCAATAATCTTTTTAGATTTTAAGGGAAACAGTAATTTCTTGTCCTGGATTTTGAAATAAAACTGATGTAGATTAGTTTTTTTGCGAGTAGTTTCATCTTTTCACTGAGAAAACATTGCCTTGGAAGTTATAACTGTAATGTCAAGGTGATGTTATCCTTTGAGCAGTATGATGCCAAAGTAGCAAAAATGGCATCAATTAATGCAAAATGTTTGTGCTACATCATTTAAAAATACAGAACTTGGCACTACCAAGCTTACTTTTTGAGGCCATCATACTGGCAATGTTGTGGCACTGGATGCTTTGCCATCGCATTGTTTGTAACTAGATAACTCAGCTCCAAAATATCCAATTTATGGTGCTTCAGTGGTATTGCATGTGGCGCTACAAAATTGTTACATTAGACACAACATCATTATAAACTACATAAAATTTCTGCCATTTTTGAGTTTTTTCTTGCAAAAAAAAAAAACTAAAATAACACTTTTTTTGTTATAAGAATCATGCAAGTGTCCCGATAAAAGAAATAATTCACCATGTGATATATTACTTACTTCATCATTTTTATTTTCCCAATGCTATCTATCACCATTTTACATAGGTTGGTCTCCTCTTATTCAACCTCCATTGCTAATGACTTTAATTTTTAGTTTTTCCAAAAATCCTTAGCAAGATTATATTTTTCCACCTTTTTATAAGTACTTTTTCCATACCCTTGTCCTTGGTTCGGTGGCTATTGGTGTAAGGGCAATCAAAATGGATGTGTCCTAACATTCTACATACAAACTAAACTATATAATCATAAAATTTATTTGATTTAGTGATTTTAACTTTATACTTATCAAAATTGCTCTTTCTCTTGTATTTCAAGAAGCTTTTAAATAGTCTGGTCATAAGTGTTATGCCATCATTTTCATCTGCATTAGAATTTTACTTTCTATATTGTAAGACAAAAGTGATATAGTTTGATCTTTCTTTCATTCTCCTACATCTACATGTCTTTGACTCATATTTCAGTTATAGACAACTGAAGAGCCAAGAATATTATCAACTAAGTAAGAATTTATGTTCTTAAATTTGGAAATGGTTATTACTTTTGCTTCCTAATATTCCAACATTCAATAAAAAATTTTATTAACTTTTGAGAATTATGAATTTATCTTCCCAACACATATAATGATGTCACGATTTTAGTAAACCAAGTACACATTTTAGAAATGGTTTCACTAGGTTGCATGCAAAAGAGATCATATTCATGCAACAATAAGTTCATGCATGATAACTTGACTTCAGTGTACCTTCATATGTCAATCCCACTTTTATTTCCCACCAATGAAAGTAGAAACACATATATCCTATGATTTTAATGCACAAACAAATATGTTCAAACATTTTGCATTTAATTATGCTAAATAACAATCTTCTATTTAAATGGATCTACATGTTTGCTCCATTCACAATATGAATTGGTAAAGTATAGCCAACCTGAATCACTTGCCCCATTCAAAGTTTAATTGAATATGAAATTGTAGAAATATGAATTTTACAAAAATTGAAATGAATGTTATCAAATAAAAGTGGTAGGTTAATAGAATACACATATGAGGTATTACGATTTCCAAACTATGCCATTAGATCAATTCAAGATTTTTAAACCAAAACAAAAAGAGAACCTACTTTTACATAATTTAAAAGTGCTCTAATAGCAATTAAAAGTGCAAAAGGCAATCAAAGAGGGGTGTGAATTGGTTCATTTAAAACTTTTTGGAATTTCTAAATTCCTTCTCCTAAAAAATATTAAATTATGCATAAGTGATTAAAAGTTTAAATTAAAACTTCAAACTAAAACTCACAAGTAACTAATATTTTTTTCTTTGTAGAAAATAAATATATTTTTTTCTTTATTTATTTTCAAAATAAATAGCAACAAAAAATAGTCACCAAAATCATCTTTCACTCATGTAATCAAAATTAAATCAAAGTGCACTAAAGTAAATTGATAATAAAGTAAATTCCAATAAAAAATAGAAAATGCATACCCCTATTTATAGTATTCAAGTCATGTTAAACTATGTGTAATTTGTAAAGGTCAACTTCTTTGGGAATTACAATAAATATGTCTCAATTTTAGTACACAACTTAGAGGAAATGTCTTCTCTCTTTATTAGAGAGAGAATAACTCTTATAAACCCATCATAATCAATGAATCTCCTCACTCTTCAATCTATGACTCACTAGAAATGGCATCACTCCTTTCACCTCCCAATCAAGTGAGATGTCAATCACTTATTTTACTTCTATGCTTGATGGAGATGTCAGTCCCTCCTTTCACTTTCAAGCTTAGTGGAGATGTTGATCCCTAAATTAATTTCCATACCCAAAGGATATACTAAAATCTAAGCCTACTGGGCTAACAAGTCTTTTGCACCTAGGACTCTAATTCATGTAGTTGTCCTCTAAGAGCATTACCAAATAGAAATGGAGGACCCAAGGAACTGGCTAATTGGAGCAACAATGTGACCACTCTCACAACAGTTAACTCTATCGAGGCACTTACTTGTCTTAACCTCACCTCCTTTCTCTTCTTGTGAATGTGGACTCTCTCAAAGCGATCTCTCATAAAGGAGATGACTCTAATTTACAAACAATTCTCTCCTCAAAATAAGAAATAGTTTATATGGTGGGCTCTTAATTAGAAGTTCAACATGGATGTTAAGCCCTTATGAACTAGTCCCAAGGCTAACCAAGAGAGAGGGTGAATTAGCATTTAAAAAATTCTTTAAGCAAAAGCATAATCACAACCAAACCAAGATTCACCAAAGAAATCAAAGTGTATAAATTTAAATGCAGAAGCATAATGAGAAAGAGCATACCAGATTTTATATTGGTTTAGTCAACCAGACCTACGTCCAATCCCTGGAGCCTCTCATCTGAGTATTGTACTAAACATAATGTCTCTCCTTTTTCTCCCACAATAAGGCGAAGAAGCCCGTACAAAAACTCCATTCCACCAACCCAGGTGAGGTAGAAGGTTTTTTGTTCATATCGTCCAAGATGGCAGGATATCATCCTGTATAATTAGTATAAGTCATTTAATATCCTCTAGTCCATCACCCTTAATGGATGTCTGGATGACGTAAAAATAACTTGATCGTCTAGGCATATCTCACAATCGTCATGGATGATTAGTGCAATTCAGTACATATCGTCTATATTGTCACCCTGAATAGAACCAGGACAATATTTGATTATACAAGAATAACTAAGGTTTGTAAACTAATCATCCCATCCAATCCTGAGATTGTTGAAGATGATATGATTGAGCAATCAAACCTTAATTGCTTTCCTTATTTATCAGATTAATTTAAACAAAATTATACTACATCGTCTACGATGATATCCTAGAAGATGTCTAAAAATAAGAGATACCTAAACAGATATGGCAATAGATTCTTTCTAATTTGAGCCTATCATCCAGTCCAATTATAATATCATCCGGGATGATGTATTTAATGACTACTATATTTACCAGAATGCCCTAATTAGGATTTCTATTTTTAACTGATTATCCAGTTTGATTTATTAATCATCCTGGATGATGTGATCAAAAATAGAAAACTCTAAAATAGCCAAAAAAAATTTCCTTAGGTGTGTGTATCAAGAATCACATTAATATAAAGGACTCAATAAAAGGTAAAAGTCACATATTGTATATTACAAATTGACGCAATCCTAATTTGCCCAATCTTGAGCTGGTTCAATTTTTAGTTTGATCTTCTGGACCTAAAATATTAGTAGGCAAAGCAGTCATAGAGAACTATAAGTGTTTGTTCTCATCAAAATTCTATTCCCTGAAATCAAATTCCTAACAATCTCCCCCTTTTTGATGATGGAAAATAATCAAACAATTAAAGCTAAATAAAATAAGAATAGAAGCAAAAATAGTATGATTAAACTACTCAAATACTACTCCCCCTTTTGACATCACAAAAAAGAGGAGGAAAAAAACAAGAAAATAAAAAAGCAGAAAGAACACGAAAAAGAAAAATGAAAGCAAAGTTTTTTTTTTGTAAAATTAAAGCAAGAATATGACAAAGTCATCATGTGATTAATTTTAAAGACTTGTAAGACCAATGAGTTAATATCATTAAAATTTGAGAATGATAGAATATTCGATTTTTTTAACCCTAGCTCGAACTTCTCTCAAGGAAAAATCAACGTTTGAAAATAAAGACCTAACTCAGAAAAGTAATTAGATAAGAAAAAGTGATCCATTCAAAACTTGGTTTTAGGAAAAAAATCTAATAGAATAATATACTAAAGTAAATTATCACAATTGCGAAATTCAAAACCAAGCTTTTGAAAATTTTAAGTGACACATGAGTTCTTCTAAGTTTAAAAAGTTTGAGAGAGAAGAGAACTTGCTTTTGTGGCTCATTTTAGGCGTCTTGTCAATTTATTAGTCTACTTTGCATAGCTTTTGATATTTGATACACTTTTTGTATATTTCTCAATTTAGCATCATTGCACATCTTTTGATAGCATCATTTGCTATTTTTTTTCAAGTAAGATCACTTTTTGAAACTCTTAAATACTCTCAGTTATGAGTATATCTTGAAAATATTAGAGAAGTAAAACTCAATCTCTAAAAAGCATAAACAAAATCATATGATAAATGCAATGACAAGATTAGAAGAAAACTTGAAAGTATAATAAAGACTTTGAATATTTTAAATATAAGATAGTTTATTGTACCAAGATAGAAAAGATCTCAATTGCAAAGCCAAGTTGTTATTTTGAGATAAACTTTTGTTTAGAAAAGAAAATTACACTACTAAAGGGAGATTAAAGGAAGAGAAATAATCAATGAATTTTTATCCCTTTAATTGATTTAGAGATATAAAATATTGACTACAAATTAAAAAAACAAAAATATGGCATAAAATATTATTTCAATAGTAATCACAAAAAAGAGAAACTAAATTAAAGGAAATAAAAAATAAAAATAAAAAAAAGAAACAAATGCTAGTAAAAAGTAAAACAAACAAAGTTAAATAAAAAAAAGCAACAAAACAAAAAATATAGAATTCAATAAACATCAAGTTCATACATTTATTTCAATGACATCCAATATGGTCCTTAAGATACTAAAAGTGTCAAAAGCCAGTAGTTTAGTAAAGATATCAGTCAATTGATTCTTAGTTGTCATATTATGTAATTCAATATCTCTTTTGGTCAGATGGCCTCTAATAAAGAGATGACTTATATTAATGGGTTTGGTCCTTGAATTTTGGATGGGATTCTTAGTGATGTAGATGGTACAAGTGTTATCACAAAGGATTGAAATTATGCTTATAAGTAATCCTAAATCCAGAATTTATTGCTTCAACCTAAGGACTTAGGCCACACAACTTTCTAAGGCAATGTACTTAGCTTTAGTGGTGGAAAGCGCAACAGAGTTTTATATTTTACTGGACTAGGAGACTAAAGACTGTCCTATGAATTGATATGTTCCAGAAGTGCTATTTCTATCCACCCTACATCCTGCTAAATTAGAATCAAAATATCCAATAATCTCAAAAGAAGGATTATGCCTAGGATAATAAATTTCTAAGTTTTGGGTCCCCAAAAGATATCTAAGAATTCTCTTAACTGCACTCAGCTGGGATTCTTTAGGATCAGCTTAAAATCTAGCATAGAGACAAACACTGAATATTATATCAGGTTGACTAGCAGTCAGGTAAAATAAAGATCCAATTATCCCTATATACTTCTTTTGATCAATAGATTTTCCATTTGAGTCCTTATCCAACTTAATATTAGAAATTATGGGAGTATTTATTGGCTTGACTTTATCCATTTCATATTTCCTTAAGATGTACTTTTATTGACTTATAAAGGTTTTATCATCTAATTGCCTTATGCTAAACCCCAAAAAGTATGACAACTCTCCCATCATATTCATCTCAAACTCCTTATTTATTATTTTAAAAAAATCATCACATAGCTTTTTATCAGAAGATCCAAAAAGTATATCATCAATATAGATCTGAATAATGAGTAACTCATCTCCTACTTTCCTCAAAATAGGGTGGTGTCTATACTTCCCTTAACAAAATCCCTCTTTAGTAAAAATGTGCTAAGCCTCTCATACCAAGCTCTTGGTGCCTCTTTTAATCCATATAAGGCCTTTTTTAATTTGAAAACATGATTTGAAAATTGGGAAATCTCAAAACCTGAGGGTTTCTTTACAAACACATCCTCTTTTATTACCCCATTTAAAAAGGCACTCTTCATATGCATTTGATAAAGCTTAAATTCCCTATAACAGGCAAAGGCTAGTAGCACTCTAATTGCTTCCAATCTAACTATAGGGGCAAAGGTCTCCTTAAAATCATTCTCTTCTATTTAGTTGTACCATATAGCTATCAATCTTGCATTATTCCTAACCACAACAACATAATCATTCATCTTATTATTAAAGATCCATTTTGTTCTAACTACACTTTGTCCCTTTAGTCTTTGTACTAACTCCCAAAAATCATTCCTAACAAATTGATTTAATTCCTCTTGTATGCCTAAGATCAACAACTTAATAGATAAGGTTTGATTAATATTGATGGGTTCAATCATTGAGATAAAAGCAGAGGGGTTTACTTCCTTCCTAAATCCATGCCTAGTTCTAACACCTTCAAAATGGTGTCCTAAGAACAATTCTTTAGGATGACTGAATGAATATCTCCAATCCCTAGGCAGGGTGTGTGCAAGTTCTACCCTTTCCTCTCGATTTGCATTTTCTACTCCTTGGGTAATCTCACCTAGACCTTCACTTTTTTATGGCTCTACACCTTTCTCCAAAATTTTAACTCTTTGGGTATTCTCTCCAACACCATCTTCATCCTCAACACTAGACTCCTTGGGATCAGATTCATCAAACACTACATGAGTAGTGTCCTCCACCACCAAAGTCCTCTTATTAAACACCATAAAGGGTTTCCCCATACTATAATATCCTAAGAACACTCCGTCAGATTTTGGGTCAATTTTTCCTAGGTGTGACTTCCCATTATCAAGAATGAAAATCTTACAGTCAAAGATATGAAGGTGAGAGAGGTTGGGTGTATCATTAAGGATCTCATATGGTGTCTTATCATGTTTGGCTTTAACATTCACCCTATTCAACACATAACAAGTTGTGTTTACCGCTTCAGTCCAAAAGTATTTTGGAAGTGAATACTCAGCAAGCATGGCTCTAGTGGCCTTAACTAAGGCCCTATTCTTCCTTTAAGCTACCCCATTCTATTGAGGGGACCTAGGGGTTGATAAGTTGTGACTAATCCCTTTATCATCACAAAAGTCTACAAATCTCTCATCTTCAAACTCTCCCCCAATATCACTATGGATGGTCAAGATCTCACAACCAAACTTTTTCTAAATCCATGTGAAGAAGGATCTAAACTCATCAAAAGATTCACTCTTATATGAAAAAAATCTAATCCAAGTGAATCTCAAGTATTCATCGACAATCACAAATCAAAAGACTTTTCCCCCTAAGCTGGCAGTGCTAATGGGTTGAAACAAAGCCATGTCAAGAATTTTTAAATATCTAGAGGTGCTAATATCCTTAATGGAATGGAAAGAGGAATAAACTTCCTGCCCTAGTTGGAAGGCATCACAAAGATGGTCATTGGAAAACTTCAGCTTGGGGATACCACAAACTAAGTCTTTTTGGGGTACTCTGCTAAGGGTTTTATACTTGCATGATATAACCTCCTGTACCACAACCAAGAATCATCAGCAATTGTTTTCATGTAAAATGAAGCAAAACATTCAATATTATTTAAATTAAGCATGTAAATAAATCTGCTTTCCCTATAAAATAGTGTTGTTATTCTGGCTAATAATGCATGTATTTGCCAAAAAAGTTTATGATGAAGCCCTTATTACATAGCTAACTGATGCTTAACAAGTTGTGTTTTAGTTCATCTACAAGCAAAACATTTTCAATCAAAAGGTTCTTGGAGTTTTCAATTATACCTGCACCCACCACTTTCCTGGTGCTATTGTCTCCAAGAGTAACCTTGCCTCCAGCTCTGGCCTCCAGCATAACAAATTGATCCGCATCTCTAGTCATGTGTCGTGAGCATCTACTATCCATATTCCATATGCTTTTATGAGGTCTTTGATTAGAGCACACCTATAAAGTCATCAAATATTAGATTTAGGAATCCAAACAGGTAAGAGTTCCTTCTTATGAAAAGAAGAATGCAATGCATGTGTGTTATGTTGTGAATCATGCAATTTGGGTCTCCAAACCCAATGTGTACTATGGTGAATGATACAAGTGTGTGAAATATGTCCTAGCATGCCACATGAAAAACATCTAATACCATGAAAAGGATTTACTAATATGTTAAGGTTATAATGCCTCTTCCTAGATTTTGGTTTTTGATAAAGTGTGAATGTATTCCTATTTCTCTCAAGTGCATTCAATTTAGCTTTAAACCTCGAGTTAGCACTTTCTAAAAAATCATCATTTAAATAGTGCTCTATATGCCCATATTCTTTAATATTAGTTTTAAAATCAAATTCAAGTGAGGTGCATGATGCTTTTAAAGAATTATGCTCAATAATTAACTCAAAAAGCTTTTTATTCAATTCATCAAACTGATCAACTAATGACATGTGATTGCTATCAATTTGAGTGTGATCTTTACTTAAAATTTTATGCTCTTTTTTATAAATTTGAGAAATCCAATTTCAGACTAGCATGAATTTTCTTAAGTTTCCTATATTATGCATGAATGTTTTAACAAACTTCAAGTAATTGATCATAGGTTGGTTCATATACCTCGTCTTAATCAGACTGACCAAGATGATCCCCTATCAAGCACAGGTTTGTTATCTCCTCTTCATCTTTAGTCTAAGATGAATCAAATGCAGAATCCACCTAGAATGCCTTTTGGAACAGCTTATTGTCCTTATATTTCCTGAACTTGGGTTTCTCCTAACCCTTCACTTTTTTTGGGTGATCCTTAAATATAGGACAATCAGCTTTGACATGCCCAAGCTTCCTGCATTCAAAATAAATAATATCAAAAGAACTTTTATAATTTTTGCTACCCTTACCTTTATTTCATTTTTGATGTTACTTGTTATTCTTCCTTAGAAAGCTTTTAAATAGCCTCATGATTAAGGCAACATCATCACTTTTAGAACCAGAAGAATCAGTGTCCATTTTGTTGGCCTTCAGTGCCATAGTATTCTCCTTCTTTCGCTCGCCTACATTAAGTTTTCTTTGGTTTACTCCTTGCTCATAAGCAATGAGTAATCCAAGTAAGTTATCAATAGAATAAGTATTCAAATATTTCTATTCAGTAATTGCAGCAATCTTATCATCAAAAGAAGAAGGCAAACAGCTCAAATTTTCATTCACTCTTTCATAGTTAGTTAGCTCTCTTCCAAAAGCATATAATGAGGTGACAATTTGAGTAAACTTTGTATACATTTAAGAAATTGTTTAAGAAGGTTTCATATAAAAAAGTTTGTAGTCATGCAATAAAATATTCATTCTAGATTATTTAACTTCATTGGTTCCTTCATAAGTTATACACAATCTATTCCAAATTTCTTTTCCAAGAGCACAAGTTGAAACAAACATATAATCTTCTTATTTTAAAGAACATAAAAAATAGTTAAAGCATTTTACATTAAGTTATGCTAAATCTCTTTCATCAAAAGTCCATTCAGTAAAAGGAAGTTCATTTTTAATGCCATTAATTTCATGAGTTGGCTGTGAATATCCATTTTTAATAAGCATCCAAATGTGATAGTCAGTCAATTATAAAAATGTAAACATGCAAGTTTTTCAAAAATCAAAAGGAATATTGTCAAACAAAGGTGGTCGTGTAATAGAATATCCTTCCACAATATTATGATTATCAAAATTTCAATTGATAAAAATTCAAAAGATTTTAAGAACTAAATTTTATGAATCCCACTCTAATACCACTTCAAAGTTTGAAAAGGATGTTAAGCACTTTTGAACTAGACCCAAGGCAAACCAAAAGGGGGGTGAATTGGTATTTTAAAAAATTCTTTAAGAAAAAACATAATCACAATAAAACTAATATTCACCACGAAAATCAAAGTGCATAAATTTAAATGTAGAAGCATAATAAGAAAGAACACACCAGATTTTATAGTAGTTCAATCAACTAGACCTACATCCACTCTCCAGAGCCTCTCCTCTAAGTATTGCAATAAACACAGTGTCTCTTTTTTTGCTCCCACAGCAAGGCGAAGAAGCCCATACAAAAACTCTTTTCCCCAACCTCGACGAGGCAGAGAATCCAACTCATTTTGCCTCCTCCTAAAGCGGGCAGAAAACCCAACTCCTTTTACTTTCTCCAAAAGCAAGCAAAGATCCTCAATCAGATGCTGAAGTTGACCTCTCTAGACCCCCAAGGAACTAGGGATGATGATCGAAGAAGATGTTGATCAATCCTTACTTGGAGCAACCTTTATGAAACCCCTCACAAACTCCCCCTCAGAAGATCCTCTCTCTCTCCCTTGATCTCCTCTTCTCTTGGCTCTCTCAGGTCAGGACAGTAGCAAAAGATGCTCTCTTGGGTAAAATAAGAGGTCTTATATGGAAGAGCTTCAGAATAGTTTTTAATTACAATAAACTGACATTATTATTTATGATGACATAAATATCATCCTGTATGATAAGTATAAATTTAGTTCAATTAGCCAAGATAATTTGGGATGATTAGAAGGTTTTTTGTTCATATCATCCAAAACAACATGATATCATCCTATACAATTTATATAAGTTATTGAATTTCATCTGGACCATCGCCCTAAAAGGATGTATGGATGATGTAAAAATAACTTGATTGTCCAGGATGATCTCATGATCATCTCATACCATTAGTATGATTCAGTACATATCGTCAAGATCATCCCGGCCAATCCTGGGATCGTTCAGGATGATATGATTGAACAATCAAAACTTTATTGCTTTCCTTAATTACCAAATTAATTTAAGAATAATTATAATACATCGTCCAGGATGATATCCTAGATGACGTCCAAAAATAACAGATACCTAAATTGATCTAGAGGAAGATTCTTTCTAATTTGAGACTATCATTCAGGCCAATGATAACATCATCAGAGACGATGTATTTAATGACTACTTCCTTTACCAAGATGTCTTAATTATGGTTTCTATTTTTAACTAATTGTCCAAGCCAATTTATGGATCTTCCCAAACGATGTGATCAAAAATAGAAAATTCTAAAATAGTTAAAAAAAATTCCCCAAGTGTGTGTGTGGAAGGTTACTTAGCATCATGAATCACATTATTATAAAGGGCTTAAGAAAAGGTAAAAGTCACATGTCGTATATTACAAACTAACTCAATCCTAATCTACTAAATCTTGAGCTGGTTAAATTTATAGTTTGATCTTATGGACCTAAAACGTTAGTAGGCAAGGCAGTCATAAAGAAATAGAAGTATTTGCTATCATAAAAATTATATTCCCTGAAATTAGATTAGCAACATTAAGAACATAGTTTTCAACTAATAACTATTGTTCGTACATTACGATTCTTAGATCACATAATATGACTAGTTCAATTTAATCAAAGAGCATCATTTATTATTCTAAATCATCCAGTTCCATTAGTTTAAATGAAATATCATACTATACAAGATACTAATGTGTGTCTAAAGAGCTCTTAGATTGACTAGATGTATGATATTTTAATCATAAAAAATAAAAATTAATTTTAATTTAGAACCTATAAATTAAGTTAGGAAACTCAATTAGTATTTATAAAAAATAAACTTATTTGTACGATGAGAATTATTTAATTTTTCAAAATTTATACTTTCATATTTTCATAAATATAGACTCAAATTATGGGTTTTATAAAAATATTTAATCATACAATATAATTTATGGTCATATAGTATAATTAATTATTTTCCATTTTTGAAAAATTTTACTTAATTAAAAATTTAATTAAATTTTATTTTAAAAGATAGTATAATATGATCTTGATTGTATAATATAATTAACAAAACAATAAATGCATTTAATTTTAATTTCCTTCTAGGTTTATGATTATTAAGCCAAAATTAACCTAATCTAAAAATATACTTAGGAAAAATAAAAAAAATTGTCTTTTTAACATACATACTAACTTTTAAAATGATGCATAACTGTATCAAGTAAATTCTTCAATCTTTGCTTATTGTATGATGTACCTAAAATAATATGTAGCAGACAAAATAAATATCCAGTAAATAATACTAAAATAAGAAAATAAATATCAAATAATATTTGTAATCATCAAAATATAAGATCTTGCTCTTGGATTGTAATAATATTTATATGGTTAGATGAGTATTTATTCTTTTTCTATCATTTTTTTATATAGTTTTGAAAAATATTGATTATATTTATTCTTCATCTTTCAATGTTTTGATATGGTCAGGTGAATGCTAGATTCCTTTAAATCCTTTTCTTACTACTTTAATA
The DNA here is from genome assembly GCA_016618105.1 of Dendrobium huoshanense. Classification (NCBI taxonomy): domain Eukaryota; kingdom Viridiplantae; phylum Streptophyta; class Magnoliopsida; order Asparagales; family Orchidaceae; genus Dendrobium; species Dendrobium huoshanense. Next base: position 44,920,135 of record CM028359.1, read on the forward strand.
TGATTAAAAAGGAATGATATCTTTCAATGTCACCTCACAATTTTGATATGGGTAGATGAGCATTAAGTTATCCTCCTATATTATTTTAATTTTTTAAGACAAAGGCTCGATATTTCTTAATTCTAATTTAAATTCTAGTTGTTTGGATCTCCCTTTCTAGCCTTTTTAGCTTAAATCTATCTTATTAAGATGATTCCTCAATCAGATATCCAATCTGATTTAATTTTCTTTTTTGTGATTATTTTATTTTAGGGATTTATAAATTACTTTCTTTGGATTCTATTGATTATTTTGACCAATGCCAACAAGTATGATTTATTTTTTTAAGTTCATCAAACCTAATGTGGTTCTATTTGTTGATCTCATCTTTGTTCAAGGTAAATAAACCATGATTAATAATTAATTATTAAATCATTGACTATAATACAATAATTTCTTCTATCAACACCTTTATCACAACTCAAAATTGTAATAATTAAATCAAGATGAATTAACTTTTGATTCACCTTAAATCAAGTTTAATTAAATCATTCAATAATTTAAATCATTTAATAAATTTAAATCCTTCAAGCAAAATCTGTCATAAAATCTAGTGTTAAAAATCCACATCAAATTTAAGCCCTAGAGCCTCTTTCAATTTTTCCTATTTTCATTGGGATTTTTCAATAGAATCAGAACACTATGTAAAGCCCTTAAAATTATGTTTAATCATTCACATATTGATTATAATTTTTAGAGATTAGCAAATCATTTTGGAAGCCATCATGCCCTTCCAAACACTAAACTTAAAGCCTCCACCAAGGTTTAAAAATCCTTAAATATTTACCATTCCTGCCACACAAAATGTAATATTAGTTTAATTACCTTGGAAATCAATAAAATTCATGCAAAAATGTACATATTCATTATTGACATGATTTGAACTCATTTGGGTACATTATTGACCATGTTTAGCTAAGGTTGACCTAGTTTGACTAAATGGACCGTTAAACCCTAAAATATTTCATACACGTGAACCATACTGTAAACTTCAATACGAGGCTCTCAGCTCGCTCTAACGTTTCTTTGAGTTTGGAGGCGATTTTGGGGCACTTCTAGGGCTTCCTCCTCTATGCATTGGTTTGATCTTCACGTGGTTGTTTCTTTCAATTTTTTCATTTATTCCTCTTGCTTTTACTAAAATCTAGTCTTTCTCATCATCATTTGGTGTTTCTTGGTTACTCAATGTTGGGCGATGATGACCCCCTTGTCATCGAACCTGATATCTTGCTCTATTGCTGAGGGAAAATCACAATATTTCAAGATGTATTAGCTAGCTCATCTTCTTCTATTGCTAACCTAAAATTTGTGCAATCCACTTTCAAGTGCTACCCTACACTTTTGTTTGAAGACATAATTGTTGATCAGTTAGCTGCTTTCTATATTTTGACACTTGTTGGTAAATTTATCTTGAGATGTCCAAACCTCGATGTGATTCAAAAAAAATTTCTAAGCCTCAAACTTTCTGCATCATTTCAAATTGGTTTTCTTGATCAACGTCATGTGCCTATCCAACTTTCTAACGATCCTGATTACAGTCATAGGTTTTTTAGGAGATCTTATTATATTAAATCTTGTTAAATGTGTTTGCTTAAATGGACATCGGATTTTGATGTGAGGGAGGTATCCCCTATTTCTTTAATTTAAATTGCTTTAAATTTGATGTTGCATTTCTTTAATTATCAAACTCTTTTTGGTATAGCTTCTATTTTTGAGAGACCATTACAAACAGACTAAGCTACAGCTACTGTGTCTAGACCGTCTGTTGCTTAGGTGTTAGTTAAAATTGATGTCTCTAAAAAACATCCTACTGAGATATGGATTGGGTCTAAAGTCAAGGGATATTTCCAAAAAATGGAGTTTGAAAATTTACATATTTTTTTCTCTTTTTGCAAGATGCACAAACATGACATGAATGACTATTATCGAAAACATCCTCGGCTTCATAAAGAAAGAATCATTAAAACATAATGAGGAGGTGATTGTTCAAGTTGTCTCTAATCCTACTCTTATCAATTTAGAGGATAATAACATTATTCCTCTTCAACATGTTGAGGACCCAACAGTGGTTAATGTGAAGGACCCTCTTACTTCTAATCCTAATGAGGCTTTATTAAATCATGTTTAGGGAGTTGTTGTTCAACCTTTTGACTTTCCTATTGTAGACCTTGATAAGAATTTAAAGGATACTTTGTCTAGTATTGTAGTACCCAATAATGTCATAGTTGAATCTAACCCTTTGTGCACTTTTAATCAAAATGTTTATGAGTCTAGTGGTGTTATGATTATCCCTGCTACTTCTAATCCTTTAAATGAACAAGAAGTTTTGCCTTATCAAGTGCCTTCCAAAGTGGGAGATAGGATTGACAATCCTTAAGAGATGGTGAATTTGTTCCAATGGAGATTGGATTGACCATTTCTAAAGTCATGGAAGACTGTGTTGAGAGAAACTATGACATGTTAGAGGATGATGGTATATTTATAGAGGATGAATGTCCTCAGTAGGCTGCTTTTAGGGAACATCCTGATGGTTATAAGACTTACTCAACTTCTTATTATATTAATGATGCGTTGACTCATGCTGAAGATATGCATATTGCTACTAAATGTTTTGTCAAAGATGATAATGATTTTAATTTTATTAAAGTTCATAGTAAAAGAGAATGGAAGCCTAAGCATATCTCTCTACAACCTCCTAGTAACACTCGATCACATACTTCTCATTAATTTTTGCCTTATGTTTAATGCAATTATTTAGAATGCGAGGGCATTGGTTGTCTTTTCCCTAGAATTCGTGTCAAGAATTTATGTTGTGTGCATAACCTTGTTTTCTTGTGTTACTTGAACCTCTTATTTCCCCTTCTAAATTGTTATGCACCACTCATTTTTTTAGCTTTATACATGCAATTTCTAATGTTGCTAACTATATTTGGTTATTTTGGAAAGGCCATTAAAACTGATGTGATTGGTGATTTTGCTCAGGTTTTGCATTGCAAAGTTGAGGTTCTTAATTTCAATTGTCTTGCCTCTTTTGTGTAGCTGTTTCTTCTCTTTATAATAGAATTTTTTTTTGAAAACTACTGATTGATTCTAATAATATTTGCAATTTGCCTTGGCTTTTTGGTGGTGACTTTAATGTTATAACTAATCCTTCTAAAAGGATTGGAGGATCCCTCCTTTTCATTTTATGGAGGATTTCAATAGTATTATTGTTACTTGCAATTTAATTGATATTGGTTTTGTTGCTAATAACTTTACATGGAGTAGGGGTCATTTATGGCAAAAGTTGGATTGAGTGCACTTTAATGACTCCTGGATTAACTCTCTTACTTCAACTAATGTGCAACATCTTAGTAGAAATTTATCTGATCACTCCCCATTACTTATTAGTTCAAAGTTTAGACATATTATTGCCTCTTCTCAATTTAGATTCCAAAACATGTGGTTATGTCATGAATCTTTTTTTAATGTTATTAAGAATAATTGGTAACCTCTGTTACATGTGGATAATTCTATTTGTGGCATGAACAGACTTTGGTTTAAGCTAAAAAGGCTGAAACATGTTTTAAATTGGTGGAATCATCATGTTTTTAAAAATATTTTCTCTAATATTATGCATGTTGAACATCTGGTTAACTCTCTTGAGTTGACTTACCAAGATGATCAATCAGATGACAATTTCTCCCTTTTAAAGAAGACCAAAGAGGACCTTCTTATTTTGCAAGCTCAGGAGGATATTTTTTGGAGGCAGAAAGCTATTGCCTAGCACTTAGTTGGAGGTGATAACAATAAATATTTCCATGCATTAATTAAGAGAAAAAGGGATAAAAATAGTGTTACTAAAATCCAAAGGGAGGATGGTTTCATCACTGATAACTTTGTGGAGATTACTAATTTGGATGTATAACATTTTCAAAAATGTTTCAATAATGTGTTTAGTTCGGCTTAGATTATTGATCATTCTTTCATTCCTTCTCTTATTTCTCATGAGGATAATACCCATCTCAGTAGGCCTCCTTCATATTAGGAGGTTAAAGAGATTTTGTTGGAGATGAATAGTGATTCTGTGGCTGGGCCTGATGGTTTTACCACTCCACTTTTCCAAAAAATTTTGGCATATTATTCATAATGATATTTTTTCTATTGTGTTAGATTTCTTTGTTGGTAACTCTAAACCTAATTTTTTTACTTCAACCTCTATTATGCTTATTCCTAAAAACAATTCTATTACCACTTGGAATGACTTTAGACCGATTAGTCTTTGCACTTTTTTCAATAAATTGTTCTCTAAAATTATAATGAATCATCTTACTTCTAATTTGCCTAAAATTATATCTCCTAATCATATGGGCTTTGTGAAAGGTATGGCCATTTCAGATAACATTTTGTTTGCTCAATAATTCTATAAAGATTTGAATGCACAATAATTCAGATCCTTATAGAGTTTTTGTGTTTTTCTTCTATCTTTATCAAACTTATTAAGAATTGTATTGAAGATGTTTATTTTTAAATCATTGTTAATGGCTCAAATCATGGCTTCTTCCAAGCCTCCATGGCTTAAGGAAAGTTGATCAGATTTCCCCTACTCTCTTTATTATGGCTGTTGAATTTCTAGCTAGGGGGATTTGTAGGTTGTTTGATGCTAATCTTAGCCTTTATTTTAGAACTTTAGGAGGGTTTTCCATATCCCATTTATGCTTTTTGGATGATTTTATTATTTTTACTAATGGTTCTAGCAATAATATTAAAAAACTTTAGAATTTCTTTTATCAATTTGAGTTATTAGTAGCTTAGCCTTTAACAAAATAAAAGTTGTTTCATTGCTTCCAAAAGAATTTTTAATGATCGTATTTCTATTATTACCAATCTTATTGATTTTACCCATGCTCACTTGCCCATCAAATATCTAGGTGTTCCTCTTTTTAATGGGTGGTGGAGATCTTTTCTGTTTGATGATCTTATTGCCACTATCCAAAATAAACTGCTATCTTGGGAGTACAATTTCCTTAGCTTTTGTGGAAGAGTTATTCTTATTAAAGGTGTTCTTTTGGCTTTACCTATTTATAGTTTTCAAACTATTCTTTTCACTCAAACTGTTTGTGATAAGATTCACAAACTTATTAACAAACTTTTTTTGGAAAGGCACTACTTCTAGCTCTAAAATTCATTAGGGCTACTTGGGATAAGTGTTGTGGTGTCTTGGCAGAAGGTGGTCTTGGTTGTAAAAAATTTTATGACTTAACTAAGGCTTTTTATTTTAAACTTTGGTACAATTTATGCTCTACAGACAAGTTCTAGGCTAACTTTATGATTTATAAGTATTGTGTTAGCAAGCATCCTACTAACTATATTTCTAAACAAGGTGATTCTAGAGTATGGAAAACGCTTTGCAAAGTTAAATGGGAGGTGGAGCCCTTTATTTTGTGGGGGCTTCATAATGGTAAAATCTTCTTTTAGCAAGATCGCTGGTCAGGTAAACACTCTATTGACTCTATTTTGAATTATTCTTTTACTACTTCAGTTAAGGTGAACTTTTTTTTAATGATAGTTATTGGGATTATGAAAAACTCTCTAAGGTTATTCATGATTGCATTACTCATCTCATTTTAACTTACCTATCAACACTGATTCGAAGGATCCTATTTTATGTGATTTCTCCAAAGATGGTGGTTTCCACTTAAAGGATGATTGGCATACATTTAGAGTTAAAAGAAATATTGATAATATTTTTAATTTTATATGGAATAAGAGCATTCCTTCAAATGTTTTTGTCTTTGTTTGGAGAATATTGCTAGATATTTACCCACGAATGATAATATCACAAAAAAAGGTTTTAGTATGGCTTCCAAGTGTAAATGTTGCTGCCATTTGGAAAATATCCAACATGTCTTTATTTCTGGGCCTATTGCTGTTATAACTTGGGTTTATTTTTATGATTTATTTAGCTAAATTTCTTCAATGGAAAGCTCTCCATTAAATCTATGATGAGTGCTTGGTTTATTAACTCTAAAGGGCACATTCATAATGTTATTTCTTCTCTTATTCTCACGGTTCTCTTGTTGGAAAGGAATAATTCTAATTTTAATAATGTGAAAATAAATCATCATAATGTAATTTAGGGGGTTAAGGATAAGGTTAACTCGCTTGTGGCAATTAAGTTACTTTATTATATGAATTTCAAGAATTATTTTTTTGTTTGCAAGGCTTTAGGGATCAGGTGGATGGATGCTCTAACTCATTCTCATGCTAATATTATTTATTGGATTAAACCTCCTAGAAATATTTTTAAATTTAATGTGGATGGTGCTTGTGGTGAGTTTTCTGGTGGTTGTGGTGGTACCATCAGAGATAGCAATGGCTGCCTAATTCTTGCCTTTACTAGAACATCTTCTCCTAGTAATTATGGTAATTTTGCGACTTTAGCCATTCTTTATGGTATTCAATTATGTGTTTCTCTTAATTTAACTAATTCACTTATTGAGCTGAACTCTTAATATGATTTCAAGCCTTTTTTAGTTCAGGGGATACAGTTTATATCTCTGATTGCTTTTACTAGACTTGAGAAGTTAAAAATCTCTTGGTATTTTTGAATTATGAGTTTATGGACACTAACAAGGAAGGGAATGTGTGTGCTTCTTGGCTTGCAAACTGGGGTTGTACCCTTAATTATTTTTCTGATGTCATTAGGGCTGCTATTCCAATACCTCTGCATGGATTTCTCAAACTGGATGAGCTGGGTATTCCTTATGTTATTCCTTAAGTGGTTTATATCTTTGGTGGGTTTCTAGTTGCCTACTTTGTTATGGCTTTTTGTGGGGTAGGGCTTTTTAATGTTTCTATTTCCTGTGTCTAGGTCTATTTTTCATCTGTTTGAGGAGTGTGTTGGTAGGTATCTTTTGGCTAAGAATTTATGGAGTTTTGTTTAGCCTGATGGTCTCTTGATAAGGCACTTTCTCCTTTTTTGGGACTATATGTTCTTCTCTTTGCTGGGTGTGTATAGCTTTTACCTTATTTTTTTGAGTTTAGGCATTTTTGGTTTGAGGAAGTGTGCTGCTCTTTGTAACTATTGCTGTTGGATGTATCTCAATCTTTTTTAGACATTTTATGGGGTTTCTATGCTGACTTATTATTATTCTCTTTGATCTTTTTCTTCATATGTGGGTATCTGGTGCTTCCTGATTCATCTAGGTATTTTTATGGTCCATATTGCTGTTGGTTACAATTGTGGTTGCTGGGGGTTTGATTCTTGGCATTTGTTTTTTTATAGTGTTGTTGTGTTTTTTGTGATGGGTTGCCTTTTCCTTATTTCTTTTGTGGAATGTTTCTTTTTTGCTGTCATCATTGGTTATTATATATTAGCTCCTGGCCACATGTTTTGGATCTCAACTTTGTAGCTATGGTCTGGAGGGTTATAGACTTGAGCTATGATTGCAATGCTCATGGTGCTGAGAGTTTATCCCATTGGTGCTCTCTATCCTTTAGGGTGCAAGTTTGGACTGCTTGGGTTTTTTGTTCTTATTTTGATGTGATTTTATGCAGTTGTAACTATGGTCTCCAATTACCTAGGCAGATGGTTAGTATTTTTCTGAAGGATTTCTAGGTTGTTGAGAGGGGCCTTAAGCTATTCTATTTTGGTGTTGGGTTTTTGTTAATTGTCTGCTTGTACCTATGGTCTAGGTGTTTTTGCTAGCCTGATGTTTTTATCCTGGTTTGTTGGTGATAACCTTAGCTACTTGGGTTTTAAATAGTTGGCTGGTCTTTGCACCTGAAGGTTGGATTGAGTGGCTTGTGGATTACCTTGATGAGGTTTCTATTACTATTTAAATCTGAGCTCTATCAGTCTAATTGCCTGTTTTTACTTTTAGTGGTTCCTTCAATTACATCAGTTTTTCTAGAGCGACTTTGATCATTTCTCTATCATTTTTAGAATTATTTTTTTCTAATATCAATGGGTTTAATTAGTCATTTTTATACTTCACCCATTTGCTCTGTCATTATTTTCTTTTCAAGGTGAAAGTGGTCATATCGTCATCAACATTTTTTTGCGAGAGATCAAGCTTTCATTCCTATCCTTTATCGTTCGTTTTTGGATGCTTCTCTGTGGCATCAGTAGATTGTACTTAGAATTTTTTGTACTACTTTTTAGTGGAGATTTTCGGCTCCTAGGTTTTATCTTCTTTATTTTTCTAGCTCGTTGGAGCATTAGTGAGATGATTGTCTTCTTTAAGGACCTTATAATTGCTTTTTTATATTAACGCTTAGGCCCCTCTATGGGTTTTAATTAAAAAAAAAAATACTTTAAACTTCAATCAGGGCTATCATTATTACTTTTTTCACCCTCTTCTACTCTTTTTATGTATGGAAATTTTGAGGTTCATCATGGATCTATTTTTTCTACTTTCTTTGGATTTGGATTTGTTTCTTTGTTCCCTAGTGTAGTTTTATGCTTTTGGATTGATCATTTTTTGTTCTTTTGTGGGTTTTGGGTGACGATAACGTCATCATCATCATTCCCTAGGATCTCCTTGAATGTGGATGGTCAGTCGTATTCTTTTAAAGATGTTCTTGCTGGTAATTCTTAATTTGCTTCTAAGTTAGATTTCAATCATATTAGTTTCAAGGGGTTGTTGGCTTTGATGATTGTCGACAAGGTGGTTTATAATCTTATTGCGCCCTTCACTTTTACTCTAGTGGCATTTTTTTTTCCATAGGCCAAATCTGGATGTTATACATAAGTAATTTCTGAATCTCAAACTTTTGGGAACATTTACTTTGGGTCTGATGGATCAACACCATGTTACGATTTAACTCTCAAATGATTTTGATTATAGCCAAATTGTTTCTTGAAGAACTTACTGTATTGAAGGTTTTCTAATGCAATTAATTAAATAGTCTTTAGATTTTGTTGAGCATGAGGAATATCTAATAGCTCAAGATTAGATTTTGTTTCCTAACCTAGGGCTTCCTTTCTTTAAGTATAAAATTTTGTTTGCATTAGCTTCTATTTTTTGGTAGACCATTGCAGATGGATAAGGCGACTGCATTCGTCACACATTGGAATCTAGCATGAATTTTTGTTGAAATAGACATTTCCAAGAAACATCCCAAAGAAATATGTATAGGTTTTGAGCTTAGGATACCAAAATTTTTTTAAAATTTTAAAATTTATCTTTATTTTGTTCTTACTATAAAATGCATGGGAACTATAATGCTGAATGTTTCAATTTGCATCTTCATTTAAACAAGATTAAGGTAATAAAAAAATAATTAGAAGGAAAAATTTTGACTAACCTAGTGCAGGAAAGCCTTCAAGAGCATAACTTGCTACAACAAACCATCTCCAAGGCTCCTAACATTGTTCGGAATGAAATTCATGACTTTGTGTTGCCTAGGGAGGTTGGTTATGAGGGAGATGATGTTGATGAATCCCCAGCTATTCCCATTGAATCTCGTAACCTTGGTTCCATTAGTAAATATGGCGAAGAAAAGGGTGGCTAAAAATGGTGTGAAATTAATGGATGTTATAGTACTTTTTGTTTTTGAAAGAAAATGTAACTTGCATTAAATTAAAAATCACCTAGTTATAAGCTACACAAAGATAGGCTACCTATCACATTCCTCCTTTAATGAAAAAACAAAAGAAGCAGAAATATTAATATCACTAAAAACATCCAAAAAACAATACTTGAAACATATAAGTTAACACAAAAATTAGCGAATTTATTCCCACTATGATTGATAAATTTAAATAAAATAGTATTGAATTCTTTTATGAATACCATACCCTCCACCTCATGGCACCCAATTGATTTTCCATAAGAGTTTTGAAGAAACTTGACAGCATTTCGATTATACCAATTAATAATTGTGCCTTCTGCCTCGAGCATCGACCTTGGTATAACTTTCTTCAAAGATTTAAAATCTAGCAATTCCACCTGCGCAATATCCCATTGCACTCAACTAAAACAAAAATCCAATAAGAATCTCCCTTTATTATCTCTAATCACTCCACAAACAATTGTGCTATTAGAACTCAACAAAGAAGCATCAATATTAATCTTAATCCCCTCGTGAGAAGGAAGGTACCAAAAAGTGAAAAACAATCGGGAAGCTGATTAACACCTAGTTTTCAAAGATGAGAATATTCAGATGCAAAGCAGCGAAAAAATTGATTACTTTTGAAGCTATAAAAGTAATACTATCTTCCCCAACTCCATGCTTCACTTTATTTCTACTTTTTTAGTAAATAAATAATAATGTGTAATACAACATAGATACGAAGGGATTAGTACTAGCTTATCTCTCCAATTCCAATAAGCAATATTGAAAACAGGAGAAAACATGAACTTGAAATCCCAAAGCCTTAAAAAATTTTATCACTTGAATAAGTTTTGGACAACCAGCAGCTAAATTATTAGAATTTTAAATGACATTACAACCTATCGGACAAAAATTACTTTCTTGCAATCTTCTATGCATTAGAAAATATGTAGTTAGAATATCATTTTTGAGCATAACAACATTGGAACTTGTCTTAGAACTCTTTTTTCATCTAAAATGAAGTCTTCTAAAATTTATCATGCTATTAATAATGATGTTATTCTTCCCCTTGTTATTTCTAATAATTTAAATAATGTGCAAGACACTAGGGAGCAGAATTTGGAAGAAGGTGAATTTGGGATGGCTTGATGAATCAAGGTAGTCATTTGGAAAAGGGTTGAAAGTATTCACATGCTTCATCTGATAACATTTAATCTTCTAAGGGCCATGACCGTTCAGATAATGGTAATAAAGGTGGGAGTGATGAATTCTGTGATTTTACTCTAGTTCATTAGAGGAAGAATAAGAAAAACAAAAACATTTTGTTTCAATCAATTAGAACCACATGATCAAAAACTTCTCATTCATATTCTAATGTTTTAGTCTATTATTTGGAATGTTAGGGGCATTAGTTGTCCTTTTACTAGAATTAGAGTTAAAATTTTTTGTCGTATTCATAATATTTATTTGCTTATTTTTATTAAACTTTTTATTTCTCATAGTAAATTGGATAACACTACTAGGTACTTGGGCTTTAATCATGGTGTGTATAATGTTTCTAACAAAAATTTTATTCTTTGGAAGGATCCTATGGTGACTAATATTATGTGTATTTACCCAAGTGATTCTTTGTACTATTAAAATATTGCATTATAACTATTTTGCTGCATTTGCCTATACTGAATGTCCTCATATTACTAGAAGGATTTTGTGGGACTAACTTAGTCAAATTTATGTCACTCTTAATTCTCTCTGGTGGGTGGGTGGGGATTTTAATACTATTTCTATCCCTTCTAAAAATCTTAGGGGCTCTTGGCATCTTTACCAATTTATGGAAGATTTTAATAATATGATCCTTGATAGCAATCTTATTTATTAGTTTTACATGTAATAATTTTACTTGGAATCATGCTTCATTCTGACAATGGTCCAGTTGGGTACTTTTTAATGATTGCTAGTTAAATGCCTACTCTTCGACACATGTTGAACACCTTAATAGAACCTTATTAGACCACTCCCCATACTTATTTATTTACAATCGAATTTACCTTTCTCTGCTATGCACATTCATTTTTAGAACATGTAGCTTCTTGATTCTTCCTTTATTGATGTTGTCAAAGAGAACTGGCAAGCTCCTCTTCATCTGAACAACTCCATTTTTGGCATGAATAGATTTTGGCTTAAGTTGAAAATGTTAAAACATGTAATCCGTTGGTGGGATATGAATGTTTTCAAAAATATGTTTACTATTATCATTTCTAAAAAGGAGAAAGTTAACTCCTTGGAGCATATCTGTCAATATTCCCCCTCTAATATTAACTTTACTCAATTACAACAAACCAAAAACTCTCTTTTTAACGTATAAACCTAGGAAGAAGCTTATTGGAAAAAAAAAAAAGCATCCATGAAGCATATTATTGATGGGTATAATAACACTAAGTACTTTCATGTTTTAGTTAAAAGGAATAGAGCTAGAAATTGTATACTTAAAATTGGCTTTGCTTATGGTACTTCTATTGAACCTATTTAGGAAATTGTTTTTTCTGGTGTGGAATTCTTTAAAGTCTTGTTTAACAAAATTTTAATTCCTGCTATTGTTGAGATGCATAACATTATTCACCACATCATTAACTAAGATAATAACTTGGTTCTTACTGCTTCTCCTACTTTTGAGGAAGCGAAGAAGATGGTTTTTTATTTGAATGTTGAGTCTGGATGGCCTCATCACAAATTGTTTTCAAAAAACTTGGGACATTATTAACATTAATCTTTTTAAGGATTTCTTAGATTTCATTGCTGGTAATATTATGACTAAGTTCTTCTCTTCCACCTCTATTGTGCTTTTTCCTAAGAAGAATAGAGTTTGTAATTAGAATAATTTTAGTCCTATTAGTCTCTATACCTTTTTTAGTAAGTTGATCTCCAAGTTACTCATGAACCACCTATCTCCTTTCTCCCAAAAATCAATGCTTTGAATCAAATTGGCTTCATCCCAGGTAGATTTATTTTAAATAACATTTTATTAGCTCAAGAGCTTGTCATGATTTGGATGTTCGGGTGACTGGGAGTAATATTATTCTCAAATTGGACATTGCTAAAGCATATGATAACATCAAATGGGAATTTCTTTATCATGTTTTGGGATTCTTTGGTTTTAATTTTGCTTTTGTTATCCTTATTAAATAGTCTATTAAATATTATTTTTTTCAATTATTTTTCATGGAAAAAGTAATGGTTTCTTTAAGTCTTCTCTTCAATTGAGACTGGGTGATCTTATCTCTCATTCCCTCTTTATTATTGCTATGGAATATATATAGTGGCATTTCCAATCTTTATGAGAATTATCCCAGCAACTTTATAGAACATTTAGTGGGTTTCTTGTTTCTCTTTTATGTTTTATTGATGATGTTTTCCTTTTTTTGAATTCTTCTCTTAATGAGGTAAAGAGAATCATTAGTTTTTTAAATAAGTTTGAAAGTTGTAGTGGTCTTTTCATTAATAAAAAATAGTTTTTTTTATTTCTAACATGGTTTCACATGATCGAATTCTTGTCATTAAGAGCAGTAATGGTTTCTTCAAGGGCTCTTTGTCTATGAAGTACCTTGGTGTTCCTCCTTACAAGAGAGGAAAAAGATTTTTCTTTTTGATGATCTTATTTCTAACTTGCATAATAAGCTCTATTTTGGAAATCTAATTTCCTTAGCTTTGGAGGTACACTTACACTTATTAAAAGTATTTTGTGTTCTTTACCTGTGTATATTTTTCAAATTTAGCAACCTAGCTATGTTATTTCTAATAGGATTGAGAAATTAATCAACATGTTCTTTTGGCATGGTTCCAATATGAATTCTAAAATTATTTGGTCCTCATGGAACAATTGTTACCTTAAAACTTAGGGTTGTTTCTCTTGCCATTAAGAATCAAGTTGATATTTTCGTCCCAGTCCTTCATTACATCCAACATATACTATTTAGCCTCCTCATTCCTTTATGCTCTAAAGAAAAAAAAATTTATATAAATTTTCTATAATTTCTAAATATTAATCCACTGTCAGCATTTGGTCTTTTTCTTGTACCTATAAACATATATATATATATATATATACCTATAAACATTTATATTATAGATCTTGCTGATCATCGTATTAAACAATACAACTCAAGGATATTAATAATATTTATTTACCTTAAAACTCTTATGTAGTGAGAACAATATAAAACATTCCATAGGTGCAACCCTCTTTTGCATCAAAATGAACAACCCAATGGGTTGGCTGATCCTTATTTTATCTACACTTGACAAAAACTTTGAAGAATCTCTTGAGGCATACTCAATTTACATTCCACTAATGCCATGCCAAATTCTTCCTTAAGAAATGAATAGAATTTATGAAGTAAAATTGAGCAGCTTATATTAATATTGGGTTACTTTTTATTATAGGTACTATAATGGATTCATTTCATTTATAATATTAAACTTGGTTATTTCTGTGCCATGTTGCCATAAATTTTTTAAGGCCCAAAAATAATCATTTATTAAATTATTGACTTGAAAATGTCATGATACACATTATTAGTAGACTTGATATTTTTTTTTGGATAGAATGCCCATGCTAATATAGTTCTTGATGAATGCTATGTACCACTTATTTCTTATTTATAAAACTTATCAAACTAACCCTTGCTATGGAGGCTCCATTCTATGATCATTTGAGCTTATGTTTTCTCAAACTCCTCCTCAAATTCATATTTGCTCAAAAATTTATAAATGCATCCTCAAACCTTTTCGTTGCTATTGAAGCGCCAAACTTTTGATGGAGTCTTCTTAGGGAAGTGTCATTGGTATACTCTATGATGTGTGATAGGTAATGCAACTTCTATGGCCCTAGCTATTACCTTGTATTGATCAATATATATTATTTTTAGATGTTTCTAACCCATTATGACTTTCTAAATAGTCATGTGAAAGATTCAATTATGTCCTCTAACAAGTAGGCCACCCAAAGCAAAATATTCTGCAAGGGACTATTAACCTTGATAAATTGTGCATAAACTAAATTATATTTATTATGCTTATAGTTAGTATAAAAAATAACCATATTTCCAAAGTAGTCATAATATATCTTACGCATCCCATCAACCCAAAAAAAATTAACAATCCATCAAATTCACCCATTTAGACATCTCATGAGAATTTGTTGTCATCAACTTGATGGTATTTAAATAATTTAATCAAAGAATTAGTGTCCTCATATTCAATCTTTGCTCTTTTTTATTTTTGAATAAAGTTGCGTGCATCGTTCTTAGAGAATCCAATATTCTGGACACCTTTAACTTAGGTAGCATGATAGAAAAATGCATAAATGGTTCTTATTCTTGCTTTTGTTGTTGATTTAAGAACTAAAGCTTCGTAATCATCCACATTCCTACATGATCTAAGAAGATGTCAGATGTTGGGCCTAGTCGATTTATGATTGTGGTTTTTAATAAATTTTTTCACCTTCCAATTTCTAGCTTTATGTACTGTAAACCAAATCACAATTAGAAAACCTATTCTAGTATCTAATTTATGATATTTTATTTGATAATTCAAGTCAAGATCCTTCTTGAAATCAAATATTAAATAAACAAATTCCTTGTATTTTATTTTATTTTTACTTTGGCCAGTAATTATGATGATCCTTATGAACATGTAAACTAGCATTATGAGCATAAATGTAGTTAACCTTGAATGCCTCTTTTGCATCCTTATACATACCCTTGTAAAAGCTAAATACACATCATATAAATAAATAATAAATACTTGATCAATACATAGTGAAAACTTACTAAATATACGATAAATTTGTGATGAATATATATTAAATATGAAGGAAATACCTAGTCAATACACAATCATTATGCAGTCGACAAACAGTCAGAATATACACAATAGGCCGTCAATACATAGTAAATACATAATAAATAAACATTAAATACATAATAAATATACAATCAATACACAATTAATAAATAATCACAACAGAATTAATACTCCATTTATATGCAATTAAAACATAGTTAATACAGCTTAAAAAAGAATCACAAAATGAACAAAAATAAGTTAGATATTTAAAATGTGTGCAATAAGAAATCTGTACAAAGTAAAAGACAAAAAAATAAACATTTGGTAGATAGTGGCTACAAGTTTGTATATAATTAGTATTGATTTTGTGATGACTGTCTACAAGCAAATTCACAGTGTGTTGTTACAGGAACACCTAAATACTTGGGAAAGGTTTAAACTTTATCAATAAGTTAAATCCTATAGCACCTCCAACCAAAGTAACTTCCATTTGATACCCTAAACCAATCATTCATTTAGTTGCAATTTTCTTAACATTTAGTCCTTCTCTTCCTGGACATTTGCATACCATCTAGCAGTCTCTACATCTTGTGGGCATATCAACATCTAAAAGAATGTAATGTTAACATCAAAATCAATGTTCATCATCATCAATTTTTTTTCTATTTTTTTCTCTATAGGTATGAAAATTTTCTTGAGCTAAAATCTAAAATATTGGTGTGCTTTTAAAAAAAATATGTTAAAAAGAAATGACAACCCTAAACACAAAATTTGAACGGGATGGTGAAGGCTCTTTTGAAAAAATAAAAAACCTCTGGGCTAGTTTGGTTAGGCTCACAAGAGAAAAATAAAAATATTAAATTCATATTAAATATCCATGTGTCAAATCCACATGGCACGATTTAAGTGGAGTTTGAATGCAGAGCATCGTTCGAACTCCACACATAACAATTTCTCCCAAAATTAACCTAGAAATTCAAAATTTTATTAATCCAAATCTATAAAACATTTTGGGGATCTCAGATAGTGTGATAGATAAAAGTGAAATGGTTATATATCCACTAATTTTAAAGTCTAAATCACATCTAGTTAGCTATTTAAAAAAAAAAAGTAGATACATTTATTTTAAAAATTTATTAAATACCTTAGGAAGACTTTAAAAATCCATTATTATTAGGGTTTAAATGTAAGTTCATCATTAACTTAAGGCTTAAAATTCAAGCCAACGCAAGATCTATAATCTTTTATTGCTTTTGCTCGTCCCTTACCCTTGTAGGATATGAATTTTACTGAGCTTTCTGCTATTCTTTATGGTATTAAACTGTATTTCATTAGACATTATTACTTTCAGCATTGAAGTTGATTCCTCTTACATTATTCAATGTCTTAGTTGTATGGACGAGTCTATTTGCAATGCTAATCTTTTTTATTTGATGATGGAAATTAAGCAGCTTATGTTATTGATCAATGTCTCTTTCTCTCATGTCATTTTGGAAGGTAATTCCTATGCTTTTTGGTTGGAAAATTGTGTAATTTGCCTCATTTCATAAATTATGCTGCTAATAACATTCCTGTGTAGGTTAGGGGGATTATTTTTCGGGATGGGATGGTGACTCCTTATATTAGAACTTAATGTTTTGGTCTCTTCTTCTAGTTGTTTTTGGTAGTCTGGTGGCTTATTCCACATGTGCTTTAGTCTTATTTCTTCCACCTCCTAGTTGGTCTTTTGTTTTAGACAGTAGCCTTGGTGTCTTGGATAATTTACTTTGTTGATGTATTCTATTTTGACTCTACTTTATGTTCATCATGTGGTTTAGAGAGATTCTCTGTAGGAACTTATTTTATAATTTGTGTTCCATATTTAGTGTTTCTACCAGGCTGTAGATAGTGATGGTTTTTACAGACATCTATTTTTGTTACCTGTCTATTTTTTGGTTATGTCGTCTGAGTTGCCGTTTAGCCTATCAATATCTAGGGCCTTTGATTCTATATTTTGGTCAATTTTTGGTTGATGGGAGCTATTTTTTGCATCATTCTTTTCAGTGGTGGTTTGGTTGTGGTGGTTTTTAGAGCACAAAATATTTGCTTTTTTCCTTTCCTTGAATTATCTTCTATTCCAGTTGTTGCCTCTTTCTGGCTATGCTGTGGAGAGAATCATCCTGGCTGGGGCTTTTTGCTCTGTGGTTTATGGTTTTGGCTCTAGAATTTGGGAACATAGAGCTGTTCTATCTGTTTAATATTGCTTTCAATTCAAGCCTTCTACATTATTTAAATTATTGGTTCTTCCTGGTGCTGCTGGATTGGCTTTTGGAGTAATGTTAGCCATACTCACTTGTATGTTATTCCTTTTAATTCTTCTCTTTTTTATTTTTTCTTCTTCTATTATATTCTTTATGTTGTTTTGCATAATCAATCTTTTACAGGTATTGATACCAATTTGACATCAGATGGGAAGCTGGTTTATGAATGCTTTTTTTTTGCTTTTTTTTTTTTCTTTTTTGGGTGCTTATCCTTATGCATCGTAGAATGTACTTAGGGGGGTTTTGTACTTTTTTCTAGTAGGGACATCGAGCTCTTAGGTTTTTTGACTTTTTCTTTTAACTCTACTGAGCAGTAGCGAGCCATGAGGTCCTTTTAAGGACCTTGTACTTTTCATATGTATTAACGAGTAAGCCCCTCTGGGGGTTTTAACAAAAAAAAAACTAACCAGCAATGTGTTTAAAATTAATTAAATAATTACAAATTAAAAATAAATTAGCAAAATCTAAACATAATTGTAGTAGACTTTAAAAAAATAATCAATCAAGGATAAGTAAATACCTCATCATAAAAGTAAAAAAAAACTAATTAAGAATTAAAGAAAATTTAATAAATAGAGACATATAAAAAATTAAAAAATCATAAATGATTTCAATCTCTTTTAATAATCATTTGAGGTCACTCATGACCTTTGGTGATGATTTCATGATAATTGCAGTTGATTTTGTTAAAACTTTTAACTTAGTATAATTACCCTAATAAAATAATTCATTAATTTGCATGATTTCTATAAACATTAACTATATAGCTAAAAATCTTTAAAATAAAAATTAAATTGCATAAGACTCAAAATAAAATGAAAATTTTAATAAAAGTAGTACGACTCTAAAATTTCAAATAAAAATAAAAGCCAAACTTTGGTCATACCACTTAATGAAGAGTTAAGGGACAAAAAAATGATGATAAATAAATATAAATAATAAATAAATAATAAAAAAAGAAAACAAAAATAGTAATAATAAATAAATAAATTTAGATCAAATAAATTAAAAATTAATTAAATAAAATAAATAATTTTAAAATACAAATTAAATAAATAAAATAAATTCATTAAGATTTAATAAAAATATAAATAATACAAAATTTAATAACTAAAATAAGAATTAGAAATAAATAATTAAAAATAAATAAAAAAATTTCAAAATAAATTAAATAATTCTTTTTTTTTTTTTAAACAATGCAAAAGCAATGAATTAACTCGAAAAGGAAAGCCTAGATACAAGCTAAAACGGTAACATCTCAACCTTGATTAAATCAATCAAGGAATTAGGAATGCTACCAAAGGAAAAGCTATCAAAAGTGAAACTACCATCTAAAGCTAAAGTAGCATAGAAATCAGCTACTTTATTACAATCTTTATTAACATGATGAAAAATAACCTTATTGAAGTCACTTAAGAAGTGAAGCTCTTTAGCCGGCCAACTATCCAAATGCCAATCAACCTTCTTCAAAGAATCTTGTAAGAATGTAATTACATTGACATAATCACTTTCAATGATAATTCCACTACTTTCAAACATCCAACTTTGTAACAAATCTCTAATATCAACAATAGCCTCCATCTCTAGTTGAGCCACATCCCAATGGAATTTCTTCAAATAATTCAAAATTGAACAATTAAAGTAAATTAAATAAATATTATTTACAATTCAATAAAAAATTATAAAATTTCAAATTAAATAAATGAAATAAAACTATTGAATAATAAATAAAATAAACCTAAAAAAATCTACATTTTATTAAATTTTAATTAATAAATAAATGTAAATGAATTTACAATTGAATCAAATTTAATTATAATTCTTAATTAAAGTAACAATCTAATTTATTTTCTTTATCCTTAGGGAAGAAATAAATGCAAGCATTTGGACATCTAAATTTTTTTAATTAATAACATCCAACACTCTGGAGTAATTCATTACAAAGGAATTTTTATGAACTATACCAAAGAACTTAAATAATTATAATATATTAATTAAAATGAAGTACTAAATCATTGAAACTTAAACTTAAACTAAATCTCTTCTGAATTTCAAATAAATAAAAATAATTTATATAAAATTTAAATAAATAATTAAACTAAGATATAACCAAAAAACGCAACTTATATAGGAACTTTGAATTGAATAATTTTGTAAGATATGCTAGAGAGAGAAGGTCTAAGAAATATATTTGAAATTTAAAAATCTTTCAAACTTGCATCTTCACGGGAAATGCGGCAAGCTCATGGTAGCGAATGTTCGCCGACAAACTATGGTCAGTGGACCTCTTGAAGATCGACGCTCTTCTTCAAGAGGTTTGATTTCTCCAGCCCGTTCGTATCCTTCATCTCTGCCAGCTTTTGGAGATGAGAAGTCTGTTTTTACACAAATCATATAACCTAAGGCAAAATTTGGTTTGTCATTAGTTATTAATAAAGGCGGCTATTTGCTTAAGAAATATCTTGAAGTTAATGGAAAAGGGGAGAATGTAATGTGAAAGATAATGTTAAAAAGCTTTTCAAATATGGATTAACTTCAGTTCCAAGAAAAGGTTTCAGTGCATCTCCTTTCTTGAGACCACTGATTGAGAAAAACATTTTTGGTAATGAAAGTCCTGAATGAAGGAGGTTGGATAGATTAATTCCTAATTGTGTGGAAGAAACCAGCTTAAAGGAGGAAACTATTGTAGGGGAGGTAGTGGAAAATAATAATCATGTGGAATTACTGCATAAAATGGATATGAAGACAAAGGTGTATATTATGATTTGATGAAGGTATGGAGAGTTGAATCTGGTGATTTGGGTGACTATTCAGATGATACTTCAATCCCAGTTCATCAGCCTATTGCATCTCAACTAACTGCATGTAGTAAAAAAGAAAATATTAAAGTTTATGACTTACAATTGGGTAATTTATTATCAGTTGATGGTTTGACTGTTAAATTGCATGTGCAAAATGAAATGGAGAATTCCACAAATCATCTTAATTTGTTGGTAATTAAAATATTTGGAGGTGAAGCTCCATTACCTCTGATTAGTTTGGAACTTAGAAGATAGTGGTCTCAATATGGGAAGTTTCACCATACAATGCTTGGTATGGGATGGGTGCTTTGTTCTTTTTTTTTTAGCCTGAGCACATGGAATTAGTTTTATCCAATGAACCTTGGTTTGCCAATGGAAAAATAATTGGAGTTGATAAATGATCTCAAAATGTCTGTCCAACATCACTTTATGGCTTGATAGCTCCAATTTTGATCAGGTTACCAAATCTTCCTCTACAATGTTGGGATGATGTCAACATTTATAGAATTGCATCAATGGTTGGAAAACCATACTTAATTTAAGGGAACATGTTTAAGTGGGGAAGAAGAGTGTTTAGAAGGGTTTGTGTCTGAATTAAGCTAGATACTAGACTTCCCTTATGTGTTTGGGTGGAAGGTAACACTGGAATGTTCTACCAGAAGATAGAATATGAAAGAATTCCTAACTTTTGTTTCAAATGTGGATTGATTGGAAATAACAAGAATGATTGTAGAGAGAATGATTGTGAATCCAAACTTCAAGAGAAGATTGCTAATTTAGAAAATCCAGCTATAGTCGAAAGTATTCAAAATTAGTTTGTTGAAGCCACCAGTAAAGATATAGCAGGTTATGGTCCATGGTTGGTTGTAATTCATGGAAGAAAGAAGGTAAAAAATTACAGTTTCAAAAACGTTATTCAACGACCTCTGGATAATGTTGTATGGAGAAAAATAGGTGTAAGGATATCTAATGTTAAAGAAACAATCTTAGATGACAATGCTGTTCCGGTTAGAAAAATGATTCTGATACAACTTATGTTAATATTGTTCCGATTAAAAATATTGATTTTGAAACAACTGGTGCTATCTCCTCTTATGTTGTAATTACTAACTCTATTCAAGAAATTGAACCTGATGTGAGAAAAAAATGGCAACATTCTAGTAAATGAAAACAAATTCAATCCTCATTGATATGGCTTAGGAAGGTGAAATCATTCGAAATAATGTGGATGATTTATTGATTGTTGAAGAACCTCTTGGTAATGGAACTTATAATATCTTGATTCTGAATGTAGATATGAGTATGGGAAGTAAAGAAGCTGGATCAAATCAAGTTTAAAAAAACAAATCAAAATAATTGAAAGACTTTGGGTCAAATAGTTCAAACCCGAGGAATAGAAGATTGGAGTTGGAGATGAAAGGTACAATGGGAATTTCTTTACCTCTCTTACATTAATGTCTTCTATAGCATTTTGGAATTATAGAGGAGCCAGGAAGAAAGGTGCTTCTCTATAACTTAAAGAGTTTGTTAAAGTGCAAAGCATTTTCTTTTGGGTTTGGCAGAGACTAAATTGTCTTCTATTGATATAAGAGAAGTTAATTTGCTGATTAGAGATGGTTGGGAATATTTTTTTTCCTTCAGATGGGTTATCAGGATGTATTATTATTTTATGGAATTCTCATTTTGCTGATTTTTCAATTATTTATTCTTCTTCTCATTTTATTATTGGTGATCTAGCAATAACCAATAAATGAACATGGAGGATTGCATCTGCATTTGGAAACAAAGACATGTATAAAAGGAGGGAACTTTGGGAGATGTTGGAATTTCATTCTATAGGTGATAATACTATGGTGGTGGGTGGAGATTTTAATTATGTCACTTCAAAGAAGGACAAGAGAGGAGAGAAGAAGTTTCAATTTTCTCAAGGGCCTAAAGAAATGAAAGCTTTTTTGCTAATAATAACTACCATGAGGTTGGGTTTATTGGCCCAATGTTTACTTGGTGTAGTAATAAAATTGGAGGGGCTTGTATTCTTGAAAGATTGGATAAGTGCTTCCTTAACTCAATGGATTTAAATTCATTAAATCATTTGATTATTAGGCACCTGGCTAGAATAGCTTTCTATCATTGTCCAGTTATTCATAATTTCCTTGACTTTAATCTGGAGGCTAAGAGGAACATTAAATTTGAGGATGTTTGGGCATTATATCCAACTTCTTTGTCTATGGTTAAGAACGAATGAAACAAATCTTATTTCAGTAACTATTCTCAAATACTAAATACAAATTTTAAAATAGCTTTAAAATATCTGTTCTTTTGAAGTAAGGCTAAGTTCAAGAATTTGAACCACATAAAAGATAGTCTGCTGGAATATATTTTGAAGCTTTAAACAAAGGAATCAGATGTTGGATTTCTATCGGAAGAAGAATGTCGGATTTCAAAAACTAAAGTGATTGAACTTAACTCAACTATGGCTCGGTTTAATGCATGGTGGAAGCAAAGAGCAAACGTCAAATGGATGGTTGAGGGTGATAGCAATTCAAAATTTTTTCACCCTTTTGCTAGTGTAAGGAGAAATTCTAACAACATTGTTAAAATTAAGGATTAAAATGGTATTTTGATGGAGGACCATTATCAAATAAGGGACACCCTTCTACAGTTCTTCAAACAAAAATGGAGATAGAGGAGCTCTATCTCAGATGGATGGCCTTTGCCTATGAATAGTTTGAACAATTATGACATAAACATGTTAGAAAGGGACTTCTCGGTGGATAAAATTGAGCAGGTTTTAATTCAAACTGGAGGTAATATCTCCACCAATTTTGATGGCATATCCTATTCATTTATCAAAGCTTATTAGAATATCATCAAAGTTGATTTTTGGAATGCTATAAATCAATTTCTTTGACATGGTGAGCTGAATAAATCTTGAAAATATAGCTTAATAGTTCTCATTCCTAAAGTAAGCAATCCTTTGATTCCATCAAATTATAGGCCTATTAGCCTGTGTAATTTGGTCTACAATGTGGTGGCAAAGGTGATCATGAATAAATTAATATCTGTTATTCCTAAGTTAGCCTCAGTGGAGTAGGTGGCTTTGATCAAGGGTAGATCTCTTTTGGACCATGTGCTGGTTGCTCAAGAAATGTTCCATAAACTCAGGTATTCTAAATCATCCAAAGAACTTGTTTCATTTAAAATAAATATGGAGCAAGCATATGATTTTTTGCGTTGGTAAACTTTTAAAAAAGTTTTAAACTATTTTGATTTTCCTTCTAAATTCTTAAAGCTGATTTTGGAGTGTGTTGAAGAACCAAGATTTTCATTGATCATTAATGGTAATTTATCAAAATGGATAGAATCCAGGAGTGGTTTTCGTCAAGGTTTCCCTTTGTCCCCTCTACTTTTTATTCTTTGTTCCTAACTTCTTTCTAACGCATTTGCTTAAAGTTCAATTTGGATTAACAATAGTCCAAATGGTCCAAGGATATCACACTTGTTATATGCAGATGATGTGATGATTTTCTCTGAAGCTAATAAGAAGGCTGCAAATGAGATTAAAGGCATCCTTACCAATTTTAGTAAATTGACTGAGCAATGCATTAAAGTTAACAAATCTGCCATTCTTTTTGGTAAGATTGTTAAGAAAAGAAAAAGGAAAACCATTACTCGTATCTTGGGGTCTAATGAAGTTAAAGAATTTTCCTATCTTGGTATGAAAATTTCTTATAAAAGATTGGTGGCTTCTAATTTTAAATTTATGATTAAAAAATCACTAAGAATGCTCAACATTTAGGGTAGTAAATTCATTTCGTTGGCTCGTAAATTATCCTTGGTTAAGTTGGTCCTTCTATCTTATCTGACTTTCCATAGCACACATTCTCTATTTCCAATAAGTGTGCTTGAGGAAATTGATAAGTTATGTAGGAGCTTCTTATGGAATAAGTCCGATGGAAGATTGGGTATTGATTATGTTAGTTGGTTTGATTTGTGCAAACCTTTGAAATGGGGAGGCTATGGTTTGTATTGCTCTACTTCTAAAGTTGCTATTCTAAAAAATAGACTGGCTTGGCATATTTAAAAAATAAAAGATTCACTTCTATAAAAAGCTCTTCCTCCTATATATGGCACCAAGGTTGAAGCTGGAGACAATAAGAAAGGATTGTCATCTTCATGGAATTTAATAAGTGATGGTGGAAAGCTACTTAATCCTATGATGAAATGGAACATTGAAAATGGAAAATATATTGATGTTTATAGAGACAACTAGATTTGGATAAATGCATAAAAAAATAGCCAACTTTTATAGTGCCTCAAGGTGATGAAGTATTATTGTTGGATAGGTTTAATGTAAACAAAACATGGAATGTTGATGAGCTATTAAAAATTTTTGGACATGAGTTGGTGGAGTTAATCCTACAAATCTAAATCAAAATAGAATCTCAAAATGATGAGCTGGAGTTGATTTACCATAATTCGGGTAAGACAAATTCTGGAATGATTTTAGAAACTATGCAGCAACAACAAGATGAACCAAGATTTCAGAAAAGGATCAAAATATCCAAATTGAATCCTTATGTTGAAGTGTTCTAGTGGAGGCTATTTAGAAATGCAATTCCCACTTGCCATTTCTTATCATATAGAAGGTTGCAAAGTAATGAAATCTATCCAAGGTGTTGGAATGGTATTTAAGATGTGGAACATGTAGTTGTCAAATTTAGCAAATTGAAACAAGTGCTCTTACTGTTAAACAAATGAGGATTTGGAATTCCCTTGTTTGACAATTTTGAAGATTGCTACATATAGATGGAATCAATTGTTCAACATAATTATATGCTTCTCAACTTATTTTGTAATATTGTGTTTATTTCTTTGAAGGCTATTAACAAATTCATCCATGAAGGTGTTGAAGATAGTGTAAATGCAATCACTGCAAATGCTTAGCTATTCTTCTCTTTCTAAAATTTCTTTTAACATTAGCTCGGACATATGGGATGTTAACCAGACTATCAGACTGTTTAATATTTGGCATCCCCCTCCACTCGATTGGTTAAAGATAAATGTAGATGCTTCACTAGTTTCATCTTATAGAGTTGGAATTGGAGTGGTCCGTAACTGCAAAGGGAGATTCTTATTGGTTTTTGGAACATCTTGCATCCATTGGTACATTTCTCAGTTGGAACTCTTAGCTATCAAATCCTTGAAAGAAGTTATTAAAGATTGGATGTTCAAATACAAAGAAGTGATCATTAAAAGTTACAATCCTAATGTAATTAGGATTCTCCAACACACTTTGCTTGATGGCTTCAAGGAGATGGAAGACTTTGATTTCTTTAAAGATTTAAATTATGTTATTTTTAAATGTATATATAGAGGTAATAATAAGTTAGCAGACATGTGTGCTAACTTTTGCTCTTATTAGCAATTTCATTTTGGAAGATTTATGTTTGAATAAGATTCCTCCATCGTTCTTTAACTTGTTAAAGGAGGAATCAACTTTATAGTTTGCTTAATTTATTAATGCATTTATTGCTCTTAAAATGAAAAAACCACACAACTTATCACATACTTTATATTGTTTGCCAGGACAAGATCTAGGTTATGCCATTGTTGTAGTTTTCTTACATTATGATGTGATTAGACGCCTTTCTTGGAGGGTGTCTATTTTTATGATCATTTACTTTTCCTTCAGTCTAATATGCCATATGTGTTTTGCTCATTTATTTTTATGTATTGCACGTTTATTTACATGTTTTGCCTAATTATTTTTTTTAGGAAAAGTAAATATTTAAAAAGAAAAGACAAAAATGTAAAGTTTTATAGGGTAAATGTCAAGTGCAAAGTGTCAACTATAAATGCAAAATATAGAAGTCAATATATCAGTAGATCGAGTTATAAATGTAAAGGAGTTGTAAAATATATTAAATGCTCTTGATTATTTAACATTTTGGAGGACTACCAAAGTAAGTGATCTCTCTTCCTTTGAGTGACATTGTATTTTTAAATTCTAAAGAAGTCCTATAGCTAGGGGAGATGACGATTAAATAAGAAACCACATTATAAAGATTAACATAATTATGTAAGTATAGAAATCCAAGCTTGTTATAGTGGAGTATTGCCACCTTCCTTTTTCTAGATATCCTTGATTATAATTTTAGTGGTATTTACCACTTTCATATATCTACATATTTTATTTGTACATGTCCCTTCATTGCATTTATGGGTTATTAGATGACATGCATAAAGGGGTAGTTTATTTTCCTAGGTTCCTTTGTAATGTGTGTGTCCTTATAAGGATAAATATGACAGATATGGGTCATCATGTTTATTATATTGTATACCTAAGCAGCTTTACTTAGACATACTTGCACACATGCATATTTATTTCCTTCAACATACACAAACACAATAAACAAGTCAATAATAATCAGGGGGTGGCCTAAGCAATATGGCTAGGCATACTATTCCATATAGGTTTATTGTTGTTATAATACAAAAATTTTCTTGAAAATTTGCTACTTCGTGTAATTTATAAAATTATAAAAGACTTTGTGCCTTGGAGAGGTTATGTTAAATTGAATTTAATATATGTATTTAAACCCTTTACATCTTCTAAATCATTAATTTAATATTTAAACCAAAACCCCATGTTCTAGTTAAACAAGGGCTTTCTATCTTTGCATACATTATTATCGATCTGGATTTTGATTTTAATTTCTTAAAATGTGTGGAGGATAGGGGTTGTTCTCCTACCATTTTTTAACATCATAGAGATATTAAAAATCTCTTAGTTTTTTTAAACTTCTCTTTTCAACATATTTGCACAGAGGGTAATGCTTGCACCTCGTAAGATGCTAATTGGGGTTGTAATCTTATGAATTTTTTGGACAACACTGATGTCAACATTCCTATTTCTCTTAAAGGTTTACTTCATAAGGATTAACTTGGTCTTCCTTTTAATAAAACTTAATTGGTTTGTCTGGTTGTTTTTTATTTGACTACATCAGGGTGTTTTGGGATATGGTGTGATCTTTTATCATTTCCTATTTTATCTCGAGGCCTCATTGGTTATTGTGGTGGGTTTTTAGTTTTGCTCCAGTTTTGATTGCTGGCAGTTGCTGCTCTGGTTAGCCGGGTGTTTTTGGGGTTATCTGAATGGGTTTCGCGGTGGTTTTCTTCTTTTTCCTGGAGATTTGGATTGGCTTCTATTTTTGGTCTGTTGCTAGCATGCGATTGGCCTGACTTCTGTGTTTTCTATTAGTAAGGGTTTTTATGCTGATGCTGGGAGTGATTTTTTTATGGACATTATGGAAGCTAGTGTTCCCAATCCTTCAAAAGGCCTCTTAAGATTATACAGCATTTTCTTACCTTATGTTATTGTTAATTTGCTCCTTTTATTTTCTATGATGGGTTTTTGGCCCATTTTCAAATAATGGTGTTTGGTTTGCTGGGTTTTACTCCTGTTTTGCTTTATTTTGGTGATCTTTTATGTCATGTACCTTAACCCTTTTTTTAATGTTTGGGTTTTCTTTAGATGGTGTTATGTTGGGTGTTACGGAAAGAGCTATGATTGTAAAAACTTATTGAAGGATAGCCTTTTTTGTTGCTCTCTCTCCTCAGACCTTGGTTATGCATGATTTTGTAAGTTGTGGGGTTTTTGGGATCTTGGTTTTTTGTTTGGGGTTGTTATTTTGCCTTCGGGTTGGTGGTGTTTTGCTGAGGAATTCTAGGATGGATGCTTTTGTTCTGGATGATAGCTGGCATTTTTGTAGTCTTTGTTTTGACCATCTGGGTAAGTTGTACTGGTTTGCTTTCGCTAGCAATTTTTCTACTGAGTTGAAGTTGGTGTTGGTTTTCTGGAGCTTTTTTCTGGAGTGTTTAGGTTGGTTTGCTTGGGAGAGATGGTGGCTGGGGCTCTTTGGCCGGATGAAGTGGGATAAGGTGTTTCCTTATGAAATTGGTGTTGTCCACTCTATCCTAAGCCCTATATGTCTGCCCCCATTTGGTATTATCTACTTTTATTTTAGTGTGATTATGTCTTTGTGGACCATCACCATCTAATTTTCATCTATGCTGGGTATTTGACTTTGCTTAATTGTTGTTTCTTTGCTCGAGATTTGCCTTTTTTTGTTCCTTGTGTCCTGGGATGACTTCATTATGGTTATGCTTTCTAATTCTTATTTTGGTGCCATGTTGCATTTCCATTGGGAGTTTTGTCTTACCTATGAGCTTGTTATTTATTCTGAGAAGACTATGGTGGTTTTCATTTGGGGGAAAAGGGTTGGCTGCTACATGATGCACTGATGGCTCTATTACCTTCCTTTTGGCTCTTTAATATTTTGGATATCCTTTTGTGATTTGATCTCTTTCTTGTAGGACCCTTTTTGTGCAGGTCTTTGTGTTTCTAATTTTTTTGGACAGGGAGCTTGTGCTGAATGTCATCAATTGCTACCCTTCTTTTTTTTTTGGGTGCTCTTGCTTGTGAACCATAGAATGTACTTAGGTTTATTTTAAATTTTGAGTAGTAGGGATTTTGAGCTCATATAACTTTTATTTGTTGTCTTGTAGCTCTTTGTAGCAGTAGAGAGCTCGTGGTCCCTTTAAGGACATTGTATTTTACCTTTTTAATCAACACGTAGGACCCTCCGTGGATTTCAATTAAAATAAAAAAAATAACTTTCTATCTTTACATGCATTATACCTAAAAAGCATGGATTTAATATTATGTAATAAGTTATTTAGTTTGTAGGACACAACAAACATACATAAGTAAAGATCTACGTACACTTCCAGTATCTCTCCCTTGGGAGGCTTACCTAATTATATAATAAATTGTTAACTTAAAACAAAAATAAAATCACGATCTAAATCTATAAAGCTAAACTATAGTATATATCATGGTGCTTTCAAGACTCTGAAATACTCTTTACCTTTCATCCTTTGACTTTTAAAGAAGTGTTAAAGCTTTGAACTTTACAAATTTATAGGTATCTCTAAATTCTAATCCTTCATTAGACTGCTATAAATATATAGAAGTATAGCCTCCACATAAAAAGTTTTTCCAAGACTTATCTTTGAATGTAAGTAAACTATTAAGGTTTGCACTACAAGAAACCATGAATATAGTAATCTAAATTAACCCTGCATTAGTTTACAAAAGTAGAGAAAATCTTGTTTGATGATGACTGTGTTTTATTCATTGTTATTTTTTTTTTTTTTTTTTTAGATGTTAAGTGTTAGCATTTCATCTTTTGAGCTAAATTGTATATTTTTTACTCTCAATTTAATTTTCAAATTAAATTTTATTTATGTTATAGATTCTATAGTCAAGCCTCAATCTTTCATTTGAGATGGTATGTTGTTAATTTTATAGATTTAAATACAAAAAGATAAATTGAATTCTTTGGCACAAATATATTTATCCACAATGTTAGAACACTATGATGAGGAGATGTCTGCATAAAAATGTTCATTATATACTAGGGCATCTAGTCAAAAAGATAAGGATAAAGCTAAAGTGAATCTTCTAGATATGGTGTTGATGAAGGTGTTGTACAAAATTAACTTAGCATCTACTGATAAAAATAATGGAACAAAAGATATCCATTGTGGTCGCCTTATTAAACAAGTAATCTCTTACATCTAGATTGTAAATTGAATCACTTCAAGTATAATCTATTCAGCATGTTAGAATACCTGAACAAGTACTTGAAGAAATTGAGAATAAAGCAATAAAATTAGAAAGAGAATCAACTCAATATTTATACATTATGGAGATGGTAGAGAAAAAAGTTAAAGAGGTCTTAGCAACGTTTAAAGGTATATTATTTGTTCCAAGGGGAATGTGGATAAACTTTAAATATGGGGGACAACTAATGATTTGATTTAATGTTTCTTTATTTAAATTTGTATAGTACAACGTTAGACTACCTCAAAAAAATAAACTAATGCTTGACTATCAATTTAAAAAGAAAAATGTTATTTAGAAAAATGTTAATATTGACCTTTTTTTTAGGTCAAAACATTAAATCAAACTTTCAATATAGTTCTCCACAAAGATTTGGCAAGGTGATTCAATCATTAAAGTCAAAATCAGAATCTAATAATCACCCTTCATGGTCATTTGTTCAACAAATCAATCATTGACAGGAACCAAATGGTTATAAATGATTTGAATATTATAAATCATAAACTATTTAAAGAATGTTAAATTTAATTCCTAAATTAAAAACTAAATCCAAATCAAGCTAAAAATTCTAGACCTTAAAATTTAGTGTTTAAATATATAGCCTAAAGCCTTTGAATTTTTTTGCTATTTTAGGGGAATTTTAAATTGATTTAGACCCCTAAGTAAAGACTATAGAGTAGTATTTGATTAGTTTCATATCAATTAAGCATGTCATTAGAGTCTACCTAGCCATTTTGGAAGCCTTAGCCTCCTTCTAAACCATAAAACTCAAAGCACATTTATTGGCAAACAAAACCTTAAAATATTTTTAGCTCATGCCACTCGACATAGCATATTTACATAAATAACCATGGAAGCCTTTAAAAACTCATTTAACATGTTCATAAACTTCATTACATCTTTTGAACTCATTTGAGTCTATTATTAACCATAATTTTTTTAGGTTGACTTAATTTGACCTTGTGACCCCTTTTAAATATAAATCTCCCCATGCATGATGCATATTTAATTGCTCAATCCAAGATATGGATTCCTACCTTAGGAATTGAAAAATCATTCATGATCATGTATAATTTTTATTTAACCAATCAATGGCCTAAGTTGATCACCAATGATCACTTTGACCATTAAAAGACTCCTTTTACCTAAAACCCTAAATCCTAAATCAAGCACAATAGAATGTCTAAACCCCACAAAAGCTTTCAAATGTTTCCAAAATATGAAACATACATAAATTAATCCAATTGTACCCTTGGTGGACAATGGTTGACAATAGTTGACCAATAGGCCATTTACCCCTTAAACCCTATAATTGAACATTTGAATAAACCCTTCATGGCTTAGCCACACAAAGACCCCTGACCACTTCCAACCATTTTAAAATACCATTTAGAGTGGATTGGAACTAAACCTAAGAAATGAATAAGAATGGTTGACCAACTCAACCTAAGTTGACCAAATGAACCCATAAGCCATTGAACACACATTTCATACTTATAGGTCCTTACATGACCTAAAATTCATCCAACAAGTTTAAAATATTAAATGGAATTAGTTGGACCCAACCAATACCCATAGTCAACTCTTATTGACCAAATCAACCATAGTTGATGAAATTAAGCCTAAATCCTCTAAACCATAAATGTATTGATCTAGATCAAACTAAGGCACCCAAAACAAAAGAAAAGGCACCCAAAATGATTAGGGCTGTCCATTAGTTCCCCAAGGATCAGTCTTAGGTGTCCCAACACTTGGGCCTACTAAACCTTGCTAATTAGGCTAATCAAAGTAACCAAGAGAGTTTTACAATGACCCATCTCCTAACCTATAAAATTAGCCTAAGAAAACACTTGCTTTAGGTGACCCCTACTCTTATGCATCTACCTTGGTCAACCTAGCCCATTGACTTGCCTAATTATGCTAATTGTGCAAAACAAAATCATAAAAATAAAAAATTTGTAAACTATATTAGAATCTAAACTAAATAAAGGCCAACTAATGCAGGCCTCTTGCTCAACAAACTTCTAGATACTTGTCCCAATCGCCTTATGCCATGCGGTTGCATAAGGCAGCTAAAATCTCATGAAATTTTTGTTGTAGTCCAATTCTTTGGCTCTAACTTCCTCCCTAACTTCCCATGTGTACTTAAACCTTATTGAATTATCTTTAACATCATATTTTATCATTCCTAAAATATATTGTTTGTGTAACTAGTTTAAGTTGCCAAGAAAAAGAGCCTAAAAACCCTACATTCACCTAATAATTATTACCAAATTTTACGTTAAAGGGTTCCTAAAATTAGTTCATATTTTTTCAAAAGAGTTCCTATTTACTTTTATGAACTTCCAAGCAACTTCTCTAAAGTTTTATAACGACTTTGAGCAAGCTTTGATGAGCATGATTGGTTAAAACATCAACTTTTAATTTGTTGTATACTATGCTCTGCTACCTAAAGGAGATTGATTCCCAATGTAGACATGAGTGTGAACTAACAAAAATATTGTATAATTCATCATCTGATAAAGGTTATAATAAATCCAATGCCTTCAATTTGAAGGTAGCACTCATGCATGAAGAAATTGTTTAACCAATGGGATGTGATTATTTGATTAAATTTCCATACTCATATGATTCTTCCTGAAAGTTTTGAGAAAGATCTAGGAGTCAATCCTCAAGAATATACTAAAATGTATTTATGACCAAGAGACATTACGGCAGGTCAAAGATGAAGTCAAAGTAGTTTATTTTAATCAATGGCTTTGATTTTATCAAATTATTCTTCATGCTTTGATCCCACAGCTTTGAGTAATTATATCATAGTTGTTCAATCTCATATAAAAATTATATGAATTAAAGAAATTAACTAGAGGACCTATAAAAAATTGGCCTCCCAATCAAATGGAATTAAGTGGAAAGATCCACTAACTATGTAAATACTTAAATAAAATCAAGGAAAATCACTTAGAGGATAGAAAATTCTTAATTCCACCAAAATTTATCCAAATTAAGTACCCTTAGGATCAATAGATTTTCTTGTGGCATACTTTAATAGCCTTATGGTCTCAACACCTAATTTTTAATGCATAAAATATAATTTCATAAATACTTAATGGGGTATTTATAAAATTTTTACTAAAATATAATTCATAAAAAGCTAAAATTCAGATGGAACATTCTTGGTGATGTCTTTGAAATGTCTTAAAATTCCCATGGACATTTGAATCCACTAAGTGATTCTATTGAACAAATTAATCTCTATTCTACTGATTTGACATAGAAATTAACATTTCTCTAAACAAGATTCCATAAAGAATTAGGTATTTATTATTTTTGCTTTACAAAATGTAGTGTATAAGGGTTTGTTAGCAACTAACTTTAATAAAATTGATGCTCTATATAGCCTAAAATATAATTCAAAGTATGAAGATATTTTTACCTTTTATATTTATTTCAGACCCTAGGGATACTTTGATGGCTTTAAACTTCCTGGTTTTGAACCTTGGGTTTTTATTATCCTACGGTTTAAATTTCATGTGATTTGGAAGTCATTAAGTTTATTGACTATTAAACCCTATTTCACATTACATAATTGAGTGATGATCATGACCTTTTTTTAAAGCTTAGAATAATGGTCATAACTTTGCATGGCCTATTCATAATGGTAAACCTCTTAATGATCTTCTTACTTATATTCCTTATGGCTTAAGATGTTGTACGTCCCTTGACATTATTAGCATTACTGTTGAGATTGAGCCCTCTTTTAATATTCAATATCTTTTTAATGATGTGAATTCAGTTTGTGATGTGGAGGCTTTTTACATTGTTAGGGATATTAAGCATTTAATGGTTTTCATCACTATTGATAATTCTAATGTGCTTAAGGAAGGTAATGCTTGTGCAATTTGGTTGGCTCAGTTTAGGGCTGGGATTGATTTTTTAATGACCATTATAATTCCAATGTTCCTACTCCTCTAAAAGGCCTCATAAGATTATATCATTTCCTTATGTTAGAAGTTTTTTCTTTTTCCTGTGTTTTTCTATTCTTTTGGTTGGGCCACCAATGCTGGTTGGTTTGGGTTAGTTGAGTCTTGTCTGGGTTTTTATTTGGAAAGGTTCATTGGCCTTGCTTTCTCGATGTTGGTGGATTTCTTCAAGTTATCCTATGGTTTTTTAAGGTTGAGCGATGATTGCAACCTCTATTTGAATGGTGACCTGCTTGTTTCTCTCCTCCCTAAGGTTTTGAGTGGGCTAGATTTTGTTAGCTTCTTAGCTTACTGGGGCTAGCTTTTTTAGGGCTTGGTGGTTGATTTAATTTTGCTGAAGCATTACTAGGCTTTTGGCAAGATCAGTGATGGGTTCTTACTAGTTGTTGTTTTCTTCTCTACTAAGCCTTCTAGATGCTTTAAAATTTCTATTTTGAATTTCAGGGACTCTACCAGTGTGGGGAATCATCATTTGGAAAGGGCTTGCTGTGTTTCCTT
Source organism: Dendrobium huoshanense (assembly GCA_016618105.1). Classification (NCBI taxonomy): domain Eukaryota; kingdom Viridiplantae; phylum Streptophyta; class Magnoliopsida; order Asparagales; family Orchidaceae; genus Dendrobium; species Dendrobium huoshanense. The sequence goes on from CM028359.1 coordinate 44,954,831, forward strand.
GGTTATGAGGAAGGTGGTGCTCTGGTTTTTAGTTTGGCATTATCTGGTTTTTTTCGGTGGGTGACACTTTGGGTGCTTCCTGCTGCTATTTTTTGGTATGTAGGGGGTGGCTTTTGGGTTGGATTGAGTGGCATCAGGTCTTACCTTGTGATGTTTACGATTTTCATTCAATCATGAGCTCATCTTGACCAATTAAGTCCTATTTTTACGGGTTGTTTCTTATCTTTAGGTTTGGTTTTGCTGGAGCATTAGTGGGCTCTTTTTGGTTGGCTTGTTACTCTCTATTTTAATTTATGGGTGCTCGAATTTCATTTCTCTGTAATTATGCTAAGAGGGGCATTACTGTTTGCCCTTACCTTATCATGCAACTTGGGGCATTACTACTATGAGGAAAAATTTTTATTAGTATATGCTTGGGCTTTACTTGGTTGTTATTTAAGGGTTGTCCATTGGGTTGGATAAACCTGGTAATGGTAGCTTTGTTGGGGGGTACTATTTCTGGTTGGTGTGTCTTCAGATCTTATCCTGTTGCATTATTTTTTTAGTGAATTGGAGGACCAAGGTGTTTTATTACTGTGGGATCTTGACTGAACTTAACATTTTTCATTGGTGGTACTTTATCCTTAATTTTTGCTATTTGTTTTTATGCCTATCCAGGAGGTTTTTGCTCTCTTTTTTTAAGGATCTCTTTTATGCTGTTATATTTCTACCAATTTTTTGGACAGGAAGATCGAGCTGAAAGTTTTAATTTGCTGCTTTCTCTCTTTTTGGGTGCTTGTTCTGGTGAATCATATAATGTACCTAGGTTATTCTGTACTTTTGTGTAGCAGGGATCTTGAACTCATATGGTTTTTTGTGTTTTATTTTATAGCTTGTTTAAGCAGTAGAGTGATTAAGGTTCCTTTAAGGACCTCATACTTTTACCTTTATATAAATGCGAAGGCCCCTCCGTGGGTTTCCCCTAAAAAAAGATCATATATGACCTATTTTATTGTCTAATCCTAGCAAAACTCATCATGCCCTGGAAACTTGCAGTCATTTTTTAGGGTTTGGGTTAGGAGCTAGATTTCCTCTAAATCATGGCTACCTTTTTTCATGTTCTATTTGGGATTTTTTTCTGATATCCATCAATTAGTCTTTTTATTTCACTAGCTTTTCTATTTGTAATTTATTTTCCTTCATTGTTCGATGATGACATATAATCATCGAACCCTTGGATTGCTTGTAAGTGTATGGTTTTGGGTAAGTATTCTAGCTTATCTAGAATATTTGGTAAAAGTAACCCTCATTCATTTAAGGATGTATTTGCAGGTTCTTCTTTAGCCTCATTTCCTAAGTTTGATGTTATGCATACTTCTTTTAAGAGAATTCCTTCTTTGATGTTTGATGAAAAATAATTGATCAATTAGCTGCTCCATTCAAATTCACTTTCGTAGGGAAGTTTATCCTATGTCGACCTAACCTTGACGTTATTTTTTCTTTCTTCACTAATCTTAAACTGTTAAGAACTATTTCGATTGGTTTGTTGGATCAACAACATTTTTTCATCGATTGGCCAATAATTTAGACTATAGCTACATATTTGCTCATAGAGTTTACTATTTCATTTCTTGTGAAATATGATTGTTGAAGTGGACACCTTTGTTCGACATAAAATAGGAATCTTTAATTCCTTGTATTTGGGTTTCTTTTCCAAATCTTAGTTGCAGATGTTCAATACGCAAATTTTATTTGGCCTTGGTTTGACACTCGATAGTCCTCTCCAAATAGATAAAGGCACATAATTAATTTCTCAATCATCTATGCCTAGGATCTTATTTGACATGGATGTGTCTAAGAAGCATTCTAATGAGGTATGGCTTGGTCCTAAAAGTGGGGGTTTCATTCAAAATGATAAAACTGAGATTTTATCAATTTTTTGTAATCATTATCGTATGCATGGGCAAGAAAAAAGACTCCACTAAAGATGTGAAAGATAGTGATTTAATTATCTCACCCTAACCTAGTAATTGTAATGAGATTTTGAAAGAAATGTTTCAAGTCGGATTACCTAATGCTATTTCCACGACAGAGATTATTCATCCTATACTGATAAATGATAGTGAAGGTGATGGACCTATTAAATCAGATCTAGAGAGCTATATGGGAAAGGAAGTTACTAATGACTTTGACCAAGGCAATGCTATAAATGTTGAGAGTTGTGAAGTTGAACAAATGGCCATAATTTACTTTAAGCATAATAATAATTTAAATTCTTCTCAATTTCCTTGTTGCATTACAAAAGTCTTATTGGATTTTAACTCTATTATTACTAATCCCCGTGGTGTGAAACAAGCCAATATTCACCTTTCTTCTAATGAATTGGTTGATGATAAAGAGGAAAAAATTCAAAATATGGAAGAAGGGGATCTCCCTAAGGATAATTCAGAAGAAGGAGATCATGAGTTACTGATGAATGATTATTATAATGGTAGTAAGAATGTATCAACCTTTATTAATATTGTTAAATAGTGGCAAAATATGTGACTCTTAGATAACTCTTTTTTCACTATTCTCTAGGATAATTGGCAGGCCCATTTGCATCATTAAAACTTGATTAAGGGCATGAATAGACTTTAGCTTAATCTTAAAAGGCTAAAGTATAAAATAAATAGGTGTAATAGTAATGTTTTGAAATTTTATTTTCAATATCATAGAATCCAAAGAAAAAGTTATTTTTATGGTGCTTAAGTGCCAACTTGACTCTTCTATTGATATTTTGAGTTTTCTTCAAGATGTTAAAAACTCATTTTTAAACTTCATGAGAAGGAGGAGGTCTATTGGAAATCATAATCTCTGTTTAAGCATATCATTGAGGGTGAAAATAAAAAAGAAGTAATTTCAGGCTTTGTTCAAAAAGAATAGAGATAAAAACTTTATCCATAAAATATGCCCTTCCAATGGTACCTATATTGAGGATGACGAGGAAATTACTAAGTTTGCTGTGAATAATTTCACTAATACTTTTAATAAAAATTTTAAGCCTATCCATGTGGATCATTTTGATGTTAACCCTTTGAACATTAATGAGGTTGATTACAATGCTTTGACCATTCCTTTTTCCTTGGAGGAAGTAAAGCAGAATGTTTTTTATATGAATATTAATTAAGTTGCTGGCCAACATGTCTATACTACCAAATTTTTTCAAAAGCTTGGAACATTATTTCTGAGGATTTCTATTCTAATGTTCAAGATTTTTTTACTGTAACAACATTCCTAAATTTTTCTTTAGTACCTCGATTATGCGTATTCTTAAAAAGGTTAATTTTTAGTACCTGGGATGATTTTCATCTAATCCGTCTTTGCTGCATTTTCAGTAAAATTATATCAAAAAATTTGATGAATCATCTTACTCCATTGCTTCTTAGAACAATTTCTCCTAATCAAAGTGGATTTATGAAAGGTAAACCTATTAGTAAGAATATTTTACTTACCCAGGAGCTCGCTCATGATCTTAATTTAAAGTGAGAGGAGGGAATATTATTTTTACAATTGACATTGCTAAAGCATATGATTACATTAATTGGACTTTTCTTTACTCTATTTTGTAATTATTTGGTTTTAACTCTAGTTTTATTAAGCTAATCAAGAATTATATTGAAGGCACTTTCTTATGTTTGACTTAGCTTATGTTTTTTCTTTCGAAACTTGGTTTAATTTTCATGTTATGTGTAGTCTTTTGGCCAAGTACATGACTGCAAAATACTTTGTGGGAAAGCAACCGACCTTGTGCACTTACAATCAGGGTGATTCTAGAGTTTGGAGAAGACTATGCAACATAAAATTGGAAATAAAACCTCACATTAAATTGGGTGTTTGTTTGGATAAATTTTTTTTTTTTTTTTTTTGCAGGATCAGTTGTTAGGTAAGACTTCTATTGATTAAATACTAATTTCTTTCTCTACTGTGGCTAAATCAAGGTGAATTCTTTTATTATTGAGAACTATTAGGATTGTTCTAAACTCACTGAAGTAATTCCTGAAGAAGTAATTACTCTTATTTTACAAATCCCAATAAATATTGAGGCTGATGATATGTTACCACGTGACATGGCTAGTAATGGCATCTTCAAACTTAAGGATGCTTGGAATGTTTTTAGTACAAATAATCATTCATCAAAAAAAAATTTATTTTATGGCATAAAAGAATCCCAACTATCTTTGTGACTTTTACTTGGAAAGTTTTAAAAAAATATGTCCATACTAATGATAATTTAATTAAAAAAGTTTTTATTTTACCTTCTAAAAGTCAATGTTGCTTCCACATGGAAAAAATGCACCATATCTTTATCTCTAGTCCTATTGCCTTTGAAATCTAGATTTATTTTGATGATATTCTCAAGTTTAATCATTTTGGTGGTAATATTCACATCCAGCATATCTTAGATCTTTGGTTTATTAATTCTAGTGGCCATATACGGAATCTTATTCCTTCCCTCATTTTATGGTATCTTTGGTTTGCTAAAAAAAATTTATTTTTTTAGTAATATTTTGATCGATCAACATCATATTATTGGGAATATTAAGCTTTAGATTCTTAGCCTTTTTATTGCCCCTCTCTTGAATACTAAAAGTTTTAGAGGTTATTCTTTTGTTGCTAAAGAATTTGGGATTATTCTCAAAGATATGCATAATAATGATGGCCCAATTCTTATTTATTTGTATAAACCATATTATAGCCCTTTTAATCTCAATTTTGATAGCTCTATCAAAGATAATGTTTATGGTTGTTGTGGTATCATCAGAGACTTTCATGGTAATTTCATTATGGCTTAAGCTTGTTTGCATTCAAGATGCTCTGTTGTTTTTCATGAACTTTCAGCAAAATTTAATGGTTTTTTTAAGCAAAACCATTGCATTAACTTAGATAAAAAAAACAAATACAACCTTGGAATCATTCCTAACAAGTTCCTCCTTTAACAAGGAAAGAAAGGGAGGCACCTTCTTAAAAATAATATCCTCCCAAAGAAAATCACAAAAAATAGCATAGTTAGCACACAAATCCACTAATTATTGAAATTTCTATCTATACAATTGAATATAACATGATTAAAATCCTTGAAGAAATCTAAGCCCTCCATTAACTGTCCCACTTTTTGTAAAGAGTTTTGAAGAAGATTCATAATATTGGAATTATCAACTTCGATAATATTTCCCTTGCAAGATAACATCCAATCCCTAATAAAGTCTCTTAATGATCTAATAAATGAAAGCGCTAGCTAAGAAATATCCCAATGAAAACATTTCTACCCAAAATCTAGTAAAAGTCTTCCTTTACTATCACAGAATATACCACCAATACCTGCTTTGTATGATGTTAATAATGATGCAGCAATGTTTACCTTGATCCAGTTGGGTGGAACGGTTGCCAATGATTAAATAATATGATCAACTGATTAACACCCTAGTGGACCGAGCTTAAACTACCAAATAAAGAAGAAAACAAAGAGTAACACATAGCTTGAATAACAACAATCATTGAACTCTCTATAACACCTTCATGAATATACTTATTCCTTACTTTCCAAGATAAGAAGACAAAATTACAAAACAGGTTAATTAAGAACAAATTACACAACATAATTGGTCTAACCAATGGCAGTAATCTTCAAAATTCTTAAATGAAGGTATCCTAAATCCCCAATAATTTATGTAATTAATCACCTCCAACAACTTTACACAATTTGATGTTATAAGATCAATATCTTCTGCAGCATCACAACCTCTTGAATAAGAAAAACCATCTTGTAATCTCTTAGAATACAAGAATTGATAGTTGGAATAGCATTGTTGTATAAATGCAAATAGAACACCTCCACTCGTGGCATTAAATTTTCTTATTTTATCCACTTCCAATATAATCTGTTAGGCTGATTTTTCCATAAGTTGTATAGAATACCGGAGAAGATGATGGGAGGACAAATAAATGAAGAACTATTTTTCATTAATAATTTTAGTAATGTGTTTTTTTAATGTTTTTAATTGCCATTGTAAGAAGTTTGCAAATTATTGTGCTATTTTAGCTTCTGAGTATAATTTTTTTAGGATGTTATTAGTGAGAATAATATTCCTCCTTCCTTTGTTTCTTTGTTAAAAGAGGAATGTGATAGGTTGCCCTTGATTGAGTAGTTTGCATCTATGTTTCTTTCTTATTAATGCATTTGGCATTTCTTCTCAATATATATATATATATATATATATATATATATATATATATATATATATATATATATATATATATATATATATATATATATATATATATATATATATATATATATATATATATATATAATCAATTTATCAAACTTATTGAATATCCAAAAAACCAAAATCTAGTATTAAAATTTATTGTAACTCGAGCTCACAAGTTTATATTTTTGATGATAATAAACATTGTGGCTCATATCCGTTTGTGTGTACTAATATTTTAGGAATATCATGCACCATCCAAAGAAGATTCAAGACTTAAGATTGGGTAGAATAGGTTATGTTATAAATATTTTTGTAATATTTATTGATGTATTTTTTATTTCTTTAGTCAAGTCCTATAAGGATGTATGTTAGCTTGAAGATCATGCGCACACACACTCAGGGGGAGTGAGATTGAGTTAAAAAAATAAATTTTATTTTTGAACAAAACGTAATGTATGATTTATATCATACTGTACGACCAAATTATATAACTAATCATACTAGGATGATTTGGATCATTTATGATGATTAGTTATAATAATGAAAAATAGGTACCAATCCTAATTTATGCAATATTTTGAATTTTATATTTTGTTATAATCGTCTAGGATAATGTATATCGTATTGGATGATTTATGAAAATCATGTCTTAATTTATCATGTTATTAGGGGACTAATTATGATTAATTTTTTCAATCCAATCATATAGGATGATCAGTGAATATCGTATTGGATGACCTAAGAGGTACATGGGATGATATTTGATTGTCCCAAATGAAATACCATAACTTTTCTTTTGATCTCCCAAGATGATCCCTAATATCGCAACTGGACAATCTGTACAAATTTGGACTAATTATACTGGACTATCTGAAGATCACCTAGAACTATCAGGTAAAACTTTTTACATTATATTAGACGATCCAGTAATTGTACAGGATGATATTTGGTGCCAAAAGTGAGTTTTTAGAGTTTTTTTAAAGCCCTCTATTAAGCACATTGTTTTGAATGATCGTAGGATCGTACTGTACAATCGTTGACAGAACAATTGAGTTTCTAGGGTTTTTTCAAAGCCCTCTATTTCAACTTTCTCCAAAGACATTATAAGTGACCTTGGCATGCATTAAGTCTCTATTCTTTTGGAGAAAACTTGAAGTGAGCCTTGAAAAGGAGAGATTAAAGGGTGGAGTTTGAGGGGAGAAGATCCATATGTGTTTCGAGTGTGGAGGGAATTTCACAGGATTTCTCTAAAAAGTTTGCACCTCAGTACCATGGGATTTAAGTTTTATCTTCAGGGAAGTTTTGGGAAGAAGATGATCTCTTTATTGTAAAAGGACCCGGCTACTCCACTGCACTAAGGAAGGTAAAATCAATTCAAGGTTCTCTATATGTAATAGGATTTTTATTTCTCTATCATCTCCTAGACGGTGAAAAATGATTATAATCCTCTGTTGCATTGGGTTATTGGAAGAGATTTTGTAAGGGCTTATCTGCCTAGCTATGGGGGCTAAAGGAGAGTCACTAAAGGTTTAGTGCAATACCTAAGTGGGTGACTATAGGGAGTGGACGTAGGTTAGGTTGACTGAACCACTATAAATCTCTGGTGTGTTTGTTCTTGATTTTATTTTTCTACAGTTTAATTTTTGCATTTATCTTTATGATAATTGTGTTGCTGAAATTATCTTATTTTCTATTATCATGAAATTACTTTGCTTCCGCATCAACGGATAAAATAGTTGTTTTTTTTAGATGTTGAAAAAGCTTTAAAAAGGGTAATTTTTCTTTGCTTTTAAAGAAGCTTTTAAATTACCAATTCACCCCCCTCCCCCTCTTGGTTAGCCTCAGGACTAGTTATTTAGTGTTTAACAATCCCCACAAACTTTTGGAATTCTCCTAGAAAAACCTTAGTTCATAACATATTTTTAAAGAAATTTCAATCACCTTAAAATGCAACCAAATGAAGTTGTATTCATGATAAAATAGTTGTATTTTGGTTAGGCTTGACCCTAGGGTCAACCATATTAGTTTGGAAGCATTTCATGTCTCGTGACTCGTGAAATTTAAATCATTTTCATATGCTACAAAGCCATCAAATATTTATAGCCCATGTCACTGGGCATAACATATTGTTGAACTTGACCTTGAAATCTTCCCCAAGACCATCAAACATCATCATTGATATAAGTATAATACATTAAGCCAATATTGAACCCTTGATGGACCATGTTTAACAATGGTTGCCTACAAAACCATAAAAACCCTAAACCCTAAAATTACTAAAAATAGAATTTCCTTTAAACTTCAATATATATAAGTCAAACCAAAGCATGAAATCTCTTCCAACACATATCATATATATTAAATTGAGTGCATTAAATCTGACCCCCTTTTGTGGTTAAACATTAACTATGTTAACCTTGGTTCACCAAAAAGAACCCAGTAAACCCCTTACCTTCATGTCAAGCATCAGAATCTAACCATTACAAAAAACTTTTTCTAACATGTCCAAAACATCATTTAAAATGACTTAGAACTAAACCCAAGCTATGGTCAACTCTAGTTGACCAAGTCCATCTATGTAGACCAAAATGCCCTTTTACCCTTTTAAAATATATTGCATGTGTGGAGACCCCACCAAACCTTAGGACAACCTTCAATAATCTCAAAATCATGTTTGAAAAGAACTGAACCAATTTCTATCCCATGGTTAACCTTTGTTGAACTAGTTAACATAAGTTGAACAAAGGGCCCCTTAACCCTTGAGCATGCATGTTTAACTAAATGACCTCCTAATTGCATGGGACCACCTCCAATTAACTAAAAATATTATTTAAAATGATTTGGACCCAACATTAGCCCAGGTCAAACTTGGTTGACTAAATCAACCATGGTTGACTAGAACACACCTACAAGTTTTAAAAATTTAAAACTCATGATTTTGACCAAACCATTGAACCAAACTCATGGGGACAGTCCATGAGATTGCCATGAGCCTCATAAAAAATTTCTTGCACTTAGTCCCATATGCAAATTACGTTGAACCAAGTGCATCCAAAGGGGTTTTTATGAACCAAAACCCATCCTTATCAAATTAAATTGCACAAATAATTATGTTAAATGTTACATGACCCAATGTACATTACTCGACAAGTACAATTCAATCTTTATCTAGTTCAACCAATTAGGTTGAACTAAGCTCTCCAAACCCAATTTCTTGGGCCCATTAAGAATGGAACAATTTGAATTAAATTCTAGAATTTCATTTTACATGCCATGTCAAGCTCTAGCAACATAGGCTATTAATGTGGGAAGGTTCTTTTAAAAACCTCCATACAATTATTAGTTTACTCATAACTGAATAGATACTTGTACCAATGAACTCAAACACTTCGGAATCTTTCATTGGATTTGATTAAATAATCCCTAATTGAAATGGTGGTTGGCTAGCACTTAAGTGGTAAGATCTTAGCCCTCCATTCAAAATTTACTCTTCTATAAATACCCTAATTTTTTTGGATGAGTTGATTAATTATATTCTCTAGCCTCATAGCAAGTCCTTGAGCTCCTCCATTGCTTCCCTCATCCTTCTTCAATTCAAGAATAATGCCAACTAGTAGAGAGAGAGAAATTAAAATTTTTAAGCCAACTTCTAATCCAGTCAAAGTTAGAGCTTAGAGATTTCAAGAAAGTTATACAAGATGTCTCAAGGAGTCTACAGAGCATAAAAAGTAATGGAATTTAACTACTAGTTAGAGGTATTTTTGTTTTTGGCGGGCTATTTCGGGATGCCAGCGGTCGACCCGACAGAGGTCGCTGACGGCGAGGCTACTGATGGCTTAGATTTTGTTAACATGCTGATGTCCGATCGTCCTGTTAAGAACGGGAATCTGGTAATCTGTGAACCTGCTGTTCCATTTTCGATCTCCTTTGTTCTTGTTCCTAGGAAAGGGAAAGAAATCGTTGATTCAAGAAAGGGAAAGAAATCGTTGATTCTCCTGGGTCGCACTTAACTGGTCTTAATTTCAATCACACCAACGGGGAAAAATCTTCCTCGTCTGATTTGAAAATCTTGTAAACCATTATGGTAATTCTGTAAGAACGATCAACGGATCTTCAGATCTCCCTTCAATTCCAAATCTGAATGGTTGTACTTCAAATGTTTGTGAAAATGTCAGCAAAGAACCTGTATTGGCTAAGGATCTCCACGACCTAGTTAAAAGAGGAGACAATGAGGGATCAAATCCGTGGTCAAAACAGAATCATCTCAAAATTGATTCGAAGGCTTTTTTGAATTGCTTAACAGAGGATGGTTGTGCTGTGAAACTGTTTGAACCAAATGTGAAGGCTATTTCTGATCGTTGGAATCTATCCATAATGGTGAAAGCTTTTGGAGCTGATATCTCTATACCAATGATGGCGTGGGAGCTAAGACGTCAATGGAACCAATTCGGTAAATTTCACCTAACTTCTTTGGAGCTAGGTTGGTTGTTATGCTCGTTTGATGATATGGAGACAATGGAGAATGTTATTATGGGTGGACCTTGGTTTGTTAAAGGTCACATTATTGGATTGGATAAATGGAGCTCGGACTTCTCTCCATCTTCTTTAAAAGGCTTAAGCTCTCCGGGTTGGGTTAGGCTTCCTAACCTCCCTTTGCTTTGTTGGGATGAAATCAACGTGGAAAGGATAGCTTCCCTTATTGGCACTCCTATCCTTCTTGATGGTAACATGTTCCAATGGAGCAAGAGGGAATTTGGAAGAGTGTGCGTTAGGTTGGAGCTTGATAAATAGCTTCCACTGGGAGTATGGGTGGATGGTCCTAATGGGAGATTTTTTCAAAAAGTTGAGTATGAAAGGATTTCATCTCTTTGTTACAATTGTGGAAAAGTTGGTCACTTAGATTCTGCTTGTGGAGCTAATAATGTGGTGAAGTGATCTGTTCCAGAGGAGGGTATTTGTAATAAGGGTGTCGAGATGATTCGGGCATCCAAGGATAGTTCGGCCTATGGCCCTTGGATCTATGTCCATTAAAGGAAGAAAAATAGGATCGATCGGAGGAGAGTTAGGCAGATTTATTCCAATCCGATTCCTAAAAGTTTTAAGCATGTTTTTAAGGAGAAAGAAATCCAAGAGAAATCTCAGTCTGCTGCTGAAGAGGAGGCGTTGGTGATGCCAGCAAAAGGTGATCTGGATGGATCGGACCTCCAGATTTTGAAAGAAGCTGGATCTATAGAATGCAATTCGGTACTTCCTTCCCTCTCAGTTTTTTCTGTTCCAAATAGCAATAAATTCGATCTACTCATTGAAGTTGATGAGGAAGTTTTTGAGAAGAAAAATACAACATTATGTTCTACTGAAAAGCAGGATTTTGAAGAGGGTGAATTGGTTAACAGTGGAGATTTGGTTTACAATGGGGAAACTGAAATTAATAAGGATAATGTAGAAAATCATCCAAGCTTTGATACTAGAGGAGCAGTTCTTAATGGAAAGGCTAAACCAAAACTTCAAAAGGAGTTGAAGTTTTTGGGACCACTCAATCCATCCTCTAGACTTAAAAAATAAGAAGGAGTTAGTAGAAAGAAGGGCGGCGGACCTTCCCCCTTGGTGACTAAATGAGCTCCTTTGTTTTTTGGAACTGTAGGGGGGCAAATAAGAGGGAGGCCCCTTTATATCTGAAGGACGTTATTAGTGATTGGAAGGCCATTTATGTGGGCATTGTGGAAACTAAAATTGATACTTTGGAAAAATGGGATTTTAATAAGGACATGGGTAAAGATTGTGATTTTTTCTTTATCCATCTAATGGTTCGTCTGATGGGATTATAGTGATGTGGAGGTCTGACTTGGCCAATTTCTCTTTAATTATAACAAATGAGCAATGTGTGATTGGGAAGCTTTGTATAGCTAATAAAGGATCTTGGATTATCTCTACTCTGTATGGGAGTAGAGATGTTTATAGCAGGAGGAATTTGTGGGATTGCCTTGGGTCTCACTCTTCTTTGGAGGTTCTGTATGTTATTGGAGGTGATTTTAATTGTATTCTTTCCCAAGAAGAAAAAAGGGGAGGTAAAAAATTCAAATTCTCTCTTGCTCCTCAAGAGATGAATTCATTCATGAACAGGTGTGATCTCCATGATGTGGGAGTAATTGGGCCTAAATTCACTTGGTGTAATAACAAAAATGGAGGAGCACGTATTTTAGAAAGGCTCGATAGGTGTCTTCTCAATTCCAAGGCCTTGGAAGCTCTTCCACAGGCTGTTAATCGACATGTGGCACGGGTAGCATCTAACCACTGTCCTGTGGTTCTTTAGCTTAATTTTTGAAATTTACATCACCCAAAGATCCTGCGATTTGAAGATGTGTGGCTCTCTTATCCTGCTGCATTTCACGTTGTTAAGAAAGCTTGGAGCAAACAGTTTAGAGGTGATCCTATAGAGGTGTTAAACAAAACATTTCAATTTGTGTTGAGGACTCTTTTCTTTTGGAACAGATCCAAGCACAATAGTTTGATGGAGCTCAAAGAAAAACTTAAAAAAGAAGTGGATGATCTGTAAAATGAAGAGACCAACGGGAGCGGGCTGTCTGAGGAATCAGTATTGCTGTTCAAGTCCAAAGTCCATGAATTGAACACTACTCTTGCAAGGTTAAACGTTTGGTGGAGACAAAGTGTAAAAGTCAAATGGAATAAGGAGAGTGACATTAACTCTCAGTTTTTCCATTCTTTTGCTAACGGTAGGAAGAATGGTAATTTAATAAAACAAATCAAGGATGGCTCGGGCAACCTGGTGAATGATCAAGATGCAATTGAACAAGCCTTCTAGATTTTTTTTCTCTCAAAAGTGGAAGGAGCGGGAATGTAAGGTAACGGGGTGGTCGAACAGGAAAAATGGTCTAAGTAAAGCAAGCGTGGAATTACTGGATGCTGAATTCACAATGGAAGAGATTGAGAAAGTCATATCTAGCCTTGGTAGCAATATCTCTCCAGGGATTGATGGAATTTTGTATTCCTTCATCAAGGGGTATAGGAAAATAATAGCTCAGGACATACGGGAGGCTATATTTCAGTTCATCTCTACAGGCAAAATGAATGAGAAATGGAAAGAAACATTGATTGTCGTTATTCCCAAGGTGCAAAATCTGGTTGATCCTTCTCAATTTCATCCTATTAGTTTATGCTTGTCTATTTACAAAATCATAGCTAAACTTCTTTTAAATAGACTTAATTTGGTTATCAACGATTTGATTTTGAAAAACCAAGCTGCATTTCTTAAAGGTAGATCTTTATCGGAACATATCCTTTTGGTGCAAGAAATTGTTCATAAGTTCAGATTTTCTAAATCAAAAAAAGGATTGATGGCTGTGAAAATTGATATGGAACAAGCATATGATTGTATGTCTTGGAGGTGCTTGGAAAATATTCTTCATTACTTTGGGTTTCCTAAGGGTTTTTCTAATTTGATCATGGAATGTGTTACTTATCCAAGGTTCTCTATTTTATTCAATGGGATCCAATCTAAGTGGATTGAGGCTATGAGTGGGTTCAGACAGGGATGTCTACTCTCCCCCTATTCGTTCATCTTATGTTCCCAATTGTTATCTAACAATTTGCACCAAATTGGGAATAACCTTGGAATTAATGTGGCTACCTCGGCTCCCAGAATCTCCCACCTTCTTTATGCCGATGATGCACTTATATTCTCTGAAGCCAATGCTGAGCAAGTGAAAGTTGTTAAGAAAAGCATTGTGGATTACTGTAGCTGGACAAGACTATCAGTTAATGTTCAAAAATCTGCCATTTTGTTTGGGAAATCAGTTAACAGATCAAAGAAAAAATCCTTATAAAAAATCCTAAAGTTTAAAGTGGTGCAGGAAATGAAATACTTGGGGATTAATCTTCATTTGCGTAGAGTGATTTCTTCTGATTTTCTTTTTATGCTCGAGAGGGTACCAGCTAGAATTAATAGTTGGCGCAATAAATTTTTTTCTTTAGCTGGTACAATTGTGCTGGTGAAGTCCATCTTGCTTTCTATTCCAATCTTCTATGTCTCTCATGCTTTGATTCCCATCAGCATTCTGAAAAAATTGGAGAGGATATGTAGGAATTTTATTTTAAAAAAAGCAAATAATGAATCGAGTATGCACTACATTTCTTGGGAGGTGCTTTGCAAACCCTTTGTCGAAGGAGGAGCGGGGTTACACTCTCCTGTTGCATTGATGGGGCCGCTGAGATCTAAATTTGCCTGGGAATTTATTAAGGAATCCAACTCTTTGTTGTACAGGACTTTAAGAGCTAAATACGGGAATGTTCTCTGTAGTGAAATAAAGGGGAAAAACTGCTCGGTTACCTGGAAAATTCTTTCAAATGGCATGAAGGCTTTGCAACCTATTTTGAGATGGAATGTGGTTACTGGTGATTCCATTGATCCTCTTGAAGATATCTGGATTCAAAATAAAAGGCTGTCCAATTGGCCTACATTTGTTAATGTCATGGTTGATGAAATTCAAAGGCTTAGTTTTTTTTATCCAGAATAGAGTATGGAATATGGGGGAGTTAAGTAAGAATTTTGGTCCGTAACTCATCAAGTTGATTGTACAGACGGAGATTAGAAGTGGGGAGGAATCCAAAGATCTACTTAAAATTTTTAAGGGAAATCGTTAGCAGCTCTGATTAGATCTTTTCAATATACTAATTGTAATAGTGGAAATGGCTCAGGTTAAGTAAACGGTCCGCTAGAGTGCATTGCTTTTGGTGGAGATTGCTTCAAAGTGGTATTCCAACTATAGAGTATCTCAGGTATAGGAGAATTATCAATTCAAATGGCTGTCCAAGGGGCTGTTCAGCTGTAGAAAATGAGGAGCATATTTTAGTTTTCTTGTCCGGTTGTTCGACACCTTGGAGAGATGGGGTTTCCCCATTCCTAGATACAATTATTGGTCTGACTATATCCACTGGTTAAAGGAGTTAGCTCGCGTAAATCCTTTCTTGGTCAATTTGTACTGCACATCTGTCTACTATTCATGGAAGAGTAGGAATAATGCTACCCATGGAGGCAAGGAATTGGGCTTGAGTTTTATGGCAGCTAAAGCAATTGAAGTTGTTGTTGTTTCTTAAAAATGCGATATCCTCTCGGATCACTGGGAAGCCAATCAGCTTGGTAAGCTGTCTAATTCTTCTTGGCACCCCCCTCCACCCGAGTGGATTAACTGTAATTTTGATGCTGCACTTCTTGACTCCAATGAGGCTGGGCTTGCCAGAGTTTTTAGAGACAATAAAGGGAGATTCTTATTTGCTTTTGGAATCAAATGTGTCCATTGGGACATTGGTTTTCTTGAGCTGATGGCTATTCGGGTGTTGAAAATGTTTCACAAGTTATGAACATTCGAAGCTAAGGGGATTATCATCGAAGGGATAATCAGAAGGTCATCAATTACCTTCAGAGATCATTGAATAAAGGTCATCACAACAATGAAGAGTTGGAAGATCTGTCATTCTTGGAAGACTTTGGTATGTTTCTTTTTCATTTTGTTCCTAGAGAATGTAATCGTTTAGCAGACTTTTGTGCTAATTTGGCATTAGTAGAAGACTTCGCTTGGGAGGATCTTTATTGTAAGAAGATCCCTCCAAGTTTTTTTTTTTCTTTCCTTAAAGATGAGTGTGATAGATGTTCTATCATTCTCTAGGTTGTATCCATTTTTTTGATTTAATTAGTTGCCTTTGGCATTTTCAAAAAAAAAAAAAAAAAGAGGTATTTTTATATTTGAAGTTTTAAAAATCAATTTTCAATTACACTAATATCCAAATGCTTGGAGCCCCTAAACTCCATGGATCAAAATGCTATGGTACCATGAAGTTATATTTTAATTTTTATTGAATTTAGACAAGTAGATAGGAAGTTACAAATATTTGAATATTTAGATCATATTTGAACTATAAGTTTTTGCATAATTTGGACAATCCAATCTTGTATGCGTTATGGTCGAATGATGTTGATATGTTCAAACCATGTGGAGTCTTCGCCATGGCCCAAACATAGGTTGGTAGTGGAACAATGTGAGCAACATGGATGCATCTGCTGTAATGAATTTAATCACGAAAGATTAGATAAAAAAATCCATCGATCTGATGTGGTTAAGTGAGCTATCTAAGGCCAAACAACATATAATTTACCTAGGAACTTCAAAACTTCATATAAAATCCAAAAATAAATGTTAAGCATCATATTGCTCATAATTAAAATCTTAAAAATAGAAAAAATAAAAGTCCCTTAAAATTCATTCAAAATTAAAATTAATTTTAAAATAAAGAAAATTTAATAATTAATTAAAATAAATAATTAAAAAATATAAAAAAAAATCTAAATAATTTTAAACACTTGTAATCAACCCAAGGAGTCATCTCCAATATTTTAATAATATTTCAAGACATTTGGAGTTGATTTGGTTCAAAAAAAAAAACCCTCCCAAATTAAATAATTATATAATTCATTTAAATAGCCAAATTTATAAAATTTCTAAGTAATTACAAAAAAATTACAATTCTCACAAACTTAATGGCATTGGACTCATTTCTAACTCTAGTACATATGAAAAATATAAAATTTTGAAAAATAATTATAAATCAAAAGGTAAACATTTGTTCAAATTTAAATCAATAAAAGTATATTAAACTTGTTAAAATTATATCTAGTCACAAAAAAAAATTAAATCAAATAAACTAAAAATTATTGTACTCATTTGGGGTCTAGTATTTATGAATAATATAAAACTTTTAGAAAAATAATATAAATTAAAATGTCAATAATTTGTTAATCCTTATTTATTAAATAATTAGAAAAATATTAAAAATTAATAAATCACAAAAAGTTTAGAAAATGTATAATTCAATGAATTAAATCAAATATACTCTATCAAAGAAGTTTTTTGGCTAGACTACCTTGGGCTGTGGCATTATGTGTCCTAAGAAGGCCTCAATCTTCATGCATGTTATGACAATACTATGGATAGTTGATGAAATGTAAATAACAAATTATAAACTTTATAAATCAATAATTAATGTATTAAATTAATAAATAACAAACACTATGTCAATAAAATTTTTAAGTTATACTACCTCAGGTTGTTGGGCTACATGTCCTAAGGGGGATTTTGTCCTCATTCTCATTGGTACAATGTCATGAATGAATTGATAAAATGTAAATATTAAATTTTAAATTTTAAAATTCAATGATCAATGAACTAAATTAATTAAAAAACTATAATAAAATAGTTAAACATTACATTTTTCATATCCTCATGCTTGATTCCTTTTAGGAAGGAAAATATCTATTGGATTGGAAAGCTTAAAGACTAAAACACTTAATTTAGATGCAAAAACTCTATGCGACCTATCTACCCTACTTTGGAGGATTTGTAGCATTACAAATATGATCCTATGATTTTTTTAAGCAATTACTATTAGCACATAGAAGTTGAACACTATGTTTTTTAAAACCTAAATCTAAAAACTTCATTAGTCAAAACACCCTTTAAAGATATTTAAAACTTACTACAATGCTACCAACCAAATGAATAGGTCAGTTGTCTCTTGAAAATAACTCACATGAAACTAGATTCTCTCCATTTCAACTACACAATGTGCTCTATATGATGTATATTCACTACATTAAGCCAATGCCTTTCCTTCGGAAGGGCATCATTTGTAATCGATGATTAACACTGGTGGATTAATTCCAAATGGGTAAGCCTTCATATTTTTTACCTTTTTTAAAGATTTTTATGTAAATTTTTGGTGTCTCTTATTAATGATGCCACTTTTTCTATTTTATACGTGTTTGCTAGGTCTTTATATAAAATTGGCATGCTAAATTCTATATCTCTCAACCACTATTAATATCATATGATGCAACAAGACCTAAATTCTTTTTTATGTATAGGTATTTACTCTCAATTAATTTTTTTATTCTTTGATTATGGTGTCATAATGAATCTTACTACCCAATTGTACTTTCCATTATGTTATTTTTTTATGGTAAGTGATGTGTAAAACTTTAAGTTTTCCAAAAGAAAATTATGACATTAAAAAAAATTGATTGAACATGCCCTCGGCCAAGCCTCTTCGGGAAAACTACAATGAGCCAATCAGACAAGATAGCTTAATTATTTAATTAATTACATATTTAATGTTAGGGTTTCTCTTTGGCCCTAGCCACCACCCCCTCAATCTCCCTCTTCCTCTAGCTTTATTTGAGGGACCTCCTACCCCCTCCTCTTTATGGATCCCTCCTAATACTCACAGGTCTTTTCTTCCCTTTCAAACTCTATTGATGGGGCTTCATGCCCTACCCAACTTTAGACAAACTTTTATTCATCAGAAATTTTGATCCATAATAGCTATTTCCATCACCCTAATTAACTCAGAGATTATTATTTTTTAGCCAGTTCCTCACTGTTGGCTCTTCTGAGTGGAACCTCTCTCATATTGGTTGTTTGATTAGCAAGAGACCATACTATGAAGCTTTTCTTTGTGCTATTCATAAGACTTGGAATCTCAAACATGCTCTTTAGCTTCTCTAACTGTGTGATGACTTTTTTTTACTTAAGTTTGGTTCTTAAGAGGATTATTGTATGTCTTGGTCTGGGAAAGCTTGGTTTCTTTCATGGGAAGCCTTTTCACCTTTAGAAGTGCTCTTTCCATTTTCATCCTCAGTACAAAACTTTTTCAACAGTCCATATATGGATAAACATCCTTAACCATCCCTTAAGGTGTTGGAATTATGAGGGGATCTCCAAAATTGCTAGCAAAATAGGTATTCCATTGGTTGTTGTTCCCTTAACAACTAAGAAGTCAATACTAACCTAAGCTAGGTTTTTTTTTTCTAACACCACTATCTACCTGATTATATTCCCATATCCTTAGAAAATGAAGTGATCAACCTAAAAAATTAGTATGAATAGAGGTCGATGCCTTGTGAACTATGTTGCTCTCTTGTCCATCCCTTTAATAATTTCCCTTTTAAGCCATCCTTTGTGATTGAATAAGTACCTCCTATACAAGGTAGAAGTTTACCTCACTCTCATCGCAACACCACCTCTAGCTACTCTAAGCCACCTTTAAACCCTATTTTGGAACCTATCCTACCCACACCCCCTCCACCTCCCTAACCAACATCCATGTCTTTTCCTCCATGCCAATTGTTAATACCATCAACCCCACCTCTTTAATTAAACTTGTCGTTTTTATTCTCCCTCTTCTGACCAACCCTATTATACCTATCCATAACTCTCCAACTGAGGAATGTCCCTCTACCACTATCATTTCCAACCAATTCAATTTTTCCACCTCTTATATATATATATATATATATATATATATATATATATATATATATATATATATATATATATATATATATATATATATATATATATATATATATATATATATATATATATATAAGGGAAACCCACGGAGGGGCCTATGCGTTAATATAAAGGAGAAATTACATGGTCCTTAAAGGGACCTTGAGCTTGACTACCACTCAAAAGAGCTACAATCCAAAAAGCAAAAAAAACCTAAAAGCTCAAGATCCCTACTAATCCAAGTTACAATGAAACATAGGTACATTCTACGGTGCTCAAGGGTGAAAACCCAAAAAATGGGGAGATAGATCATATCAGCAATCAGCATAACCTCCGTTATCCAAAACTGACTGCAGCATTGAAGGACACAAAAAACACCTGCAAAATAGAGGAAAAACAACACAGAAAAGAAAGGAACGAAGAGGGGCACATACCAAGGAGAAAACAATACCACTTAAGTAAAAAGTGTAATGTTTTACTGTAAGAGAGCATAAAGAAATAAGTAAAGCAAGTAGCAAATAATAGAATATCATTAAAACCCACACAATTCCGACCAGAATTAGCACCAACAGACATAAAATCCACATATAACAGATAAGACTTCCCCACCTCAAACCAGCAAAATTGTGGTAGACCCCAAAATAAATCCCAAGAACTGAGTTCACAAAATAACCGCCAACAAAACTACATATCAAAATTTTAAGACTCCAGCAAAGACCAGAGAAACCAGATGAATCCACATAGGAATAAGTGAAACAGCAGCAGTCAAACCAACCCCTCACCAACAACGTAACTAAACAGCAATGCTCCCACCCAATATCAACAGTGGAGCAGGAAATCCATCTACCAAACCAAACCATAAACAGCCAACCAAATAACGATAGACAACCCAGCCAAAGGCACCCGATTAACGAAGAAAGAAAAAGAAACAACCAGAAACAATAACCTACAAACATTGCTCCACCCAGCATCAAAAAACAAATTCATATGGAAAAAACACCTCAAAAACCTCCAGGTCACAGTACAGAACAAAATGAACCAACCAAAAAAAAATACCCACCAAACTAAAGCAGAACAGCAGAGCAGCAGCACAGGATCAAAACCCAAAAGTAATAAAAGAACCAACTAAATATTGACATAAGGAAGAGAAATTTTATCCATTGTAATAAGGCCTCTAAGATGCGTAGGAGAATTAGCTTTCACAAAATCATTGAAACCTGAATTGCCTGCGCCAACCCGAGTAAGCCACCTAGCACAGGCATTACTATCTTTAAGCACATGAGAAAACTCAGTATGAATAGTAGTAATTAAGAACTTAATAGCACGAACAATGTTAAACACCTCAGGATCACAAGGAGCATCCACACCAATGAGTAAACATTGAAGATCAAGGAGACACTTAACCTCAATTGTAATGTTGGTAATACCCAGAGAAAGACAGCAGTTTAACCCATATATAATAGAGTTCAAAATGACCAACTGAGGGTTGCCAAAAGAAGGCCCCACAAAACCAATGATAAAATTATGATAGCCATATCTAATAATGCCACCACATCCCATAATATTTTTAACCACCTCAGTACCAACATTAAGTTTAAAAGTTCCCATCCTCGGTTTTAACTAAACAACCAGACGAGGCATAGGAAAAGTGGAAAACTGCTGCATATTAAGACCAAGGTTGGAAACAACATGGTAACACTGATAGAAACCTTTTATAGAAATTAAATTAACAGAGACTAGGCAAAATAATTTGTCTTTAACATTATGAATAACCATGGACGAATCCATTTTAATACCATTGAACACAACATTATTTCTTTCCAACCAAAGATACCAAAGGATAAGAGAAAAAGGTAACATTCCTAATATGCCCTTTATAATTCACCACCCAAACCTGAATAAGCTCATAAATGGAAATGGTCCCCTTAAAATTATTAAGCTTAAAAATATAATCAAAGAAACACCAGGTTTTAACCGCAATAGGCCCAGGCACAAACACATGGTGCATGCTCTAAATATGAAAATATCAATGACATTTATAAGGAATGATAAAACTTATTTTAGATAGAATATCATCCGTAGGAATAAATTTGTTTAAAATTCTCCAGACAAAGGTAGAGACCGTAGTAGGGATACTTTTATGCAAAATCCTAGAGTAAATTAAACTAACCTCATTTTTAATTTTAAAATTATGCCAAGCATCTTTCAATCTAAATAAGCCATCATTAGCTAACTTAAATAAGATAACATCTTTAGAGTCAACATTAATAGAAATAGAGAGAATCTCCTAAATAATGCCATTAGGAACTACCTCGGCTAGCTTATTAATGTCCAACCATTGTTAGTTATAAAGTGATTAACCTTAACATTCTCAATGGAGGTCGAATTAATAAGAGAGTTAATAGAAACCAAATTTAACCAATTATCCTGCGAGAGAAAAACATTACCACAACCAACACCTCAAGAAATGTGAGGCTCCACCTCCCACTACATTTTACACATTCCCTGCCAAACTTTGGAATCACCATTATTAACATAACAAGTAGAAGGATACTTCATACCACAGTACTTAGAAAACATAAACTTCACCCATAAAGATAAGTTAGCATGGAAATTGAACCAAAGTTTATAAGAAAAAGCATGGGCCAGATCGTCCATAGATTTACAACCAAGACCACCCTCTTTCAAAGTACCACGGCATTTATCCCAGGAGGCCCACGTAATTTTAGTGTTACTAGAAATACCTTTCCAAAAGAACTTGTTCAGAATAATATTGATATGGTTACACACCCATTTAGTGGGAAGCAAAGTTTGAAAAGAATAAACATGGAGAGAACTCAGCAAACTTTTAATAAGAGTAAGCCTACCCCCATAGCTCAAAAAATTAAACTCCCAGGACATAAGTTTATGCTAAACATAAGCAATTAAATCATTAAACAAAAAAGTCTTTTTTCTCTACCCTTAAATAATGGAATACGAAGGTACTTAATAGGTGACTGCCCATGCATAAAACCAGTAAGATTCTTGATAATAGATATACGATTCCTCTTCATACTATTCGGGACAATAAAATAACTTTTGTGATTATTTTAAGGACAAACCACTAACCGTGTAAAAATCACGAAAAAAACCCATAAGGCTAATGATATTAATCCGAGAGGAATTCATGAAAATTATAAAACCATCAATAAAACAAAGGTGAGAAATATGGAAGCCCCCCTTGGTTCTAATAAACATGTTAGGATGTCAATTAAACAAGCTATCAACCTAGAGAGGTAATCAATTACAATAATAAAGAGCGCAGGGGACATAGGGTCACCTTGTCTTAAACCATGAGAAGACTTAAAAAAACTAGAACTTTTTCCACTAAAAATCATAGAAAAGTAGGACCCCTCAATACAATTCTTAATAAGATTAATAAAATTTAAATTAAAACCAAAAGACTGCAAGAGGTTATAAATGAACTGCCAACTAATATTATCATAAGCTTTGGAAATGTCCAGCATGAGGATGGAATTACCACCCCTCACCTTAATATCCAAATCATGACAAAATTCTTGGGCAAGCAAAATATTATCATAAATAGAACGACCTTTAACAAATCCCATTTGGAATTGAAAAATGATTTTGGGAAGAACATTAGATAACCTAGACATAAAAATTTTAGAAAGCAATTTATTGAAAAAAGTGCAAAGACTAATAGGTCTGTAATCATCCCAACAAGAAGCATTACACTTCTTAGGGACGAAAACAATAGAAGTAGAATAAAAAAATCTTAGGCATATGGTTACTAGCAAAGAAATCCAAGACAGCAGCAAAAAGATCATCCTTAACAATATCCCAAGCTTTTTGAAAAAATTTAGTAGTAAAAGAATCAGGGCCAGCCACAGAATTACAATTCATGTCAAAAATAATAACTTTTAATTCCTCAAAAGATGGGGTGCTAGAAAGCATAACATTATCCACCTCATAAACAAGAGAAGGAATGAAGGACGGGTTAATCAAATTATAAGGAGAGAAATCCTTATTAAGCATATTTTTAAAATGCTGAACAGCCAACAAAGTAATTTCCTCACCATTCTCAGTAATGGACCCATCATCACGAGCAATTTTAATGATTGAATTAGAGGAACGTTTACGATTAACTAGAGCATAAAAAACTTATTATTATTATCACCCTCCACCAAAAACTTAGAAGCAACCTTTTATTTCCAAAAAGTCTATTCTTGAGCCTGAAGATTAGAAAGGTTGAATTTAACCTCTCTAAGAGAGGCAAAATTAGCATCAATAGGAAAATTTTGGCAAAAACTCTCTCTATCGCTAACCAAATCTTCATCTTTTAAGATATTGGTGAAAATATTTTTTAATACATGGCGATTCCACCAATTTAATACTTGCTTAAGCCTTTTCAACTTAAACCAAAGCCTTTTCATACCCCAATAGAATTGTCAGAATGAAGGCAAGCATTCTAATTGCCTTCAACAACACCTAAAAAAGAATCATGTTGAAGCCACATATTTTGAAAACGAAATTGAGGAGCAGCATTATTCTGATTAGTATTGATGGCAAGAAGTAAAGGAGAATGATCCGAGAGAGTGCGACTAAGATGTTCAACAAAGATAGTAGTAAAAGAATTAATCCAGTTATCATTAAATAAAATACGATCCAATCTTTTCCAAAGGCGACCTCTATTCCAGGTAAACTGATTACTAGAAAAACTAATGTCAATGAGATTACAGTTAATTATCATATTATTAAAATCTTCCATAGAATAAGAGTTAGGAGAAGAACCCCCAGAACGCTAGGCAAAATAGGAGATAGCATTAAAATCACTCCCCACCATCTACGGACCTTGAGACATTCTATAGAAATCAGTTAACTGATCCCATAAAACTTTCCTAATGCCATGAGAAGAAGCCGCATAAACAAAAGAAGCACAACACTTAAAATTTTAAAACATCAATATGACAATGGAGCACTTGGGTAAAATTACCAAGAACATCAATATGAATTGGATCTTTCCAGAAAACACAAATCTTATTAGCACAATTAGCCGTCGAATGCTTAAAACCAAGAAATTTAGCAGTACTAGTTAACTTGGAAACATTAACAAGGGGTTCAAGCAAACCCAAAATAGAGATATCATGAACGCGACAAAAATTCTTAACCCGTAACATAGAATAAGCACACCCAATGCCCCTCACATTCCAAATAATTGATTTAACCATAAAAAAAATTAACATATATTTTGAGACCTGGTACTTAAACCAGATTTTAAAACAAGATTAGTATTCCTTCCCGATTGTAACATTGGATTTTTACTCTTTCTACCATGTTTACCATGACCTTTAACAAAGCTAGTATCCAGGTAATCTTTAGCAAAACATGTAGCAGTAAGTTCAAGATCCTCATTATCAGTAAGGTTATCATAGCGAGGAAAGGAGTTAGAAGGACACTTACAATCCGGCAAAGGAACTATAAAATTACCACGTAGAAGGAGCTCACCATCCTCCAAAGAGTCTTCCTCATCCACCACACTAATATGTAACCCCAGTTGAGCATTTTCTAAAACAACTAAATCCTTCTGACTAGATTCTCCATGAATAAAAGGAATAATCTGAAGATTAGAATTAGCATGTTCCTGCTTACTAATAGAGCATAAACCATCACCAACATTAGTAGTTAAAAGAAAATGAGAGCAATTTAAAATGGGAGCAATAGGATTAGTAGTAGTTAGAGAAGATGAATCATTCAACCCTTGATTATTTAGGGATATAGCAAGTGAGCCATTCTAATTACTGCTAGTATCAACCTGTTTAGGATGAGAACCCTCAAGAGATACTTGAGGCATTACAGGAATGCTCATAGAAACAGGTAAAGGATCATTCAAAGTATTTAAAGAACCATTATTATCAGGACAAGGAACATCATTAGAGCTAGAAATAATTCCTTCGTTCTCCACAGCATCTAGGTTATCATTACCATTATGAACCACATGATGCAGGTTAACATTATCAGATGGAACTTCAACATTTTGGCGAGATGATTTGGACACAGCATTACTTTTCTAAAGATGAGTATGCAACCTATAACATTCGTTAAAAGTGTGGCCATGCATTTTATAGTGAGAGAAGAAAATAGGTAGATTTTCAAATTCCACCTTTTGAAAGTAACCGTTGAGCTCGGAGCCTAACAAGACCTCTGATGGATATTTCTAAGAAACATCAAGTTCCATTAGAACACGAGCTATAGAGGGACGCGAGATAGAAGTCATGGCCTTATCAGTTTGTAAGGGCCTCCCAAAAATCGATGCTAGACCAAACAAAATTTAGGCATTGAAAAAGTGCTATCTCATATTAGGAAGTCAATCCATACCAGTGCAATAGGAGATTCCTCACGCACATCAAAGTTAGGCATCCATTTGAGGAGACACATTTGGAAACCTTGGATGTAGTAAGATCTACGCATAAAGATACAACTATAATCCATATCATTCGTTAATTGGATAACAACAAGGCGCTGATCCTGCAAACCAACATAAAACGACCCAACAAGTTTCAAAATCTAAAAGAATTTATGGATCACATCCAGATTTGATCGATGTAACATAAATTTACCTACAAGAGTTAGTGCAAAAGGAGCTGCTAACTGCAAAATAATAGCGTCATCAAAAAGTAAAGACGGAGAACCCTTAAAGAAGACTGCACAAAATAGAGCTTAAGAGCAACAAAGGAAGATCAGAGACTACCTCCTCAAAATATCTAGAGCGGTCATTAGAGGAAACAACATTCAATAGGAGAGATGATGACGACATATCCCAAACAAAAAACAACCAAAAAATTACAAAATAAAGCCACCAGCTTAAAACGACAAAATCCAAGGCAAGAAAAGCAGTAAAAAAATAAACCAAATACTAGAAATCCAAGGAAGAAGACTGAGAGGAGTGGAAACTCTAAATCACCTCAGAGTCTTTGAGAACTTGCACTGCATGTATAATAGACCAATATTAATACTCTCCTAACTGATCTTGTTTCCTTTACTTTTATGGTTACAAATTTTAATGCTCCGACACAAAATTATGCTAAATAACCCAAAAGCAGTAGTAATAAGCTTAGAAATCCCCTTAATCCTCCTTCCTCAAAATCATAATGACCCTACCTTCTTTTGTTCTCATGACTATATGGGGCTTCTATAACCATGAAAAGGTTTTTTGTTGCAATACTAATATTCAAGCCAACTACTTAATTATTCTTAGTGTGCTGGATTTTAGGTTCCATTTTTCTTCTCTGGAGGATCATTGGTTCTTTGAGTATCACACTATATTTGAAAAGGAATAGAGGTTTCATAATTTTTAGTTTTCTAAATCTTTTAGGAATTAGGTGAAATGGTCTTTTACAATCGTGAATTTTTTTCTTTTTCATCGTACTTCTTAGATGGATAGTGGAATGGTTTACTCTTCTCTAATACTCCTTATCTTTTTTTTTTTAATTATTTATGCTTCAAATAATCAATAGGACCAAATGGCTCTTTGGAATACTACTAGGACTATTATTCCATCCCATGACACTACATGGATTCTCATGGGAGACTTAAATTATTGTAGATTCCCCTTTAATAAAGCTAGAGCAAACACTCTTCTACATAATAGGCTTAATTATTTTTATTCTCATCATTTTGATGTTAATATGATGGATATGGCATCTGCAGGATTTGTTTTTCAATTGGTATAAACAAAGGCCTAAAAATCAACTTCATATTATGCTTGATCATATGTTAGTTAATGATGCCTGAATTGGTTTTTCCCTCCACTTACTACTATATTCAAAGTCCAACTTGCTCTAATCCTTGTCTTATTATATTGCATTATGGTATTCATACACATAGGCAGCATAGATTCCTATATAAAAACTTTTTAAACAAAAATCAATTCCTTTTAGAGCAAACTTTTAACTGTGTTTGTCATATCAACTTCTAGAACATTGTGGGGGATCTTTGCAAGAAACTTAAGCATCTTAAGTGATCTATTAAGCATAAAAAATGGTGCAACTTGAATTTTGTTTCTTCTCAATTCTCTGAGCTACAATATATACAAAATTCTTGCCTGAATAATCTTGAAGTTGATCTTTTGAATATTGGTTTAAATGCTAACCATATGAAATTAAATCATTAAATCTCTAAATTGACTTTATTTAGGATTCTTGGATTAAAAAAAGGGCAAATAAAATATGGTTTATTCAAGGTGAAAAAGATCTCAAATTATTATACTCTAGAATTCATATGAGAAAGAATTATAGAAACACTTCAATCTCTTTGGAATTGGCTAACTCCTCTTCCACCTATGGTGATGTTATTAGCTCCATTACTTACCATCTTCAATGGCTTTACAGTCTTCCTCCTCCCCTTTCTTTAGATGTCAAGTTCTTCCCACCTAATGATGTACTGCCTGCTCACCATGCCACCTCTCTTGTTTTACTAGTTTCTGACTTTAAGATCAAGTAGACTATTTATTTTGGGTCCTCTATTTCTATCCTTGGACCTGATGGGTTCAATTCAAACTTCTATTAGTCCACCTGATTGTGAGACTGACTACTTGTAAAGCTGTGAATTTATTCTTTTATAAATTCTACTAACCTAAAGGTGGCATGGCATCCACACTTACTTTAATCCCCAAAATAAATTATGCTAGCTCCATCTGTAACTTTAGGCATATCTCCCTTTGCAATGTGACTTATAAAATCATTCCAAAAGTCTTATTTACTATGCTTAAACCCCTAATGCTTACCATTATTAAAGATGTTAACCTCCTTTTTCACACTGATCACCTGTACAACATACCTCTAAGGTCAATTTATTTGCTTACAAGTGGTATTATTATGTTTGTTAAGTTTTAAATTGTTCATTTTACCTTGATCCATTATCGTCCTTGTTGATATAGTTGCAACTTAGTTCTTGATTGTTGATATTATTGCAACATGTATATTTTTGATAATTCAAAATATTATTGCTTTAATTACTAGTTCTTCTAATATATTTTGGATATATTATTTTGATGTTTGTGTGTACTAACATTCTAGTGAAATCATACTCTGGAATATTGAAGACTGAAAATCAGATCAATTTAGGATTTATTATAAATGAAGTCTGTAATTTTCATTTTATTGAGTCTAAGAGAGTATGATTGAAATTGAGTAACTGTGCACACACACATAGGGGGGAGAGTTTAAAATATAAAATTTTTAAACTAATTGTACTGTAAGATTTGTTTTCATATGGAATGATCTGATTAGTTATTTTTCATACTGTATATGTATTAATCATATGTATGATCACATTTCATACATGCCTTCTAGAGTATGAAATGGGCGGGTTGCTTGCTACGCAAAAATATTTTTTCCAAGTATGGATTGTATTGTACGATCACAGTTCATGCTTGCCTTCCAGTGTACAAAATTGTGAGGTCCCTTTTCGTCCAGAGAAATTTGAAAAAAAAAAAATTCTGAACTATTCGTACCGTACAATGTCATCATCATATGTATGTCGTTCAGAGTACAAAATGGACGAGTCCCTTTTCGTCCTGATGAACTTGAAATTTTTCATAACTAATCATACCATACAATGTCATCATCATATGTACGCCATCTAAGGTATGAAATTATGGGGTCACTCTTCATCCCAATGAAAATGAAAAATTTTCTAACTATTCATATCGGACGAACTAGGTTCATAGTAAATGATGATCGTGTACAAAATGGCTTCATACCGATTCACAATAGGTTCATACATAATAGTTTTTGAACTGTTTGTACGTACAAAATCCAATCATAATGTATGATCATGTACGCTCAAAATTGAAAATTTTAGTTTTCTGGATAATTTTTCATGTCTTTGGTATAAAAGATCCACTAAAACTAACGTTAAAAATATCATATCTTTGTGAGTTTTAAAGTGCATTTGAAAGTTAGAGTGTTAAAGAGTATTTGAGAGAGATTTCTTGCAAGTAGAGTGTGAAGGGTTCACAGGTTACTCAAAGTTAAGAATATATTATAATTTTAGTTATCACACTTTCTCTTGCCTTTCTAGATTACTCATCAGAAGATCTTTAAAGAGTATTTGGTTCTCTACTAATACTTAGAGAGTGTGAAAGGATGATGATTCTCTGCTGACACTTGGAGTGTGTGAAAGAACAATAGTTCTCTACCAACACTTGGAGAATGTGAAAGGATGATGGTTCATTGTTAACACTTGGAGAGTGTGAAAGGATGATGGTGCTCTACTGCATCAGAGATTAGTGGAAGAGAGATTTTATAAAGGATTCTCCGCCTTACTGTGGGGGCAAAAAGAGAGACACTTTGGTAATAGTGCAATAAGTGAAGAGGTAGTCTTCAGGGAGTGGATGTAGGTCATGTTTGACCAAATAACTATAAATCTTTAAGTCTTTTAAATTTTTACATTTTATTTACTGCAAGTTATATTCTATGGTTAAAAATTTTTGTTTTTGAAATCTTAATTAACTTGCTAACTGAATCAAAGGTTTTCAAATTTTAAATCAAAAATAAAGTTTTAAAATTACCAATTCACCCCCCTCTTGGTTAGCCTTGGGACAATAGCTTAGGATTAACAACCTAATCAAGATTCAATAAATGATATCAGAGCTTTGTTTCAAAATCATAAGTTTAGACAACTTTTTGAAAATCAAGAATGACTACTTTTGGAAACTGAAACACACTTGAAGGGTGTTTGATCACTAGACCTCCTTTATTTGATTGTATCCCTTTCAATTTTTGGAAAACACGCATGTCTACATTTTTGCAATCACTTGATTATTGTATATGGATCCTAGTTAAAGAAGGGTATACTAGACCAACTAAATTAGTTGATGGCATTAGAGTTGAAAAACCCTTTGCTAATTTTCTTGTAGAAGAACGTGACTTCACATGACTAAATGCAAAATACTTAGATAGTTTCTTTTGTGCACTAAAGTCAGAAGATTATATGCGGGTTTACACTTATAAAAGTGGAAATGACATATGGGATAGACTTTGTATTACTTATGAAGGGACTAATGAAGTAAAGCAATCTAGAATAAACATCTTATTACATGACTATAAATTATTTAGCATTAATTTATTTCTGAAATGTATATAAGATTTACTCAAATAGTCACTTCTTTATATGCATTAGGTAGGGAACTAACGAATGCTAAAATAGTTAATAAACTTCTTTGTTATTTGCCTACTGCTTATGATGCTAAAATAACTATAATTATAGGGTTTTAAGATTTAAATGTTTACTATATTGATAATTTCCTTGGTTCACTAATTATCTATGTGCAAGGAGTGAGTCAAAGGAAGATTTATGCAGGTGAATAGCAAAAGGAAAAGAACAGAGCACTAAAAGTGGAGGAAATGGAGAGTGTTCTATCACAACCTGAGAATGAGGATGACATTGCCTTAATGACTAGGCAATTCAAAAGTTTTCTAAAAATGAAGTAGAAGAGATGCCAATAGTGGAACAGAAATAATTTTAATAAAAATGTTAAGATTTTAATGTTGTGATTTACTATGAATGCAGAAAACCTGGACATATAAATCAGATTTCCCAAATTCAAAAGCCACTCCTAGCAAGTAGAAGGTAGAGGAGAAAACAAATGTAAACAAGGGCAAGAAGATATTCCAAAGAGCTTTTTGGGCGGATTCAGATGCAGATTCATTAGAAACATAAAAGGAGGAGGAAGTCACCAACCGATGTTTAATGGCAAATAATCATTATCAATCAGATCAAGAAGAGGTATGTGACTTAACCTATGCTGAATTATTAGAAGTTTTTGAAAGAATTCATGATGTATATAGAAAACGTAAGAAAATGTGTGCTAGTTTGAACCTAGAAATGGAAGAATTGTAGAAAGAATATGAAATCCTTCAGAAAGATTGTGCACTGATAGAT
Source organism: Dendrobium huoshanense (assembly GCA_016618105.1). NCBI lineage: Eukaryota > Viridiplantae > Streptophyta > Magnoliopsida > Asparagales > Orchidaceae > Dendrobium > Dendrobium huoshanense. The sequence continues at coordinate 44,986,365 of CM028359.1, forward strand.
AACAACCACATGAGCTTACTTGATGAATTTGATGACTTGAATAAAAATAATGATCTTTAAAAATCATCTTATGCTCAATTCGAAAAAGAATTTAAGGATTTCAAGGATGAAATAGAGAGTAGAGAGCATTATTTGAGTTTGATAAGAATGTGTTAGAATATTTAAGCACATTTCTTAAATTGAAAGTAAAAGCTCTTGAGGAAAATAGGAAACCCCAAACACTTGAAGATTTTATAAATCCTATTTTGATATACAAAATTTTAGATCTCAAGAAGAAACATAGTAATTATAGAAGAGTAATTTCTTGGAGTTAAATGCTTTTCATATGGGATGATTGGACATATTTGTACACACTTATACTTTTCATAGAAAATTTCATTTAGGGTGAAGACCTAAGATGCATAAATATAGTCATATCATACATGCATCTAATTTTTTTTTGCCAAAAGAAGAATCTAAACTTGTTTGGATTTCCAAGTCTAACATATGATTATTTTGTAGGAAAGCTCTTATATAAGACCTCGTGAGAGTATTTGGTACCTAAATAGTGGTTGCTCAAAGCATATGATAGGAGATACTACACAATCTATAATGCTAGAAACTAGAAATGGAGGCAGGGTTACACTAGGAGAACACCACTAGGAAAGTGGTTGGCATAGGTATGATTGGAAACTTATAAATTTTTTTCATTAAAAATGTATTACTTGTAGAAGGCTTAAAGCATAATTTATTAAGAATTAGTCAGCTACGTGATAAAGGATACAGTATAAAAAATTTTCCCACTAACTGCATATATACCTCGTGAGAGTATTTGCATGATATAAGGGTAAATAATATTTATATGTTAGATTTGAATTGTATTAAATCTCTTAATGCTTTTTATTTGAAAACTATTTTTGATGAATCATGGTTATGGCATAGGAGACTTTGGCATGAAAAATGTTAGGAAAATTACTCAAAAGGATTTAGTTAGAGGTATACCAAAACTAGACTTTATAAAGGATCACCTTTGTGATGCATGTTAATTGGAAAAAATAGGTGAAGTCCTTATTTCATTCAAATAAGGATCATAGAACTTGTAAACATGTATAGATCTTTTTACACTAGTTTTTTTTTTTTTTTGGAAGGGAATGCTAAATTGCATTAAAATAAAGAAGAAAACCAAATACAAGCTACTAAGTGATAGAAATCCTATCACATTCCTCCTTTAGAACATTAAAAAAAGGAGGAACCTTATTGCTACTAAGATCTTCCCAAAGAAAATCTTCAAGTAATGCAAAGTTAGCACAATTGTGTGCTAACTTAATACAATTTCTATTAACAATGTGGAAAAGAATGTTACCAAAACCATCCAAATATGATAGGTCTTCAATATCTTCTTCAAAAACATGCCGAGATTCTTTATTCTTTGATCTTTGTAGAAGTTTGATAATGTTGAAATTATCTCCTTCTATATTTAGACCCTTTGCATCCAGCATCCAATTTAGTATGAAATTCTTTAAAGAACGGATGGCTAAAAGCTCCAAAGTACCAATATCCCAATGCATGCATTTGATTCCAAAAGCAAGTAAAAATATGCCTTTAGAGTCTCTAAAAACTCCACCTATACCTCCATTATTATTACTAGTTATAGCTGCATCAAGATTAATTTTTATCCATTCTGGGGGCAGGGGGTGCCAATAAGAAATCAGTCGTGATGGCTGGTTAGCATCCCAGTGATCCATGAATACATTGCATGAAGAAATAGATGCATAACTAATAGCATTGCAGGCAATGAAGTTCAAACTCCATTCATTATTACCATGCTTTATTAAATTCCTACTCTTCCATGAAAAATAAACTATATAACAATATAAATTTGCTATTGATCTATTTTCCTCTGATAACTTATTCAAATGAAACTTACAATCATTTGCAGAGGAGAACATCGAACATAGGAAACCCCAATTTCTGAGAAATCCAATTGCTTGCTGTAGTTTAGAGAAATGTACCATGACATGATCAGTATTTTCTTGTTCAACACATCCTCTCAGACATGAATTATGTCCCAGTAATCTTTTATTTATCAGGAAATCATTTTTTGGGATTGCCTCTTTGAGAAGTCGCCACCAAAAACATTCAATTTTAGGATTGAGCTTTAATTTTCTTAGCCAAACACCATAATCCACAGTTCTATAAATTTCATACTTATAAGAAGAGGCTAATGCAGTAAAGCTTTTGCCCGAGAAGCTATTCTTTAGCTCAATGATATGCTTGGAATGAAAAGGATAAAATTGAATTTGAATAATAATATTCACTAGATCTTTCCCAAAGCTTTTATTAAGAAGATCAATTTTCCAGCATCCATCAGAAATAAAGCTTTCTAGCGGTGGGAATTCAGTATTCTCTATGGCCACAAATGTAGGTTATTTTTCTAGACTCCTATCTAGAATCCAAGCATCTTTAAGAATGTTTATTGATTTCCCTTTAGCAATATTCCACCTTGTGATAGGTCTTAGAGCCATAGCACCCTCAACCAAAATATTTCAAGTAGACGATTTATTTGCTCTGTTAGCATTCTCCCAGAAATTAGAATCGTATCTTGCCTTCAAAGCTTTATTGAGCAAAGAGTCTTTTTCTTTTAAGTAATTCCAAGTAAATTTTGCTCTAAGTGAACCAGTCATAGTACTCTCCGACTTTAAGCCAATACCTCCTTCCTTCCATGATTTACACATATTTTCCCATGATATATAATGCAATCCTTTAAAACCTCCTTGTCTTTCCCAAATAAAGTTCCTAGCAATTTTATCAATATCTTTAAGAATCTTCTTTGGAATTAAAGTGTGTGTAGCCACAAATACTGGTAATGCTGCTAGAACATATTTTGTAAGAATGATTCCCCCAGCTAGAGATATCATTTGTTTACCCCACACATTTAGTTTGGAATTTACCTTCTCAATGATATAGTTAAAATCTAAGGCTAACAACCTTCTCAAAGCCAATTTGATGCCTAGATAAAAAACTTCTTTCACTATTTTCAATCCCCACAACATTGTTATGGATTTTTTTCTTCTTTTTTTTACTGAATTCCCAAAAACTATAACTGATTTCTGATTATTAATGCTCTACCCAGATCTGTTACAAAAATCTGAGATAATTTTCTTAAGCCTCCTCATACTTCTCATGTTAGCTTAGGAGAACAATAAGATATCATCAACAAATAAACGATGAGACACTCTAGGTGCATTGGCCGATATTTTGATACCCAAGTTCCTTCCACTGAACCAATTATCATTGGTTAATAATTGAGAGCAAAGGATAAACAAATAAGGTGAAAGAGGACAACCTTGTCTAAATCCACTATAAGCTTTAATCCCTTTGGAGATCTTTCCATTTATTTTTAAAAAGAATTTAGGAAATTCTACACATTCCATGATGAAATTCAAAAATCTTATTGGAAATCCCATGTCCTTCAAAATAAATCTCAAGGTATCCCAAGCCATACTATCATAAGCCTGTTCCATGTCAAGCTTAATAGCCACCCAACCTTCTTTGGATTTAGAAATTTTGAGCTTATTAAACAATTCTTGAGCTAAAAGAATCAGAGATATGCCTTTTTTAATTGTTGTTTGCTCGTCCGAGTTAAGACCAAGACCATACCGAGGAATAGAGAAAATAATCTCAATCATCGCCCAAGCATTTATTTACTTCATACCTCTCAAAGGAATAGATTTTGGTTTCAACCACCCCAACAAAAAAGACATCTCAATCTTTCACAAAATCTTTTAAATAAAGGGAGGCTTCCCTCTTATTAGCCCCCCTACAATTCCAGAAGGCAAGAGACGTCATTTTGATAAAGGTAGGGAAGGACCCCCACATTTACCTTTAAGAGTTACTTCAGATTCTTTGATCTAATTGAATTGCTCAATGGCACCAAGTGTTTAAGCTCTTTCAAAAGCTTCTATTTTTGGGTAGCCGGAACTGATTTTTCCATAATACCATCATCCACTTCATTCTGAATCCCTTCACCTTTGCCTTCTTTCTTCACTTTATTCATCCCAGCATTTTGAACCACCTCTTTATCAGCAATTCTTACCTCTTCTATTAGCTCACCTTCTTCTATACCATCCATGGCATTTATAATTTTATTATTCCTATTTTCCTTTCCCTCTTCATCTACAGATAGATGTAATGAGAACATATTACTATTGACATTTTTAACAAGAACATCCACTATCGGATTACTTTTAGCTGCCATAGCTTCTCTGATCAAATCAGTTTGATCTAGCTTTTCTACAAAGTTTGAATCAAAACTCTTCTGATCTTTGAATTCACTTGATTGATAGGGAGTACTTGAGTTTGCAGGTAATCCCAAAGGATATACCTGAGTTCATAAGCAAACCTTCCTATAATTGATAGTTGAATTATTTTGCAAGATAACTTGACCAGAGCTGAAATTGCTACTATTATCCAAGTTATTAAGAACCACTGGAACACTGCCTTGTTCCATTTTTTTAGATAAATCTCCTTCCTGATTAACAATTCCCTTTTCTAGTTGATTTGCCACCTCACCTAGAATCCTTGGAAATTCATGATTAGAGCTTTTACCAAAGCCATTTTCCATTACACCATGATCTTTCTGTTTATTATAACCAGGAATACCATATTGTTTAACATATTTGGCAGTATTAGCTTTGATTATGTTGTTACCCATCTTGAAATTTTTCCTCCTCTTATTATTGACCATGATCCATGGACCATAATTAGGTTCTATAACAACCTCTTGAGTTTTTTCCATATCCTTCTTACTAATACTGTCATCAGAAACCTTCATACCTTTCTGATTATTAGCTTTCAGCACAGTCATTTTCCATATGTCCGATCTTCCCACAACCAAAGCAGAAATTTGAAACCTTCTCATATTCCACTACTTGGAAGAACCTTCCTAAAATGTTGTCCACTGAAACTCCTAATGGGAGAGGTTGTTCAAGATTTATTCTTACACAAACTCTAACAAACTCTCTTCTTCCCCAATGAAACATATTACCATCCAACATAAGTGGTTTTCCAATCCTTGAAGCTATACATGCTACTTTCTTCTCATCCCAACATTGCAAAGGTAAGTGGGGCATTCTTATCCAAATTGGAGAAGAAAGACCCTTATTAGAATCAAAAGTACAATCCGGTGTCCACTTCTCCATTCCTACTATATTTTCGTTAACAAGCCAAGGAACTCTTAAATGGGCTGCTTCTGTCATTTCTTCAGAGGAGAATGAGCATAAGAACCATCATCTACCTAATGTAGTAAAATGGAATTGACCAAATTGATTCCATTGGCTTCTTAGCTCCAAAGCCACCATGTGTGATGGTAAATCTCTTCAAAAAACTTTAATAACCAATGACTCTGTCTGTTTCTTAGAGTTCAATTCATCCATTTCCTCATATAGTCTCACTTCTTTCCCATCTTTGGATAGAACCACATCTTTCTCTTTAAAATTCAATTTTATGTATGGTTTGTTACTCCATGGCTTCACCGTTCCCAAGTCTACCGTGCTTTTAGGCATTTCATCAAAAACCTTTCCTTCCTCCGAGATTCTCTTCCTGTCCAGAACTGAATGTAAATTGTTGTTAACCAAATTAAGAGAATTCTCATTTATCACGCTGCGACCGAGTCCAGGGATTGCATTCGAATTCCCAAACCGGTTAACAAAAATTTTCATTCCCAATGTAGTTGTTGTATTCTCCGATGCCATTTTAGTAGATTTCTGACTTTTTGGAGTAACCATATCCATATTTTTAGATAAATCCTTACCTTTTCCTTCCACATGCTTGATCAATTTGGGAATTGTTTCTGATACTTCCTTTATCACCGTGGACCTTGATGCTTCCATTCAGGAAAAACAGATGATTGTTTGAAATTGGACTCTTTCTTTACTAACATTAGCTTTGAATTATCCATCACCATAGAAGACCTTGACGAACGAAGGCCTTTTTCCTCTGAGATCTCCTTATGTGTAAGAATACAGCCATTACATGTTGTTGTTCCATTCCGATCATTGGTTGTTGAGTTCTGACCACCTTCAGCAGCATCGAATGGTGGAGGCCGTCGGCCCTCCATCATCATCGGTGGTGAACGAAATTCGTGGGAGATGAAAATTTGAAAAATATGAACATTTTTCTCTCTTTAAAATTCAGGAGTTTCTCTCTAGGAAAAAGTAAAGTTCCTTTATAAAAGAAATGAATTGAAAATCTATGAGGGAAGGCATACAGATTTATGATTGTTAATGATTTCGCTAGATTCACATGGGTTAAATTCTTATTTTATAGGGGTGAATCATTTGAGGAGTTTAGAGATTTTTCAACTTGGATTATGAGGAAATTAGGGTGCGAGATTTTAAAAATTCAAAGTAATCACATAAGAGAATTTGAAAATGAAAGATTTAAGGATTTTCATAAAGAAAAAGGAATTGATCATATTTTTTTCACACCCAAGACCCCTCAGTTGAATGGGGTAGTCTAAAGAAATAATAGAATATTAATTGAAGCCGCTAGAGCCATGTTGGCAAAATATTCACTTCCTAAATATTTTTGGGCTCAAGCGATCAGTACTGCATGTTATGTTTTGAATAGGGTGAATATTATATCGAAATTAAATAAAACAACCTATGAGCTTCTTAAGGGGAGAACTTCTAATTTGTCATATTTGTATGTTTTTGGATGTAAAGTGTTCATATATAATAATGAAAAATCTACCTTAGAAAAATTTGATTCAAAATTAGATAAAAGATTTTTTCATGGATACTCTAGTGTTGCCAAATAATATAGAGTATTTAACAAAAGAACTTTGATAGTTGATGAGACCACACATATTATATTTGATGACTGAAATTTTGGATGAGTCAAATTTGGAAGAGGATGAAATAGAAAATAACTCCTAAAAGATTGAAAAAATTAATTTGGATGAAAATTTGGAGAAAATAAACCCTTTACCTAGAGATTTGAAATTTTCTAAAAACCACCCCAAGGAATTAATTTTAGGTGAACCTAGTGAGGGTGTTAGGACTAGGCGTGGACTAAGTAAAGAGGTCAATTATTCTTCTTTTATTTCAATAATAAAACCCAGAGATGTAAATCAAGCACTTTTAGATGAATTTTGGATTTAGCAATACAAGAAGAATTAAATCAATTTATAAGAAATGATGTTTGAAAATTAATTGCTAGGCTAAATAACTAAAGTGTAACTGGAACTAAATTGAAATTTAAAAATAAAATGAATGACTCAGAAGTTGTTGTTAGAAATAAGGCTAGATTGGTGGCTAAGAGGTATAATCAAATTGAAGGGAATTATTTTAAGGAGACTTTTGCCCCTATAGCGAGATTTGAAGCAATTAGGGTTCTATTAGCCTTTGCCTCTTTTAGAGGATTTAAATTATATTAAATGGATATAAAAAGTGGCTTTTTGAATAAGGTGATTCAAGAGGATGTTTATGTTGAGCAACCTCCATATTTTAAAAATTCTAAATACCCAAATCATATTTTTAAATTAAAAAATCCATTATATGGATGGACTAAAACAGGCACCTAGGGCTTGGTATGAGAGATTGAGCACTTTCCTACTTGAGAGATCTTTTGAAAAAGGAAGTGTAGACAACACTCTCTTTTTGAAGAAATTGGGAGATGATATACTCATTGTATAAATTTATGTTTATGATATCATCTTTGGATCTTTGAATAAAATTTTTTTTATGTTTTTTCTAAAAAAATGAATAGTAAATTTGAGATAAGACTCATAGGAGATATAAGTTACTTTCTAGGTTTTAGCATTAAGCAAATTTCTTAGTCAGCCGAGGTATATTAAGAACATCCTCAAAAAAAAAGAAATGAACAATATTATACCTATTAGTACACCTATGAGTTCCTCAGTTCAGTTGGATAAGGACCCAAAGGGAGAATCTGTTGATCAAAAAATTTTAGAGGAATTATTGGATCTTTACTTTATTTGACTGTTAGAAGACCCGATTTTTGTTTAGTATTTTTTTGTGCGTTATTTTTTAATCAGATCCAAAAGAATCACATTTGATAGTAGTAAAAGGATTTTAAGATCTTTCTTGGGAACTCAAAACATAGGGATTTGGTATCCTAAGTTTAGCTCTTCATTTGAAATAATTGGATATTTAGATTCAGACTTTGCAGGTTGTAGGTTTGATCGAAAGAGTACATCGGGAACTTATTAATTTATAGGAAATTCTTTAGTTTATTTGTTTAGTAGAAAACAAAATTTTGTAGCTCTATCTACTGCTAAGACTGAATGTATTGCCTTAAAGTTATGTCGCATAATTTCTTTGGCTAAATTAAAAGTTGATGGATTTAAGATTAACAATAGGAAAAATTCAAATTTATTGTGATAACACTAGTGCTATTTGCATTTCAAAAAATCATATTCAACATCCACAAATAGACATAAGGTATCTTTTCATTAGGGATAATATATCCAAATGAGAAATTTAATTAAACCATATTTCAACTTAAAATCAACTTGCAAATATTTTTTATAAAACCCCTAGCTTTTGATACTTTTAGCACATTAAGAAGAATGTTAGGTGTGATCGATCTTAATGCTTAAACAAAATCTTCTACAAACTTGATATGTTTTTATAAGTTTTTCGTGTTTTTGATTGTTTGTGTTTTATTTTTGTGTGTATGTTTCTATTTTTTTTGTTTTAGCTTTTCATGTTTTATGTGTTTTTGACATTTTTTCACATATCAAAATTCTTGTCTCTAAACGATCCACTATTACCTATCTTATAATGACTGGACAACCAATAGATGAAGCCTAACTTATTCTTGATTATATTCACGGCCTTTCTTAAATTAGGTATGTTTCTCATATGAAGAAGAAAAATATTGCCTTAGGACATCTAGTGACCTATATTTTAAAAAAGAAGTACAATATTGTTCTTCCTGATGGTCCACTTGAATTACCAATCTACTTCATCGATGCTTCATTTCGAGCACTTTTTGGGAAGAATGACTATATAAGTGAGGATTCTTAGGAAGAAGGGGGAGCACCTACACCTGCACCTGCTCATGGACCTGATTTTCAGGAGATGATCCTGCCCTTTGACCTATTAGAAAGTCATTTTGATTAGAGCTTTGATCAAATTCAGACTCACCTAAACCAGCAGGATGCATAGTATCAACAAGATATGGGTTGGATTCGAGGACAGTTCAAATCCGTGAATACTAATATAGCTATGATGAAAAGCTTTTTTTCTATCTTCAACCAGCCTCCTCCTCTAGACTAGGGCCCCTCAGAGTTCTACATGTACTTCTTGTGTGTTGTCTTTGGCAGTTCTTTGAAATGTGTTAAACTTAGTGATATTTTTAGTGTTTAGAATACTTATTTTCTTTTCTTAGTTTTTATGTTTTTGATGTTGTTGATGTTTTGCTGTTCTTTCTATGATGTATTGATATCAAAGTGCTTGAATATATTTGATCTTTTTATTGATATTAATAAAAAATATCTTATTTTATTCAGTTGATTTGGCACATTGTTTGAAATATTAGTTTTCCTATATGATAATCCTATCTTAATTGGTCTAAAAAGTGTTATAAATTAACCTGCAATATAAAATTAATTTTATTATGAAATCTAATTTTTCAAAATGTGTTAATTTATAACTCGATCAAGCTAAGGCTATAATTCTCATGTTCTTTTTAGGCATACATAATTTAAATATTATTATTACAATTTTGATTTCTTATTATTTTTATTTCTCTTTTTAATTTAATTATCTTTGTAATTAGCAAAAATTTAATTTTTTTAGATTATTAATTTTGAAAATATTATTTAAAAAAAGTAGTTATCAAAAGGAAATATACAATGTGTACAAAAATTGAAAGAATGCGCAATGGCTCGCAAATTAAGGAGGCATAAAATTAACCCAACTATAAAAAGATGCACAAAGTGTGCCAAAACAATTTGAAAAGATGCGCAATGTTGTCAGTTGATAATGTTATTTCCTCTATCTTTTAATCTTCAAATTCAAATCAATCTAATTTTCAATTATGTTTTACATTGCAAATTTAAATTATCTAATCTTCATTTTGTCACTTTTGTAATAATTCTCCTTATTTAATTATCTAAAATGATTCATGATTTTGATTAATTTTTCTTATCTATGTTATACTTTAATTTAAATGTTTTGAATATTTATTTTTTGACCTGATGATCATTAACTTTGTTATTGCAATTGTAGTTCAATCTCTATTATGATCAATTACGTAGTTTTCTCATATGACTTCTTTCATTTCAACTCTCTCTCTTCCCTTTTTGTTGTTGTCAAAAGGGAGAGTAATATTGTTTGTTTGATTTGTTGATTCATTTTGTTTTTGTGAATGTGTTTTGAAGTTGCTCTTGTTTTTATTTGGTGTTTAGTGTTTTTGTATTTTTTATTTATGAAAATTTTAAATCAAAAAAATTGTTCTTCAAGGAATTCCCTTAAACTCACATGGTTATTCTTTTAGGAGGAGCTAAGAAAAGTTTAGATTATATAAGTTCTCTCAATTAATAATTATTTTTTCATCATCAAAAAGTGAGAGATTGTTGAGATAGTTGCAACTTGTTTGTTTGTTTTTTTTTTTTTTTTTTTTTTTTGAAAATGCCAAAGGCAATTAACTAAAAAGAAGAGAATAGATACAATCTAGAGAATGATAGAACACCTATCACACTCATCTTTAAGCAAAGCAAAAAAACTAGGAGGGATCTTATTGCAATAGAGATCCTCCCAAAAGAAATCCTGTACTAAAGCAAAATTAGCTCATAAATCGGCTAAACGATTACAATCTCTATGAACAAAATGAAAAAGGCACATACCAAAATTCTCCAAGAAAGACAGATCTTCAATCTCTCCATCCTTGTGAGAAGCTTTATTCGAAGATCTTTGTAGATAATTGATGACGTTTTCATTATCCCCTTCGACAATAATCCCCTTAGCTTCTAAGTTCCACATATTGTGAAACAATTTCATAGCCCGTATAGCCATCAGCTCCAACAAACCAATGTCCCAATGTACACATTTGATTCCAAAAGCAAATAAGAATCTTCCTTTATTGTCTCTAAAAACTTCAGCAATCCCGACCTCATTAGAATCTATAAGAGCAGCATCAAAGTTACCTTTGATCCACTCGGGTGGACGAGGGTGCCAAGAAGAATTAGATAGCTTACAAAGCTGATTGGCTCTCCAGTGATCCGAGAAGATGTTGTATTTTGAAGAAGCAACAACAATCTGAATTGCTTTAGCATCCAAAAAACCCATACCCAGTTCATTTCCTCCATGGGTAACATTATTCCTACTCTTCCAAGAAAAGTAGACAACTGTACAGTAAAGATTAGACAAAAAGGGATTTGAGGAGGACAAAACCTTTAAACCTATGATACAATCTGACCAAGAATTGTATCTAGGAATGAGACAACCCCAACTGTCTAAGGTATCAAACAACCGGACTAAAAATCCGCATTTCACTACAATATGCTCCTCATCCTCAGTAGTTGTACAACCTCTTGGACAACCATTTGATTGGATAATTATTCTGTACATAAGATAATCCAAAGTTTGAATACCTTTATTAAGTAATCTCCACCAGAAGCATTGCACCCGAGCGGAAAGTTTACTTAATTTGAGCCATTTCCAACAGTTTTTTTAATACAATCAGCACCATGATCAGATCTAGTCAAATCTGCTAAGGATTTCCCTGAAAATTTGTAAAGAAGTTCTCTGGTATCCGTCCCATCTTCAATCTTCACTTGTAAAATCAACTTGATTAATTCCGGGCCAAAATAATTATTTAGCTAAACCAGATTCCATTCTTTGTTTTGGATTAAAAAATCTAGTCTGGGAAATTCATCTACCGTGACATTGACAAACGTAGGCCAGTTGGAAAGCCTTTTTTTTAATCCACATATCTTCAAGACAATCAATGGAAACTCCTGTAACAACGTTCCATCTCTAAATAGGTTGTAAGGACTTCAAGCCGTTCAACAGAATCCTCCATGTAACCAAGTAGTTTTGCTTCCTTGTTCCACTACGGATATCATTCCATATTTGGCTCTTAGAGTCCTATACAACAAAGAACTGGACTCCTTTATAAACTCCCAAGCATATTTAGATCTAAGAGGACCCATCATAGCAACTGGAGAATGTAAATCCGCTCCTTCGGCAAAAGGTTTACAAAGCACCTCCCAAGAAAGGCAGTGCATTCCAGCATCATTGTCTAATTTTTTCCAGATAAATTCTCTACAAATCTTCTCCAGTTTCTTCAGAATATTGATGAGAACCAAAGAATGGGAGACATAGAAGATCGGAATTTCCAGCAAAATGGACTTTACCAGCACAATTCTACCAGGTAATGAAAAAAATTTATTACCCCAGCTATTGAATTCCGTAGACGCCCTCTCGAGCAAGAAAAGATAATCAGAAGAAACCATTCTCCGTAAACAAAGATTAATACCCAAGTACTTCATTTCCTGCACCACCTTATAATTGTGAATTTTGGATAAATTATTCTTTTTTGCTCTATTAACCGATTTCCCAAACATAATGGCTGATTTCATAACATTAACTGATAGCCCTGTCCAGCTCCAGTAATCCACAATTATCCTCTTAAGAACTTTCACGTGCTCAATACTGGCTTCAGAGAAAAGAAGAACGTCATCTGCATAAAGAAGGTGGGAGATTTTGGGTGCCAAAGCTGCTACTTTAATTCCCAAATTGTTCCCATTTTGGTGCAAGTTGTTAGATAACAATTGGGAACATAAAATGAACAAATAGGGAGAGAGTGGACAACCTTGTCTAAAACCACTCATATCTTGAATCCAATTTGATTGAGTTCCATTGAAGAGAATTAAAAATCTTGGATAAGTAACACATTCCATACGAAGTTTGGAAAAAACATTAGAAAACCCAAAGTAATGAAGTATATTTTCCAAGGACCTCCAAGACATACAATCATATGCCTGTTCCATATCGATTTTCACAGCCATCATACCTTTTTTTGATTTAGAAAATCTGAACTTATGAATAATTTCTTACACCAAAAGAACATGTTCCGATAAGGATCTACCTTTTAGAAAATCAACTTGGTTTTCCGAAATTAAATCATTGATAACCAAATTAAGTCTATTTAAAAGAAGTTTAGCAATGATTTTGTAAATAGACAAGCATAAACTAATAGGACGAAATTGAGAGGGATCTACCGGATTTTGAACCTTGGGAATAAGGACTACCAAAGTCTCTTTCCATTTATCATTCATTTTACCCGTGGAAATAAACTGGAAGATAGCCTTCCGCATGTCATGAGCAATTATTTTCGAATACCCTTTGATAAAGGAATACGAAATTCCATCAATTCCTGGAGTTATATTGCTTCCAAGGTTGGAAATGACTTTCTCTATTTCCTCCTTTGTGAATTCACCATCCAGTAATTCCACACTTTCATTGCTTAAAGTATTCAATCTATTCAGCCAGCCCGTTACTATGCAGTCCCGAACCTTCCATTTTTGTGAAAAAAAACTCAAAAAAGCTTGTTCAATAGCAGCTTGATCATTTACCAAGTTCCCCATATCATCCTTTATTTGTTTAATGAAATTACGATTCTTCCTCCCATTTGCAAAAGCATGGAAAAACTGAGAATTAATATCACTCTCCTTAATCCATTTTAATTTCACCCTTTGTCTCCACCAAATGTTTAACCTTGCTAGAGTAATGTTCAATTCATGAACTTTGGATTTGAGCAGCAAAACCGATTGCTCTGACATCCCATTCCCATTAGCTTCTTCAATTTGCAGATCATCCACCTCCTTTTTAAGTTTCTATTTGAGCTCCATCAAACTTTTATGTTTGGTTCTACTCCAAAAGAAAAGAGTTCTCAACACAAACCGAAATTTCTAATTTAATACCTCCATAGAATCACCTTTAAATTGCTTGCTCCATGCTTTATTGACAACGTGAAATGCAGCAGGATAAGAGAGCCAAACATCTTCAAACCGCAGTATTTTAGGATGCTGGAAATTCCGGAAATCTAGCTAAAGAACCATTGGACCATGATTAGAAGCAACCCGTGCCACATGTCGGTTAACAGCATGAGGTAGAGCTTCCAAGGCCTTAAAGTTAAGAAGACACCTATCGAGTCTCTCCCAGATGCGTGCACCTCCACTCTTGTTATTACACCAAGTGTATTTAAGGCCCAACAACTCCCACATCATGGAGATCAAAACTATTCATGAACGAATTCATCTCTTGAGGAGCAAGAGAGAATTTAAATTTCTCACCTCCTCTCTTGTCTTCTTGAGAAAGGATGCAATTAAAGTCACCTCCAATAACATAAGGTAACGCCAAAGAAGAGTGTGAGCCTAAGCAATCCCAGAAGCTCCTCCTATTGTAAATATCTCAACTCCCATACACAATAGAGATAATCCAAGATCCTTTATTAGCTATACAAAGCTTCCCAATCACACATTGCTCATTTGCTATTATTAAAGAAAAACTGGCCAAATCAGACCTCCACATCACCACAATCCCTCCAAACAAACCATTAGATGGATGAAGAAAGAAATCCCAATCTTTACCCATGTATTTATTAAAATCCCACTTCTCCTAAAAATAAATTTTTTTTTCCACAATGCCCACATAGATAGCCTTCCAATCACGAACCACCTCCTTCAAATATAGAGAGGCCTCTTATTCGCCCCCCTACAGTTCCAGAAAACAAAAGAACTCATTTAGTCACCGAGGGGAAAGGTCCCCGACCCTTCTTTCTACTAATTCCTTCTTGTTTTTTAAGTCTAGAGTGTTGACCTCGATTTTGCCCGGATGTGGGCATGGTGGCTTGAGTTGACCAAGTCAACCTTCGACTTGGTCAACCCAAGCCTTAATGGGTCAAAATTGACCCATTAGGCCCTTTTAGAGCCCAAATCGAATCCAACCTCTTTCATGGCTCAATCCTTGGACTTCCTTGACCTATTTGACTGATTTGACCAAGTCCAACATTGACTTGGTCAAACCAAGCCACTAATAGGTCATAATAACCTATTAGATCCCATTAATAGCCCATTTAAGGTTCTAATCAATGCCCCTTTGTTTTAAATTCAAAACCACGGTCAAAACCGACCTATTTCCCTCCAAATCACCTCAGGAATTAATCTCAGCTGTTGGTATTAGGTCTAGGGGCATTTAAATATGAAAAATCTTATCCAAATTAGGATCTTTTTGCTCTTTCTCTCTCTCAAGGAGATCTCAGGCTCTGAGATTTTGTGAGAGTGCTCCCACATCCTTTCTCCACCTTCCCCCATAGAATCCCGACGGACAAAGCTCGCTGGCGGCGAGATCCCGGTGAACCTGTGACCAATTTGCTACCAGGGATTCTTCCAGCCAATCGAGGCAGTTTCGGAGCTCGAGTTCAACAAGAGACTTGTTCTAGAGGAGTCCACGAGTCCAACGAGCCCAAGATCTCCCGAATCCACCATGTGGATTGAGGTATATCGCAAACCCTAGTTTAGAACACTTAGGATTAAATAGCTTTTCATAAAGTGCGTTTTAGAACTAAAAATTTATCCCCCATGAATGCTCTTCGTTGGTAGATCCTAGATCTAAAGTTTCGTCTAATTTCGTTTAGCCAATCGAGAGAAAATTGAAAAATAGTCCCAAAGGGTTCGGTTCGGCCGCCTGCATGCGTAGGATCGGTCTGGGCCATTGGATCCTTGATCGACGGATCAGATCTCATCGCACCGCCTCTCTGGTTCGACCCGCAGTTTGCCTATCCACGGGATCAGACCGTCCGGCTAGATCACAGCCGTCCATCCGGGACGGCGGGGATCGAACGACAGAGGCGGCGTCCGACGTGGATAAGTGGGAGGCGGCATGATTACCGCATGATTGTGGCAATCATTGCCTGCCGCCAATCATTGGCCCGCGACCGCGGAGCCAACCCACGCCTGCCACGTGGCGCACCGACAGCCGCCGCCGCCAAATTTGTTTTTTTTTTATTTGTTTTAAATTATTTTAAACCTATTTTAACTTCAAAAAATTACAGAAAATTCATTTTTGAGCTGTTTTTTACGCACAATACCTCGAATTGATCGTTTTTTCATCCTCTACACTATAAATTTTTTTTTATAAAAATACTAGATATATTTTTAATTATTTATTAAATAGTAAAAAATCCTATTTTTATTATTATTTAAATTATTATTTTAATATAATTATTATTATATTATTATTTAATTATTTAGTTATAGTTATTTATTATAATTACTATTATTTTAAAATACTAACCTATTATTTATTATTATTATTATTATTTTCATCATTTCTTTTAAAATTATTTTGAAAATAGCCTTTAATGCCCTTTAAACTTCCAAAAAAATCATAACTTCCTTGTTTTTGATCCGCTGTCAACGCACAGCACCTTGATTTGAACGTATTTGAATTCTGCACACTTTAAGGTTAGTTTAGCTCAAAAAGTTTTGATCTGTCTGCAGTTATGTTCAAAACAGCCAATAGCACTATTTTGAAATTATTTAATTATTGTCTTTAAACTTTGAAATTGCGTAACTTCCTCGTTTTAAGTCGGATCTTGATGCACAGCACCTTGTTTCGGGTGTATTTGGAATTCTGTACAGTTTGAAATCACTTTTGGGTGAAAATTCTATTTATATTTTATGTTATCCCAAAAACAGTAAAGTGACACTATTTTAAGATATTCTTTTATTATGTTTAAACTTCGGAAAATCATATCTTCGTCGTTTTAAATCGGATTTTTGCGTATAACCCCTCGATATTTTCAGAAAAATGTGTACTTGATTTTGGAGCTATTTCGAGTCACTGATTTTGACTGTTTTGGCAGATTTCTGTTTTTGGGGCATTATTTGATTATTTGATTATTATTTACTCAATTAGTATAATAATTACTTTCAGGATACAAATTATTTTTAAAGCATTTTGAGACTGTGTGAGAGTGGTCAGTGGGTATCCCTATATTTATGTACTATGAATTGACTTACTTTTTAATTACTTTAATTTTTGAAATATATATTTATATTTATAAGTATTTTGAAACTACTTTAAAATTACTTATGATTAAATCCTAATTTTGGGAGACCCGCTACTTCATGAAATTTTAGACATGGGTTCCATATGTGAAGAGCAATCATGGGGGAGTGGATTAGTGGATGGTTGAGTTCCAGTCATTCACTAATCCCTTCTTTAGTTTTATTTACTTTTTGTTCGTCGTAGCTTGCATGTATAGGTCGCACCACGAGCACTTAGCTTAGGTTCTCCTAGATCTAAGTGCATGGTGTGTTTATTTCATTTTTGTACTCCCATGCATTTATTACCTTGAGGGTTAGACAAAACATCACTTTAAACTCCTACAACGTAGTGACACCCTAAGGACAAAAATTAAGGACCCGTCTAGCGAACTTAGAAGTTTTCTAGGAGCTATGATAGATCCCCGATTGACATGAAAACTTTAACACTTAAACTTAGTGACATCGGAAACCTCCCAGAATTTTCTAGGAATTTTTAGGGCTAGTTAGACCCCTTAATTAACCAACCCTAATTAATCTGCTGAATAAGGCCCCGAGACTTTCTGAAAATTACAATAAATACACTTTAGGTCAGAAAATTACCCATAATACCTTAAACTGACCTGAATCTGATCCTTGACCTTAAATAAATAGGGCTCCCTAGTTTGACTTCAGGTTGACCCCTAATTTGACCATAGGTATAAATTACCATTTTGCCTCTAATAATTCATTAAAAATTATTAAAATCCCAAATTTTCTCCAAACACTTGGGAACACTTTCTCTGGTCTTTCCTGACCTTTGGGAGTGATTCCAATCAGTTTGGAGCTGATTTGGATCAAAATAATAAAAACGGCCCTTTATTAGGAAATTTAGAAATTCCTTTTAAATACCCTAAACTTAGAAAATCCATAACTAATTGTAGAAAATTCCAAATTAGCAAACTCACTTGCATTAGACTCCAATTAGGGCCTAGTATTTATTAAAAATCTTAGGTTTCCAGAAACTGGCCTAGTTTAGAAAGTCAACTTTTTGGTCAACCGTAGTTCATTTATGACCTGAAACTTGGAAAATTCATAGCTTTGCCTAGAAAACTCCAATTTTAGTGTACTACCTGTATAATTACTCGTATTAAGATCTAGTATTTTCCTAAGGTGATAGGAGATATAGATTTAGCCTTTTTCTCATAGTGACTTTTTGGACCCTCAGTCTAACTCTTAGAAGGACCCGGGACTTTCCAAAATCAGATAATATAACTTTAACTTCAAATATCATCATCCTAAGTTCTTAAAACTGACCAATAAACTAAATTAACTAAAATGGACCCTAATCCATTAATGTTTGAATTTCAACTAAATTTTCCTTTCCTAATTTTTAACATACCTGACTCTAGATAATTTCAACTAACTTCCCATATAAGGATCTATCCAAACCACACAAGCCTTACACACACATAGCATTGTTTGCTAGGGAACTACTTCTAGACTTAGGTTAGGTCGCTGGGTTTTATTTTTCTGCTGTGTGCCGGAGCTTTTCGATAATTTTATTGCATGCTGTTTGAAAATTAAATTGTTGTGTTTGCTTACTTTTCCTGCACTCTATGATGTGATGGTCGTTAGATTTACCCCTAGGTTAGGAACGATCTATATGCATATATATTGTTCTTCCGTGCAGGTGGCCATGCTCATGCTATGCTAAAGGGGGGGCCCTGTCACGATTTCTAATGATGTCTTATGCAGGTGCTTGCTGAGCTCCCCCAAATAAATGAGGGATAAATAAATAATAATTATAAATACTACAGGTGGAGCTGCTTAGCACTCATAATTAAGAGCATGGCTTGGCACAGGGTCAATGGTTTGAGTTATTTTTATTTCCATATATTATGCTTGGGATGATTATTAGGATAACCTTGCAGGTGATTTAGAATTTACTGTTTTTTCAATAAATGTAAATTTGTATGTAATAATTGTTAAGAGTTGTGAAAACAACTTTTAAGTTGGGATATTCTTATCCATCTTGGATTCTAAAAGAAGAAGGAATTCCTAAAGGGAGAGTCTTCTTCCATTTGGAAGATCGAGCTGAATGGCTTTAGATATCCAAAGAGAAAAGGCAATACCCCCATACTGGGGGAATTGTCTCTTCGTTTGGATATTTAAGTCACGACGGATCCAAGGAGTCCAAGGAGGAGAGATCCAAGGAGTCCAAGGAGGAGAGATCCAAGAAGTCCAGGGAGAAGATATCCAAGAGACTAAAGATTTGAAGACCTAATATCCCACTCAAACTTGTTGGCGTCTGTCATATATAGGCTTAGAAATCCGGGTTGTTGGCAGTGGTGCCCGGCCACTTTATTTTCTGCATACCCTGGGTTGTAATAAGGGCAGTTTGCCTATGGACATTTAGTTGATTATTTTTGTGGATTTATATTGATGTGTTTACCTGATTGCGCAGTAGAAATTGCCTGTTTTTGTTTTAGGTTTCTTTCTTGCATGTCGATTTTATTTTCGCCTGGAATCCGTTAGGCTCTTCTAAGGACTGTAAAACTTTTCTACTCGTAACTAACTCTTAAAATTTTAAGTTCTAAATAACATAGAAACTTAACGAACCTAGGGAACTGCCGGAATCATCTGGGGTAGCATGCATATTACTGTATTTCTTCTTTCCTTGCAATAAGACATCTCCCTGCCTGCGGGTAGAGTCCGGATAATCTGTCCTATGAGGATGAAGTGCCGGACCTAGGGAGACTCAGTCTTCTCAAAAAATTATTTTCTATAAGCCTGTTTTTTAAGTTCTATAGCATTCATGAGCTGACGATTCAACTAGCATGCATTGCATTAGTAACCAACTAATTAAAATTTAATTGCATTAGTTAGGAGCATCTGACCCATATAAGTCTAGGATCACTTAGGAAATTCTCTAGATGTCGGTCCTATTTCCAAATAACTGTATCACCCACCCATCCTTCATAATTGTCTTGATAGCATGGTTTTGAATCGATTAGGTGGTTAGCTGGCTCCCCCAATCCAGGCCGGGGTAAGTCCAAGTTTTGCACTATATTAGCTAGGACACGGGTCTTAGTGTTTCGTAGAGCACTAAGCCCAATCTAGATTTAGGATTTGAGGCTACTACATTTGGTCTCATAGTATACTTTAAATAGTAGGTATGTCCCTTCCATTCAGGGACTATAAACCCTAATCATCCGCGTCACAGGATGACGCCACCTCCATCCTTCTCTCATGCATGTGATCGATTGCTCGTCTTTCTTTCTACAGTTTTTCTTTAGTACCCTAGAACCTCCGAATGCTGGTGTGAACCACGCATGCTGATTCATCCCTTCGGACCTTTCTTCCCTTTGAGTAGGATTTCCTAGTCTATACCCTTGTATCGATCCCACTTTAGGAGAGGATAATGTATAATCCTTAATCGAGAGTTTTCTCAGGCTCCGGCCTGGGATGTAATTAACCACGGGGGCTTGCGCCCATGGGAAACTTGGTCCCACATCTACTAAACCTCATTCAAGCTTTTGCGTCGGATGGGGGAAACCCGTGACTAGGTCGTGTATATTGCTACCCATCGGGGTGTGTTGGAGATAGCCTATATCCTCAATGGTTAGTCGTATGCACGATCCAATCTGTCCCTTCTAATTGACCCGTTCGCGCGGTGCTCTTTTCGGAGGTCCACATAGAGGACTGATTTAAAGGTCCCAAAAACTTCAGCTCCTTTTGAATTTTGGGTTTATGCTTCCCAATAATATTTGTCCCTCTATTATCAAAACTGTTGGAGTTTCTGCTATAGTCTTATTTTCCACAGAATCTTCACTGTTAACAAATTCTCCCTCTTCAATATCAGGCTTATCAAGAGAGCACTTTCCAGAATTGCTTCTCTCACAAACTTCCTCTTCAATTTCACTGAGTAACTCAAATTTATTGCAATTCAGAAAAGAAAATTCTATGAGAGAAGGAATTACCGAATTATACTCAGAAGACCCATCTCCTTTCATATTCTGAAAATCCGAACCATCCAGTTCCTCATTCATTGACATCACCATTGCCTTCTCTGTAGCAGCAACCAGAGAAATCCCTTGGTCTTCTTTCTTCTTAAAAAACTTCTTAAAACCTTCTGAAACCAGTTTGGAGTTAACCTGCTTAACTCTTCTCTGATTGCCCCAACTTTTCTTCTTGTTATTGACGTGAATCCAAGGTCCATAGACAGAACCAACCTGAGCTGCTCCAAACTCCTTGACTCCCTCCTTAATGTTGCCCTCCTTCTGAACAGAGTCCTCCACCACTACTTTAGCTCCACAAGAAGATGTTAAATGACCAACTTTGCCACAATTGTAACAAAGAGAAGAGATTTTCTCATACTCAACACTTTGGAAAAACCTCCCATTAGGCCCTTCAATCCACACTCCCAATGGAAGTTGTTTATCAAGCTCCAATCTAACACAAACTCTTCCAAATTCCCTCTTGCTCCATTGGAACATATTTCCATTGATAAGTAGAGGAGAACCAATAAGGGAAGCTATCCTTTCTACAGTGATTTCATCCCAACAAAAAAGAGTGAGGTTAGGAAATCTAACCCAAACTGGGGAGCTTAAACCTTTCAATGAAGATGGAGAGAAATCCGAATTTATCTATCCATTCCGATAAAATGTCCTTTGACGATCCAAGGTTCACCCATAATAACATTCTCCATAGTCTCTTTATCATCAAACGAGCATAACATCCATCCTAGACCAAGAGAAGTCAAGTGAAATTTACCGAGCTGGTTCCATTGGCATCTTAACTTCCACGCCATCAATGGGATTGAGATATCATCTCCAAATTCCTTCACCACTATAGAAAGATCAGACGATCAGATTTGGCCTTTATATTTGGTTCAAACAGTTTCATAGCACTGCCATCCTCTGTTAAGCAATTTGCTATTGTCTTAGAATCAGTTTTAAGATGGTTCTGCTTTAACCACAAATTTGATCCCACCTTATCTCTACCGTTAACTAAAGCTTTAAGATCATTAGCCAATAAAGGCTCAATGCTGACATTTGCACAAATATTTCAGGAGCAATCTTTAGGATTTGGAATTGAAGGGAGTTTTGTAGAGCCATTGTTCCCTCTCACAGAATTGCCAAAATGATTGACAAAGATTTTCATACACGAAGAAGAAGAAATTTTGCCATCAGTGGTTTTAATTTTAAGACCCAATAGGGGTGAATCAGATTCCATCCTTGAATATAAGATTTCCTTCCCTTTGCATGGAACAAGAATAGGGGAGATCGATAATGGAACGGCAAATTCCCGCATTACCAGATTCCCATTCTTAGCAGGACGACCAAACATCAACTTATTCACAAATCTGAAGCCATCAATAGCTTCACCATCGGCGACCGCAGCCCGGCCGCCCGCCGGCATCCTGGATTAGCCCGCCAAATCAGAAAAGTAGAAATTTTGAAAAGCTTTTTCTCTCTAGAATCTTGGAGTTTCTCTCTCTAGAGATCGTTCCTTCTTTCCGTTTGTCGATTATGGTTCTTGATTGCCGATATTATTGTAACATGTTTTTTTCTTTATGATTCTAAATATTATTGCTTTAATTATTATTTCTCCTAATATATTTTGGATGCATTATTTTTTTGTTCGTGTGTACTAACATTTCAGGGAAATCATATTTCAAATTGTTGAAGACTTTAAATTAGATCAATTTAAGGTTTATTATAAATGAACTCTTTATTTTTCATTTTATTGCGTCTAAGTGAATGTGATTATAATTGAATAACTGTGCACACACAAATTGGGGGGAGAGTTTAAAATCTAAAATTTTAAGCTGATCGTACTATACGATTTCCTTTTGTGCGAGATAATCTGATCAGTTATTTTCCCTTTCGAGCAATCAAACAAACAAAAAAAGAAAAATTTTCTAAGTATTAATCATACTACACGATGACATTTCGTGCATGCCTTCCAAAGTATAAAATGAACAGGTTCCTGGTCATTCAAAAACATTTTTTTTCTATGTATGGATCGTACTATATAATCACAGTTAGTACATGCCTTCTAGAGTACGAAATTGTGAGATCCCTTTTTATCCCAACTTTGTGTTCAGACAAATTTGAAAAAAGTTTTGAACTATTCGTACCGTATAATATCGGCATCATACATACGCCATTCAGAGTACAAAATAGACAGATCTCTTTTCATCCCGACGAACATGAAATTTGTCATAACTAATCATACCGTATGATGTTGGCATCGTACGTACGCCATCCAGGGTACAAAATTGAGGGGCCCCTCTTCGTCCCGACGAGGATGAAAATTTTCTAACTGTTCATTTCGGATGAATATGGTTCATACCGGATGATGATCGTATATGAAATGGCTTCGTACCGATTCACAATAGGTTTGTACGCAACATATTTTGAACTGTTCATATGTACAAAATCTGATCATATTGTATGATCGTGTATTCTCAAAATTAAAAATTTCAGTTTTTTGGACAGATTTTCGTGTCTTTGGTATAAAAGGTCCACTAAAATTGACATGAAAAATATCTTGTCATCTTGTTTTTTCAAGGGCATTTGAAAGAGAGAGTGTGCTAGAGTGTTTAAGTGTGATTTCTTGCAAGTAGAGTGTGAAGGGTTCACAAGGTTACTCAATGGTAAGGATCTCTTTATAATTTAGTTATCACTCTTCCTCTTGACTTTCTAGATTGCTCATGAGAAGATATTTGAAGAAGATCTGATTCTCTGCTGACACTTAGAGAGTGTGAAAAGATGACAGTTCTCTACTGAGACTTGGAGAGTGTAAAAGGATGACGGTTCTCTGCCGACACTTGGAGAGTGTGAAAGGACGGCGGTTTACTACCGCACCTGGAATTGGTGCAAGAGAGTTTTTGTAATGGCTTCTCCGCCTTACAATGGGGGCAAAAGGAGAGACACTTTTGTAATAGTGCAATACCTGAAAAGGGAGTCTTTAGGGAGTGGTGTATGTCGTATTTGACAAAATCACTATAAATCTTTGTGTCTTTTAAATTTTCGCATTTTATTTACAGCAAGTTATATTCTATGGTTGAAAAAATTTGTTTTTAAAATCTTTATTAACTTGCTAACTGGATCAAAGGTTTTCAAATTTTAAATCTAAGATAATGTTTTAAAATTACCAATTCACCCCTCCTCTTGGTTAGCCTTGGGACAATAGCTTTGGCTTAAAAACCTAATCAAGATTCAACAGTCCTTAGGATTACTCCTTTTTTATCACATGTTGTCCTCTATTTTATTCTGAAATATATGTAGCCAGGTTGGCATCGATTCGATGTGATTTCACGTATTTGGCCTTTGTCATGCATCTTTGATCCATGTTTGATATCTTTTGATCAGGATCTCATTTAATGAAATAGGTTTAAAAAGTGTGTCCGACTCGTCGAGGAGGATCAAACGGGTACAATTGTGCTCAAATTGGACACTATTTGATGCTTGTCGAGGATAGAAAATTTGAGATTGTCATTATTAATATTATTATTTTAATATATAATAAAAAATGAAACAAAAATTAAACGTATCTTTTATAGTTTATGTGAAATTTAGTAGACATAATAAATTAAGTTTAGATTAAATTTATACACTTAACTTCTTGATTATTTTAAAATAAATTAAATTTAGATTAAAATTCAAAATATAAAATTATATATATATATATATATATATATATATATATATATATATATATATATATATATATATATATATATATATATATATATATATATATATATATATATATATTGGTGATTAATCTAAAATTAAATATATATATATATATATAATAGATCAAATTAAAATAAATACATATTAGTAAATACTAATAAATATTGAATAAAATATATATGATATATAATTAAATTAATTTATATCTTTTAGTTTGTATACAAAATAACTTTAACATTATTTTTTCATCTTTTCAAATCTGATAATTTCACGTCCAACGGTCGACTAACTCAATCATAGCCATTTTATCAAGAATTTTCTAGGCAAATTCAAATTGGACGCTTTCATTAAGGGTTTCCAAAAGGGATCTTCAGCATATATGATTTCATTTCAGGCTTTGCAAAGGGGATCTCTCAATTTTTTTCGTTCATAAGCAGCTCACGCCCCCATCCGACACATGTATCCATTCGTGATTCATCCTCTCCTCCCCACAGTCGCAAGTTTCAGCTTCTTCTCTTGATTTTTCAAGAAAGAGGCCTCCATCTACCTGGTCTGATCTCCACCTCACAAGAGGTCGAACAAGCTCACACTCACAACAACCATAACCACCTAGCGACTCGATTAGCTAGAACTCAATTAGGACCTCTACAAATCTCTCCCTCGGAATGGCATAGTGGCTCACATTAAAAAGAATCTCTCCACCTCTCCCAGGCATTGGCCTCTTGACTCTCCTCCCCTTCTGGCTCTGAGCTTGATCTCTAATGCCAAGTTGCACCCCAACCCATCTTGCACCGCTGAAGACCTCTTATTATCCACGTGACCACACTCCGTTTATCCACCAAAGCCTGACCCAACCTATAAGCTTGATTCTAACCTCTAAATCAAATGCCCAGCAGCTGTCTCAAGTCGCCCCCATCCTACACCTGATTAATCCCAAAACATCAGTTTCTAGTCCCTCCCGGCATCCATATGCCGTAGGCCGATCATGAGATGGAATTCAAAAAAGGCCCTATTTTTTGCAAATAGGAGATAGGAAAGGGATTGCTTTGATTTGTGTCAGACTTCGTGTAAGAAGAAAATGAGTGGGAAAACTAATGGTATTTACTTCTTGTAAATAGTAAGCTTCTTTCCTTACTGTCAAATAGATTTCATACATTTTTCTATTTATCTCCTATTTGTATTGATAACTATTTCAAGAAATGAGAGAGAGACAGAGAGCATGTTATTATAATATTAGTAATTACTTCTCTTTAATTAGAGAGAGAAAGTGAGTTGGGATATCAAACTTTCTTGCTTACACGCTCTGCTAGGGTTTTCTCTTCTTCTCCTCTAGCTCTTTTACGCCGTTTGATTTCTCTCCTCCCCTCTGGCTCTGCTGGAGGCCCTCTTCCTTTTTTTCATGGATTCCACACTCTCCCACTCCGAGTTTTCCCCATTATCATCTGCTGCTGGTGCTTCCCCTCCGCCTAATCACAATTGGTTAACTACGTGTGTGAATGAAGATCCTTCGGTGGGTGAGCTTCTTCTTTTCCACTTTTCGCATCAGCCAGAAATTGTTCCTTTCTCTGGAGATAAATTGTCAAAAGGAGCTGAAGATTAGAGCTTTTGTTTGGTCGGCTACTCCATAGGCCACCGATCTTATTATGAAGCTTTGCTTGGCGCTATTAAAAAAACTTGGAATCTGAGAGGTTCGCTATAGATGCTTTCACTAATTGATGGTTTTTTCTTATTTCAGTTTGCATGTTCGGAAGATCTGGACATGATTTGGTCCAAGGGTGTATGGTTTCTTCTTGGGAAGCTGTTCATTCTTCAAAAGTGGCACCCAAAATTTAAACCGAAAAGAGAAAATTTTATCTCAGTTCCTATCTGGGTAAAAATCCATGATTTGCCTCTTACATGCTAGAATTCCGAGGGCATATCAAGGATTGTGAGTAAGGTTGGCATACCACTGGCGACTGTTTCTCTCACTGTAAAAAAATCTCGCCTTACTTTTGCCAAGGTCTGTGTGTTGGTGGTGGGAAAAAAAATTGTGTCACCACGCAGATTTTGATTTTCTCCTATTTTGTAATCGAATACTGCATTAAGAATAAAGTACAATCTCGAGAGACTGACACAATATTCTACAATGGATTCAATATCAAAATAGGGTTTTGAAAATTGATATTTCTATAATCAAACAGTTCAAAGAATTACATATCATCTTAAAAGATGAACATGAAATTCTATAGAATATGTTTAAAGATAGAAATACGGTTTTTTTTTTTTTGAAAAAGTTTATTCATTCTTTTATTTAGATATGACAAGAAGAATATTATAACATCTTAAAAGACGAACATAATATTCTTCAAGATATCCAAAAGGGAGAATGAGTTTTATAAAATTCATTATTTCTAAAGTTGAATATAACAAGTATAATATTATATTATCTGAAAAGATAATAATAACATTCTACAAGTCTATTCAAAATTAAAAATAAAGTTTTAAAAATATCTACGTTCCATAAGATTCTTCCCTTGTTTTATACGAATAAAACAAGGTTTATTTTAGTCTGGGGTTCTCAAATCCCTATAGGAGCAAGCTCCTATAGTTAATTACATCCTAAGAGGAATGCTCCTAAGAAAACTCTCGATTAAAGCAGTGATTTCATACTCTTTAACTACAAAGTAAAAGACAAGAAACAGAATTAGTAATTTTCCAAGGTGAAAGCTCAATGTTGAACATTTATTAGCCAGTCAATGGAGGAAAAGTAGGAGGTGTCAGATTCTGAGAAGCTCAGAGACAACCTCAGTCTATCCTATGTTGGGCTTTACATTTTAAGAGAAAATTTTATATTTAGTTGACATTTTATTAGAAAGTTGGGATTATATTCCCGGAGGGCGAGGACTTAAGATCTAAAAAGAATCTGCCTCAAAACCTAAATCTAATTTAGGTACTACAAAGTAGCGACCCGAACCTAACTAATGAAGTGCAAATCTGGACTTACCCCGGCCTTGATTGGGGAGCCAGCTAACCACTTAGGCGCTTTAAAACCATGTGTCCAGTCTCTTATGAAAGATGGGTAGGGATGTTGTTTAAGTTTTAAGGAATTGGAGCTGACATCTAAGACAATTCCTAATTAGCCCCTCAACTTATGTAGGGTGATAAATGTCTAGAAATGCAATTAATTTTAGACTCTTTTTAGTTTGTATCTAATGCAATGCATGCTAATTGACTCGAATGCATAAAATGATAATGAAGCAGTTTAAAAATTTAGGCTTAGAAAATAGATTTTTCCCTAGAGATTGCACAACTTCCCCTTGACAGAACTGCACCCTCATAGGTCAAGTGGTCTGCCAGAACCCGCAGGCGGGGAGGTGCCTAACAAGGAAGAGAAAGTATTAATATGCTTATGCTGACTCTCGGCGGTCCCGAGCTTACTTCTTAGATCGTTAGAATTACTATGTGAGCCTAAAAATTTTTATTTAAAATTACAAGTAAAAGAATTTTAAGCGTACCCTTACAAAACAAAATCTCTCCGTTTCGAATCTAGGCTAAAACAAAACACGGCATGCAAGGTCCTAAAAAAAATCTACTGCACAAACAATGTAAACAATCAATTTTAATAATCCAAATATAATGTCCAATGTCCAATGTCCATATTACACCCAGAATTTGTAGAAAAGTAAAGTGGCCGGGCACCACTGACAACAAACCCGGATTCTAATCCTAAGAATGACGCAAGTGATTTTTTGAAATGGGATATACTGTTCCTTAAATCTTTATTTCTTCATCTTATTTCTTCAATCTTCTTGTTCTGCCTTTTTCTTCTTCTACGAACTTCTCGGGTCCGTCGGGTTCTGGATATCCAAATGAAAAGAAACTTATCCCTAAGAGGGGTATTTTCTTTTCTATTTGGATATTAAATCATCCTAATTTGGCTTTCCAAATAAAAGAGAATAATCCTTTAAGGTATATTCTCCTTTCTTTGGATTTCAAATTGGATGTAATATCCCACTTTCAAAAAATCACTTTCACATTTATTGACTCTTGATATATCATATTTACGTTACATTTCATTTCACAGAAAGGGAAGAAAAATCTAGTCCACCTGCAAGGTTATCCTAAGCAATTTATAACAAAAATTATCCCACGCAGTTATATATATATGTAATTGAATTTAAATTATTAAGCCACACTTCGCCACACTCTTCTTCATTTGGGGGCTAAGCAGCTGAAGCACCTATAGCATTTATTTATTATTAATTAATTAGCCCCCTTTTTCTGCCCTGCATGAGTGTGGCCACCTGCAGAAAATCATATTAACAATCCAGATCGCTCCTAACCTATGGGTAATCTAATCGTCAATCAAACCAACACAGAGTGCAGTAAAAATAAATAAACAAACACACCAACATTTTACAACCAGCATGCAATAAAACTCGAGAAAAAACCTGTCACAGTGCAGTAAGGAAATAAACACCGGCCTAACCTAAAACTAAAGTCGGTTGTCCTAGCAAACAAATCTAAGTGTGTGCAATAGGTTATGTGGTTTTGAAATGTCTTAAGTCAATTATTGGCTAAAGTTTTTTTTTAATTGATTGAATTCTAATTTAAAGATGTTTACTAATTCTAAAGTGAGATGTCACTAAATTTTCTATGTTATAAGTTTCTATCCTAAAGTGTGCATGCTTCCTAAGTCTAGATTTTCTAAGACCCGATCCTTAATTTTTGTCCTTAAGTGTCATTATTATTGTATGGGATAAAAATTTGTTATTACTAACCCTTAAGACTTTGAGCGTGTGTAAAAGGGGTTTAGGGATCTAAAATAAAGCAAAAAAGTAAACCTAATTAAATTGAAGTTACTACAGGGATCTAAAGGAATGGTTCACGCATACCACATCAAGGGGCCCCTAAAGGTTTTCTAAGTTTAGAAATACTCACAGTCACCGGGGGCTACGACCCGGTGGTTCCACCCGTAGCACCTCTACCCGGCTGGATAGAGGCGACTAACGCCTTTAACTCCTTGTACTTTTGTTCCCTCGACCCGTACCATTCCTCGCAGTTCATGCAAATAAACAGAAAAAATAGGAAAAATAGGGATTAGAAGTACTTTTAATAAATAATAATGAAATAATTGAAATTTACTGAAAATGATGACGTACCTTTCTTCGGGCTTGAACACTGGTTCGTTGACTTTTCTTTTGAAACCTTTACTTTTGGAAACATACTTTATATTTTTCAACATTCATTTCCATTCTTCCAAATTTACACAAATTTTACAAAATAAACACTTTACCTCTCACACTTGCACATTTTTACCATTCCTAAAATCATACTTTACACTTTCTTAAAGTCATACATTTCCTCCTACTTTCACCTCTCAAACTTAAGCACAAAACTCATTACAAAATTCACTTCTTAAAATATACACCCTTTTTTCACTATTTAACAAACAAACACTTAACTTTCTACACCATTATAAACTTTCCGTTTTCAACTTTCCAAAATACACGCAAATTACACCTTCCAACATACACAATCCAACTCATATACATACAAACTTCACAATTTCGCTTTTCAAACACATATAAACAATTCAATTTTCACCTTTATTTCGCTTTCTATAAAAATACTTAATGCACTTTTCTAAAATACATGTACACTTTTTTCTTTCAAAATAGCATGCATTTTATTCTTCTAAACTTATAATTGTCATCCTTCAAAAACACACACAAGTTACTTCCCACAAATACACATGTTTTTCATCTTCCAAAAGATACACACACATTATTTTTCACATACACAATTTCTACCATTTCAAAGTACACACAAGTTCACAAATCATCTTTCAAGACAATGTACCTTTACCTTCCAATAATCACACAATCATCTTTAGAAACATACATTTTTCACCTTTCAAAAAAATTCACACAAGTTTTTACTTTTATATGCAAATACAAATTATTTTTCCTTATCAAATTAAACATTTTAATTTTCAAAAACTCTACACTTCACTTTTCAATCACTCACACACCACATTTCTTTTATTCTTTATAGGAAAATTTGATTCAAATGAAATTATTAAACAATTCATCTCCCTTAATAATAAAATATAGCTTTAACTCCTTTTTAAAAATCTCTAATCAAAATTTATCAAATTCATATTATAAGAACCCAAAATAAATCACTATAACTTATGATTAACTTTACCGAGAAAGCCATATCCATTTAAGATAGTAAAATAAAGAGAAAAACTATCACATTTTATTTTATGAATCAAACTATAAGGGATTTCTTAAAAAAAAAATGAGAAAACCTTTGATGATTATATCCCTTGCTATTATTATTTCGGTGAGACAAACATTGCAATTGTAACTATCTCCACAATGGAGGAGGAGGAAATGAAGAAAAGTTGCAGTAGAAGGAGAAGCAAAGAGGATTACCTAAGGATGAGAAGGTTTTCGGCACCATCAAGAGCAGAGAAAGATAGGGATCCTTCGGCTAGAGTTGCTACTGTCCACGCAAGCAAGTGAGACGGAGACTTCCATTTTGCTTCCCTGGGTTCAATCGGATAGCAGCTGCTGCTACAGGGGGATTTTTGGCCTGGTCCCGTACGAAGCAGAGAGACGACGGACTGGGGGTTTCAGAATTTTTGCCTGGACTTCACGCCTGAAGACTTCTCGTGCGAATGGGGAGGAGGCCAGTTCGGAACTGCCGTGAGAATCGTCCAGGAGAGAGGGCAGTTCGCAAATGAGTGTCGGTCGCCAGGGCTGTTTTGCGAATTTGAGTGCGAATCGCTGGGAGAGGGAGTCGGAGCAGGTAGTTCGTGTGTTCAGTTCTGGTGAATCTAGATCTAGAGAATGATGGATAGAATACGGTTGGGATTTCTCATGCGACCGAGAAAGAGACGAGCTGGGGGCTTTCATCTGTTGTGTTTCTCACGCCTGGAACCGAGAGGAATAGAGAGCACAAGAGAGACCATTTAGGGAAGGATTTTGTTCATTTTTGCGATTGGGAGATCAGAGAGGAGGGGCTGTTCGCGAATGGAGTTCGGCGGTTCTCCTGTGCATGTGAATCCAATAGAGATAAGAGCAGTTCCACGAACTGAACTCAAAGGGGAGCCTACGGTTCTGCAAACTGAAGAGCGTGAGGGAGTTCGGGATTGAGGGCTATGTTCTGTGCGTGCGAATGGCACTGTGAGGGTGCTGGGTGGTTGGATCGGTCCTAATTGCATCTAAATCTCACACTTATGTCTATTCCACTTCAAATTGAACGGTTTATATTAATCATAACTTAAAAATCAATTTAGGAGTTAGTTTATAATTTAAAATGATTTAGAGATTAATTTAGAAAATAATTGATAATTTAAAATATATATTTTGAGTTAATTTTAAAATAAAAATAATTTTTAAATACTAATTTTATCTCATTTATAACGATTTGAATTTGATTGAGTCGATCGACATGGACGAATCAAAAAAATCGAGGTTGATTTGAGTTTTTTTTTTGGAGTTGAATTAAAATTGATTGAATTGATTTTGATTCGAATTGAGTGATAGGCTCGAGTCGATGCTACGTCAATGGGCGTTCACCTAAGGGAAATCCTATGGGCGACGTCTACACTAGGCTATGAAGACCTAAGTGCTAGAGTCAATTTCTGGGAAATTGACCTCAAATAATGAGGTCAACAAATGGACCCCCAATATGCATGATAAACTTGCCAAAGTTTATCGTGCGTATTGGCGTTGACCGAAACGATCAACTAGATCCATAATTGAAGTTGAAGATCTAAAAAAAGATTTTGAGGTTTGATAGAAAATTAGGATAAAGGTTGATAGAATTTCGAGTTGATTTAGTGATTTTGAAGTTGATGTTCGCATTGATGGCTTTAGCAAATAATAACTAATGAAATTAGTATTATTTAATAAAGCCAAGATATTGAAAAGTTGAATGTTATGATTTGAATGTAATTTGGAAGGAATTGAGAGTTTGATTTTGATTCTGATAAAAGCTAGAAATCAATAGGATGCCGTAAGAGCGGGCTTAGACCTAAAGATGGATTTAAGGGTTGATTGCCTGCCGTAAGAGTGGACTTAAGCCAGAAGTCGATAGGATGTCGTAAAAGCGGACTTAGACCTAAAGACGGATTTAATCAGGTTTGGCTGCCGTAAGAGCGGACTTAAGCCAGAAGTCGATAGGATGCCGTAAAAGCGGACTTAGACCTAAAGATGGATTTAATCAGGTTTGGCTGCCGTAAGAGCGGACTTAAGCCAGAAGTCGATAGGATGCCGTAAAAGCGGGCTTAGACCTAAAGACGGATTTAATCAGGATTGGTTGCCGTAAGAGCGGACTTAAGCCTGAAAGTCGATAGGATGCCGTAAAAGCGGACTTAGACCTAAAGACGGATTTAAGATTGAATGGCTGCCGTAAAAGCTGACTTAAGCCAAAAAGCCAATAGGATGCCGTAAAAGCGGACTTAGACCTAAAGACTGATTTAATCAGGATTGGCTGCCGTAAGAGCGGACTTAAGCCAGAAAGCCAATAGGATGCCGTAAAAGCGGACTTAGACCTAAAGACTGATTTAATCAGGATTGGCTGCCGTAAGAGCGGACTTAAGCCAGAAAGCCAATAGGATGCCGTAAAAGCGAACTTAGACCTAAAGACTGATTTAAACTGGATTGGCTGCCGTAAAAGCGGACTTAAGCCATAAAGCCAAAAGGATGCCGTAAAAGCGGACTTAGACCTAAAGACTGATTTAAACTGGATTGGCTGCCGTAAGAGCGGACTTAAGCCAGAAAGCCAATAGGATGCCACAAAAGCGGACTTAGACCTAAAGACTGATTTAAACTGGATTGGCTGCCGTAAAAGCGGACTTAAGCCAGAAAACCAATAGGATGCCGTAAAAGCGGACTTAGACCTAAAGACTGATTTAAACTGGATTGGCTGCCGTAAAAGCGGACTTAAGCCAGAAAGCCAATAGGATGCCGTAAAAGCGGACTTAAGCCAGAAAGCCAATAGGATGCCGTAAAAGCGAACTTAGACCTAAAGACTGATTTAAACTGGATTGGCTGCCGTAAAAGCGGACTTAAGCCAGAAAGCCAATAGGATGCCGTAAAAGCGGACTTAGACCTAAAGACTGATTTAAACTGGATTGGCTGCCGTAAGAGCGGACTTAAGCTAGAAAGCCAATAGGATGCTGTAAAAGCGGACTTAGACCTAAAGACTGATTTAAACTGGATTGGCTGCCGTAAAAGCGGACTTAAGCCAGAAAGCCAATAGGATGCCGTAAAAGCGGACTTAGACCTAAAGACTGATTTAAACTGGATTGGCTGCCGTAAAAGCGGACTTAAGCCAGAAAGCCAATAGGATGCCGTAAAAGCGGACTTAGACCTAAAGACTGATTTAAACTAGATTGGCTGCCGTAAAAGCGGACTTAAGCCAGAAAGCCAATAGGATGCCATAAAAGAGGACTTAGACCTAAAGACTGATTTAAACTGGATTGGCTGTCGTAAAAGCGGACTTAAGCCAGAAAACCAATAGGATGCCGTAAAAGCAGACTTAGACCTAAAGACTGATTTAAACTGGATTGGCTGCCGTAAAAGCGGACTTAAGCCAGAAAGCCAATAGGATGCCGTAAAAGCGGACTTAAGCCAGAAAGCCAATAGGATGCCGTAAAAGCGGACTTAGACCTAAAGACTGATTTAAACAGGTTTGGCTGCCGTAAAAGCGGACTTAAGCCAGAAAGCCAATAGGATGCCGTAAAAGCGGACTTAGACCTAAAGACTGATTTAAACTGGATTGGCTGCCGTAAGAGCGGACTTATGCCAGAATTTAGAATTTAGATTTATAGTTGATTTCTTTAAAGCCATGGATCATTTCCCTTTCATCACAAATGACATTAACAAATTGCAAATATTATATTAGAGATTATAACATTTGTATATGTCATTTTCTAGAAGGGAAAGGAAAAAATATTTTGAAGATTACAAGATTTGAAAAAAAAAAAATTTTTGAATAAAATTTTATTTTATCCTTCATTATAAATGATCTTTATAACTTACAAATAATCCACTAGGAATTATGTTTTTATATCGGATCATCATATATGAGAAAAACAAAAGGGGAGTAGTTTGATCATCTTTGATAAGTAAAGTCTTAACAAAGCATCTCGACCACCAAAGGAGAAATGCAAGATTTTGATTAAAGATTCATTCTGTAATTGAATTTGTTTCGATTAACTCAAAGAAAATCTTATGAATTTTCTAAAGTCCTCGTTTGCATGTTCTAAGAGAACTAAATGCAACATGATAAAAGTTTCCTTTGAAAATTTTAACTTTTGCATGAGTTGTTGAAGAACAATGAGTATATTTGAGCATCCTTTATAGTAAAAGCACTAAGGAATATCAAATACTCATAATGCTTGAGAAAAGTTTGATTTTCATCAGAGAGTGAAAGCTTAATTTTTCATTTGATAATTCTCTTATAATATTTGAAAGTGATCGTTTAAGTTTTAATCATCTTAACCCAATGAAAAAGACATGGGAAAAGATTCAAAAACTCAAAGAAGAATAGGTTGACTCCCTCTAAAT
The DNA here is from genome assembly GCA_016618105.1 of Dendrobium huoshanense. NCBI lineage: Eukaryota > Viridiplantae > Streptophyta > Magnoliopsida > Asparagales > Orchidaceae > Dendrobium > Dendrobium huoshanense. The sequence continues at coordinate 45,021,683 of CM028359.1, forward strand.
TAAATAATTTGAATATGACCAACATGAGTTTAATCAAATATCCAAAACTTAACAATTTTCTTTAACGAAAAATGTAGTTTCAAAGATTTTGAATTTCAATGCTATAGAAAGATCCTTTAATGGGGATAGAGTTGTTTAGACTCTAACATCCGATTCTAGTTTATGAAAAAGTGAAGATATACCTTGAATTAAATGTTATGTCTATTTGACGAAGCCATCATAGACACTATCGGGAATAGAATTCCTCCAATTCTAACATCCAAGATTAGTCAATAATGGACTAGGTCAAATTGTAGTTTGATTTTGTTTTGAAGTTTGACAAAGATTCAAACAAAGGTATCATCGACATCACTAAGGATAGAACCCCTCATGTTCTAACATCCTAGTTCAGTTAATAATAGATTTAAATTTGGACTTGACATCTACTCATAATGAATGAGAACATTAGACAATTATCTCAAAACCAACAAAGGGATGTCCTTTAGTTTAGTTTCAAAATTTTGAATCCAAAGAAAGTGATTTTTATATCCATAAATATCACTTTAGATTATCTAGCATCAGGATCATATCTAGAATCTCATTCAAATTAGAAGATGTTCAAAAGAGAGTTGAAGATATTGGGATAATAGTTTGTTTATGCATCTTAATTGGGTTAGATTTATGAAACCCAATAATGCACAACCAGCACCATTATAATTCCATTTAGATTGATCATCTATGCGATTTTTCTTGATAATGATTTGAAAATCTAAACTAACCTACTCAAGTTTGCTAACTAGAGAGGTCTCGGGACTTAGATTTTGTTAACCCAGATCAAAGCTCCCTACAAGCAAAACTGGGGTTTCCTTCTTTATGTTTTCATTGAAATAAGAATTATATCAAAATAGAATCAAATTGGAGGTAGAAAATTAATATTTCCAAATCTTGTAGATGATATTTATATTTTACATCTAATAGAACATCAATGCTTGATGATGAACTAAAATTTTGAATTCTCAAAATCAAGTGTTAAAAAATACTAAAGGATGAATGGATCCTTTGATATTCAAGATTTAGAATGGGAAGCCATCCTTTTTTTTTTTTTTGCTACACATTTAAATGTGTCTCTTTTTTTTTTCTTTTCTTTTCTTTCTTCACCTTTTTTTTTTTTTTTTTTTTTTTAAGGAGGCTTCCTCTATTTAAATCTTGAAAAGATTATTTCAGTTGTAAAATCATCTTCCAAGTATAAGAGTAAAAATAAATTAACCCTCTTATACAAGAAAGATGGATTTATAAATTGGACCCAATCCTATAGTATGAATAAACAACTTGAATGAGATCATTATGAAACAAGTTCATCAACTTGCAAGATGCCTATAAGATGTATAACGATAAGAAGATGAATAAGACTTTCACCTCCTCCAATTTCAATTTGACATAAATCTTAATTCAAATTAAGTTATTTATGGATATCATAATGGGTGAACCCAAATATGATAATAAATTTTTTTTTTCACTTCTGAAGAAGGAAACCATTAAAGATGTAATGAAGTCGACTAACTTAGTATCAATTCAAAAAATGTCAATTTATTTTGATGGAAAATCATATGATAGAGGGAATATTAACCATATCATTGATTAACTATAATAAAGAACCTTGAATCATCCTAAGTTTTTGACCAAACAAAAATTTAAGATGATCAATCTTAACAAGATTTGCTCATGAGTTTTCTCAAATGGAGTAATAAAGCTAAGAGTAAACTTAGCTAATATTTGATTTAAAAATATTACCATAAGAGAAAACTGTTTGAATAGTTGCTATTTGAATGATTTATATTTGTGCAACTTATGTAGTTTTGATGATTCCAAACATTATTGTTCAAATGTATAGTTATCTCCTATCAATTTCAGAAGATTTGCACTTGCTCTTGTGTGTACTAACATTTCAGGAAAATCAGACTCCAGACTACGAAAACTTCAAATCAAATTCAACATGAGAAATTTTGTTTATTTGAAGTTTGTCTTTTCTCTGAATTAATTTTGAAAGGGAGTGATTGTAATTGAGTGAATAAAATCTTACACACACAAATAAGGAGATCTTGAAATTCTATACTAATCGTACAGGATGATATTTATCGTACTGGACGATCTGTCAGTTATCTCCTATAGAGCATTTGGAACGAATAGGAACTTGCTTGGAAAAATTTTTTCTAAGTCCTATTCGTCCAGGACGAATTTTAATATCGTCCCGGACGATGGGTTCTCTGTAAACTTTCGTCCAGACGAATTTTACCATCGTACTAGGCGACCAGTGCTCTGGAAAATTTTCGTCCAGACGAACATAAATATCGTACCGGACGAACAGCTCTCTGGAAAATTTTCGTCCAGATGAAACAAAATTATCGTCCGCGGCGATTGGTCCTCTGGAAAATTTTCGTCCAGACGAAATAAATAATCGTCCAGGACGATCGGCTCTCTGGAAAATTTTCGTCCAGACGAACATATTTTCGTCCAAACGATAAACCGACTTAGAACAGTTTTCAGCAGTTTCTAGAACCGACCTTGTAATAACCGTTCGTACTGGACGAACCTAGTTCGTACAGGACGATCATCTGTACGAAGTCATTTCGTACACATATACAAATTGGGTCGTTTCAGATCGTTTAAGTAAAATCGTCCAGGACGATCCATGATCGTACGGGACGATCCACTGCGTACAGAATTGAAAATATGCAGTTTTTGGGCGGTTTTTCATGTCTTTTGTATAAATAGTCCAAATTAGACTGCCACCCAATCTTTTTGTCGTTTGATCTTCGTGCCTATTGAGAGAATAGCCAAGGAGAGAGTGGAAGAGTGCTTTCAAAGGAGGATTCCTACCATTGGAGCGAGAAGGCTTCGCTTGGATTGCTAAGGTAAGAGTCTCTACTTGTGAAATTGGATTTCTTCACTCTTTTCTTTCTTCCTTCTAGATTCTTGTGAGAAGATCATTCAAGAAGGTCCGGTTCTCTGCCGACACTTGGAGAGTGTGAACAGACGTGGGTTCTCTGCCTACACTAGGAGAGTGTAAAAGGAAGAAGGTTCTCTGCCTACACTTGGAGAGTGTGAACAGCCGTAGGGTTCTCTGCCCACACTAGGAGAGTGTGAAAGGACGACGGTTCTCTGCCAGCACTATGGATTGTGTAAAAGGACGACGGTTCTCTGCCGCACCGGGTAGTGGTGAAAAGAGTGTTTTGTACAGGCTTCTCCGCCTTGCTGTGGGTGCTAAAGGAGAGTCACTTTGTGGTATTAGTGCAATACTCAGAGGGTGCCTCTGAGGAGTGGATGTAGGTCTGGTTATAGACCGAACCACTATAAATCTGGTGTCATTTACTTTATTGCTTTTACGTTTCCGCACTTTAAATTTCAGTTTTAACAACACTGTGGTTGAAAAACATTTTTCTATAAACTTTAAAAGAAAATTTTATTTCGGTTCAACTTTATCATTAAGAGGGTTTAAAATTTTTTAAAACTACCAATTCACCCCCCTCTTGGTAGCCGTGGGACATTTACTTAGGCTTAACAACCTAATTACTGGACTCAACAAGTGGTATCAGAGCCTTGTTTCAAAATCATAAGTTTGAACTACTTTTTGATTAACGTAGATGGCTACATTTGGAAACCGAAACACACATGAGGGTTACTCTATCACTAGACCTCCACTGTTTGACAATATTCCTTTTGATTTTTGAAAAACACGCATGTCTACTTTCTTACAGTCACTTGATTATCGCATGTGGATGCTAGTCCAGGAAGGTTACACAAAACCAACTAGATTAGTTGATGGAATTAGGGTAGATATACCCTATGCAGATTGGACTATAGAAGAACGTGACTTAGCACAATTAAATGCAAAATGTTTAAATAGTTTCTTTTGTGCTTTAAAATCTGAAGACTACATGCGGGTTTCCACTTGTAAAAGCGGAAAAGACATATGGGATAGACTTTGTATTACTTATGAAGGGACAAATGAGGTTAAGCAATCAAGACTCAATATCTTGTTACATGACTACGAATTATTTCGCATGAAACCTAATGAATCAATATCTGACATGTACACAAGATTCACTCAAATTGTCACCTCTTTGCATGCACTTGGTAGGGAATTAACTAATGCTGAAATGGTTAATAAGATTCTTCGTTGTTTACCTACTGCATACGATGCTAAAATTACTGCAATTACAGAGTCAAAAGATCTGAACATTTATTCTATTGACAATCTTCTTGGTTCACTCATTGCTTACGAGCAAGGAGTAAGTCAAAGAAAGATTGATGCAGGTGAACCAAGAAAGGACAAGAATATTGCACTAAATGTGGAAGAGTCAGAAAGTGAACACTCACAACCTGAGGATGAAGACGATATTGCACTAATGACTAGAAAATTTAGAAGTTTTTTAAAGAGGAAGCAGAAGAGACGCCAGCAATGGAATAGAGGTAAGTATAACAGAAATGGCAAGGTTTCTAATGAAGTGATTTGTTATGAATGCAGGAAACCAGGTCATATAAAGACTGATTGTCCAAAACTCAAAGCCACTCCTAGCAAGGAGAAGGTAGAGGAGAAACCAATGGTAAAGAAGGGCAAGAAGAAGTTTCAAAAGGCTTTTTGGGCGGACTCAGCTTCAGACTCATCTGAGACTGAAAAAGAAGAAGAAGTCACCAACCTTTGCTTGATTGCAGATAAATCTGAATAATCAGATCAAGAAGAGGAATACTCTCACACAAGACCTCGTGAGAGTATATGGTACCTGGACAGCGGATGTTCTAAGCACATGACTGGAGATACTGCTCAATTCATAACGCTGGAAGCCAGGAGTGGAGGCAAGGTTACACTTGGAGATAATACCACAAAGAAAGTGGTTGGATCAGGTATGATTGGAAATTTAAAAAACTTTTTCATAGATAATGTTTTATTAGTTGAAGGCTTAAAACATAATTTGCTTAGCATAAGTCAGCTATGTGATAAGGGCTATAATGTAAAATTTTTACCTACTAGCTGCATAATTAGCCTAAATGGGAAAATTGTTTTAAATGGAAAAAGGGTGAACAATGTTTACATGCTAGATTTAAATTGTATTCAATCTCCTACTGCTTTTTGTTTGAAAACTGTTTCTGATGAATCGTGGCTTTGGCATAGGAGACTTTGTCATTCTAGTATGAAAAATCTTAGAAAAATTACCCAAAAGAATTTGGTGAGAGGAATACCTAAACTAGACTTTACTAAGGACCATCTGTGTGATGCATGTCAACTAGGAAAACAAGTGAAGTCCTCTTTTAAGTCCAATAAAGATTTAAGGACCAGTAAACCATTAGAAATTCTTCACATGGATCTTTTTGAACCTGTAAGCACGGTAAGTCTAGGAGGAAAGGTATATGGATTTGTTATAGTAGATGATTTTTCAAGATTCACCTGGGTTAAATTTCTTTTTCATAAGAGTGAATCATTTGAGGAATTCAGAAATTTTTCAACTTGGATACAAAGAAAACTAGGATGTGAAATAATTTCTATACAAAGTGATCATGGAGGAGAATTTGAAAATGAAAGATTTGAAGATTTCTGTAAAGAAAAGGGGATTGATCACAATTTTTCTGCACCTAGAACTCCTCAACAAAATGGAGTAGTTGAAAGAAAGAACAGAACATTAATAGAAGCCGCCCGAGCAATGTTAGCAGAATACTCACTTCCTAGATATTTTTGGGCTGAGGCGGTTAGCACTGCATGCTATGTTCTGAATAGGGTGAATGTGAGATCAAATTTGAATAAAACACCCTATGAGTTGCTAAAAGGAAGAACACCAAATTTGTCTCATTTGCATGTATTTGGTTGCAAGGTGTTCATACATAATAATGGAAAATCTGCCTTAGGAAAATTTGATCCAAAATCAGATGAAGGAATTTTTGTTGGATATTCAAGTGTTGGAAAATCTTATAGAGTATTCAACAAAAGAACTTTAGTCATTGAAGAAACCACACATGTTGTTTTTGATGAAAATGGAAACATGGAAGAGCCAAAAGTTGTTGAAGAAGAAATTGAAGAAAACTCCCAAAATATTGATAGATTAAATTTGGAAGAAAATGTGGAAGAAAATTTAGAAAGAGAAGACCCTTTGCCTAGAGATTTGAGATTTTCTAAAAACCACCCAAAGGAATTAATCATTGGTGAACCAAGTGAGGGTGTTAGAACTAGGCGTGGATTAAACAAGGAAGTCAATCATTCAGCCTTTATTTCAACTATTGAACCCACTAACATTGATCAAGCACTTTCAGATGAATTTTGGATATTGGCCATGCAAGAAGAGTTGAATCAATTTGTAAGAAATAAAGTTTGGGAACTAACTACAAGGCCAAAAGATCAAAGTGTTGTTGGAACCAAGTGAGTGTTCAAAAATAAAATGAATGACTCAGGAGTAGTCATTAGAAATAAGGCTAGATTAGTAGCTAAGGGGTATAATCAAATTGAAGGAATTGATTTTGAGAAAACTTTCGCCCCTGTAGCTAGACTTGAAGCAATTAGGGTTTTAATAGCCTTTGCCTGTTTTAAAGGTTTTAAATTGTTTCAAATGGATGTTAAAAGTGCCTTTTTAAATGGAGTAATTGAAGAAGATGTTTTTGTAGAACAACCTCCAGGTTTTGAAAATTCTAAATTTCCAAATCATGTTTTCAAATTAAAAAAGGCATTATATGGATTGAAACAGGCACCTAGGGCTTGGTATGAGAGGTTAAGCACCTTCCTACTTGAAAGATCTTTTGAAAAAGGAAGTGTGGATACAACTCTCTTTTTAAGGAAAATTGGAAAGGATATACTTATTGTTCAAATTTATGTGGATGACATCATCTTTGGATCTTCAAATAAACATCTTTGTGATGATTTTTCTAAAACAATGAGTAGTGAATCTGAAATGAGTCTAATGGGAGATTTAAATTACTTTCTAGGATTTAGCATTAAGCAACTTGAGGAAGGTACTTTTCTTAGTCAAACCAAATATATTAAGGACATCCTCAAAAAATATGAAATGGACAATGCTAAACCTGTTAGTACACCAATGAGTTCTTCAGTTCAGTTAGATAAAGACCTTAAGGGAAAATCTGTTGATCAAAAGAAATTTAGAGGGATAATTGGATCTTTACTTTACTTGACTGCTAGCCGACCAGATATTATGTTTAGTGTTTGCTTATGTGCTAGATTTCAATCAGATCCAAAAGAATCACATTTGACAGCAGTGAAAAGGATTTTAAGATATCTACTAGGAACTCAAAACTTAGGAATTTGGTATCCTAAGTTTAGCTCTTCATTTGAAATTATTGGTTACTCAGATTCTGACTTTGCAGGCTGTAGAGTGGATAGGAAAAGCACTTCTGGAACATGTCAATTCATTGGAAATTCATTAGTTTCATGGTCTAGTAGAAAACAAAATTCAGTGGCACTATCTACTGCAGAAGCAGAATACATTGCATTAGAAAGTTGTGTAGCACAAGTACTTTGGTTAAAACAACAGTTGATTGACTTAGGATTAACTATAGGCACTATTCCAATTTATTGTGACAATACTAGTGCTATTTGCATTTCCAAAAATCCTATTCAACATTCTAGAACCAAACACATCGATATAAGGCATCATTTCATAAGGGATCATGTATCCAAAGGAGAAATTGAACTCATTCATGTTTCAACTGAAAATCAACTTGCAGACATTTTTACAAAACCTTTAGCCTTTGATACCTTCAGTACTTTAAGAACAAGGCTTGGTGTTATTGATTTGAATGCTTAACTAAAATGTCTTTGCAACATTGATACTTGTTGTGTTTTGTTTTTGTAATTTTGTGAATTTTGTGTGTTTTTAATGAATTGTTTTTGGATTTATGATTTTGTTTTATGTTTTCTGTGTTTTTGATTGTTTTTGTTGATTTTGTTAATTTAAAAAATTTCAAAATTAAAATTTTTTTTTGGAGGAAATCGTCCAGGACGAAATATTTTCGTACGGGACGATGTGTAAAGAAATAGTTTGCGCGAATTTAAACCGTTTTGAGAGCAGTTTTTTATTGGATCGTCTGTACGATCTGTGATCGTCCAGTACGAATTTTTTCTTTTTCTCAAACGTCGGGAAGATTGAATGCAGCGGTTGAGTGGATAAGACAGTTTTTAATACGAACTTCGTCTGTACGAAATTTTTTTGTCTGTACGAACATGTGTCGGTTCATTGTAGGGGACGGTTTTCAAGAGTCATTAAAACGAAACACTTTTCGATCGTCTGTACGAAATTTTTTCGTATGTACGATCGGTCAAGTCAAAAAGCCTGTACGAAGGGACGCATCGTAAGTTGTGTTGAATACGAAAAGCCGTTACATTTTGGACGAATTGGATCGTCTGTACGAAATTACTTCATCCAGACGAACGATAATTTTTCGTCCAGGACGAATATTTTCGTCCAGGACGAACGTATCGTTTTTCTTTAAATATGAAGGCTTTCAAACTTGACAATCACACTTTCAAACATCTTTTTCAATCCCTTTCTACATCAAATCAACTATGGCCTCCTCTAGCAAAAGACAAAAAGTTTTGGTGAAGAAACCTAACAGGAATGCCCCAGACAACTTTCTTTCCAAGGCAAATGAGGAATCTTTTCCTCGTTTTGCATCTGCAAAAATCACTCCGTCTCGCATTCTTATCCAAACAGAGTTGAAATTTCGGGTATTACACCTCTTCGCCTCAACCCAATTTCAGTTCATTCTTTCTCTTGTCCACTTCTACAATAAGCAAACCTACCATTACTTCCTAGCCAACATGAGTTTCAATTCTGACCACTCTATCATTAGTTCTTTTGTTTTTAAGAAAAAAGTTGAGATCACCAAGCACGACCTTGGTGCATTTTTAAACCTAAGAACTGAGGGATATAGAGCCCACACCCTAATGTCAGAAACCTCCTTCAAATGGTTTCAAATCAATACGGTAATTAGAGAAAATGCGATTGACAATCATGTTGCTAGAGTGGCCGGTATGACCCAAGATGCCCGAATCATCCAGCATATCCTTAGATCCTCAATTATTCCTAAAGCTGGTGATAGGATTAACATTACTCCTCTCCTTTCTTGTCTAACTTTTTTAATCATGAAAAGACATCCTATTGATGAAGCCCAACTCATCCTAGATCATATCTATGGGCTTTCAGAAATAGGACATCCTGATCAGAAGAGGAAGAAGAACATTTCTTTAGGGCACTTGATTACTTATATTTTGGAGAAGAAGTACAATATAGTGCATCCTGATGAAGAATATGAAGAGTCAGTTTACTATAACGATGCATCTTTCAGATTGCTCTTCAAGGAGGAGAAAGAGAAAGCACATGCTAGTGCTTCAGAAGAAGAAGAAGAAGAAGGAGTGCAAGGTTCTGCTTCTCAATCAGATTATCAGAATCTGATTGAGAGATTTGATAGACTAGAGACTCACATTGATCAAAGGTTTGATCAATTTGATGCTCATCTTACTCAGCAGCAACATGACATTGGTAATATTAGAGATGAAGTTCATGAAATAAATACCAATGTAATGTTGATGGCCTCCTACTTCAACCTCTTTGGCGGCATTCCTCCTCCTCCTCCTCCAGAACAGTAGAAGTGTTTTTTATGTGTGTCTGTTGTATTTTTTTTTTTTTTTTTTATCTTATATGTGTTATTGTGATTGTTGTTATGTTTTTGTTTAAGTTCAATGTTTTTTTATGTAATTTTTTTAATCAATGAAAGTTTGTTTGTTTTAGATTTGTTTTGAAATGTGGCTAATCTTTATGAATTTCATTAATATTGTTTTTAATCTACATTGTGCTTAAATTCGATTGTAATGTGAGATTATCTATATTAGAAAATCTAGACTTTCTAAATTTATAATTTGTTCATAACTTGTTGTAATTAGAATTTTTAAATTCATGTCTATTCATTTAGACTACATAAAAGTTAATATTGTTATTGCAATTTTGATGTTTTCTTATTTTGTATTTCTATGCTCAAATGATATTTATGCACCTAGAAATATTTGAAATCTTAGATTATAGATTTTGGAAAGAATTGGTCAAATTACTCTTGAACATTGTACAAATGTACAAAAATCAAAAGGGATTCGCAAAAATTTGCAAAGTGAAAAAGAGGCACAAAATAAGCCCAACCAAAGAAAAATGCATAAAAAAGTGCTCCAAAACTTTGAAAAGATGTGCAAAGCACCACATGAGGTAATTCTCTTCTTTCCAAATTCGTTTAATCTCTTAATTCAAGTTGATCTAATGTTCATTTATATTCTATTGAACTTTGAAATATAGAATTTTTTTTACATCTCACTTGTAATGATTTTCAATAATCAAAATGTCTAAATTGAATCATGTCTTTGATAAATTCTTCTTACTTACAAAGTTATATCATTTCATAAATTTTATGAATTTTATGATTGATCTAATATCCTTAGTTTAAAATTGCATACCCTATGTCAAATCACAATTTAGATTAAATTTAAAAAAAAAATTGAATTTCATATTATTATTTACATTTCTTATCTTTTTCTTCTTCACTTTTTGTTGCTGTCAAAAAGGGGGAGAAATTATTATGTTTGTGTTTGTGTTTTTTGTGGTTTGTGTTTTTTGTGTTAAAAATTTTTGAAAAATAAAAATATTGTTCTTTAATGCCTCCTTATTTTAATGTACTCATAAATTCAGGGGGAGTTTAGGAGATAAGAGATTTGTTTTAACTTGAAACCATACTAATAATAATTGTTTTGCCATCATCAAAAAGGGGGAGATTGTTTGAATAGTTGCTATTTGAATGATTTATATTTGTGCAACTTATGTAGTTTTGATGATTCCAAACATTATTGTTCAAATGTATAGTTATCTTCTATCAATTTCAGAAGATTTGCACTTGCTCTTGTGTGTACTAACATTTCAGGAAAATCAGACTCCAGACTACGAAAACTTCAAATCAAATTCAACATGAGAAATTTTGTTTATTTGAAGTTTGTCTTTTCTCTAAATTAATTTTGAAAGGGAGTGATTGTAATTGAGTGAATAAAATCTTACACACACAAATAAGGAGATCTTGAAATTCTATACTAATCGTACAGGACGATATTTATCGTACTGGACGATCTGTCAGTTATCTCTTATAGAACATTTGGAACGAATAGGAACTTGCTTGGAAAAATTTTTTCTAAGTCCTATTCGTCCAGGACAAATTTTAATATCGTCCCGGACGATGGGTTCTCTGTAAACTTTCGTCCAGATGAATTTTACCATCGTACTAGGCGAACAGTGCTCTGGAAAATTTTCGTCCAGACGAACATAAATATCGTACCGGACGAACAGCTCTCTGGAAAATTTTCGTCCAGACGAAACAAAATTATCGTCCGCGGCGATTGGTCCTCTGGAAAATTTTCGTCCAGACGAAATAAATAATCGTCCAGGACGATCGGCTCTCTGGAAAATTTTCGTCCAGACGAACATATTTTCGTCCAAACGATAAACCGACTTAGAACAGTTTTCAGCAGTTTCTAGAACCGACCTTGTAATAACCGTTCGTACTGGACGAACCTAGTTCGTACAGGACGATCATCTGTACGAAGTCATTTCGTACACATATACAAATTGGGTCATTTCAGATCGTTTAAGTAAAATCGTCCAGGACGATCCAAGATCGTACAGGACGATCCACTGCGTACAGAATTGAAAATATGCAGTTTTTGGGCGGTTTTTCATGTCTTTTGTATAAATAGTCCAAATTAGACTGCCACCCAATCTTTTTGTCGTTTGATCTTCATGCCTATTGAGAGAATAGCCAAGGAGAGAGTGGAAGAGTGCTTTCAAAGGAGGATTCCTACCATTGGAGCGAGAAGGCTTCACTTGGATTGCTAAGGTAAGAGTCTCTACTTGTGAAATTGGATTTCTTCACTCTTTTCTTTCTTCCTTCTAGATTCTTGTGAGAAGATCATTCAAGAAGGTTCGGTTCTCTGCCGACACTTGGAGAGTGTGAACAGACGTGGGTTCTCTGCCTACACTAGGAGAGTGTAAAAGGAAGAAGGTTCTCTGCCTACACTTGGAGAGTGTGAACAGCCGTAGGGTTCTCTGCCCACACTAGGAGAGTGTGAAAGGACGACGGTTCTCTGCCAGCACTGTGGATTGTGTAAAAGGACGACGGTTCTCTGCCGCACCGGGTAGTGGTGAAAAGAGTGTTTTGTACAGGCTTCTCCGCCTTGCTGTGGGTGCTAAAAGAGAGTCACTTTGTGGTATTAGTGCAATACTCAGAGGGTGCCTCTGAGGAGTGGATGTAGGTCTGGTTATAGACCGAACCACTATAAATCTGGTGTCATTTACTTTATTGCTTTTACGTTTCCGCACTTTAAATTTCAGTTTTAACAACACTGTGGTTGAAAAACATTTTTCTATAAACTTTAAAAGAAAATTTTATTTCGGTTCAACTTTATCATTAAGAGGGTTTAAAATTTTTTAAAACTACCAATTCACCCCCTCTTGGTAGCCGTGGGACATTTACTTAGGCTTAACAACCTAATTACTGGACTCAACAAAAACTACATATGATGAACAAAAGTTTTTATATAACTTATCTATTTATCTTCATCGCATACCTTAAGATCCACATTCTATCAGAGTTAAACCACATGATAGAGGACAAATCGTCGTATCCATGTAGTACTCTTAGGAAATAGGATTTATAGGCATATTAAACTTTAACCTACAAGAAGGTTTAAAGGTGAGGGAATTCAAAATATTTTCAAACTTCAATATATCAACCAATAATTATTCATTCCTAACATTAGAAAAATCATAATATGGTTGAATATGAGATTTGAAAATATATTTGAAGTTAATTCAGCGATTGCTAGGAACCTAGCAAAATTAGCTAAACTTTTGTGCTTTGAGGCTCCAAAAGAAAATGAGATTAAATATATCTTCATCTAAAGCGTTAATCCACCCAAGTGGAGGGAGGGAGGGAACACACTTTTCATTTTAGCATTGATAACCATTGGTCTTATTCTTTAAATGTTTAGAGGAGTCAACCACAATGAAGTTTTAATTACAATTTAAGGAAGATAGAGGTAAATTTCTTTTTTAAAAGAAATCAACCTACTATTTTCTCTAGCAAAATTATTTTTATAAGCTTGACTTGTATTTGAACTTTCAAACTTTTCTCAATGTAAATCGAATTTAATCCTGAAAATCTTGCATATATCACATTCTAGACCCTGTCCTAGAAATGATATCAAGCTACAAAGACATGTAACTATAATATATTATTAGGACAATCATAAAATTTTGATTTGAAGGTTTGAGCTTTTGGACCCTATCCTACCAAACATATTAAGCTATAAAAATATATAACTATAATATGATAAGGAGAAAACTTTGATTTAAAAGCTCAAATTTTCTTGAGATTTGTCCAACCACATATTGAGTTATAAAAATCTATAACTGCAACATATTAGCTAGGACACAGAACTTTAAAATTTTTGAAGACTTAAAGTTATTTGGACCCAATCCAAATAATACATTAAGTTACTAAAAGAAGTAACTATACATATTATTAAAGATTGGGTAAAGGGATTTTGGACCCAGTGCTAAGTCAAATATCAAGCTACAAGAAAAATGTAACTGCAACATTCGAATTAGCACAGGAAGTTTCTTTACAAAAAGGTCGTACAAAGGATCTTCCCGTTAGTTTTCTAACGGGGTCCAAAATAAGACCTCTAAATAAAATTTTTAGATACCGGCCAAATTATTCAAGAATGAAATGAATAAAATAATCGGTGGAAGAAAGGTAGTTACAACCTATGTCAAGCACAAGTATACTACCGATTAAAGGGTATAAAACACTGCTAAAGATGGAGAGAGGATTCGATCCCCAGCGGAGTCGCCAAAAAAACCTTGGTGGGAAAAAAATTTGTGTCACCACGCAGATTTTGATTTTCTCCTATTTTGTAATCGAATACTGCATTGAGAATAAAGTACAATCTTGAGAGACTGATACAATATTCTACAATGGATTCAATATCAAAATAGGATTTTGAAAATTGATATTTCTATAATCAAACAGTTCAAAGAATAACATATCATCTTAAAAGATGAACATGAAATTCTATAGAATATGTTTAAAGATAGAATTACAATTTTTTTTTTTTTTGAAAAAGTTTATTCATTCTTTTATTTAGATATGGCAAGAAGAATATTATATCATCTTAAAAGACGAACATAATATTCTTCAAGATATCCAAAAGCGAGAATGAGTTTTATAAAATTCATTATTTCTAAAGTTGAATATAACAAGTATAATATTATATTATCTGAAAAGATAATAATAACATTCTACAAGTCTATTCAAAATTAAAAATAAAGTTTTAAAAATATCTACATTCCCAAAGATTCTTCCCTTGTTTTATACGAATAAAACAAGATTTATTTTAGTCTGGGGTTCTCAAATCTCTATAGGAGCAAGCTCCTATAGTTAATTACATCCTAGGAGGAATGCTCCTAAGAAAACTCTCGATTAAAGCAGTGATTTCATACTCTTTGACTACAAAGTAAAAGACAAGAAACAGAAGTAGGAATTTTCTAAGGTGAAAGCTCAATGTTGAACATTTATTAGCGAGTCAATGGAGGAAAAGTATGAGGTGTCGGATTCTGAGAAGCTTAGAGACAACCTCAGTCTATCCTATGTTGGGCTTTACATTTTAAGAGAAAATTTTATGTTTAAGTTGATATTTTATTAGAAAGTTGGGATTATATTCCCGGAGGGCGAGGACTTAAGATCTAAAAAGAATCTGCCTCAAAACCTAAATCTAATTTGGGTACTACAAAGTAGCGACCCGAACCTAACTAATGAAGTGCAAATCTGGACTTACCCCGGCCTTGATTGGGGAGCCAGCTAACCACTTAGGCGCTTTAAAACCATGTGTCCAGTCTCTTATGAAAGATGGGTAGGGATGTTGTTTAAGTTTTAAGGAATTGGTGCTGACATCTAAGACAATTCCTAATTAGCACCTCCACTTATGTAGGGTGATAAATGTCTAGAAATGCAATTAATATTTTATACTTTTTTTAGTTTGTATCTAATGCAATGCATGCTAATTGACTCGAATGCATAAAATGATAATGAAGCAGTTTAAAAATTTAGGCTTAGAAAATAGATTTTTCCCTAGAGATTGCACAACTTCCCCTTGACAGAACTGCACCCTCATAGGTCAAGTGGTCTGCCAGAACCCGCAGGCGGGGAGGTGTCTAACAAGGAAGAGAAAGTATTAATATGCTTATGCTGACTCTCGGCGGTCCCGAGCTTACTTCTTAGATCGTTAGAATTACTATGTGAGCCTAAAAATTTTTATTTAAAATTACAAGTAGAAGAATTTTAAGCGTACCCTTACAAAAAAAAAATCTCTCCGTTTCGAATCCAGGCTAAAACAAAATACGACATGCAAGGTCCTAAAAAAAATCTTCTGCACAAACAATGTAAACAATCAATTTTAATAATCCAAATATAATGTCCAATGTCCAATGTCCATATTACACCCAGAATTTGCAGAAAAGCAAAGTGGCCGGGCACCACTGACAACAAACCCGGATTCTAATCCTAAGAATCACGCAAGTGATTTTTTGAAATGGGATATACTGTTCCTTAAATCTTCATTTCTTCATCTTATTTCTTCAATCTTCTTGTTCTATCTTTTTCTTCTTCTACGAACTTCTCGGGTCCGTCGGGTTCTGGATATCCAAATGAAAAGAAACTCATCCCTAAGAGGGGTATTTTCTTTTCTATTTGGATATTGAATCATCCTAATTTGGCTTTCCAAATAAAAGAGAATAATCCTTTAAGGTATATTCTCCTTTCTTTGGATTCCAAATTGGATGTAATATTCCACTTTCAAAAAATCACTTTCACATTTATTGACTCTTGATATATTATATTTACATTACATTTCATTTCACAGAAAGGGAAGAAAAATCTAGTCCACCTGCAAGGTTATCCTAAGCAATTTATAACAAAAATTATTCCACGCAGTTATATATATATGTATTTGAATTTAAATTATTAAGCCACACTTCGCCACACTCTTCTTCATTTGGGGGCTAAGCAGCTGAAGCACCTATAGCATTTATTTATTATTAATTAATTAGCCCCCTTTTTCTGCCCTGCATGAGTGTGACCACCTGCAGAAAATCATATTAACAATCCAGATCGCTCCTAGCCTATGGGTAATCTAATAGTCAATCAAACCAACACAGAGTGCAGTAAAAATAAATAAACAAACACACCAACATTTTACAACCAGCATGCAATAAAACTCGAGAAAAAGCCCGTCACAGTGTAGTAAGGAAATAAACACCGGCCTAACCTAAAACTAAAGTCGGTTGTCCTAGCAAAAAAATCTAAGTGTGTGCAATAGGTTATGTGGTTTTGAAATGTCTTAAGTCAATTATTGGCTAAAGTTTTTTTTTAATTGATTGAATTCTAATTTAAAGATGTTTACTAATTCTAAAGTGAGATGTCACTAAATTTTCTATGTTATAAGTTTCTATCCTAAAGTGTGCATGCTTCCTAAGTCTAGATTTTCTAAGACCCGGTCCTTAATTTTTGTCCTTAAGTTTCATTATTATTGTATGGGATAAAAATTTGTTATTACTAACCCTTAGGACTTTGAGCGTGTGTAAAAGGGGTTTAGGGATCTAAAATAAAGCAAAAAAGTAAACCTAATTAAATTGAAGTTACTACAGGGACCTAAAGGAATGGTTCACGCATACCACATCAAGGGGCCCCTAAAGGTTTTCTAAGATTAGAAATACTCACAGTCACCGGGGGCTACGACCCGGTGGTTCTGCCCGTAGCACCTCTACCCGGCTGGATAGAGGCGACTGACGCCTTTAACTCCTTGTACTTTTGTTCCCTTGACCCGTACCATTCCTCGCAGTTCATGCAAATAAACAGGAAAAATAGGGAAAACAGGGATTAGAAACACTTTTAATAAATAATAATGAAATAATTGAAATTTACTGAAAATGAAGACGTACCTTTCTTCGGGCTTGAACACTGGTTCATTGACTTTTCTTTTGAAACCTTTACTTTTGGAAACATACTTTATATATTTTCAATATTCATTTCCATTCTTCCAAATTTACACAAATTTTACAAAATAAACACTTTACCTCTCACACTTGCACATTTTTACCATTCCTAAAATCATACTTTACACTTTCCTAAAGTCATACATTTCCTCCTACTTTCACCTCTCAAACTTAAGCACAAAACTCATTACAAAATTCACTTCTTAAATTATACACCCTTTTTTCACTATTTAACAAACAAACACTTAACTTTCTACACCTTTATAAACTTTCCGTTTTCAACTTTCCAAAATACACACAAATTACTCCTTCCAACATACACAATCCAACTCATATACATACAAACTTCACAATTTCGCTTTTCAAACACATATAAACAATTCACCTTTCACCTTTATTTCACTTTCTAGAAAAATACTTAATGCACTTTTCTAAAATACATGTACACTTTTTTCTTTCAAAATAGCATGCATTTTATTCTTCTAAACTTATAATTGTCATCCTTCAAAAACACACACAAGTTACTTCTCACAAATACACATGTTTTTCATCTTCCAAAAGATACACACACATTATTTTTCACATACACAATTTCTACCATTTCAAAGTACACACAAGTTCACAAATCATCTTTCAAGACAATGTACCTTTACCTTCCAATAGTCACACAATCATCTTTAGAAACATACATTTTTCACCTTTTAAAAAAATTCACACAAGTTTTTACTTTTATATGCAAATACAAATTATTTTTCCTTATCAAATTAAACATTTTAATTTTCAAAAACTCTACACTTCACTTTTCAATCACTCACACACCACATTTCTTTTATTCTTTATAGGAAAATTTGATTCAAATGAAATTATTAAACAATTCATCTCCCTTAATAATAAAATATAGCTTTAACTCCTTTTTTAAAATCTCTAATCAGAATTTATCAAATTCATATTATAAGAACCCAAAATAAATCACTATAACTTATGATTAACTTTACCGAGAAAGCCATATCCAGTTAAGATAGTAAAATAGAGAGAAAAACTGTCACATTTTATTTTATGAATCAAACTATAAAGGGATTTCTTTAAAAAAAAATGAGAAAACCTTTGATGATTATATCCCTTGCTATTATTATTTCGGTGAGACAAACATTGCAATTGTAACTATCTCCACAATGGAGGAGGAGGAAATGAAGAAAAGTTGCAGTAGAAGGAGAAGCAAAGAGGAATACCTAAGGATGAGAAGGTTTTCGGCACCATCAAGAGCAGAGAAAGATAGGGATCCTTCGGCTAGAGCTGCTACTGTCCACGCAAGCAAGTGAGGCAGAGACTTCCATTTTGCTTCCCTGGGTTCAATCGGATAGCAGCTGCAGCTACAGAGGGATTTTTGGCCTGGTCCCGTGCGAAGCAGAGAGACGACGGACTGGGGGTTTCAGAATTTTTGCCTGGACTTCACGCCTGAAGACTTCTCATGCGAATGGGGAGGAGGCCAGTTCGGAACTGCCGTGCAAATCGTCCAGGAGAGGGGGCAGTTTGCAAATGAGTGTCGGTGGCCTGGGCTGTTTTGTGAATTTGAGTGCGAATCGCTGGGAGAGGGAGTCGGAGCAGGTAGTTCGTGTGTTCAGTTCTGGTGAATCTAGATCTAGAGAATGATGGACAAAAGACGGTTGGGATTTCTCATGCGACCGAGAAAGAGACGAGTTGGGGGCTTTCATCTGTTGTGTTTCTCACGCCTGGAACCGAGAGGAATAGAGAGCACAAGAGAGACCATTGAGGGAAGGATTTTGTTCATTTTTGCGAATGGGAGATCAGAGAGGAGGGGCTGTTCGCGAATGGAGTTCGGCGGTTCTCCTGTGCATGTGAATCCAATAGAGATAAGAGCAGTTCTATGAACTGAACTCAAAGGGGAGCCTACGGTTCTGCGAACTGAAGAGCGTGAGGGAGTTCGGGATTGAGGGCTATGTTCTGTGCATGCGAATGGCATTGTGAGGGTGCTGGGTTGTTGGACCGGTCCTAATTGCATCTAAATCTCACACTTATGTCTATTCCACTTCAAATTGAACGGTTTATATTAATCATAACTTAAAAATGAATTTAGGAGTTAGTTTATAATTTAAAATGATTTAGAGATTAATTTAGAAAATAATTGATAATTTAAAATATATATTTTGAGTTAATTTTAAAATAAAAATAATTTTGAAATACTAATTTTATCTCATTTATAACGATTTGAATTTGATTGAGTCGATCGACATAGACGAATCAAAAAAATTGAGGTTGATTTGAGTTTTTTTTTGGAGTTGAATTAAAATTGATTGAATTGATTTTGATTCGAATTGAGTGATAGGCTCGAGTCGATGCTACGTCAATGGGCGTTCACCTAAGGGAAATCCTATGGGCGACGTCTACACTAGGCTATGAAGACCTAAGTGCTAGAGTCGATTTCTGGGAAATTGACCTCAAATAATGAGGTCAACAGTTGGTAGATTGTAACGCTACTTACCCAGAAGCAATTAAAGTCTCCTTAAATGGCGATGTTGTTGAATTGAAAGTGCAATATGGGTGGAGGCCTACACCATGTGAGCACTATAAGTCTCTTGTGCATTTTTCTTCTTTCTTCCCTTCTAAGCCGCAGTCAGGTGAAGATAACATTCTGGCTAAAGAAGGTCCAAAGAACATTCCACCTAGGGGTAGAAGTCAGAGTAGAAATCTGAAGAAGTGTTTCCCTTCTTCGCTTCCTCCTATGAATACAAATTCTTTTGTTAACCCCCATCAGTTAACTCTCAAGCCGCATCCACCCTCTAATGAATCTACTCCCTCGTCGGATATCGCTCAGACCTTCTAGGTTCCTAATCTGAGACAAGTCAATGCCACTAATTATGTTGGGAAACCTTTACATTACCAACCACATTCTCCCCCTCCACATCTTCAAAGCTCCACTAACACCATTTTACCTTCTATGTTTTCTCATCCTGAGTATCCTGCTGAACCCAAAGTCTCTACTCTTCCTGTCGTCATGGACAATGTGCAAGTTAACATACCCAACTTAAACTCTCCAATGGAGGAGAATTCTGTCTCCTCCACTAATGCATCTACTAGCCTAGAGGTGGCTTTACCTAGTGATGCTATATCTCCCAATAAATTTGACATACTGAAATCCCAAGAGGAGTCAGATAAGACTGATGATCAAATAGTTTGTGATGATAAGGCTACCTCTTGTAGTGTCAATAAGACCTCAATCAAGCAAAATTCCCAACAACTGACAAGTTTAATGTTGAAAAAACGTCTGCTAGGGGTAAACAAACAAAAAACACCATCCTCACTCATCGTCGTGATGAATCTTCCGTCCATTGCAGCATGGAATGATAGGGGTTTCAATCGTCCTGACAAAATTTTTTGTTGTAAATGTTTGGTGGCTTCCTTTAAATTGGACATTCTTTGTATGTTTTACACTAGGATACATTCTACGACTCTTTTATATCCTTTTTTTCAAAGTGTTCACTCTATTTTTCCTAATGAGCATTGTTGCAATAACTTTGACTTCTCATCTTCGGGGAGGATATGGATTAAGTGGAATGCTAGTAAGGTTAATTTTGTTCCTACTCATACTTCTTCGCAATGTATTTCAACTTTATCATGGCTGGCTCAATGCCCTATTTTAAACTTTCTGTCATATATGCTTCCAATAATAGTACGGATAGGAGAGAACTTTGGGATCACATCTCTTAATTAGCTCCCACCCAAGGTGTTCCTTGGATTCTTATGGGAGACTTTAACTGCTGCCATTTTGCAACTGAAAAGCGGGGGGGGTGACTCCTTAACATGGGTCTTTGGTTGATTTGATTAACATGATTTTTGTTAATGGTCTGAAAGATCTGAACACGGTTGGAAGTGCGTTCACAAGGTATAATCTGCAATTGGGCAACCCTATCCGCATTAAATTAGATAGGGCTTTGGTTAACAATGCTTGGTTGGATTCTTTCCCTAATGCATTATGTTCTATCCAAAGCCCTTCTACCTCTAATCATGCCCTCTTATCTTTCCTTTTGGAGATGCTACAAACTCTTTGCATAGATTTCTTTTAAAGAATTTTTGAACAAATAATGACAAGTACTGGACTCTACTTCTTAAAGCTTTTTATAAGTCCTCATGTGGGAATCCTTTATCTATTTTGTGTCATACGCTCAAGAAGCTTAAATATTCCATAAGAAAGGAATGTTGGGCTAACTCTTCTACTTTAAAAAATCATTTTGATGAGTTGATTTTGCAACAAAATGTTTTTTTAGAGAAGGCTCAATCTATGCCGGAAGATGATAACATTAAAGCTGCTCCGAAAGATATTAATCTCAAAGTTTCTTAATACTCTAGCTATATGGCTTCCTGGTTAATTCAAAGAGCCAAAGTGAAATGGCTAAAACAAGGAGAGGATGACCTTAAATTTCTATTTGCTAAAATCAAGTGTAGGAAGGGAAATAAAAGACTGGCTGTGAACTTGGTTGCTGCTTGTCCTGGCATGGACAAAAAAGAAGCTATCCTTAGCATTATTAAGTGCTATTCAATCCTACTCCTCCCACTAATCTGGAAGTTAACCAATTTTCGATTGGTACTACTTTACCCGACTTTTATTCTGAGGTTCTCTCTTATAATGTTACTGATTGGGAAATTAAGAAAGCTATTTTTTCTGGAAGCTCAAATTCGACTTCGAGCTCTAATGGTTTCAACTTTCACTTTTATAAATCTGGTTGGCATATTATTGGGCCAATGGTTTTCAAAGTTGTTAAATCTTTCTTTTCTAAGGGCTACATTTCTAGTGGGGTCAAAGCTACAACTATTTCTCTTATTCCTAAACACAAAAATGCGGAGTCCATTTCTAATTTTAGACCGATTGCTTTATGTAATACCCTTTATAAAATCATTGCTAAAGTCATTGACAATACGTTGAGACCTATCATGCCTACTATTGTGAAGCACAATCAATAGGGTTTTGTGAAATCCAGAATTTCCACTGACAACATTCTTCTTACTAATGAGATTCTAGATATGGCTCGGAAACGTGGTGGGATAAAGTATTTTTTGTGCCAAGCTTGATATTCGAAAAGCCTTTGGCACTGTATCTAGAGAATTTCTTATCTCTAGGATGATACATAGAGGTTTTCCTAACAAATTTGTTAGTTAGATCAAAGCTTGTATTTCGAAAGTGAATTTTTCTATTTTGGTGGATGGAGCTCTTGAAGGTTACTTCCTCGTCTGTCGATTTAAGGCAAGGGTGTCCTCTTAGCCCTTATCTTTTCTGTCTAGTTATGGATGCTTTTTCTTCTCTATTGGATAATGGACATTTCAAAGGGATTAATATTGGTGGTTTTTGCTTATTACACTTATTATATACAGATGATGTGTTAATTTTTGGAGAAGCAACTTTGGATAATTGTACTACACTAAAGAATACTCTCAATATCTTCTCAAATTATACTGGGCTTCATGTTAATCTTGATAAGAGTTCCATCATGTTTCCAAAGAATATGCAAATTAAGGATGACATTTGTTAGGTTCTCTCTATTCACAATATTTCTCAAAAGCTTACCTACCTTGGTATTGTTGCGGATCTATGATTTTGATGATAGCAAACATTCCTTATTTCTCTACGATTGCCTTATGTGCTAACGTTTCAGGTCCACACGATCAGACTGCAATCTGGAACAAGCTCAAGATTGGGTAGACTAGGTCTGTGTCAGTTTGTAATCTTTTTCCTTTCTTGAGTCTGTTGTATTTGCTGTGGTATCTGATGATTTGTAACTTGGAAGATTTTATGTTGTGCCCTAAAAGATTTCTATTTTTGGTAACATCATCCGAGACGATATTTATATCGTCCTAGACGATCTGACAAAAGTAGAAATCCTAGTTAGGGCATCCTCATTAAAGCAGCCGTCTTTTTGCAAAATACATCATCTTGGACGCTTTTGTAGCGGCCAGGACGATCGGCTCAATTCAGCAAGAATCTGCCGCCATATCTACTTAGGAAAATCTTATTTTTGGACATCGTCCTAGTGGATCGTCCTGGACTATAAAATATCGTCTCGGACGATCCAGAGCAATTTTTCCAAAATTTCTCAGGCAGTTTTGGAAAGCAATTAATAGGGATTTCGTCCGGGCTGATCGCAAGATCGTCCGGGATGATTAGACATCGTCCAGCTTCATTTCAGGGCGATATTCAGGATGATTTTTCTCATATTTGAACTAATCGGCCAGGACGATTTGACTATCATCCTGGACGATAATGGCGGCAACTTGCATTAATGAGCTCGTTTTGAGAGCTTCTTTTTAAGCTCTGGCAAGTCACTTTGTAAGTGTCTTTGGCAGCTATTGTAGCTTCATTCTTGTGGGGGAAACTTGAAGAGAGAGCTTGAAAGGGAGAGAGGAAAGGGTGGAGTTTGAGAGAGGGAGAAGATCCTGTGAGGGGGGACTCAAGGGAGTGTGGAGGGGGTTCCACACGGTTGCTCCGACAAACTCGCACCTTAGTACCATCGGATTCAAGGCTTGTCTCGAAGTAAGTTCACCAAAGAAGAAGTCTCTTTGGTGTCAAAGGACCCGGCAACTCCGCCGCACCGGGAGAGGTGGAAGTGAATTTATAAGGGCTTCTCCGCCTAGCTGTGGGGGCTAAAGGAGAGACACTTGTGTTAGTGCAATACTTAGAGGGTGCCTCCAAGGAGTGGACGTAGGTCAAGGTTTGACCGAACCATTATAAATCTGGTGTGTTCTTTCTTTATTACTTCTGTACTTTAATTTCTGCATCGTTGGTTTTCTATGTGGTGATATTGGTTTTAGTTTTATCTTTGATTTTAAAGTTTTCCAATTCACCTCTCTCTTTTAAATTAGCTTTGGGCCAGTTCTATAGGGCTTAACATCCCTAGCGAACTTTCAAGTGGTATCAGAGCGGTTTTCATAAATAAGTTTTTAAAAGCTTTTGAATTTTGATCCATGGCTAATCATCCTTTTGCGGAAGGATATTCAATCACTAGACCACCATTGTTTGAAAATATTACATTTGATTTTTGGAAAATTCGCATGTCTACATTTTTGCAATCGATTGATTTTCGCATGTAGCATATGATTTTAACTAGTTATTCATCACCATCACGTATTGTTAATGGAATTAAAACTGATATTCCTTTTAATCAATAGAATATGAATGAACGAATGGATGCTCAATTAAATGCAAAATCTTTAAATTATTTTTTCTGTGCTTTAAATTCTGATGATTTTTTGTTAATTTCCACGTGCACTATTGGTAAGGAAGTTTGGGATAAATTGCACACCATATACGAAGGCTCTAATGAAATAAATCAATCAAAGTTGAATATTTTAATGCATGATTTTGAAATATTTTCTTTTAAACCTTTTGAAACGATTTTAGACATGTATACAAGATTTATTCAAATTACTACATCATTGCATGCCTTAGGAAAAGATTTTTCAAATTTTGAAAAAATTAACAAAATTCTTCATTGTTTACTTGAAAAATTCGATGTTAAAGTTGTTGCTATTTGTGAATCAAAAGATTTGAATGATTATTCTATTGATAATTTGATTGGCTCACTCATTGCCTACGAGCAAGGGTTGGGTCAAAGACTTTTGGATGCAGATGAAATGATCGTTCTAAAAGCTGAAAATACGGAAAGAGGAAGCTTAGTTGGTGACGATAGCAATGAATTATCAAGCAAATCACAAAGCTCACCAATGCATAAGCAAAAGTGGAAGAAAGGTAAAAGTGGTAAGGATGTCCATATTTCCTCTAACATTGTTTGCTTTCGATGTAGAAAACCTGGACATATGAAAAATGTGTGCCCTAATTTAAGAATTCTCCCTGCAAAAGAAAAGGGTAAGGCGGAGTTAAATTTAAACTGCGGAAATAATGAAAAGCAAAAAATCTCATGGGCAGATCTGGTTTCTGGAGCATCAGACCAAGAAAGAGATAATGGATAAAAGCCTTATTTGAGTTTTTCTTTGTTATTTTTTTATTTTTTTTTATTATTTATTAGATTTTTTAATTTTACTTGTTTTGTTTCATTTTTTTTTCTCTGATCAACACATACATTTACTTTTCTAGAAAAGAAAATTTTACTTTCTAATTTTTCTTGAAATCTTTAGTAAGTTGTGATTGACTTCTCTAAAAATAATCAAAGGATGGAAACTCATATTTTTGACTTTCAATCTCTGTTTCCTAAAAGAGATTTTTCTACTTTTTGATTTAAAATCTTTTTCATCTTTTAAATTGGTTTTTGAAACTAAATTTTTTATCTCCCTATATTTTATTTATCGCATAGGAATCTTTTGCAAGTTGTTGAATCTAATTCAAAATTTTCTTAATCAAGAAATTCACTTTATCAATAGTATGGGTTAACTTTTGGTATTTAAGATTTCATAAAGGTAGCATAATAAAAAAAAATTTGGCCAATGATGCCAAAAATAAAAGAAGCGCAAAGCGCCAAAATTGAAAAATATAGAATACAAAAAGTGTATCAAAAGATGCGCAGTGCGCCAACTAATTGTCAAGAGGCAAAAAATGAGCCCACTAAATTTTAATGCTTACCATTCTTATACTTCTTAAAGCTTAAGAAAACCCTTGATTTTTCGATGCTTGAGTTTGAAAATTTTGATTCATGATTCAACAAATCGTGCATTAATCTTCTATTAGATATATTTTATGAAAGGAGTTTTGAAAAATTATTGTTTCTTTCTCTAATTTATTCCTTGATTTAGATATTGAATTAAAAATTTTTGAGCCTTTTTAAAGAACTTGAGTTTGGATTATCAATTCTTGATTTTCTAACCTTTACTGGGCTATGTATTGTCAATCCAATTCTACTAAGTTTTTTTATTAAAACCTAGAGGTAACTTTCTCATTTTAAGAACATTTGTTTTTTCACTTGATCAGGGAATATTTTTTGTTCGTTTTGTTTTTTTTTTGTTCCTCCACTCTTTTTGATAATGTCAAAGGGGGAGAACATTGTATCTTTTTTCTTTTCAAAAAATTTAAAACAACAAAAATATTTTCATCTCCCCTATTTTTTTTAAAAGGATTTATTCTAGTGAGGGGGAGATTAGGAGGATTTACTTTTATGAAAATTCAAATTGAAATGTTTTGCCATCATCAAAAAGGGGGAGATTGTTGCGGATCTATGATTTTAATGATAGCAAATATTCTTTATTTCTCTACGATTGCCTTATGTGCTAATGTTTCAGGTCCACACGATCAGACTGCAATCTGGAACCAGCTCAAGATTGGGTAGACAAGGTCTGTGTCAGTTTGTAATCTTTTTCCTTTCTTGAGTCTGTTGTATTTGGTGTGGTATCTGATGATTTGTAACTTGGAAGATTTTCTGTTGTGCCCTAAAAGATTTTTATTTTTGGTAACATCGTCCGGGACGATATTTATATCGTCCTGGACGATCTGACAAAAGTAGAAATCCTAGTTATGGCATCCTCATTAAAGCAGCCGTCTTTTTGCAAAACACTTCGTCTTGGACGATTTTGTATCGGCCAGGACGATCGGCTCAATTCAGCAAGAATCTGCCGCCATATCTACTTAGGAAAATCTTATTTTTGGACATCGTCCCGGTCGATCATCCTAGACTATAAAATATCATCCCGGACGATCCAGAGTAATTTTTCCAAAATTTCTCAGGCAGTTTTGGAAAGAAATTAATAGGGATTTCGTCCGGGCAGATCGCAAGATCATCCGGGATGATTAGACATCGTCCAGCTTCATTTCAGGGCGATATTCAGGATGATTTTCGTCATATTTGAACTAATCGGCCAGGACGATTTGGCTATCATCCTGGACGATAATGGCGGCAACTTGCATTAATGAGCTCATTTTGAGAGATTCTTTTTAAGCTATGGCAAGACACTTTGTAAGTGTCTTTGGCAGCCATTGTAGCTTCGTTCTTGTGGGGGAAACTTGAAGAGAGAGCTTGAAAGGGAGATAGGAAAGGGTGGAGTTTGAGAGAGGGAGAAGATCCTGTGAGGGGGGCTCAAGGGAGTGTGGAGGGGGTTCCACACGGTTGCTCCGGCGAACTCGCACCTTAGTACCATCGGATTCAAGGCTTGTCTCGAGGTAAGTTCACCAAAGAAGAAGTCTCTTTGGTATTAAAGGACCCGGCAACTCCGCCGTACCGGGAGAGGTGGAAGTGATTTTGTAAGGGCTTCTCCGCCTAGCTGTGGGAGCTAAAGGAGAGACACTTGTGTTAGTGCAATACTTGGAGGGTGCCTCCAAGGAGTGGACGTAGGTCAAGGTTTGACCGAACCACTATAAATCCAGTGTGTTCTTTCTTTATTACTTCTGCACTTTAATTTCCGTATCGTTGGTTTTTTATGTGGTGATATTGGTTTTAGTTTTATATTTGATTTTAAAGTTTTTCAATTCACCTCTCTCTTTTAAATTAGCTTTGGGCCAGTTCTATAGGGCTTAACATCCCTAGCGAACTTTCAGGTATTCCTTTGTCTTTCTATCGTTTAAAAGTTACAAATTTTATTCCTCTCACAGATAGTATTACTAAAAAGCTGTCCGGTTGGAAAGCTAACGTTTTATCCTTTGCTGGGCACTTACAATTTTTAAAATTTTCTATCCTGAATTCCATAGCTTACTGGATTCGAGGGGCCATCTTGCCAAAATCTGTAATTAAATACTTCAAGAAAGTATGTTCCAAGTTCCTTTTTTTTTTTAGATTCTTATTGTAGGAAGAAATACATATGATCTCTTGGGACAAGGTTTGTAAACCTAAGAAATTTGGAGGGCTAGGCTTGCCATCTCTGTTGGCTATTTAGTTTGCATTTAACTGCTTGATCATTCTCAGGATGTACAACAATACTTCTCCTCTATCTACTTGGCTTTCTAGCAGATATATCTCTCCTTGGTGCTCGATTCCTACTTTTTCCACAAGTTTTTGTAGAAGTGTCTGTTGCACAGCTGTTGTCGTCAAAGATAAATTTTTATTTAAAATCACCAGAACTGCCCCTATCTCTATTCACTGGGACCATTGGTGTAATCAAGGTAAGCTGAAGGACTTACCAAATGCTCACTTTCTTTTGGCTGCTACTAATCCTGATTCCTTATTGAGGGATTACATTTGTAGGACTTCTTGGGTCTTAAAGAATAATATTCCTATCTATGTTATAAATGAGATTAAGAACCTGTGCATTGTGGAAGACACTGGTAAGTTCCTTTTTTTGGGGAAATCAACCTAATAGCAAACATGCAGATTACATTTTTGAATATTACTCTTCTCAAGCTAGATGCCCTTGGGTTAATCTAGTTTGGCATAAGAATAACTCCTTGAGATTTTCATGCTACACTTGGCTTCCTATTAGTCGGGGATTAAAAACTACGGATGAGCTATAAAAGAGGAACATTCTTGCTCCTTTAACTTGTAGCTTATGCCATATTGCATGGAAAGTGCAGCACATCTTTTCTTTGAGTGTTCATACTCATTCGGCATCCTCTTTGATCTTATTCCTGGCTTTAAGGGTATGTTTTTTAGACCAAATTTATTACAGCTCTTTCAATGGATTGATGGTAAGCAAGTCCTGCATTTGGGGAAAATTTTTTTTTACTTTCTCATTGCTTCTTGCTGTGTTTATTACATTGGAGAGAGAGGAATTTTAGAAGATTTGGCAACAAATTTTATAGTAGCACCACTACAGCTCTATGCATTAAGAAAGCAGTCTTTGAGAAGGTTAGTAAGTGGAAGAATGCTTCAAAAGTTCTGAACATGCTTTAACTGTGAGCTGCTTTGGATTTATGCTTCCTGGAATTCAGTTATTCTTGGTTGCTGCTTTTGTTGGATTACGGTTGGCTGATCTGTTGCTGGATGACATATTACATTTTGGTCTATATCGGAGAAGGTATTTGGATGGACGGACTGTTTCCTGATTCTATTTTTTGATGGCTTTGACTTGCCTGTGACGATGATGAAGCTCCATGAAGTTACTCCCCTTTGGACGGTCTTCGGGCAACCAAGGATCTGAGATTTTGTGATGTTTTTCGTACATATTTCCTGAGTCCAGACTATTTTTTGGCTTCGGAGCTATTGTGGTTCGGGTTTTTTTGTATGCTGAAAGTGTAATCCTATGTTTTTTGTGCTAGCCAATTTTTGGTGGCTAGTTTTGGGTTTTTTTCTTTTTATGTAATTTTTTTCCTGATAAATATACGGGCTAAGCCTAAATTTTCCCAAAAGAAAAAACTATTTCAAGAGATATTTAATGTTGAAAAAAAAAATCTAGTGCTTTCATTAACCTGACAATTTTGGATTTGGATGTTTATTAATCCAGTATATATTAAAAAAATTTAATCAAATGCTATTTCTAAATGATTGCTAATGATATCGCTTGATAGTATTTAGATTAATGGAATTATGTTTGGGTACTATAGCCTATCCAAATTTGATACAAATATAGTTGAATGAATTTTCTTTGTTTTTTTTAATAAAATCAAGGTATAATCAAATGCTTGCATATGAACAAAGCTATTTAATATATATGTAATTATTGTGTTCATCTACCAAATGACTTGATTGTAGATCTCCTTCGAAGTAGTCGAATGGAAGTAAACTTTAGTGATCTATTTGTCATCTTGTGAAGGATTAAATTACATTATGTTTGAGTATGTTTTATATAATTACTTCTTGTGGCTTCCAAATTAATTCCTCTTTAATGTCAAGTATAGCTTCATCTAATTTACTGGATTACTATGTGTTTCATCAAATTGAAAAATACTTATAATTATCTTCCTCTTTCAAAATTTTATGGTTCAGAATTTTCCTTAATAAAAAAATATTTTATTTAGGAAAAAAAATCATTTAATGTTCAAAATAGTATTTAGATTTAGATAGAATTTTAAGAGTTGAATTGTTCAAATTGGAGCTCGCATGTGCCGAAGCTTCTCTTCAATTCATCTTTCTTGAGCTTGAATAAATCTTGAAATTGCTCATGATAAACCTGTAAATAATATCGTAAAATTTTCATTAGACCTATCTTGCCTAAAGCCGAATCATTAGACCTATCTTACCTAAAGCCAAATAAAATTTGTAGTCGTCCCTGATATATATATATATATATATATATATATATATATATATATATATATATATATATATATATATATATATATATATATATATATATATATATATATATATATATATATATATATACTTAAATTACTCTAATATTCTGTTGAACGCAACTAAGATACCGAGAACAATGAATTTGCTAATGTGCCTTAATACTGTAATCCAATTTTTCATATACAATCTGAGAGAAGATGTGAGTTAAATCATGTTCAATTTCATTTGATTTGTAACTAATTAGACAGGTTCACATCTAAACGCATGCTCAAACTTTTCATTAACAGGTTTCAAGAAAATCTTCGTGAACAGTTGCGCTCCAAGCTTTTCATGAATCATTGCTACTTATTGAATTTGCATGACCATTTATGTCATAACATTCAAATGAATGGTAGTAAGAAAATATATAGATTTGATATGTATGTCGTGCTTCAGAATCATGTATAAACTTAGCTTTGATAGATGATATTTATGATAAAAATTTGATAACTACGTCTACAAATTTCATTGTATCAGTACATCTGATACAATGATTCATGGTAATGCTCAACATGTTTTTGTACCTATTCTTCACCTTACCCAACATAAAAGTTGTAGCTAATGACATAAAAGAGTTATTAATCTTTTGTGTTATCATTATGATCACATACACATACTCGCTCATACATTTTGATATGAAGGTCTAACACCTATTTTTCTCTTAGTATTATTTGAGAGGTACATTGGGAAATACTTGGAAAACATTTAGAGATCAATTAGTCGCATCCATTTCTTCCAAATTTAGGTGCTAAGGCTAGTTCCACCTTTGATTTTCTTTGAACAGATAAACTTTAAAACTTAGGCCCAACTAGGTTCTCTAACACTACTAATAAATCAGGCTTTCACAGCACTTTTTCTAACCTACATCAGCGGTTTAAACACCTGCAAAATTATTTGCAGCAGTTTAAAATCTGTTGCACATCCACCGCATATGCGTTCGCTGTTAAGGCTTTAGCAGCAGTTTTGAAAGCGCTAGTGTAGGAAGGCTATAACAGCATTTTTCAGCAGGTGTTAAAACCGCTGCTAAAGGGTAGGAGTGATTAAAAAAAATATGATGCAAAAAAATCATTTTTAATGTTTAAATAATACATAAGCAATATCAAAATTGATGCTTCAACATATAAAGAGTTAAATGAATACAAGCAGTTCTCAGGGGCTAATATAAGGACTTAAAATATCCAGTAGTAAATACAAATAAAAAAAATTCTCCAAAAAAACTCCAACTATTAAAACAAGACATTAATTTGGAGAAATATTAAAACAAAAGGATGGAAAAAATTAATATGAACTCAGTAGCTAATAAATTCTCAATTTTGAAAAACAGCTTCATCATGAGCATCTCCAATCATAAACATGAACTCCTGCTTGTGGCCTTCCAAGCATATGCGAACCTCACTAGCAGCCACAATAGCTCTTGTGATTCAACTCTCTCTCTTCGTTAGTCCCTCGACTAGCAGTCAATTGCTCAACCCTAAACCCTTGCTTGATTAACCTGAAAAGAAAAGAAATATAGGCTTATATTAAATGCTAAGTATATTATAATTTTATTAGAATATAATATATTAATAAAAAGTATACTTGTTAAATTGAGGTACCTGGTTCAAACACCTTGAGGCATAAACCTCTAGGCATGAGCTGGGGTAAAAAAAAGTTGTAAGCCTCACTTGAATCAAAGAGATGTTAAGCTTCTAGTATGCAATCTGAGCTTCGAAACCTGCCAAACAACTTCTACAAAATTCTTATTATATTCAATAGCAACAATAGTCTGACCACCAGCTCAACACAATCCATTCTTGCATTCATGTTCACCTATATGCCACAGATTAATCACTAGGTCCGGCCAAAAAAACTACAGCAATGTGGAGACGTCCCAATTCCCTTCACTATTAAGAAGATCTTTCACCACTAGAGAATCATAAGCCTCCATATTTAAAAAAGAACTCGGCCATTTCAGCAACGACTGATCGTGAATCCAAATATGTTCCTAGACATTTATCCTACTTCCATCCCATAAAAAGCTTATAGCTATTTGCTCAAAAATCTGCAAAACATTCTTTATCCCATAAAAAGACTCACCTATTTTTACTCAGTAGTTATACGGCTGTGACATCCTTTTGAGATGAACATAAGTTGCTAGAGAAGTTTCAGGCAATCCTCATTTATTGCAAATGTTAAAATGACTTGGCCATGCAAAAATGCTAGTTGCTTCATAATAATAAGCAAAAGAAATGTTTTTGATATAGGTGGGAAATAAACAGCCCCATTTGAAAACGTTGGGCCTATTAAATCAAATAAACAACCCCGTTTTCAACCAAAAGAGATTATATTTATATGGATCTTGGCAGATGTGTCACAAAATCAAGAGCTTTCAACCAAAAATTTAAGACAAAATTATAATTGTATATTCAACAACTTTGAACTAAATAGCATGCACTTGACTCCTATATTCAATATTAATATGGATAAATTTACTTTGATTGGCTTAAAAGTCAAAAAAGAAAAAAAATAAAGCAGTTAACAAAAAAGACATAGCAGTTAACAGAGCAACTTAAAGCAACTCTATATTGAACATTAATACCTCAAATTAATATTTAAAACAATGTAATATCAACAAATAAATGTAAATACAAATTAATACAATCTTAAAAAATCTACACCATCCCACATGAAGTTCAAGGAAGGGATTGAGATTTGAACCTCAACACAGATCGTTCTTAAGGGCATTACCACAGTAAGAGAAATATTAAATATTTTTCATAAATTTTTTCCCAAGGACCATGCTAGACCCCATTTGATATTTATCCATACACAACCCTTTTCCAGCCTAAAATTTGAGTAATTTAAGCTGCTAACACAGTGATTCCCACTTCATCATCAGCTTACTAAATGCATGACCAGAGACTTTACTATATGAATGATTAGGGAGTTTAATCATTGGGGTGTGACCAGCAACAATATAAGGGGTTGATGGATCGCCTCATCAGGTAAAGATAAACCCAAGTTCAACAACAATGATAAAGAGAAATTCTCAACGAACTAAAATTATTTTTCTCTATTTTTATTTATCCGCTAAATCACTAACTACTTAAATGCAAAGCTTGGAACTTGGCAAGAAACCTTGAGTAACGTTGTGGAAATGACAAAAGTTGTTATGAATAACAAAAGTTGTTATGAATAATTTAGAATAGAAATGACAAAATTTTAACATGTATCACAAAAATTAGTAAGCTTGGGTTAAGTAACTTAAAACATTGCAACTATTTAGATAAAAAAATTTATATTGTCATACATCAAAATATTATATTACTATCTAGAGTGGAACATAAAATCAAAATTCTTATAATATTTCAAAACAAAACATCGGCCATACAAAATGAAAATATCGTGCCCATTTATACTATGTCTTCCTTCTTCTACACCTTGGATGTCAGTTAGGCGAAAGTTGATCATTATCTCCCTGTTATTAATATAGAATTCAACAATGAAAATGAAAGTTATAAATAAATTAAATTTTTTAAAATATCCAATTTTTTTAATTTTACATACCATAGTTGAGCTTTCTGGTGGTGGATGTTGTCCCTGATAATTTTTCATGAATTGTCTCACCTCACTTTGTAGTGTTTGCACCACCTACTCAAGTTTTACAACTCGCTAAAGTGAAATATTACTTTCACTACTACTGCTTGGAGTCGTGGTGCTATGATGGAAATATCTTCTTGGAGTGACCCCAAAACCCTGTGTTTATACCCTCACTGGGTGTTCTTGCCCCATGATTATCTTGAAAACTTTCTCATTGGCCTCAAAATTTCCATCTTCTAGACTCAACCCTTCCTCAGCAAGCATTACACAAGCATGCAACTAGATTTAGAAAAAAATATATACATAGTTAGGATTCGTTAAACCGATCATGTAAAATGCTAACGATTTTACCCATTTTTGTTTGGCCTCCTTAGATGGCCATGCTCCATCTTTATGCTTGTGATTGATTTTTCAAAATAACATATGAACTCGTATAGACTAAAAAAACTAAAAATTAATTTTCTTCATAGAAATATAAATATATTGCTCTTTTGATTATGTATCGTTTCTTCTTGTTTCCTTATAGAGCTCACCCAACCCATAGTTTGCGGACACTTTTATTTTTTTGCATTTTCCACATTTCTAGTTGCCCTCTCTTAAAACAAATAATTGTCATATTAATTTTGTTTTTGAAAATAAAAATTAAAGTGATTTTTTATGCTAACTCACCTTGTCCTAGGGTTGTGACCACTTATTAAAAAGTTGACACCACTGTAGTGGCTCTACTCCTGTAGGGACAGCCTCCATGATCTCTTGTTCTATTATCCTAATGTTCTGCTTTCAAACTGGTTTTATAATTGCGCCACCTAGCACTAAGAGATAGTAGCATCCAATCTTTTATATTTGCAGGGAAATCAAATTTGGCCTAAAAAATGTTAAATGATTTCAATTATCAAACAAACACAAATAATATTTAACTATTTGTTATGATATTTACCTCTACTTCAGCTAGCATCTTTTTTTAAAGGGTTCCATTCTTTACATACGATAATCTAAGAATGAGATTGGTGCCAAAATAGGATCTCTGGCTATAACCCCTAAGTTTGAACCAAGTAGAATAGACTCTGGTATATTACATCGCATTATATTCTCATTGACTTTAATGTGAACCCGTGTACCTGGTGGCATGCTTTATATGCACTACAAGAAAACCCGTCATTGCCTGTGGACTTAATTCGCCAGTAACATGAAAATTACGACTGATAGTTCACATTTCCATCGAATTTCCAACAAACTTTCATGTGCTGGTTTGGCACACGTCGGAAAAATCTTTCTGGGATAAATAATACGTTGGAACACATTTTGACATACATTCTGACTCATTATCGGTGAAAAGTGTGTGTCCATTACATCAATTTCTATTAGATTATTTTGGTGTTAAATACGTCAGAATTATCGGCATAAAAATACACCAGAAATGTCGGTAGAAGAAATGTTGCAACATGCGCCGAAACTAAAACAACGGATTATAACCGGCTCATTATACACCGGAAATACCAGTGTATCACAAACGTCGGAACGAATCAAAGAATTTGTTGTAAAATCATTTTTGGTGAAATACCGATGTTGTTTCTGTCGGAAACCTATAGTTGAAACAAAAAAATTGCTTTCCCAGACAGCAATCAGATTTCCACACTACAAATAATTCTAGCAAAAATTCCTCCACAACACAGATCTACACAGCACAGATTTCAAGAACCTCAGCAAATACTAAAAAATATAAACATAAATATTACAAATTGTTCATTAACATCAACAAATATTCAAAAACATTACAAATTATTTATTAACACCAAATATTCAAAAACTTATATAAGTTCTGTGGGCTCCGAAAATTCGGCCCCGGCCTCCCCGCCGCTTTTTCTTTTTTTTTTTTTATTCGGCGAGGGAGTTTTAACTGATAAGTTCCAGGGTAAATTTTGGAAGGCAGATGGGTTTGTAGATAAGACACTACCCAGAGATTTCGCCCTCATTTGGTGAGGACTTTATGATCTGAGTTCTGGTTTGTTATAGGCGCAAGCCCTATAGTTAATTATCCCTCCCGATCACGAGAGAGAACTTTCGATTAAGGCTAGTCGTCGATCAGATACATATAGAAATACAGGTTATCTGGCATATTGTAGTAGCATAGGTATGGAAATTGGAAATTGAGTTTAGATTTGGGTATTTGGAAAGTTTGGATGTTTGAAAATTTGATATTTAAAAATAGAAATTTCACCATCGTGCACTTAAAGCGGATGGTGGGGGAATGGATGATAGACCCGATCAAGATCCCATGGTTCAGTCATCCCGGGCCATCGTGGTCCCTGGTCTACTTAGTCAAAGGAGGTAGTCGACCCAACCTGACAGAAGGATCCTTGTTGGCAGCCATGGGTTGCTTCGTCCAAGGGGACCTTGTAGACCGGAGTTGAATGTTTGTCTAAGGGGACAAATTTGAATCCACCTTAGCTAACATAGGGCTTTGTGCCCTATCGATCATATCCTATTGATTCATATCTTAAGGATTTAATGCCATTAAGGAGCGTATTGGCTCTGGCCATAACCGCTATCTGTGGTGCCATTTGACGGCAAAACCACTCGGTTCAGAAGGCCCCGGGTCATAACCGTTTACCTGCAGTGCCATTTAGCAGCAAAACTGCCAGTTAGAGGACACGTACCACGTCCTTACTGGCAAGAGATTGTTTGAGAATGGATCCTAGTGATATTTTCGACTAGGCATTTGGCTCTTTGTGAGCTGAAGTAATTTTTAGATTTATCCACCTCGGCAAACTGTTGCGGAGGGTGGATGAATTTTACTTTAAGCATTTGATGGTTGGATTTCAAATTTTAAATATTTTTGAAATTTTGGGATTTTTGGATTTTTGGATTTTATGGAGTTTTGGGTTTTAAATGGATATTTGGGTGGAATTTTGAGTATTTGGGATGTCATTTGAAAAATATTTGTGAACCCCTTCGGTTGAGATAAGAAATCAACACGGCCATCATCGGGATGTTCGGGGTCATTTCTCTTTATGGATTGAACCTTGTCAACTCTGTCGGGCTGTCGACAGAGGATCAGATTTTGTAAGCTTCGTGCCTTTATTAGTGAATTCATATTGTTGTAGACCTTGATGGCCTAATATGAATATTTTAAAGCGAATATACCAGTCGCCACAACTTTATATTTGCTTAATGGTTCAAACCCTGTCGACTTCTATTGACCAGTATAAAAGGATCGGTTTCGAACCTGAATTCACTTGTCAACCCGTGCAGCATCCCTAGACGTCACGTGTGTACCAATAACACGCTCGCCGGGGCCCATGCGGGTTTTATATTTATTTTTACCCCCTTTAGTGTACCTATGTATATACAATTTATAGTGCACGTGCAGGGGTACTTTGAAATAATTGTAGACGCTTTCTGTCTGCTTGTACGAATGTTGCAGATCCGGTGGCGTGGCATAGCAGCTTCTAGATAGAATTATTCGCTGCTTCGTACAGGTAGACTGTCGTGCACTATTTGTTGACTTTTGTAGGCGGATCATAGTGCACTAACTAATCTCCTGCCTTGTGCTTTCAGATGTTGATATCTGTTATAGTCCTTTTGTATTCAATTATAGACTGTGTGTGTAATAGGTCTCCTACAGTAGCTCATAAGAACTCGTCATCATTATTGTCTTCCAGCATTTCTTATGACCCTCATCCTCCATATGAAAATGACATGTTACATGTTCATGCTTATAGAGGATTCCTCATTCATACAACATATCATTCATTACTTCCTATTATGCAAACAAATATTCTTATTTGTAACTTGATATTAGTTGTTGGTTGAACCACATTCATTGACGATCTCTTCATATGTTTTAATTTGCAAATCATTACATGTCGTTTGTCACTGCTTGTAGTCAGAAGACACTTGATGTTGGTTACAAGGAGAATATTGCTTTTGCATCTCATCCACCATCGTTATGTACAGGTAGACTAGTGTGTTTGGTACCAACCTCTATTAATGCTTACAAGTAGATGTAGTAGGGGTCACTACATCTTCCTGCATGACTATCGTAAAGATCATCATTATCTTACTATGATGTAAATTGAACAACTGCTGCATTTGTTACATGTCTTTTCTTATGTTATTCATGAATATCCCCTTTCTTGAAATTATTGCTACTTTGCAAATATAACGGAGATGAATATTGTTCATGAGTACACTGGAGAACTCATGCCACTATTCGTAGTAGAATTGTATTCTTGTTTGGATTGTTTCTAGTGGATGAAAGAATTCTCCTTATCCAATATATGTCGTTATGTGATTGTAATCAAGTAGTATGCAAGAATTTCTTTATCAATGCTCATTTGATCGTTTGCACATAATTAGGTCATGTTGACTGTTGTAAGTATTTCATTGTCAAAAAAGGATGACTCAAATCTTGTATGGTGAGTTTGCTCCTCAAATCAAGCTCATCTTGAATTCAAATTCCTTATAACTTGTTCACCTTGATTATACTCAAATTCAAATTGAGTTTGCATTTGTTGTAATATCTAGATTTGAATTCAAGTTCAATATGAGTTCAAGTCTTTGTAGTCCAACTCAAATCTTTGTTTGAGTTTAAAAGTCCAAGTTATGTCTCGGTTCATCTCAAGTTCTAGTTTTCATTTGAGTTCTTTATAGTCCAAGGTTGATTCAAGGTATGAGTTCAAGTCATATGCAAGTTTGGCTCAAGTTTGAATCAAAGTCCATGTCCTTTGCAGCTTGTTCAAGTCCCCTGAGTCCTTCTTGTAAGTTCTAAGTTCAATCTCATTTATACATTTCTTTTTATTTGGATTCAAGTTTGATTAAGTAGATTAAGTCAAGTCCAAAAATCTCATTCTGCTCCAAGTCCTTGTTTGTATTTCAGATAAAATTTGGCAGCCTCCCGGCGTCTCCCTTGTTTAGGGGAAAAACCAAGAGGCCGCCTACCCGCCACGTCAATAAAGACGTGCACGGTTGGTGTTGGTGAGACACCACGGCGGTTATATTTTTTTTTTCTCCCACCACGCGCAATAAAGGCGTGCATGGGGTTTTATAAAAAGCATTTTTGATAAGCAATTTTGATTTCCCCCCGCCCAGGGGTACTTATAAGTGACCTTGCTTCGCCGTACGTGCCGCACCGGGGTCCCATCCCACCATGCGCAATAAAGGCGTGCATAGGGCAGTTCTCCGATTTGCCACGGACATTGAAGCAAGGTTTTGAGTTTAGAAGAGTACGTACCTTCGCGGGGTTGCCGTGGTTGACACGTGAATCGAGGGGTCACTTGCCTACCACGTCGTAGGTGTCGCACCAGGTTCCCTCCTACCACGACCAATAAAGGCGTGCTTAGGTGGTTTTCCGGTCCGACACAGACATCGAGGAAAGAGAGTGGGGGAAGGTAGTGAGCAAGCTTTTTTTTGTTTTATTATTATTATTATTTAATTTATTAATGATAATTAATCATATTTAATAAAATTAATTATAATTTAAAAATAATTAAATATAATTAAAATAATTATTCATATTTTAATTTTAAATGATAATAATCAATTTAAGTTAAAATAATTACTTATAATTAATTTTAGTAAATTATAATTAATTATTAATAATAATAATTAACTATAATATTAAAAATTAATTAAAAATTATTTTAATTTTAATTGATTATTTTTAATAATAATTATATATAATTAAAAATTTTAATTATAATAATTATCTTTAATTGTAACTAATTTATTATTAATAATAATTAATTATAATTAAATAAAAATCATAATAATAATAATACTATTAACATAAAAAAGATAACCTAATCCCAACCTCACTCTATACAGCTCGGGTAGAGGAGCTGGGAGGCGTCGGCTTGGCTACAACAAGGGAGATCGGGAGCAGCTCGTGTGTGGAGGAATCGGGACAGGTAGGAGAAATCTCTCTTGCTCTCTCTCTCTCTCTCTCTCTCTCTCTCTCTCTCTCTCTCTCTCTCTCTCTCTCTCTCTCTCTCTCTCTCTCTCTCTCTCTCTCTCTCTCTCTCTCTCTATCTCTCTCACTCTCTGAGCTCGGGATCGAAGGAGCAAAGGGGATCGGGCAAGAGCTCTGGTCGGGATCCTGGCACCAAATAGAGAGTTCGGTCGAAC
Organism: Dendrobium huoshanense; assembly: GCA_016618105.1. NCBI lineage: Eukaryota > Viridiplantae > Streptophyta > Magnoliopsida > Asparagales > Orchidaceae > Dendrobium > Dendrobium huoshanense. The sequence continues at coordinate 45,061,659 of CM028359.1, forward strand.
TCGATGGAGGAAGAGATTGATGGGTAGGTCACTACAGGATGTGGTTCGGCTGTGGAGTTTCGAACAGGAGTTCAGTTGAAGGCATCGGAGCAGCTGAGAGGAAAAGCAGGGAGCAGCGACGGGATTGAGTGGATTGGATGGGAGCCGGGGAGAGATGGAGGTGTCGTGAAGAAAGCTTCGTGCGAGAGGAGATCGTGAGTGAGGAGATGGATCAGGTTGGAGCTTTCGATCGGGGTTCGGCTTTGGTGTCGGCACAGAGAGAGTGCCGAGCTTGCCTGGGTGAGGCCGGAGGAGGTTGAGTGGTTCGGCCGACTGGAGGTTCGGCATAGAGAAGGTGATCAGGAGAGCTCCGTGTGAGGAGTGTCGTGGAAGTCATCGGGAGATCGGGAGGAAGAGCTGCAGCGATCGTGGATGTCGAAGCCTTCAGTTGGTGCGGTATTTAACGACACGAGTGGTCGTTCGATCAAGGCGGGCCGCTGGAATCCCGTGAGGAACGTCGGCTGGATTTGCGGGATTTGATCAGTTCGGCGCCGAATCGGCATAATGTTGGGATTCAACGAACATGAGGTGAGCTACTTTTCTCTTTTTTTGTTCTATTAGTTAATACTTAGAGGTCAACAAATGCCCCCCAAAAAATGTGTTACGCGTCTAGAGCGAATCACATTTGTTGTATGCTGATTGACCCAGTGGATCTTTAGATATTAGTTCTAGATGTCACACTAAGGATTTCACTTATTGGATCTCCAAAAGTTTATTTGGATGTTACACTACAACTTTCATTTAATGGATCTCCAAAATTTTGCTTGGATGTCACACTAAGATTCTCATTTAGTGGATCTCCAAAAATTTACATGGGTGTCACACAAAGATTTTCCTTCATAGAGCTCTTAGATGTATCAATAGATGGTTGAGATACTGATTTCTTTCATCCTGTGCTGCGGACATTGATGGAAGATTATCTAATTTGTCTTTGTTGACTTGTCAGGTGATTTTTATACCCTCGGCCCTATGCTTCTAGCTTTGGCGGGCTTGATCGATTAAGGGGTAGATGTCGGTGACCTAAACCCTAAGGTTTGTATTAGGTCGATGGCAAAAAGTCATCGGTCTAGAGCTTTGTGCATAACGGACTTGTTGATGACGAAATCCACTTAGTTCAGCCATAGGCTTTTGTGTGAACTTTGGGATGGTTTTCTTCGTTCCTTCGCTCTGTGTTTTGGCGGACTTGTTGAAGAAAAATTCCTTCAATCCTTACTTTGTGCTTTACGGATTTGTTGAAGGATTTGCAGGTTTTGGATTCATTTGATAGTACCGAACGTAGGTAGTATCTTGATCCTTAACCACTTGAGAAGACTTTAATCTGAATCACTTGAGTTCATCAGATCGGGAGAGCTAGAATTTGATAGCTCTTTGTCCTCTGGTTGTTGAGATGGAGGTTTCTCTACTACGGCCTTTCTTATGGCTTGTTGAGTAGATGGAGCTGCCAGCGATCCGGCCATATTTGGGCTTGTTGGATCTGACCTCTTACACCCATTCAGGCTTTAGACTCGAGCTATGGGAATTACGCTCCTCAATGCTGATTTTGCTGAAGTTGGTAGATTTGGAGTCATTCTTTGTGGTTGTAGATTTTGGAGCCTACGAACATTTGGTAATTGCTCGAGATTCCTCCTTCCCACTGGAACATTGATTCTCCAGTCATTTGGGAGAATTTTTGTGGACTACGATCACTTGAACTTGTCGAGTCAAATTTGCTTTCGTACTTCCAACAGTCCCTACTAACGGGTTGACAAAGTGGGGGTTCCGCTACTACGGCCTTTCTTATGGCGTGTTGAGTAGACGGAGTTGCCAGCGATCCTGCCATATTTGGGCGTGTTAGATCCGACCTTTTACACCCATTCGAACCTTAAGCTTCAGGATGTTGAAAGACTTCAAGCTTTTCCGGCTCAATTTTGTAAGAGTGTAGCCACAAAAGTATTCTTTCTTGACTTTTGAGTCTTTATTCATTGGAGAAGGTGATGTCTCTAACTTTGAAAGATCACCTGCATATACTTTAAAAAACAAATATTTGTATCATTTAGCACAAAAGAACATTTGAATTGATAATTTTAAATATTTATTCGGGGATCTTGGCATGCGGTGCAATGTCGACCCGAATAAATATTTAAAATGCCCCCTGTCTCGCAGGGACATTTCAGAATGGAATAGATCTGGGATATAAGATTTTAAATATTTATTTGGGGATCTCGGCGTATAGCACGATGTCGACTCAAATGAATATTTAAAATGCCCCCTGTCTCGCAGTGACATTTTGGATAGGCTTTGTATCTTTGAGATTTTAAATATTTATTCGGAGATCTCGACACGCAGCGCGATGTCGAACCGAATAAATATTTAAAATGCCCCCAGTCTGATGGGGGATTTTGAAATGCATTCTTTCTACACAAGAGAATTTCAAAATATAAATATATGCATGCTTTGATAAATCTGCATATAAACTTTATTCATCACAAAATACATTAGTTATTGAATTTTCATGCATGATATTTCTTTAAATGTCAGCCGTTGATAGGCGGCATGGGTCTCTGACCATTTAGATCAATCAACTGATATGCTCCTCCTTGGTACACTTTCTCGATGACAAAGGGGCCTTCCAAATTGGATACGAATTTGCCACCAATTTTTTTGTGTGGGATGATTGGTCTTCTCAGCACCAGGACCAATTCCCCTTCTTGAAATGTCCGAGGGCGCATCATCCGATCAAAGGATTTTGCCATTCTTCCTCAATATATTTCTAGGTTTTGTTGAGCTTGTAACCTGAGTTTATCAAGTGCGTCGAGCTCTTCCATTCTGAGGCGGGCATTTTGTTCTTGAGTGAGATCATTCTGGATTGCTACCCGAAGTAGTTCAATCTCCATTAGCAATACGGCTTAAACACCGAATGCTAGAGAGTAAGGAGTGGCTTTGGTTAGCATCTAGTAAGTTGTACGGTATGCCCATAGTGCTTCTGCCATTTTCATATACCACTCTCTTTTTTTCTTGGTGAGAATCTTCTTCAACAATTTCTTCAACGTCTTGTTGAAGGCCTCCGCCAAGCAATTTGCTCTTGGATTGTATATAGATGAATATCACCAATCAATTTTGTGCCGATCAACGAACTTGTAAATTTTTGTACTTTTGAATACAGTACCGTTGTCTGAAATTATACGGTGTGGCACACCAAATCTGTAGACAACATTGTGGGTGAAAAAGTTGATCACATGCTCGGATGTGACCTCTCTGAATGGAGCCGCTTCTGCCCACTTGGAGAAGTAGTCTGTTGCTGCCAGAATAAAGCGATGTCCCGCTGAAGACGGCGGATCTATCAGCCCGATTATATCTGTGCCCCAGCATTCAAATGGCCAGGATGCTATTGTCAGGTGCAGTGGATTTGGCGGCTAACGGATAACATCACCGTGGATCTTACACTCATGGCACCTCTTAGCATGGTCAATACAATCTCTTACCATGGACGGCAAATAATAACCCATTCTCTTGATTTTGGCAGTCATCTTGGGACCTGACTGATGTGCTCCACAAAGTCCTTCATGGACTTCTATTACTACTTTATCAGCTTCCTTGGTCCCTAGGCACCTTAGCCATATTTGATCAAAGGCTCATCTATACAATGTGTCATTAACAAATGCGTATCTCAACGCCCTTTTTTGAATTTGTGCGGTTATAGACTTTTCTATCGGGAGTTTGTTTTCTTTGAAGTAGTCAATGAATGACCGTCTCCAATCATTTTCGACATCAATATCTAAACAATGCCACCACGATTCTAAAACTTGACTAGATTTATATCTCTTGGCTATATGATATTCTTATGGATAATTCTCCCTAACGATCTGATGGAGAGGTTGAGGGTCAACTGGGGTTTCATCCTGCTGACTTGAATATGGAATTCCTTCTACCCTCAGAAATTGTAATAGAGCGGGTTCCAAGACCCTACGAGTGTAAACCCCGATGAATATAGGACTCTCCTCATTGATGTTCGTCATCTCTTTGGCTAATTTGGCCAGAAAATCTGCTTTAGCATTCTGTCCTCGAGGAACTCAAGCCATTTTGACATTTGGTACTTGCTTCAGAAGCTTGAGGGCTCGCCGGTTATAGTGGGCCAATTCAACTTTGACAACTTTATAAATGCCGAGGACTTGATTTATCACAAGCTGAGAATCACCAAAGATTTGGAGATGTTAGATTCTAACATCGATCGTGATCTCCAGTCCTGCTAAAAGAGATTCGTACTTGGCTTCGTTGTTGGTCTGAGGTTCAGTCAAACTGAATGAAAATCTCATTATGCCTCCCTCGGGTGCTACGAAAATGACCAATACTAGCTCGGGCTCTTACAATATTTGGAGGTCAGACAAGTCTAATCGATGATGCCCCGTCGAAGTACATTTCCCAGAACGGTAACTTTTCATTCTCCTCGACCTGTATCATTTGCTCATTAGGCAAATCATCGTTGAGTGGAGAGTCTGCTGGGATTGGATGTGCAGCAAGAAAATCTGCCAAGGCCAGTCCTTTCACCGCCTTCTGTGGCATGTATATGATTTCAAAATGCAATAACAATACTGCCCACCTGGCTAGATGACCTGTCAATGCTGGTCTTCTCATCAAGAACTTCAGCGGATCGATCTTTTGTATCAGTGTGATTTTATGGGATAACATATAGTGGCGGAGTTTCTGAACCGCGAAAATCAGCGCCAGACAATGCTTTTCAATTGGGGATAACGGCTTTCTGCTCCAATCAACCTTCGACTGATATAGTAGAGCGCATTTTCTTTGTCTTCTTCATTATTCTGGGCCAATAGTCCTCCGAGGGACTCTTCTAGTGCAGCTGTATACAATATAAGAGGCTTCCCCGGAATTGGCGCTACGATAATGGGCAGATTTAACAAGTATTTCTTGATACTATTAAATGCTTCCTCGCATTTTGCGTCCCATTTGAAACGAGCATCTTTCTTCATTAGCTTTGAAAATGGCTGGCATCTACCCGATAGATTTGATATAAATCTCCGAATGAAAGCAAGTTGTCCTTGCAGAGAGCGAAGCTGTCAAAGGTTCCTTGGTGGTGGCATCTCCGTGATCTCCTTAATTTGTTGGGGACGATCTCTATGCCTCGATGACGGACAACATATCCCAAAAATTTTCCAGAGGAGACTCCAAAAGCACATTTGAGAGGATTCATCTTCAGATCAAACTTTCTGATTCTCTCAAACATAATTCTGAGATCTTTTAAATGATCATTTCGACCAAGATTTTTAACAACAAGGTCATCTATATAGCACTCGACCTTCTGATATTCAAATCATCAAATATATGAGTCATCGCCCGCTGGTAGGTGGCACCAGCATTCTTCAGGCCAAAGGGCATGACCGTGTAACAGAAAATCCCGATGGGCATCCTGAACGATGTATGCTTTTCATCTTCGGGCGCCATTTTGATTTGATTGTATTCTGACGATCCATCCATGAAGGAGAACATGTCGTAGTTAGACGTATTGTCCACCAAAAGTTCGGATACAGAGAGTGGAAATCATCTTTTGGGCACGCCTTGTTGAGGTCCCTGAAGTCAATATAGATACGAATCTGGCCGTTCTTCTTCTTTACTGGAACGATATTTGCAATCCAATCAGCATACTTTTATTCTCGGATGAAGCCTGCATCTATTAATTTCTTTGTTTCAGCAATCACTTATTCTTCAATCTCCAATCTCATTCTCCTTGGAGCTTGCTTGACGGGTGCTACATCCGGTTTGATTGCTAATCTGTGAACTGCTACGTCAGGGGATAAGCCGGGCATCTCAGCATATGTCCAGGCAAAGCAGTCCCTGAATTCACATAGGAGTTCTTTTATTTCTTCTATTTGTTCTTCGGGTAGAAGAGAACTAATGAAGGTTGGGCGAGGATCCTCCTCAGTCCCCAAGTTGACTTCTTTTAGTTCATCCATAGTGGCTTCCTGTCCACCATCTTCAAGCTCTTTTGGTGAAAGCTCGGCTTCTACGGGCTGCTCAACATAATCATCAGCCTCGTATGTCTCTTCGGCACCACCATTCTCGGATTCAATTTCCATGCATGTGATTTCCTAACAAGTCTCTTTCCGGAGAAATTTTCTTTTGATTAATCCAATACCTTTATATGCGTCTGTATCCTTCTGCTGTAATGGACGCGGACTCCTCCCATACCAGAGGCCCAAACTTGTATGAAGTTGTCGCTTAGTGGTAGGAATATTGACTTGTTTTCGTAGCATTCTCTGAATATTTTTGGTATTGAACCTAGGTAGCCTCATAGGAAATAATTCATCGGAGTCGAGGAGCATGCAATCCCAGTCATGATTCTCATCTTCACGAACTCCCGTGGAATATAACACATTCTTTGGTACAGTCCCATTTTTACAGGGAGGCGGATAGAGAATGGCGAGTTCTTCAACTTTTTGCACCTCATACGAAATGATTTCTTTGAAGTGTTGTAAAGGAACACGCGTGACTATGAGTACACTATATGAAATTGATGGACTGTCTATTCTTCTAGAGAACACATTATGCACTGTGTTCATGTAAATGGAGGCGTAGTCATAATCATCATTTGAAAATTCGACCTGCCTGCTCCATTCATCTGTGGACTGGCATACTTTCTAAGATTTAGCAGGAGTATCATCATCTTCATCTATGTCACTTCCAAGATGAGATACATGCTTCTTTTCTTTTGGGATGATCGATGCTTTGGGAAGAGTCGACATTGCCTTCTTTCTCCCCACCTTCTTCTTCTCACCTTCCCGTTCAGGTCGGTTTGCATCCTTTGAGTTTGATGCTCTAGCTTTGAGAGAGCTTGAAGACTTTTGTTTCTTTGGCATGAAGTACCGTGCATCTTCATGGATTGTTGCTTCATGAACTGTAAAGGGCTGAATATCACTAGAGATCCTGAATTCTTCTCAATCTTTGAGATATTTCATACACTGGTGTAATGTTGACGGGACAATGCCATATTCATGCAACCAGGGACGACCTAGTAGCACCTTGAATGAAGTATCCGCATCAATCACATGGAATTTAGCTTCTGTATGGAGCTCTAAAAATACAAGAGGGAGCATGAATGATCCAAGAGTTTTCTGCCCTTTCTCGTTGAAATCATGCACCATCAGCTTATCTAGCCCGAGGTGTTCCACATCAAGGCAGAGGTATCTCAGTGCTTTCAAGCTTATCAGATTCACGGATGATCTAGGATCGATTAGGATTCGACTGATAATCAGCTTATCGCTCTCTGCAGTAACATATAGAGGACGATTATGGTCTACAGTTCCGAGCATCATGTCTTCTTCGGAGAAAGTAATGAATGGCTCATTTCGAGCTTGCAGAACCTCAGTAAAACTACGTTCAACAAAATACGTCTCGTATCTTTTGGGATCTTTGAGAGCCTGAATCAGAGTCTCCCGAAGGTCTTTAGACATCACCAAAGCATCGTATATGCTGAGTTGTGCTGAGATTTTTCTCAAATGGGATAAGATATTATAATCTATCCCCTTGGATGAAATGTTCTTTTCCATAGGATTTTTAGGGATAATATCATCGTTGATAACTATCTCTTTTTCCTTG